>JANBXA010000391.1:8412500-9017500 GCA_030556225.1 Cricetiscus sungorus | reverse complement strand
CAGAGCTCTGTATTCTTGATTAGCTAGCCTTTTCTGTTACTCAAGACTGCCCCTCACTTGCTTTCCTTGGAGGCTGTGTAGATGGAATGCGATGAGGGGAGACTAGGAAGGTGCTTGAGGGCCCTTAGCCTGATGATGTAATATGTTTAAACATGTTAGGAGGGCAGCCAGCAGGGGCGTTCTTTTCATAAGGCCTGAGGAGCCTCATGGGAAATAATTGCCCTCAATGAAGAGAAGGTGTGATGTCTGAAGCTGGTCCAAAGATCAGCATCACCTCCAAGGATGAGGAGAAGTGGAAGTGCCAATAGGCAGTTTAGCATCCCATTCATTTGAAGCCTATGAAATTGCCCTGTCTGGCTATTTTGATCTTTGTTAATGGCAGTTTTGTTGATTGGATATAATAACTCCAGTAGCAATGAGGAGGGATGACAAAGGACACCCAGAGACTGACACAGGAGCAGAGGTGGACTTAGGTGTGTCTGGTTTAAAGTTCCTAGGATCCTATCCTCTGATGCCTCAGCCAGGCAGGGACAAGCTCAGGAACACAAAGGAAGGAAGTAGAAACTTGCTAAAGTGAAAAATCAAGGCCTGGAAGCTACAGGGCTGGGTGTTATCACCTGTCTCCTTTGTTCATATTTTGTTAAAACTATTGCCGTGTTGATTGTTGTTTATAACTAAGTCTTGGAAAATGCAATTAAATTTCTGTTTTTCACTATACAAGAGGAGAGGTGTTTATGATCTTGGAGGATCCTTTTTGTCCTCTTTTGATGGTAAATCTGATTGTCAACTTGATTGACTTGAAGATTAATAAAACACACCTTTGGTATATACAAGGGGTTTTTCAGAGATCATATGGGCTTCGACCTAGTAGCTAGACCAGTGCTTTGATGGATTTGTGATATGCTGGCACTATTAACAGGTGGTAAAAGATAAGAGACAGGGGTTTAATGGAAGGAATAGATCATCGGTACTGTGTCTTTGGGAGCTACATCCTTCCCTGGTCTCTTTCTGCAGGTTACTCTGCTTCCTGTGTACCGTGATGTGGACTGTTCTTGCATTAATTGCCCCCTATTATAATAAGCCAAAGCCTCTGAAAACATGAGCCAGAGTAAATCTTTCCTTTCTTAAGTCATATATGTTAAGTATTTGGGTCATGGCTAACTAGTTTACCCCTTACTTTTAATAGTCTAATAAAAGTTGTCACTCACCTTTGCAAAGTGCCTATAGCTTTCTCAACCGATTTGTTTGTTACATAGTCCTAGGCTTTTCACCTGATGAGACAGAACTTACTATTCTCAAATTTTAAAGGAAAAAATCTCTGTCCCTGAGAGACCTTAGGAAATGTACCCATCAAAATGGACTCATCACTGGAATTCAGATTTTGTGATTCTTGGGTGTGAAGAACTTTCTAGTAGACCAAGCTGGGAATTACAAAGAACAGATAGGGATCATTTGAAAGGCTGGAGCTGTCCTTGATGGAACTGAGTCCCTTTTTAAAAATCATGTTGGACTGGGAGCTTCATGCTGTGGGATGGGCAAGAGGCATTAGTATAAGTCAGGCTTCTTCATGGCAGTCCTCACCTGTGGCACAAGGCTTTTTCTCTCACCCTCTTCTTTCTAGTCAGTATCTCTTCTGCTCCTCCCACTTCATCACCTCTCCCTCTTCTTCTTTCCTCTTGGAGTCTTGGGGAGTGGCAGGACTGAATTCTCAGCCTTCAGTCTCTCTCTCTAAAGGCTAGCAGCTGCCATTCTGCTATTTTAAGGCAGGGTGGGGGAGTGGTGTCTCTGAAGTGAGTCCTAATTGGCTTTCAGAGTTGAGACCAAGATAAAAGAATATCCTATATTATATATATTTAATTTCCCTTCCTGTGGCCTCTAGGGAGGCCATTTCTTTTTTATGATAATATTTTTAATTTAAATATGAAACAAGCTTGTTTTACATGTCAATCCCAGTTTCCTCACCCTCTCTTCCTCCCCTGTTAACCCCATCCCCCATCCCATCCCCTTTCTGCTCCCCAGGGAGGGTGATGCTTTCCATGGTGGATTTTTGAAGTCTGTCATATCATTTGGAGCAGAGCCTAGGCCCTCCACCATGTGTCTAGGCAGAGACAGTATTCCTCTATGTGGAATGGGCTCCCAAGGTCCATTCATACACTAGGAATAAATATTTATCCACTACCAGAGGCCCAGTCCTCCCAACTAACACTCATGTTTGGTGGGTCTGGGTCAGTCCTATGCTGGTTTTCCAACTATCAGACTGGGATCCATGAGCTCCCCCTTGTTCAGGTTAGCAGTTTCTGTGGGTTTCTCCAGCCTAGTCTTGACAACCCTTTACTCATCAAGCCTCCCTTTCTGCAACTGGATTCCAAGAGTTCTGCTAAGTGTTTAGCTGTGGGTGTCTGCATCTGCCTCCATTAGCTACTGGATGAAGGCTCTAGGGTGGCATATAAGGTAGTCATCATCTCCTTATTAGGGAAGGGCAATTAAGGTAGCCTCTCCACTATTGCTTAGATTATTAGTTGGAGTTATCCGTGTAGATCTCTGGACCTTCCCTAGTGCCAGATTTTTCTTTAAACCTATAATGGCTCCCTCTATTATGGTATCTCTTTTATTGATCTCCTCTATTCTTCTCCCGACTAAATATTCCCGCTCCCTCATGTCCTCCTCTCCCCTCCTCTTCTCCCCTTCTCTTTCTCCTAACTCCCTCTCCCCTCTCCCACACCGCCTATTTGCTGGGGAGATCTTGTCCCTTCCCCATTCTCAGAGGACTGTGTATGTCTCTCTTAGGGTGGGAGGCTATTTCTTACATATAAAATATCTTCACTGCTTAAGCTACAACTGATTTGATCCCTCGCTGGGGTTCACATAGAGGTTCTACTTTCTCTCTTTCACTAAAGGCAGGCATATCTTGTAGGCCCTTCTTGTTCCTGTAGTCCACCATGGTTTCTGGAAATTTTGTTCTATTGACTGTTTTGTAATCTATAACCTCATTCCCTGATTTAGGCACTAATTATCAACATCTGCTTTCAGACCATTGTAACTAGGCTTGTAAGATTACTTACGGTTTAGCTGTAACTAAAAAATTGCTAAAATTTTATACACGTAATGATAGATCTTGATCATATTTATCCCCTACTGCTCCCTTCATTTCCCTCTAGAACTCCACCATCATATCTCCCTCTCAACCTCATGTCTTGCTTGTTTGTTTACTTATTATTTATTATGTAACCCATAGACTCCAATTACTGCTGTCCATATGCTCATGGCTATTGGGTTCATCCACTGAGGCATGGGCAAAGTTCCAGTAGCCATTATCTTAAAGAAAATTGGCATTGATTGCCCAGCAGCCATCAGCTGCCAAAAGCACTTTAGCTAGGGGTGGGGCATCAGGTAACCACTCTTGTTGTGAGTTCATGTGTACAACAGCCATATCATGTCCAAAGAAGAACAACCTTTCAAAGCACTCCTCCCCAGTCTCCAGCTCTTGTATCCTTTCTGCTCCCTTTTTTGCAGTGTTCTTTGCACCTCAGCTGGGGGTGGTATAGATGCAGATGTCCCTTCTACAGCTGAGCACCCACAGTTAGTCATTTTCAGCACTTTGGATGGCAATGTGCCTCTACATTAGGCACTACCCTCTGCAAAGTTAGGAGCAAAACACATCTAATGGGATATAAACAAATATATTTAGAATGCAGCTTGACATGACCACTAGAAAAAATAGTATCAGTATGTTCTCTCTTAAAGTCTATGACTTCCCTAGCCTTGAGTTTTGACTTTGTTTATAGTACCAGGCATGAATTCTTTCCTGTGGAGCAAGCCTTAAATTCAATCAAGAGAGCAGTTGTGACTTCTATTGGTGGCATGGTTTGCATCTTCAGACCCAGTGAGCATTCTTCAATGCATTCTTCAGAGACAAGCTTTTCTCCTGATAGTGGCAGAGAGTAAACCCTAACCCCGATGCACTAACTTAAAATGTAGATATTAATATTAAATTTTCAAGGAGTTCAGAATATGTTTCTTAATATATTCATACTTTCAGGTGTTTTATTTCTCTAGTTGTAGTAATAAGGAGAATTGGTCACATTTTTTTTTTCTCTCTGAGAGAGTATATCCCATGTGGCTCACTTTGGCTCTTGTATCCAGACATTGTCTTTCTGGTTCTGACAAACAGGACATGAGTTGTCTTAGCACATTTCCCTGCTGAAGGTAGTCAGTATGTTTGGACATATGGTGACTCTCTGAGGAGCCTTTAACTTGTGCTTATTCAATGACCCTAGGGCACCCCTAATCATCTCTGGGGAACTGGATGCTAAAGCTGACTGGGTATCCCTGTGGGTCCTTCTTGGAGACATTAGTGATGGTTGATTGCTCTTCAAGGCTACTTTCAAAAAGACAGATGGAGTCACCGCTGAGGAAGATTCCTTGCTTGGCTTCTTATCTTGTATTGAACCTGTTGGCTATAACTCATGGAATGATCTGTAAATCCTGAGGGTTTTAATCATTTTTCAAGTCTAGTAACTAATGATATTGAAGTGAGTCTTTACTTACTTCCATCTTTGATTCGAATGTTCTCAACCAGGAAAAGGCAATTTTGGGCACTGAATCAGATACCTTCCAGCAATGAGCTGGTTTCTATTTGTTCTTCAGTTGCTTGGAGAAGGGAGAAGGCCAAGAGTAGGAGGACAGAACAGAGATTTTTCTGTAGGGACTGAAGTTGGTGGCCAGACAGGGCTTAAATTTATCACAAATGTTCTAATTGTTTCACAGAGAGAATGCATTCATGTGCCATTTGTGTAATTAAAAGTCAAGACAAAGAATAATGTGAATACTTCCCTCTTAAATACTAGCATTAATGAATACATTGGATACAATAAAATGCCCTGAATGAAATTAAACCCAGAAGGCAACAAAAGTTCTGCTGTGGTAATTTGTAAGAGAATTTCTCTTTGCCTTTGATCAATGAATACTTGACAACATAAAACCAGTTTTATTCAGATTATACAGTGATAAATGTCAACACAGCTTCCTAACATTTGATGTGACAAGGGAGCTCCAAGGAATTGACTAGAATATATTCCTACAATGGTACTACATGGCTTTAATCATTGTAGCTCATTTAAAAATTATTTGGTTACTTTTACCTGTTCATTTGTTCAGATAATTTAAAAATTATTTTTATAGATATCTACTAAAAGATTCATATGGATTTGATTGAGGCTGAATTAAATATATATATATATACATATATATACATACATATATATATATATATATATATATATATATATATGTATATACTCAATTTTACCAGAATGTGTTAGGATACTCTTTCTGATTGAATCCAAGGGCAATATAATCGGTTTGGCTACACTAAGACATTAATTCTAAAGGGGCCACTTTAATTGCTCTCTCAGGCAACAGCCAGTGTCCACAACTGCCACATTCATCAGTCATCTTTGACATCTAGCCCAGGTAAGATGTAAAAGACTTAAAGATGATTGCAGACTTAACTGACATTTGACTATACAATAGGCCCTAATCAAGAATAGTCCAATGAACTCTTTCTGAATTCTGGGGCTAGACAGTCATGACCAAAATAAAAATGGTTGGAGTTAATTTGTTCCACAGCATCCACTGTATAACAAATGTTTTATATTTTTATTTCTGAAAATGTATTAGCTATGTAGACAATAACCAAAAGTACTAAACATTAGAAGTGACACAGGTATTGATGGTGTCAAGGGAAATGTCCTTAAATTTTCTTTATTCTTTGTTTATATTTACTATTTGCATGGACACTTTTGAGTAATAACTTCAAATGCTTCATGGCTAAGAATAACAAGACTTATTTATTACAAACACAAGTTCTGGGGGTTGACTTCCATATGTAAGTGTCCTCTATGTGGTTGTTCAGTGATTCAGGGTGATGAAGGTTTCCCCATCCTGCTGCGGCACCATCTATAAGTTAGCACTCCCTTGTTTGATGGGGCAGGGTGAAAAAAATGCTGGAAGATCTCTCACTACCCAGAAAACACATTTCAACATAAAACTGGGACACATCAGTTCTACTTAAGCTCATTGGCCAGGGCTCTTGGCATCTGTCCTTAACTAGTAGTAAGGAAGGTGAGAAGTGAACACAGGTGAACCCAACAAAGCCAACTAGTCACAATTTTAACTCTTATACCAACATAATGCCCTACTGTTATTGCCTTGCTCAGACTATTTAATCAAGAATCAATATTAAATTTTGTGAAATGCTTTTTCAATATTTATTAAGGAGATTCCATATCATCTTCCTTTTCTTATAGACTCTTAATATCGAACTATTTTTAAATTTCTGGCATGCAGTTAGACATGGTACATTTCTTTTCAAAGTCAGTTAAATGTAATCATTACAATTCAGCAGCACTTTTTATTTATAAATGACTATTCTATATGTCCTGTGTGTGAGAGAGAGAGAGAGAGAGAGAAAGAGAGGGGGAAGGGAAAGGGAAAGAGGGAGAGAGATAATTTATATTCTGCTATTTTTGTTCTGTCATTGGGGAGCTTTCCATCATATGTATTATTTTGGAATAGTATGTACTGCATAATTTTTCATTTGAAAGCTTGATCAAGCTCATTTATGAAAGTATTTGCTGTTATATAAAGTAAAATTAACAATAAAACATTTTTCTTCTGATAATGGACCTACTTGGATTTTCTCGTTGTTGAGTGATTTTGGTAATATCCATGAATTTTCCAAATCACCCAATCAATCATGATGTTCATATTTACTACCTAGATATAATATCCTTTAATAAAGCTGCATAATTTCCTCTTTTTCTACCATATCCATTTCTGTTTTCCATTTTGAATATTCATCTTTTTTATCTTGGTTAGATTTTTTTCAGCAACTTATTTTATTAAAGACAGTGATAACAAAAATGTTCTTAGATTCAGTCATCAAATCCAGTGTCTTCTGCATCTGTCCTTTTTTGTTAGGGATTTGGTTTCATGGTCAGATACTTACACTGATTCCTTCACGTGAGCCTCTGCCCTTGAACTCTTTTCATGTGTATGGAGATGCTTTCCTGTTGGTCCACATTTACAAGGGGAGTACCAAGTCTAGAGAGTATCACATAGTAACCAGAAGTAAAGAGAATGGGGATTTGAGATTTGTTATTAACTTTTCTATGCCAGCTTAGAAAAGGCATGGGGCTTAGTAGAGGTGGTGCAGAAAATTGGTTCCTTGGCCTCATACACACTGAAGATACTGTGTATTTACATTTAGTGTTGTGTGGAAACTCCATGTCATCACTTACACCTTTACATAATGTCTTCCATTGTAAGCTGGCTTTTCCATCCCTCATACTTTCATGAACTGTGTTCTTTTGGAGGAGGCTGGGCATAAGTATGGCTGCAGAATATTGCATGGATTCTGGATCCTGATATTACCCATTCACCTCCAGGCTAACCATGTCATTGTACTATACCTTATAAATGTGTGTTCCTATAAAGAATCCCCCCTTTACAGCAAAATATTTACAGCCTAATATAGGATGGTAGGGCTTCTTTGCCCAAGTCTGAGAAACAAATCAACTGTGCAATATACAGTATAAACCTGGGACTGTGTAAAACCTCTTCCAGTTGAGTAGCTTTACACTAACATGAAGTCCATTTTGTCCCTTGATTAAAAGCTTAACTGAACACTTGGCAGCCCTGCATGGGTGTTGGCAGATTATCAGCTGAGAATGGGAGATGTGCATTGCTTGGTTCTAGTTTTCCAGATGGTATTTCCCTAAAAGCAAAGCCCAAGACAACATGTATTGATATTTGGATATATCATTTCAGTATCAAGGAAGGTAGAGAGGGTTAAGACAGAGGAGAGCGATAATATGGGTCATTAACTCATATGTCTGCATGGCATATTAGTGATAAGTGTATGTCTCTAGTGTCTGAGAGTACTGGATCATGGTGGGGAAGGAAGCAAGAGTTATAAAACCAAGTCAAGAAAACCACAGTAGATTTCTACTGAAGAAAATATGAAAAGTCTGCTTGGAAATGATCCCCACAGCCATGGTTAGTCGAGTTCAAGAGAACTTGAAGTAATACAGAGTAGTAAGGTGTTTCCCTGCCTATATGTTGTCTAGTACACATTCAACTGGCATCCCATCTCTCTCTGTGTGCTACAAATGGAAAGGAAACATGGAAGCTCAAACACTCAGCATACATTGCTACAAGTTTCTTTTTGCCATTTTTCCTTTTTTCCTAATGGCATCCTTTTCTATTCAGGAAATAGAAATGGAGGATTGACCAATTTTTTAAGAGAACAGGGAACATCTGGAACATACACCTGGGAGGGATGAACCACTGCATCTTCTTTGCATTTCTCTTGCCTCTTTTAGACAGCAAAACTTGATTCAGCATCAACACCTCATTATGATTCTCATTTGAGTCTCTTGTGTTTTACAATCAGAGGGAAATTCCTCTTGGTTTACATAATGCTATGGCTGCCAGGTGTGGTCATGGGTTTGTAGTCTGGACCACATATTTGAAAGTGAGATAAGATGGAGTTAGTCCTCATTACAATCTTTTACAAGGCTCTATGGTCCTTTCTGTCTAACCTTACAGGGGTGTTGGTGTTTTTGCTTCTGATGCACACACATCTGGCTGTTAGACGCCTCACCATTAACAAGGAGGTAGAAAGCCTCTCTTTGCTTAGTTGGCTCTTAAAGCCAGGTTCCAAATTTACCCAACAGCTCAGAATAGCTACTTTCCTGGTAATTGTCTGGGATAAAAGCCTCCATCTAGTGCATGAACACTCAGAGAGAGAGAGAAGAGCACTGTGATGCTCAGAGAGCATAATACTCAAGATTCTGTAAGCTGACACCATGTTTAGGACTGACTTGCCAAGAAATGTGTAGCTGGGCCCCTTCATTTTGGCCCTTCAGTTAAGAGCTTCCTCAGAACTGTACAATGGAATGAGGCCATCAGTCTACAGAAAGGGGGAGAACGTTGTCTGCTAAAGGCTGTTGTGGAAGCTATTATTTGTTAAGGGAGTTTCTGACAAAAAAACTTTTTATCTAGGCTCCATAGCAGGAATACTTTTATTGCTTTGATTTAATGCTGAGCAACTGGCTTAATTTTCTCCTTTGGGCATTGTTTGACTAATTGACCACATTCTCCTTGTTTTGGTTGAAAATTACAAGTAATTGGCTCTACCTTGGCCAAGGAATATAGCAGGTCTTTTGGGATGGCCACCTACTTTTTCCTTTTAGTATTTTATTTATCTTATGATAATTTTAATTTAAAATTGAAACAAGCTTGTTTTACATGTCAATCCCAGTTCACTCATCCTCCTCTCTTGTAACCCCTACCCCTCATCCCATTCCCTTTCTGCTCCCCAGGGAGGGTGAGGCTTTCCATGGTGGATTTTCAAAGTCTGTCATTTGGAGCAGGGCCTAGGCCCTCCCACATGTGTCTAGGCTGACAGAGTATCCCTCTATGTGGAATGGGCTCCCAAAGTCCATTCGTACACTAGGAATAAATATTGATCCACTACCAGAGGCCCTATAGACTGTCCAATCATCCTAACTGACATCTACGTTCAGGAGGTCTGGGTCGGTCCTATGCTGGTTTCCAAGCTATCAAACTAGTGGGGTCCATGAGATTCCCCTTGTTCAGGTGAGCAGTTTCTGTGGGTTTCTCCAGCCTGGTCTTGACCCCTTTGCTCATCATTCCTCCTTCTGTGCAACTGGCTTGGGAACCAAGGTAATTGTAGCCTCATAAAAAGAGTTTGGTAATGAACCTTCTGCTTCAATTGCATGGAACACTTTGAAGAGTATTGGTAATAACTGTTCTTTGAATTTCTGGTAGAATTCTGCACTGAAGCCATTTGGCTCTGGTCTTTTATTGTTGGGAGGCTGTTGATAACTTTTTCTATTTCTTTAGGAGTTATAGATCTATTTAAATTGCTTATCTGTTCTTGATTTAATTTTGGTAGGTGATATCTACCCAGAAAATTGTCCATTCCCATTACATTTTTGAATTTTTTGGAGTACAGGTTTTCAAAGTATGACCTGGCGATTCTCGGGATTTTCTTAGTGTCTGTTGTCCCCCCCTTTCATTTCTGATTTTGTTAATTTGCATGTTCTCTCTGCCTTTTGGTTAGTTTGGATAAAGGTTTGTCTATCTTGTTGATTTTCTGGAAGAACCATCTCTTTTTCTTTACATTGATTCTTTGTATTGTTTTCTTAGTTTCTACTTTAGTGATTTCAACCCTCAATTTGATTATTTCCTGGCATCTACTCCTGCAGGGTGAGTTTGCTTCTTTTTGTCTGAGAACTTTCAGTTGAATGGTTAATTCTCTAGTGTGACTCTTCTCCAGTTTCTTCATGTGAGCACTTAGGACTATGAACTTTCCTCTTAGCACTGCTTTCAAAGTGTCCCATAAGTTTGGGTATGGTTTTTCTTCATTCTCATTCAAGGAAGTCTTTAGTTTTTTTCTTTATTTCTTCCATGACCCAGGTATGTTGCAATTGCACCTTGTTCAATTTCAATGAGTTTATAGGGTTTCCACAATTTGTCTTGTTTGAATGCTAGCTTTCAAGCATGGTGGTCTCATAAGATACAGGGCATATTCCAATTTTTTTGTACCTATTGAGGTTTGTTATATTGCTGATTGTGGTCGATTTTAGAGAAGGTCCCATGTGGCACTGAGAAGAAGGTATATTCTTTTGTGTTTGGATGGAATATTCCATAAATGTCTGTTAAACCCAATTGGGTCATAACTTCTGTTATTTCCTTTGTTACTTTGTGAAGTTTCTGTCTGGTGGCCCTGTCTAGTATTGTGATTGGGGTGTTGAAATCTACTACTATATGTGTGTGAAGTTCTATGTACTATTTGAAGTTTTAGTAATGCTTTTTTTATGAATGTAGGTGTCTTTGTATTTGGGGAATACATGTTCAGATTTGAGACTTCATCTTGATGGATTTCTCCTGTGTTGAATAAGAAACTACCTTCTTCATCTCTTTTGATTTATTTGAATTTAAAGTCTAAATTGTTAGATATTAGGATTGCTACACCTGCTTGCGTCTTGGGTCCATTTGATTGGAAAATCTTTTCCCAACCCTTTACTCTGAGGTAATGTCTGTATTTGAAGCTTAGATGCATTTCTTGTATGCAACAGAAGGATGGATTCTGTCTTCATATCCATTCTGTTAGCCTGTGTCTTTTTATAGGTGAGTTAAGACCATTAATATTGAGGGATACTAATGACCATTTGATGGGAGATATCATTCTGTAAATATGTTTCTGTTATTGGTTAATAAATAAAATACTGTTGGCAAATAGGAAGGCAAAATAGGCCAGACTAGGAAATAAGGAGGATTCTGGGAAATGTAGTAAGAGAGTCAAGATGTAGGGACTTGAGGGAAGAAGTCCAGACCCTCTCTCTGGTAAGATAAGACCACGTGGAAACACTTAGATGAATGAAATGGGTTAATTTAAAACAGAGCTAGCCAATAAGAAATGCTAGGAACAGGACAATAATTTTATATCTTATACAGTGTCTCTCTGTGTTTTTTGTGGCTGACATGACTCTAGGACCAGGCTGGTGGGAAAACTGCTCCTAACAACCATTGATTGTCAATTCCTGTTTGTTTTGGATTTGTGGTTGGTGGTGGTATTGTGTGTGGATTTTCCTTCTCTTTTCTTTTGGGTGTTGGTAAAGTGGGATTATCTGTTGTCTATGTTGTTGTGGGTATAAGAAACTTCCTTGGGTTTAAGTTTTTAACTTTCTGTAGGGCTGGATTAGTTGATATGTATTGTTTAAATCTGGTTTTGTTATGGAATATCTTAGTTTCTCCGTCTATAGTGATTGAAAGCTTTGCTGGGTATAGTAGTGTGGGCTGGCATCTATGGTCTTTTAGTGTTTGTAGAATGTCTATCCAGGACCTTCTGGCCTTTAGTTTCTGTTATCAGTAGTTTCCCACTTGCTGGTCTTGTCCCTCTGCCGTGCCAGCCCCAAATAACATATAGAGACACTGTATTAGATATAATTCTGTTGGCCTGTTACTGTTTCTTATTGGGTAGCTCTGTCTTAAATATTAACCCATTTCTATTAATCTAAGTATTTCCATGTGGTCTCAACTTACTGGAGAGAGTGACCAACATACTACCTTGTAGGTCCTCCTCTTGAATCTTCTCCCTACTACTTCAAGAATCCTCCTTGTCTCCTAGTCCTGCCTATCTTGCTTTCCTATTAGCCAACAGTGCTTTATTCATTAACCAATAGGAGAAACATATTTACAGAATGACATCTCCCATCAAGTTTCCATGGTGAAGTCAGGTGTAATTCTGATAGGTTTTTCTCTATATGGCCTTTTTCATTTGCTGCTCTTAATATTCTTCCTTTATTCTATATGTTTGGTGTTTTGATTATTTTGTGATGAGGGGACTTTTTTATGGTCCACTCTATTTGGTGTTCTGTAACCTTCTTGTACTTTCATTGGCATACCTTTCTTTAGGTTGGGAAAGTTTTCTTTGATTTTGTTGAATATGTTTTCTGCACCTTTGAGTTAGGTTTCTTCACCTTCTTCTATACCTATTATTCTTAGGTTTAGCCTTTTCATGGTGTTCCATATTTCCTGGATATTTTGTGTTAGGGTTTGTTGGACTTAAGATTTTCTTTGGTTGATGAATCTATTTCTCCTAGTGTATCTTCAATGTCTGAGATTCTCTCTTCCATCTTTTGTACTTTGTTGGTTATGCTTGCTTTTCTATTTGCAGAATTCCTTAAGACTGTGGTGTTTTTTCTTTTGCTTTTTTTGTTTTGTTTTTGTTGTTGTTTGTTCCCCCCCCTCTATTTCAGCTTTCAAACCTTGCACTATTTGAATTGTTTCCTGCAATTTTTGGTTTGTTTTTTCTTCCATTTCTTTAAAGGATTTTCTCATTTCCTCTTTTAGGGTCTCTATTATCTTCATGAAGTTGTTTTTAGGGTAGTTCTCTTCTGCTTCATCTGTGTTGAGAAGTTCAGGTCTTGGTGGTGTGGAGTCCCTTAACTCTGGTGGTATCATATTGATAGTTCTGCTGGTGACTGTGTTCTTATACTGTCATCTACCCATTCCTTCTTCCAGTACCTACCATTGGGATCTCTCTCTCCTCTGGTTTGTATGGCTCCAAGGTTCTCTTCCAGTGGGTGCAAGCAGGTCAAATACTCTCATTGATGGCTCTCCTCTTCCAGTGGTTGGTGGGAGGATTAGGGCACTGGCAGACTCTGGACAGGGTGGTTTGCTGGGACAGTGTGTGTGTGTGTGTGTGTGTGTGTGTGTGTGTGTGTGTGTGTGTAGGCCTCAGGCCTCAGGAGGCTCTGAGCAGAGCCCTGGAAGGAGGGCTGGAAACAGGCCTAAGCTTACCTTCTCCCATGGTTGGAGGTGAAACTTGGATGCTGGCAGACTCATGATTGGCTGGTCCACTGGGATGTGCTCTCCTGCACAAAGTTCCTAGTTCTTAGGAGGCTCTGAGCAGGGCACTGGAAGGCGGGCTCCTCCAGTCCCTATTCTTTTTTAATCATCTTATCTATTCTACCTTCATTTTCATATGTTTTATTCTCACTACTCTTTGCATAATTGGCTTTTCTGAATATGAAAGGAATATAAAATTTAGAAACTTATAAATAAGAATTATTCTTTGTTCCCCATAATGAAAGATGACTTTGATAGTTTTTAATGGATTATGTACTCACTTGTTGTCTCTATGCATATCCATTTCTCTTGATATTATTCCAGCTATCCATATATGTGTATGGTTCAAATCTGGAATATTATCCATGGCGTCTTATTTTGAGAGCCTGGTCCTCAGCTTGTGAAGCTATTTTGAAGACTGGGAAACCTCCAGAACCATGGTTTTCAACCTCCCTAATGTTGTGACTCTTCAACACATTTCTTCATGTTGTGGTGATCCCAACCATAAAATTATTTTTGTCGCTACCTCATAATTGTAATTACTTCATAACTGTTTTTTACTAGTTATGAATTGTAAGGTAAATATCTAATATTCAGGATATCTGATAAGTGACTCCAAAGGGTTTGTAAACACAGGTTGTGAACCACTGATTTAGAAGGTTCAGCAAGAGACACATGAAGAAAGATATGCCACTACTGTCTGTCTCTCTTCAGGACTAAAGAAGACAGGGGGGCTATTCTTCAGTGTTAACATTGGCCTCAAAGCTGGGAAGGCTTCCTTAGTAGCACCTGGTCTCAATATACCCAAGCTAGCTTAGCCTCCAGTTCAAGAGTACTGTGAAGATGTCAAGGAAGAAAAAAGGTCTTAATGTAAGCATGTGTGTGCATCAAAAGATGGACACACCTTGTAAAGTAAGAAGAGAAAAGGTACCTGAATACATGGTTTGATGTCAAGTACATAGAAAATTACATATAAGTGTGTTTGCAGAGCAGTATCTGGAATGACAAAACAATAACAAATTCTTTTAAATGCTAACTTTGCCTTAGGCCCTCATTTATGTGTATTTAGTTCTGGAAAGTGAGTATGTATGATTTTTACAAAAACACTTTCAAAGGTATTAGCTCTTTGGAAAGAAAGTTATTATGTCCTAAAGTACCTTTGCTATTATATATTATATATAATTTTTCATCCTTGTAATTTTCTTTTCTCAGTGTCATCTATTATATTTTGACCCCAAAAGGAATAATTATAGCAGACAGAATAAGTGAGATTAGCATGACCAAGGACATAGTGGTAAGGATAACTAGCTGACAGGACATCAGGTTTTCCACTCAGGGCCAAGCTGGGAAACAGTTTTCTTAAGCTCTGGAGCTTTGCACGATTGGGGTTGGGGGTGGGGGTGTTCTTTTGGTACTACAGCCCTGCCACATTGCCAAGGTTGAAGGAGAACCAGATGAACCATGGGCTATAGACCCATGGCTTGCGTTTTTAGGTCACACTTATGTCTGGATATAGCCAAAGAAATTGGGACTCAGTAAACCTTGAAGAGGGGGATCTTATTTCTTCTTTTGCTCTTCTAGAAAATGTATAGAATATATATCAAACTCTTAGGTTAGCCACCTTACTGCTTTGAGTTGGTGTGTCCCCTTTCCTCCTGGGCTCCTCTCCAAGCCCCTCTAATAGCAATAGCATTTAAAAAAATGTATGTCCTCCCCCCAGGAAAGAGCAAGCAAGTTTTTTCCAGTGCCAAATCATTTAACCCTGAAAACAGACATACAAGTCACAGTCACATTATATGGACTCAGGAGGTCATATTTAGGAATGTGTGTGTGTGTGTGTGTGTGTGTGTGTGTGTGTGTGTGTGTGTGTGTGTGTGCGCACGCACATTTATGTAAATAAAAATATGCATGCAATATTAATTGGTGAAAAAAGAGGCCATGAATTTGAAGGAGTGTGAGGAGGGCTATGTGGGAGAATTTAGAGGGAAGAAAGTGAAAAGAGAAATGTTGCAATCCAAATACAATCTAAAGGAAAAAAACATCCAATGGTTGTTTAACCTTAGCTTGTGTTGCACTCATTAGAGAACATTCAATAAGCACCACCAGCCTGGCACATTTGTATAGCTTCCAAGTGAAATGAGTGATATAGGTGACTTTGAGATTAGAGAGTAACAGGTGAACAAGACACCATTGGTGTGATGGCTAAAAATTGTTCTTTTTGGGAAATTGACCAGAGAGGCCTTTACCAAAAGGAAGAATACCTATTCCCGATTTTAAGTAATTCATAGAGCTAGCTTTTTCATGAGATGTCACATGCATGATTCTTTCAAGTAGAGGCTGCTCAAAACAAATAATCAAACTTTCTCATGAACCTGCCATCACTGTGAGAACCATATGCCCAGGCTTGTTTGCAAGAGGCAGATTAGAGGTAAATAGAGCATGGCCATAACAGCCAAGCAAGGTGCCTGGCTCTGAGCAGAGCCCCAGGACAATGAATGTACAACTGAATAAGAATCCCAGATAAAAGCTATAAAAGGCTTGCTTGACTGAATTTTGTTGTTTTTATTAGGTTACTGTAGCTAACTGACACACGAGTAGTTTGCTAATGCAAGGACTCTGAAGTTTTGATGCTGTAGGAGCTCAAAGTGTGCAGCACTGAGATGGATCAGTGGGTAAAAGCACTTGCCATGGAAGTGCAAGAACCTCAATCTAGATGCCCACAGCTCACATAAAGCTGGATGCAGTGATACACATACACAGTCTCAGTGTGGTGATGCTGAGTGGGAGGTAAAGACAAGAGAATCTCTGAAGCTCGTGGGCCAGGTATCCTCTCACACACACACACACACACACACACACACACACACACACACACACACACACAGAGAGAGAGAGAGAGAGAGACAGAGAGAGAGACAGAGAGAGAAACAGAGAGAGAGAGAGAGAGAGGAGAGAGAGAGAAAGAGAGAGAGAGAGAGAGAGAGAGAGAGAGAGAGAGAGAGAGAGAGAGAGAGAGAGAGAGAGAGAGAGAGAGAGAGGATGAGTGGAGAGAAACAGAGAGATATTTTTAAAATGTATGCTTAGGGCCAGGCGTTGGTAGAAGACACCTTTAATCTGAACACTCTGGAGGCAGAGGCAGGTGGATCTCTGTGAGTTTGAAGCCAGTTTTGTCTACAGAGTGAGTTCCAGAACAGGCTCCAAAGCAATACAGAGAAAGCATGTCTTGAAAAACCAAAATAACTGTATGCTTAACAAATGTCCCATTGATTCTAAAGCCAGTATTCTGAACCACATTCAAGAACACACTTCCTTAAATACTTTAAATGCAACCCTTTTACCAGCTCAGTGTATAATTATAGAAAAAAAATCCCTTGATATTTCTGTGCCCCAACTTTCTCATCTGCAAAGAGGGAATAATATGCATTTCTTGTGTTATGGTTGTGAGGATTAAATAAACAAAAATAAACCTAGCTGATAGCAGTATCTTTAATTCTTGGATTTCAATTTGTCTCCTTATCATCTTTCCTCACTCACAGGAAGAAACAAGTGTGAATATCTTAGGAAAACATGAATCTCAGGGTCACAGCTTTATTGTATAGATTTTTTTAAACACAGCCATATTACAAACATTGTCAGGGAACATTTACAAGAATAAATAAGATGGACTTGCAGGTGTAAAAAGATTACACGTCACTTTAATGTACAGTCAAAAAATATATCTGATATTCATTGACCTGACATTATTTACCTTCTGTTTTTTGAAGCTAGAACTGGAAAGAAAAAGAAAAAGAAAAACAAGAAAAACATCGACAGCACAGTGCTGGCTTTATTTCTTTTTTTGAAGTTGATTTATTTTGTTTTCTCTTCTCATACGTGCTTTATCTATCAAACACCCAAACTGTACAAGTGCAGGCCATTGGGATTTGTGGAGGCTTCAAATAGTGTGGAAACTCCCTTCCCTCATGATATCATGTGCCACATGGCTATGAAAATGTCAGCCTCCCTCATGTAGCCTGGGGACCTCATGATTGCCCCTTGAGAGCTGTACTGGTATCCAGTAGCCAAGGCAATCATAGAAGCTATGACTGTACCTTTGATTGGCTACTAGGATATAGAATGTAAAGAAAGGTATTGAGCCTGATTACAAATATGAGTGAACCTGGGCTATCTCAAGATCTGGTTGGCGATAAAATGTATGCACTTGGAATGACTATGATTGAGTGTCAACAGAACACTGTGCTTCTGAAATCTTTCCCATAGGCCTTGAATAGGGAGTAAGAGTTGAATTAACCTTTGGAGTTAGTGTGCATGAATTGAAGTCTTGTTATGACTCTTGCCTGGATCGCTTTTGGTTCTGGCTGTCACCAAGAGCCTTGATGGCCAATGAGTCTGGGTGATGGCTGCCCTTGTCAGAGATGGCAATAAGCATCAAGTGCATATATGGCCAAGGAGCTGCTCCCTGTGACTGGTGATAACCATCCTGGATGAGCTAGGATATGAAGCTACAGCTGCATTTTGATTGCTATTAGGAGAAGACTTGGTTGGAATAGTGGGAGGTTTGTGCCTCACAAACCAAGCATGACGTGCTTAGCTTGCAGTTTGAAGGGGTCATTTCAAACACAACTCTCTGCAAGGATTTACCCACTGAAGGTGAAAGTGACCTGAAGTCTATGACAGCAGTGCTGTTTCTTCACTTCAAGCCAGTGGATAGCTAAATCTGGCTTCTGCTGGGAAGCTTGAAATGGGCAGCTGTCCTCTCTGGCAGCCATCGAATTCTTTCTTACAGGTACTGTGTCCTCACTCATTTTTGCACCCCTCATAGAGTAACCAGGGTATCAAACTCTGCTTGACTCCATCCAGTCCAAGCATCTTCAGTCTTATGAAGATTATGGACACTGGTATCCTGCCCGTCCCTTCAGGAGACTGACATTTTTCTAGATGAACATGCATCTGCTCACAAAGCCCCTAGAAGTCATTCTCACTGAAGCACCATGACCTACAGTAGGCCCCTAGGGTTTATTCTCTGACCATCCCAACAAAGAACCAGAGTATGCATTTTACCACCTAGAGAAGCTCTCAGATCCATAAGGAAGCCTCATGCCTAACCACCCTCCAAATTCCTTTCTAGTAGGTTGTCTTCCATCAAAATCCTTGCCTATCCTCTATAGCACCTGCAGTGGACTATTATTAAGCTCTTAAGTGGATTCATGCTAGGTAAAGTGGTGTCAGGTTTGAGGGGCTATCAATGTGGATACTGACTCCTGCTATTGGAACCTAATATTCATGGATGGATTTTAGGGGTGAATTTTAGGGCCTTTTCACCCCCTGTGGAAGCTGACAAAAGATATGCAAGAGATGGCCTTGGTCTCCACAATAGTTATATAACCACTGTCATGCAAAGTCTATCCATGGCTACCAAGAAACTGGAAGAGGCCTACTCTCATGACAGATATTTGTGCTGTCTTCTGAGGATCAGCTCCATGATCCAGAAATATGTGTCAGAGAAAACTCAAGTTACTACTCTCTCTCTTTCTTCCACTGTCCGCCAACTCTCTCTCTCTCTCTCTCTCTCTCTCTCTCTCTCTCTCTCTTTCTCTCTCTCTCTCATGCAAAAAGGATAAGATTTCAAAGTTGACCCCATGTTAGGTAAAGGGAAGGATTTGAATTTTACAATTTTTGATATTTTGATATGTGTCTGGGGAGTCTGGGGACAACAGCACACAGGGAACCCATACAAACAAGGCTAAATCTCATTTGGTCTATGTTTGAATTTACTTTCCCCATTTTCTGCTATACTTGGCTATGGATTGGAGTTAGTAAGAGGCTAAGGATGGCCTCACATTGATTGGTCAATGGAAAGGCAAGTCAGGGCTTTGAGATGACATTGCTATCTGTGTTTTATCATTAGGCTTGTCTATTAGTTTAGGTTGGTGAATCATTCTTAGGGATATTGGCTCAGTATAATCTGTTGACCTTATGCCATAAAATCAGTCTTCTGTTCATGTCTAGCCTTATATCTAGACATATCTTCTGCAGTGTGGAACCCATTTTAGCTTGATGCTAATGCTCTGTTTGGTTAGCAGGGATGGTCTGCTACAGACTAATGGAGGGTAGCTTTCTTTTTGTATTCCCATGTCATTTAAGTTATCACTCAGCTGAACATCTGATAAGCATCCTTCTGAGTAAACATTGGGCATCAATTTTCCTTCCTGTTTTCCTGACCTAACCTTCCAGATTAACCCCTTCTAGTATGGCCAAGGACATTTGTGTGCATTCCCTTTTCCATGTATTGTTAAGATTGATATTTTATAGACCCAAAATGGCAAAGTTGGAGTTCAAACCAAATAGCAAGCTCTTATCCTACTCACTATGGTGTACCATGCCATAATGTTCTGTACTTCCTAGTGGTACCTATCTGGAGTGCTGAATGTTACAGGAACCCAAGAATTGTAAGGAGCTAAGGCAAGTTAAGAGTGTTTAAGATTCTATATGTTCATATGACATGTGTCTCAAGATTTGCCCACATCAGAAGCCATAGGACTCTACTAAGATAATAGGCACTGCTCAGCATCAAGGATCTTCTGAGTAAAGCTGTGTCTAGCGTCTCCTTTGTCTTTGGGATTTTGTGGGCTCAGCCATCACCATGTCATGCAGGTAAGTCCTCATTATTCTAGTCTGTCAGGGGGTACCTTGCAGAACTCTCTATAAAAAGGAGAGACTAGCTGAATCTCAGAAGCAGTGCAGTCAGTATACCTACACAACAATGAATGTACCTAGGAGAGTGTAAGTTGTTGTGAACTTGAGTTTATAATTGACCTCAGAAGGAAGGAGTATGGCCACGTTCTATGCCTTAGAGATAGCCTCCCTAAGGTCCATCAGAGAGATGCATGAGATAAAGGAGAAATTTAAAAAATATTTATCCAGTTATATTTAAACTGCTGAAAATAAATTAGCAAATGGAATTCAAATATATCCTGAATCTAAAACACAAGGTTCTAAAGGGATTTGAAGCTGACTATTGTATCATTGGGCTTTACCAATATCTACTGAGTCATTAATTTCACTCTTGTCTCTGTTGCTAAGAGTAATCATGTGTGAAAATCTCAGATGCCATGGTGGAAGAATATTTTCTCTATGTTCAGAGAACCATGTCAAGTTTGATTATATGGACAAGTGAGTTCTCTCTCTAGATTAGTTTCCTCACCAGTAAAGTGGTGATGGCCATAGTCACAGACACCTTATGAATGCTGGAAGAGTGAGCTCATGTTTTGGAGTTCACAGTAGAGTCTTCTGGTTCCACAGAGTCGGTAGGTGTCATCTGACTGCTCATTGATTGCTCCAGCCCACAGTAAGGGTCAACACCTGAAGCAAGTAGCCTCTTCCATTCCTGTAAAAGGGGGTCGGCTGTGGTTATCTAGAGGCTGACAGGCCCCTGCCTCATTCATGATAATTATATCAGTAAGGGTAATAGAACATGATGTTGAGAATGCAGCTGTGATCCAACCTGAAGTCATGTAGGTCATAAACACACCCAAATGGGGGCAGTTCACAGTATCACCTTATGCTTCATGCCTACTTCACTTAGGTTCCAATAGAGACCAATAGGAAGATCTTAGCTAAGTGAGGATGCACTTGGGGCCCTTTCTTTGCTCAGGTAAAGATGAATCCATCCTATAAGTAGAGTTGGGTGAGAAGAGACTCTTAAGGTGTATTTTCTTGGGAGATTTCCTGGGGAAACTATCTTATAAATTCCTTTGTATCATTTCTATACATGTTCCTCAGTTTCTTTTTGTGTGTACTGGTCTAAGACCGCTTTTTTGAGGGTGGTTGGATAGTGAGAAAATAAAGGATGTGTTAACCCTTGGTGAGTTACCTCAGAGGGTCCTGAATTTTCATACATTTATTTCCCCTGAAGTTACTTTTCAAAATCCCATTGTTTGAAATGATAGAGACCACTGCCATCTTTATCTGTCATTTCTCTCCCCCCATTCCTCAGCAGAATGAATCCTAGGATTTCTGTTAAATAGTCCTTCTTCCACCTTCTCCCTGTTGGAATTGGCAAAGATCTGAGGACATCATGCACCATGCTGACTGTCTATGCTACAGACTCATGTAGTTTATAGGGAAGTCCATTTTGGATAGGAGACAAAAGCCATAGGAGGCTAAAAGGACCAGTTGGGGCTAGGACCTGGGGATATACTCCAGTCTATCTGGTAAGAGGCCCATCAAATGGGAAGAAGAAATCATGGGATTCCTTTGCTTGCCTTTGCTTTGAGATTTTTTGTTTTGAACCTCCAAAGTGACAGACTTCCATGATCAAGTCTAGTGTTCTTGGACTTCTACACAGCCTCTGGGCTCATGCCAATGGAAGCTGGCTTCCTGTTTTCCTTTCGCGTTCTGTCCTCATAGGCTTAGAGGCCAGGGTTCTTGACCCTGCTCCATGGTAGAGCAGAGATCAAGGGTTTTACATAAAAGCTGAGTTTCATGATCCATTCCATATTTGTTCCAGCAACAAAATAACAAACACACACACACACACACACACACACACACACACACACACACACACGCATACACACACACAAATGCACATGCACACACGCACACACGCATGGCACATAAACACTCACAGGTAACATATTAAAAGCACACACTGAGGGAGATGTTTTCACAGTGTCTGATGAAAAGAAAAGAGGTCGTATTACTGGTCCAGAAGTAGCCTCCTCCAAAACTAAGCTGAGTGCATCACTGTTGAGCTTTGCCAGCTTCTTGTTGCCTGCAGGGCAATGACTGTGCCCTTTATATTTCCTCCCTGGCTCTGGCTAGCTTCCTGATATTGTCCTTGTCCTGCTCCATTCTAGCTGGGCTGACCTCCCACCATCTGTCCTTCCTGATACCTTCTTACTTCTCTTTACCATTGTGCACATTATGCCCCTTGGCTCAAATTTCCTTTTTCTTTTCTATCTGCTGAGACCCAGCTGGAATGGATGTTGCCTAGGAAGCTTGAGGCAGAGTGAGTTACTCTCATGTCTAGGCTCATTGAATGCTTGTATGTTCCACTATTACAATGTGGCTCAGCTTCCCTAGTATACAGTGGGCCTGAAGGGCAAGACGTGTACCTTATTGGATTCTGTGTCCCTCATACTTTGCGGCTAGATCAGTCTGCAAGATAGACCTTCCTAGACCCCTGGATATTAAGGCTGTCAAATATTGTGGCTCAGCCCAGGCTAGAGAGATTCCCAGGCTGGCTCCCTTGTAGCCTGAGGGAACATGAGAATTGTTTTTTTTTTTTAGCAATGAAGAAATTAGATAAGACTAGCTTTCCTGGGGAACTGGGAATGAGTTAATAAAATATTTCTGAAAGTTTGGGCTACCAAGAAAAACTGGTATCAAAAAGAAAGAATTAAATTTCTACCTGTGGAGTTCTCTCTCAGCTCAGAAGTTTCTAGCCTTATTTTTCTTCCATAAAATAATTGTGAGGCTGAGAAAACATGAAGAAAATGACAGGGTGTTTTCATTGCCATTACCTGCCTTTTTGAATCCAGAGTTCATGTTTCCTCAATTACAAAATGGTGATGATTCAAATGATTTGTAGGGGTGCTATGGACTACAGGCGATGTCATAGGGAGGTGATAAGCATGGCACTTTGCTTGCAGGAAGTGCTTCACAAATGTCTCCCCTTTCTTGATTTGTTTACACCTTGGGTAATACTCAGAGCTCCAGGCCAAAACCTGCTTAATGTATTATAAACAAAATTGGGGCCACAATAGCTAGCTATCTTCAAAATGGCAGCTGAATTTCGTTAGGAAAGAGTTCAGATTTGGAGAGACAAATTATAAAGAAGTTGCTGTATTTTCCTCCCAACCAGGGACCAATCCCAAGTATACCACCTCACATGTTCAATGGCCTTGTTATCAATGGGACTTTTCAAGGAAATATAATAAGCCCAAGAAATTTATTGTATAGCAGCACATTCAAACTGCCACCTTACCCTTTTCTTTTTTTGACATAAGAGAATATGGGATTTTATATTCTCATAAGAGTTTCTTTTCACACGTACTTGGAAGAGAATCAAAGCTTCCCTTATTTAACTTTCCCATACAAAGTGTCACCTAGGAAGCACAGGGTTATACTATACAGACCAGCCAGTGCCCTGTCCAGGACAGTGGCCCTTTTTACAATGAAACAAGGTATTGCAACACTTCCTATGACTTCTCCTCCCCTACAGACTATGGAAAAACAAAGGAAACCTTTGCCAAAGTGTGATGTAGACATAGCTGGTTGGCCAGGAGAATACAGAAGGTCAAGTCCCGGCTAGAGTTGGTAGTCACAAGTCAAGCTGAGGACAGGTTAGGTGTGAAATGAATAGAACCCCTGCTGTGGTCTAGGGGGATATCCAGAAGTCACACTGATCCAGACTGGCAGGCATCTCATGCCAGAGGCTCCTATAGGGGGATGTAGAAACCAATAACCCAGTGGTCCCCCAAACTACAATCTTTTGCAAGAAAGCATGGAGAAGAATTTCTATCACCAAGTACTCCTAAGGATAGCAAGAGAAGGACACCCCAGCACCTGCACAGTCAGCTTTCCATGAGGTTAACAGACTCAGAAAGAACAAAAGCAAGAGGTCTGGGGATCGAAAGTCTAGGGCCTTGCTTGTGGGTAAACTTCTGTGGGTCCAATGTTGTCAGGTGTACAGGGGAACCTTGGGCCCCATCAGAGCAGCATCTCCCACAGCCACAGAAGATCCGCTAGAAGCTGCAGAGCCCACTGCAGAGCATGAGAACACCAGTCTTCTCTTTTGGAGTTGGGCAGGTGTGCCACCTCTGAGCTCCTGAGACCAGTCATTATCAGTCATAGAAAAAGAGGGTCAGCTGCAACAGCTTCTGGACTCTGGCAGGTTCCCCATCTTACTGGGCTAGAAGGAGCTTAAATATTCCAATGCCACCTCATATACAAATTTATACTGTTCCTGAGAAGATGAGGAGAGAGATGGAGACAAGGGAGAGATAGAAAATAAGAGAATGCATTAGATTAGATTTTGGAGAAAACTCTATCTGCACACAAACTAAAAATCAAATAGAAATGATCCATATCCCATGTCTTCAACATCCTGACTGATGCTTCATCTCACACTTCTGAGAATGCCCAATTGGGATCATTCCCTTTCAGCTACTGCATTGTACACTGTGGCTTCTCAAACTATAACCAGCATGTAGAACATGCACAGCATGTGTTGAAAATGAAAATTCTGCTCAAGATTCTGCCTCCCTCACAAAGCCCTAGGTGATGCTGCTGCTGCCAGTATATGGGCCACACTCCCTGTAGGATCTCATCACACTTTGAGCAGTTTTAAAGACTTATAGTCAAGTGCCTTGTATGGGTTGTCTCCACCATTGTACTGGATCTTAACATCTGGCTCTGCCTTCCCACTGGCTCCTTTCTCCAAAGCATCCTAGCTTAATGTTTTATATTGTAAAAATAATAGCATAAGTGAATTAGAATAGGCTTGGGTTGAATTGAAAACATAATTCACAACCTACTATTTCAAAAATCCTTCCTTGAAGTCTGAATTAGAGACATTTTAAGGAGCAGGCAGAAAGTAAAACAAAGTAGGTAGACTGAGATTACTATTTAGATTGCCCTGCAGAAAAGAGAAACTGGTGTAGTTGGGAAGAAATGGGAAAAGTAGCAGTATAGAGAGTAGACTTCAAGTATTCAAATAAGACTCAATTGTTGAAGGTGTGTCCTGTTTACAGTCACATTCTTCAGGTCCAGGGAACATGAAGACTTTGGATATTGGATTACGGTTCTTGGAAGCTCACCAGTGTCTCCACCATGTTGGACTTGTTGTTGCGTAGTGTTTTCACAATGTGGAACACGTCAATGATGTTCTGTTGCTGGATCATCTCACACACACTGCAGATAGCACAGAAGGTTCCACTGCGGCCTCCTCCATTTCTAAACACAGAGTGAACAGGTGAGCCAAATTCCCAGGACCCCTCCTCAGATACATGTTGATCCTAAAGCTGCACTGTCGGAGCAAGTAGTAATAATCCTATCAGATGTATCATCAGGCAACCATAAAAACTTTAGTTGAGCCATGGGATTTGGGTTAAATACTACTGGGGCTCTGAATCTTCTTTGACTTTGGTAAAGGCATGTCTTGGTCTGTGTCCTGAGTTCTCCATTTATCTAATAGAGATTTTAGACTATATGACCTTTGGGGGTTTAGTTACATTGATGTTTCTTTAGCTCTGTGAGCATTTTATAATCATTCCAGATGTACCGTTCTACATTCTCAGGGTGGGCTGTGTCTTTGTGCATGTAGTACCTACATCCATTCCTGAAAGGACACTCTGGCTCTACCAGATATCCAATGAGAACAGTAGAATTTACTGGGTGGTTTTATTACTATTTCTCCCCATCTTTTGACAAAGACAACAATAATTCATGAGTCTTGGTCTAGCTAGCCCTGACTTTGGGCTGTGGTCCTGGGGCATGGGCTCAGTTTCTGAAATACCAGGCCAATTGCATGCCCCACCCACATAAATCTTATTTAAATAGGGTCCTACTGGTCTTGGGCATAGGGAATGAGTGTTCTCAGATGGCCATTCCTCAGTTGTTGCTTCTTTCTGAAGCTCCATAAATTATCCTTGTGGAAACAAGCCTCTTCAGGAGCCTACCTGATTTTGAACTCCTGGGCAAGCTGCCAAAGGCAGCTAATGATTTCATGTAATGGTCTGTGTCTAAGGAACATCTGGGCAAAAACGAAGGCACTTAGTCAATCTCCCAGATGTTTCACCTACAGGAAACCTAGCAACCAGATGTCTCAAGTACACAAAATTATCCTCTCTTAACCACTGGGTGCCAGCATTTCAGTGACTGTCATGATGTCTGAGGACCCTAAGGATGTCGAGGTCCTTATTGGTAGAATGACACACCTGTGCTGGTTAGCTAGGGTAGGTAAGACATGGGTGAAAACAAAAATGCCAACCAACCAAACAAACCACTCCTGTATCCATAGGATAGGAAATAAAAACATTAGAGTATAGAAAGCCTTCCCAGAAAAAGGGAGTAGTATCTTTTAAAATAAGAACATAGGGACCAAGAGAATGAAGTAAGAGCATGTATCATCTCAGGGGCATGTGGAGTCCTGAGGAATGGATGTTGTGCTGTGTAATCTAATGTGTGGTATCTAATGTGTGGGAAGGGATGGAGGGGGGAGCCAGGGTTGGAAAGCAGCTGCTTTTTTCTGAGGTATAGATAGAGACAGCCTGGCATGTCTGACATCATTCATCACCCTGAGAAGGTACACCACACAGGATCTTCCTGGAGTCCATTTATATCTGTATCCTTAGAGTGAAATTTCTACATGTGGGTGCTTTTCAGCTCTGAGTGTGCAAGCATGTGTTTAACCTGCTGTAAGCTCTGACCTTCCTGACATGTATGGACCACCTATATGAAAGAAAGTGAACAATTAGTGGCTTTGGAAAAGACAACTCAATTCTGAGGCCATTGAAAGATAATTAATGTCTCCATTCACACCAGAAGCAATTATTCTGACAAAAAGAGATAAGTGTGGTTCAGATGTTCTATAATGCAGTATTTTTTTTTTAAAAGAGAATGGACCTTTAGTCATTTCCCTTTAAAATGATGCTCTAAAAGTTTGATAGTTATAGATATAACATGCATGTAAATCTCTAATGGCTACAGATTATGTATAGCTCTGAACTCTTCATAGAACCCCTCTCCACGATAGACTCTGGACACCTGCTCTTAAAGAATTTTACCTACATTACACATTTTCTGCTATGGCATTTTAAAATCACTCTATTGGCAAATACTGTATTCTCTTCTAAATGCTTCTATTGAGCACCACAGGGTCTAAGCATGATCTACTTCTTTAACATACCCAAATGGACAAATGGAGTAAACAAGGGTAATATAGTAAGGTTTTCATTCATTCATTCATTCATTCATTAATTCATTCATTCTTTCTTTCTTTCTTTTTTCATTCTTTTTTCTTCTTTCTTCTTCCTTCCTTCCTTTCTTCCTTTCTTCCTTTCTTTCTTTCTTTCTTTCTTTCTTTCTTTCTTTCTTTCTTTCTTTCTTTCTTTCTTTCTTTCTTTTTGTGCTTCAGTCTTGACCTCTGCTTAGCAGACTGTCACTGGGGCCCATTGTACTGAGCTGTGCCCATCCTAAGTCAGGAAGCAAAAGTCAACCCAATATCTGGTCTTAAGTTCACTGCACCTCTAGGAGGATATAGATTTCAGAGCTTTGAAAATTCATCTACGGATATCTTCCACTGCCCCCTAATTCTCTCTGTGTCCTTGTTCCTACTAAGCACAAGGTAAGAGATGTCCCAGGAGGCTGACAAGTCCAAGTTGTCCAAGAGGTCCTCACTCCGAATGTTCCTCACTCTCACTCTTCTTAGATACAATGTGGAAGTGCAGACAGTAATCAGCCCACAGTCTTGTGAATTCAAACTGAGTTTCTCTTGCTCTGGTCCCTTGCCCATCTCTGCTTTCAATTTGCTTACTGCGAAACGATAGTGTCTGCCTTGCAGATGGGATGAAGTGATTCATTTTAAATGCCTGGCTTAAATTGCACTAATATAATACAGTCCTTTTCCTTCTCCTTCAGGAACTAACACAAGGGGGCTCTGGTCAGTGGGATCCACTTTATCCCAAGCTTTCTTATACCTAGCAGGATAACGCACACACTTCCCTTTTGAGAGTGGAATTCACTTCTGTGTTGGGAGCACTGGAGAAATGGTCTGCCTATTGTATTCTGCTTTAGCAATAGGCCATACAGCAATCGTTCAGAAAAATGGTATCTCAGTTCATTAAAAGATTCTAATTATTATCAATTGATTATACAGGTTGTTGATATGATGCTTAGGACTGGCACATGCAACCAGAAACAATGTCAAATATTCTGTCATCCAGCACTACACTGCTCTGGAGATGTCTCTGTGGTACTTACAGGCAGTGGACCACAGTACGCCCCTCTCTCCCGTCATACTGCTCCTGCCATTTCTCCAGCCTTCGAACCACTTTGAGCAGAGAGCGCTTGGAAGGCGGTGTGTCCCGGTATGCAGGCCAACCAATGTACTGGAGGTGCTGAACAATACGATAACCATCCTGTGGCTGAGAATAAAGCATTGTTTAGGGCTATTCTGCTGGGACTACGTGGGGATACACACCTTTCAGATTCCCAGGGGCTGTAATAGAGTAGAAATCAGGTGGCACAGGGCCTCAGCTGTGTCATTGGGGTCACAGAGTGTCTTTCAGTTTGTTTCCCCCCCCGTGTATGCTGCTTAAAAACTCCTGTCAATATTCAAACTCAATTCAGACATTCCTTGTTCTAAGTAGAATTCCTTTACTTTGAAGGTCTTTCGTTAGAGCATATCTCATTTCTATTTGATAGCAAATGCCGAGTACAGAGAATAAGTACTATCTCCATGGCTTCTCAGTAAGAAGCAACAGTTAGCCATTGTTTCATGGATTTTTATTGTGCCCCCTCCCGCATTCAACCAGTAACTGTCCATACAAAAGCAATTAATTGCTGTCCATCTCAGTGTTTATGGGACTTGGTCTAAAGCTCATAAAATCCAAAACGAAGGGTAACAGTGCAGTGTGCCAGAGTGTGGAAGCACTAATGTCTGGGAAGTGTTGTCTACATGGCTGCTAGAGTGTCAGGAAACAGGCAGCTGGCAGGCTGGCTGGCGCTCTGTGCATCTAACTGTGCTAGAGCCATTGCTGGGTCTGGAGCCGGAATCAGCAAAGGCATCACTTCCCCAAGGAAGAGCTTATCAGGAGAGAGGAACAGACTCTTGGCTGGCTCAGTGGGATCTTCTCCCAGCAGCCTCCATCTGTTTTTCAAAGAAGAGGAACAGTGAGCCATGGCACCTCTGCACTGAGCCATGGTGGCTGTGTACTCACCCGAGCCATGTTGCAGATACGGAAGATTCTGTGGATGATGTCCTCATCAATGTCTGCAGAGACAAATTCCACCTGGATGGGACCGTAACACCCAGAGGTCTTCTCAGGCCAGTACTGCATACAGAGCTGCAGAAAAGAAAAGAGGTCACAAGAGTCTAAAGAAGGGGGCACAAGAGTGCTATGTGTCACTGAGGCTTTCTTGTGAGCAGGACACATGGCCAGAAAGGTCCAGTCTTAGGAAGCAAAATGTATGTAGCTTTCCTGTTGAAGCACAATTCCAACTTCTTTGGTTCTGAAATGTTAAAGTTTTGAATAAAGGGAAAGGCTTAAAAATATTTTCCATGCTAACTTCAAATGATTTCTTTGCTGGACCTCAGTCTTTTCATCTGTGAAATGGGGAGAGCAGCATCTACTTGTATCTACTTGTAAGTGCTGCTGTCAGGGTTTTAGGAGTTCCAAGTGAAGGTCAGGCACAATCCGGTTTTCATTTTATTACAATTATGACATTTGTTTTCCATTCTGGAAATGTCTACAGTGACTATTCACAGCCATATTCGGCCTAATTGTTTTTAAAAGTTACAGATTTTGGCATCTGGTAGTTTTAATTACAAAGCGTATGAGTTTTGTCACCTAGACTTCTGTTCCTATGTGTTAATTGAGGGTAAGCACATCTCCCTCACACCATAAGAAAAAGAATTTACTTGGTACCAAGAGAGCTTGCCAACTGCCTTTCCAGAATTTCTGAAATTATGAACTATACATATAACTGATAGCTGTAGCCATGGTCACCCCTCCATCTATGACAGTGCCTTTCAGCTGGAGGCCATTTGTCCCCATCTCTCAATATTTGAAGCCAGTTTTGATCATCACAGCTATGAGCACAGGCTAGGATGCAGCTGGACATACCACAATACACATAATACTTCTTGAGATTACTGTCAATCCAATGACTGCAGAGACTGGGGAGCCCTGGTCTCAGACCCTAGTTGGCATTTTGTTTATGTGTGTCATCAAGGAGGATGGCTGTGGTATTCTGCTGTGTCTATTGATTTCTCAGGTGACTTTAGTCTGGCTATCTGTGGACCGGTAACACATGCTCCTTCAAATTCCTTGTCTCTGAGGAGCATTGAGAAGCACCCTACCTAGAGCTTGGGACACACAGGGAGGTGACAACTTGGGCCATAGGATTTCTAGGGTGCCTGATGCCTGGACAGAGACAATGTGACAGGAAGGTCACCCAGGAACTGCTAAAAAGACATAGTGAATGCTTGCAAAGACACATAAAGTAGCTCTGCATTGAGTGTCTCACAGGCTGAGGTTAGTCATTGTCCACACCAGCTTGAAGATAGTGACAGAGTTGACCTATGAAAGTGTGGTGACCTCTTCTGAGGCAGGGTTTTCCTGGGAGAGAAGAAGTGCCCTCTCTCTTGCTGATGGTAGTGAATGGAACTGTTAATCACCTGGAGGAGTCACATGGCATGAGGCCTTTTAGCCACTCCTCCTTGAAGAACTGGAATGATGAAGGAAGAATAGGAGATGGTGCATGCAAAAGGGAAACATCACATCCTTGCCTTCTTAACAGTGGAGACCTGAAGTTCTTACATAGGGATAACATCATTTAACTTGAGCCATGGTTGGCAGGCTATGGCCTCATAGTCATATGAGTGGTTTTGTAAATAAAGTTTTATTGACACTTGTTAACCTGTTCATGTATTGTCTATGACTATTGCCACACAGTGCTACACGTGTAGAACCAAGTAGTTTAGACAGAGACCTATAATATTTTCTGTTTGTTCATACCAATCTTTGCTATCTCTTCCTCTGTTAGGGTTATTTTGGGGATAAAGGACATAATTCATGAAAATAAATCACTTAGTACTAAACCAGTCATGAAATGATACCTATTTGATACTGCAGGCAATTATTGCATTTACAATTCAATTGTATAGTTATTGCCACTGTATGATTATTATAATACACATACTCCTTCGCATCCCCATAAATGCATCATTGGTTGATAACATCATAAAGTAGAAAATGAATTTGGAACTGGGGAGGTAGATTACCAGTAGAGTACTTGTCTGAGTACATTCATGAGGCCCTATGTTTAATCCCTGGAACTGCAAATAAATATATTTGGTACTTACAACCTTCAGACTATTATAGTTTTGCAACAATGTACTACATACTATAAAGGACTAGTAGTTTCTCTGCAGGATGCTGGGTGTCTGGGATCTCTCGTTTGCTGCCACTGCCTAACTGCCAACAAAGAATATAGCATATCATTGGTACAAGGAAGACACACAAATCAAAACTTAGGTAGCTTACATCAAATTTGTACAATTCACATTGTAAACATTGTAAAGTCAAGGTTCTCAAGCTGAATGTCCTGTTATAATTCGGGAGTCATTCTGCATATAGATATGAAGAATGACCTTTCTTATTGTTCCTCTCAAGTAGCAAAGACGTGCAAGTTGAAGTTACATAAAGCATTGGTCCTCTGTTTGCCCAGCCTCTCCACCAGGGGTTAATCAGGCATACTGAGAAAGGAGATGTGACTGTGGGAGTGGGGGAGGAGGGCTGGTCACGGAGGCCTCCATCGCTGGACAATCTGCTGCTGCTGAGCTGTGCAGTAATGACAAATCCACAATTTGAACTTCATTTCTCTTTGCCACTGGCTCTTCTGCCTTGCAACCTTCACGGTAATGAGGGACTGGTACCGATAAGTCCATGGTTTGCCAGAGAAACTGGAATTAATCAGAACTTCCCATTTAAAAAAAATAATTGCCTTTATTGCCTGCATTGAATTTAGCCTTGCCGGAGTTCAGCTGTGATCCCGACATGAGGTGCATGGATTTGAGGCACTGGGGAGAGTCTATTACCCCCAATATTTTCAGCCTGAGGAGAATGTGGAATGATTTGTCTCTTTTAATAAGATTTCCAGACCAATTTCTCAAGCTAATAGGTTCTAGTATGCCTTAGACAAGAGTCCTATATTTTAGGACACTTCTCTGCATTTGATTTTCCAGGTCACTGTCTTATAATGCCCAGGGGGCTGGAGAAGGTTGCAGGGTCCTTCTAATCCTAAATCGGTGCCATCCTTTCACTTTGGTTCCCTAATTTGTGAGAACACAGCAGCGGCAGTGGGTGACATTTGGCTGGGGTATGTGTGGGCAGATGTGTGTTTGAGCTGCCAGAGATCATCAGGGTCTTTCTCACAGCTCAGCATGCTGCACTTAATCTAGAAACAGGAAATAGGAGACAGAAGTGTAGGAAAGGCAAATACTGCGTTCCCGGTGTCCCTTCTGGACTTGTACATGATCTTCATAAGCAAAAAACTGTCTTCTCCGATTCATCTTAAGACCACCTTTGTGTCCAAACGCATGCTTCCATTGGAGTAGAAGCTTTCATTCTGCCTTGAGTATGAAGCATAGAAAAAGTAGGGGGGAAATGCATTGGGGTTCCCAGTGGAAGTATCTTTTGTTTCTTTCTTTTACTTTTTACTATTCGTGTGTGTGTGTGTGTGTGTGTGTGTGTGTGTGTGTGTGTGTGTGTGTGTGTGTGTGTATACGTGTCACTTGCCTGTGGTGTTCAGAGAACAACTTTCAGGGGTTGGTTGTACTCCTCCACTGGGTTCACTACAGGTTCTGGAGGTTGAATTTAGGTTCTCATGCGTTGTTGCCATACAGTTCTCCACTGAGTTAGCCCACCTGGTCACATTTCCATGATTTTGTTTCTGTCCTTTCTATTGTCTCCTTTGCTTCCACTCTTCTTTTGTTTTACATTTTAATATATATATTTAATTCTCTTTTTTCCTTTTCATGGCTATTTTTTAAGTGGCATAAGAAGGAAGAACACTACATTCCCTCATGTGCAGCTCTTAGTTTCTAACTTTTATACGTGTGTGGCCATGTGGGTATGAGTGTGGTGAGAGGTCAGGGAACTAGCAAGGGTCCAGGACAGAGAGAGAAAAGAGGCTTTAAGGATGTGGAGTGAGGAGGGTAGCAGAACACTCTCGACAAAGGAGAATACTTGGACAGAAAGGTATAAACGTGGGAAAGAGAGAGGGAGATTGGTGATGGTGAGATGGGGGGAAGGGCATCAAGGAGCACTAAGTTTGTGTGAAAATGCTAGAGGGAAACCAGTTTCTTTGTATGTTGAATTAACAACAAAAAATAACAACAGATGAAGTAACCAGTTTCCTTGCAGTATTTTCAGATATAACTTGTTCTGTAAGCCTCCCCCTTCTCCACTCTCCTCTCCATCTCCCTGCTCCCTCTGTGTTTTTCCATCCCCAACATGCTTGCTTGTAACATGGATTCTATCACCCTTACCAATATGATTCAGAGCCCTTGCCCCTGTGGTCCCTTTCCTAGGTTCATTCCCTATAATCTACATTTACATTCACAGATATAAAAATTAAAAGCTAGGATTGCATCTTAATACTTTTTCTCATTGTACCTTGTGCAGGGCCCTTAATTCATCAGTTTATTATAAGGGGATATGTACATCTTAGAGTCTCGAGTGAGAAGTCATTAGTCAGCATAACTTAAGACAAGATGGATAAAGGGAACGGTTTTTATTTTTCTTTCAGTTTTAGTCTTTTTGAAAATTTATCTTTGGGATAATTACTGAAAGGCTTGTCTTTATTGCAAAAATTCATGAAGAGTCAGTTTGGGGTAGCTGTTGAGGCAAGGCATCATTGTGGACAGGGGAAGTATGTATGGTTTTCTTGAGAGAGACTTAGGAAATCAAAGAGGATTTTCTTTTTGTAGGGAAATAAATGCATTGGAGCTCCCACTTAAAGTACCTTCTATGTATTTTTTTTAATTTTGTTTGCTATTATTAGTATGTGTGCATATATTGAGTGTGCATGTATGTTTGTGTGCATGCACAAGTCACTTGTCTGTGGAGATCAGAGGACAATAGTGAGAGAGACTTGTGGGGTTTTCCTGAGAGGGAACTGGAAAATCAAAGAAGAAGGCTGGGAGTACAGTAGAGACAGTGAAAGGTAGAGGGTGATGTAATATGTCATGTGACTCCCCTCTCAACACTCTAATCCTTCCATTTCTTTATAATCTGTACAATGTACAGGGACCATGGATTTCTAGTGGAAACTGAGAGGAACTGAGTTTTGCTTATAAATGACATGGGGATGTAACAGAGCACATGTTACAGAGGAACCAGACCAAGACACAAATGTACCAGCACTGCTTAGAACTTTAATGGGGTTCTAATAGTTTAAGATCCTAAAAGAATATTGTGGTGATATTTTGTTTATGACCTAACAAATAACGCTTGTCTGAAAATTTGAGTGCAAAGCGAGCCACACCAGTTAGTCCTGGAGCCAGGCAGTTCTAGTACACACTTGGAAGACAGAGGCAGACCTATCTCTGTTAATTCAAGGTCACTCTGAGCTACAGAAAATCAATCCAGTCTAAAAGAGAAACAGAGTTTACACAGAGATGATCTCAGCACTTGGGATCCCACACCTTAAATCACAGCACTAGAGAAGAATATAAGGAGACAGGAGCTCAGGGCAGTCTGAGGTTTGGTGGAGACAGATGCAATCTGAGGACAGGATGGCCTTTTTGGTCTAAGCATTGGTAGAGGTGAGAGTCTTTAGTGTCTGACCACTTTGGTTTTCTGATCTTCAGCTTTAGCCCCAATATCCATCTCTAGGTTTTTATTGTTAAAACCAATTAGAATTAGTGCTACAGTATGTAGACTCCAAGAATCCTGCTTGGTCCTCTAAAACATGGAATCATGTAGATGGAATTGATCTTGAGGCCACACTTATACTCAATGTTACCTGGATATTTCCTAGTTTAGATGAAAATTTTGACATTGTCTATCTTAAGAAAGGCCTGAGAAGATGGACTAGCTAATAACAAAAATGCCACAGAAGTATAAGGATCCAAGTTGAAATCCCTAGCAGCCACAGTAAAGTTCCATGGTGACATAATTTTTGCACCATGGAAGTAGATACAGGAGGGTTCCAGAAGCTTTATAAATAGTGTTGCTAAATTGGTGAGCCTTAGGTTTACTGAGAGCTCCATCCCATCTCAAATCAAACAAACAAACAAATTCAATGAGGTAGAGAATTATAGAGAAAGGTCCAGTTTTGACCTCTGACCTCTCCATGCAAATGTACACATGTACACAAACCTAGATGCTTCCAAATATGTTGATTAAAAATTTGTAGTTTGGATCTTGCCTCCTCTTCTAGTGTCCCTGCTATTCTTCCTTCCCCAGTGGTCTAGAGAGGGTAGAGCTGCTGGAAGGGAGGGCCTCACTACTGCAGATGTACATAGGTAGGGCTCCATGATTGTCTCTAGGAGAGAAGCCAGTCTAATTGTCACTGATGATTTAGAAATGCTCACACTTCTTCCTGAAGAGCATTGGGGCTTCTGTTGTCTGTTGTCAAAATGAGTTAAACCAAGCAAAAGTCAATCAGCCTTTTTAGACCATGCTGAAACAGCTGCTGTACATTATACCACCCAAACACCATGGCTGCTCAGGCCACGAAAAAATGTCCTTTGGGAGGGAAGCACAAGTTCAGGCATGAAATGTGACAAATGCAGAGGCAGCTTCCCTTGTTAAACATCTTTTTCTTTGTGATGGAATCTGAAAGCTTGTTAGTCTAGTCTCTGGGATAATAAACACATCCTGGTGAGTTGAATGAAAGAAAGCTGATAGGCCTATTTTGGGAAAAAAATTAAAGTATATTTTGGTGCCACTTAGTTATGCCTTTTGTTAATTAAAAATCCTTTGATAAGTAGGAAAGGGCGGGTAATATCACAGCCTCAGAAATAAATGACTCTAAGAAGCAGGGTCTTGTGATCCTCTGGGGTTAGGGAAGGATCAACCCTTGGCCACCTAATAGTGAAGTGAATTATGCAGAATTTAAGTATAGAAATATAATAGAGTCACCTGAGTTGGTGTTAGAATTCTAGACAGTGATCAGAACATTCCTTTAAATAGAGTCTATAAAATTATGTAATTGGCTATGACACTGTGGCCAGTTAAGGAAGAGAGACTATGGGAGTAGGGATGAACGGTACAAGGAACATAAAAGGAAACATCCTAGGATTGTGATCAAAGGGCATTCACATACCTCATCCTCCCATAGGAGGAAACTTACTCTTGTGGCACACAAAGGGGAAGGTGAACTTTTTTCTGGGAAGGAAAAATAGGGTTTATGGCATCTCCTACAGGAGCATGTTATGTGTGAGGCTTACTCTGGGAATGGTTTAAAGTGCTAAGGAGAGAGAGAGAGAGAGAGAGAGAGAGAGAGAGAGAGAGAGAGAGAGAGAGAGAGAGAGAGAGATTAATTTTATAGAAAAGGGATTAGATATATCATAGTCACGTCACTTTTCTGTTCTGTAGTGAAATACCCATACCAAACCAACTTAGGGGAGAAGGAATCTTTTTCTGAGTCACAGTTTAAGAGTACAGTCCATCATGGTGGGGGAATTAACATGTCAGGAGCCTGGAATGAATGGTCATTCTGTATCTACAATCAGGAAGCAGTCAGCAATGCTATCATGCTACTGCAGCTCTCTTTCCCACTTAGACTATCTAGAATCCCAACCAGGGAATGATGCCGCCAACAGTGGTCTTCCTGTCAATGTATACAGTTGAGATAATCCCCCACTGGCAGGCTATGCATCCCTCTCAGGTCATTCTAATCCTATCAAATTGAGAATTAATAATAACTATCAAAGAATAAGACTGAGAAAATGGGAGTATAGAGGAGGTGAATGGAGGAGGAAAATAGATTTAATTGACATGTTTGGAGAAAGACGTGCTGCCCTAAGAAAGGAACAAGATGGTATTTAAAAAAGATGATGTATGATATTCAACCTTAAATCATGAAATTTCAGTGATATGAGCCCCACCTTGTTCTCATTTATGCAAAACTAGAACTTGGGAGTGCTTATGAGAATGAGAACTCCTTGGTATTTCATAGAAGTGTTGGGTGGATACTAGATTTCTCTCACAGATGAGAGAAAGGAAGAGATTTGGGAACTTGGCTGACATTTGGGTTATGATAATTCAACATTGGTAGGACTGTGGTTTGGAGAAGACTAGAAACCAATTGAGATGAACACAGCATGTGAGCATCTGGCACAGGTTTGAAAGACTCCAGAGTTCTATTCCAGGGTTATCTCCACTATTCTAGGGAGCTGGAGGCACAGTGCCTTGAAAAGTCAGGCCTATGCTGCCTGAAGAGCAGAGATGGACACTGTACATTTGCCTGGCATGTTAGGCTGTGCTTTCTCAAGCAGTGGTAAAATGGATGAATCGATTCTGAGTATTTGTTTTGTGAACATAATAACAACAAATGCATTTCTCAATTTCTAGAAGAGAATGTTTGCCTCCCTCATTTCCAGAAGCTTTCATCTTCATGGAAACCCGACAAGGATATCTGCTCAGCATCAGACCCTCTCATTTCCTACCTTTCTATGTGGTGTTTTGTATCATCTGATCTCAGGATTTTCACAGTAGGACCTCCAAACTGGGCAACTAAACTTCTGTATAAGCTGTGAGCTCTTGTCTTACTGTAAGGAACTGTTCCTGTATTCTGGGTGATCATCAGGCACCAGGGCCTAGAAATATGTCTTTAGCTAGTAGAAACATCTCCATTATCCCTGGCAGGAGGTCATGGCACATGGCACAAGTTCATGGGTCACATGACCTTGTTGACATCACTTCCTTGCTTGGGCCTTAGATTCCAGATCTACAAGAAGGAAGCAATGGTTTCCAAAGTAGGGTCTACAAAGTTAGAAGGAAAAGTCAATGAACCAGATCCAAAGTCTTTGAAAGAAGAATAAGGATTGTTCTGTCATTTGAATGCAAGACCCCATGTCTCTGGCTCTAAGTTCAGATTAGAGAATTTTATTATGTACATGGTCTACAGATTTGAAGCTTACTGAGTTAGTAATGCCCATGGAACAATATAAGAAAGGTAACTAACTATGACACACAGAGGGAAACCATGGAAAATGCTGGAAGGCAACTTGAAATACATAATTCTCTCAAATTTGAACAATATAAAAGTGTGTTCCCTAGTATTAGCAATAAGCAAAATAAGGAGAAATTGCCTATATTCTGAGGCAACCTAATATTCAGGGAAACTGCAAACATTAGTATTTACTAATGTGGGGATAGCCAAGCTGAGTTTGGGGCTCACTGATCCCCAAATCTGATCCCAGGTTGATAAAGTGGTTATGTTTACTGTAATTCTTTCTAGGTCACAGATTTTGAGGACAATGTGATATGCCACCTTTTCCCTGTTCCTCAGATACCCTCTCCACCACCGTTCTGTTCTGTGTCCTTTTGCCACTTAAGCTTCTTGCTGATTTCACCTGAGAGGAATTTTACTTCTGGTCACAGACCACCTAAAAGGGATTCATCTCCTGCCACAACATGTGTATCACAGGGATGAGCAGGATCAGGTGCCTCTTTGGTCTTCTGTTGTGTCTAGTTCTGTGCTTGCCTCATCACAAGCCTTTAATAAATGTGCATTGATGAATGAATGACTAATGAGGCCTTTGCAAGCCTCCCTCTGGGTTGGAAGCCACTCAAGCTGAAGTGAAACCTTTTCTTCTTGTCCCACCCCACATCCTGCTTCCTTCAGGCTCCTCTTAGCTGTGATTCAGGCAATATTAGCTTAACTGAAACCACTTTCCTTCCTGGTGCCCCAGGTTGACTTTTTGGAGGTTGAGAGAGAATCCCTTCTTGGCATGGGTAATCCCTTGGGCTTTATGAACACTACATAGTGTGCCATGACCACATAGAAGATCTCCATATTAATGACTTTTTTCAACACAGCTACAAAATACCCAAACAAGAATCAACTGAAGGGTTCACGTTGGCTTACAGTTCTGGGAACAAATTTCGACACAGCAGGAAAGGCATATAACACCAGGAGAATGAGGCAGCTGGTCACACATTCAGGGGGCAGTCAGGAAGTACAGAATAACAGGAAGTGGATCAACACCATTCCCTTCTTCAACAAGGCACCACCCACTTAAGGTTCCACAACTTTCCCACCACCAAATAGAGACAGTATTCAAACACATGAACCTACAGGGGACATTTTACATCTAAGCAACAACAGGCTCATTTCTGATACCTTTTCCCTGTGGAGTCTGTTCTGGCATTAGAGCTTATAAAATGATAAAAGACTTTTCTTGCAAAGTCTATTACTTATGGGTCTCTAGGGAACCATGGTGGATATTGTGTATAGGACTTTGCCTTACTTAGTTGGTCACAGGTCTTTGGAATCATTCTCTCTCTCTCTCTCTCTCTCTCTCTCTCTCTCTCTCTCTTTCTTCTTTTCTCTCTTTCTTTATTTCTTCCATCCTTTTCCTTTCTTTCTTTCTTTCTTTCTTTCTTTCTTTCTTTCTTTCTTTCTGTAGGCTGTTGAGTTGGCTCAACAAATAAAGGTACTTTCCAACAAGCCTGATGATTTGAGTTTGACCCTGTGGTAGTAGGTGAGCTGTACTCATATTTTTACATGTGAGCCATAACACATGTGTTCTGACACAGACAGAGAGACAGACTGGCACACAAGACAGATGCCCACAAGAAAAATATTACCTGTGATAAAAAATTTAAAATATGTGTATCTAGTGTGTATTGTGCACACTGATGTGTGGCTGTGTTTTAGTGGCAGTATGAAGGTGCATGTAACAGTGTATGGGTAGAGGTCAGAGGACAAGCTCTGGTGTTGGTCTCTACTTTCCACTTTGTTTGGGAAAGGGTCTTCTGTTGTTCTCCACCATGTACTCTAGACTAACTGACCCACAAGCTTCTGGGGATTTGCTTGTCTCTGCTTCATATCTTGGGGTAGGAAAGTTGGTATTGTATTAACATAGATTCTGGGGATCTGAACTCTCTTGTCATCATGCTTGCAAAGCACTTACTTCAATCAGCAAGTTACTTCTCAGCCCCAGAGTCTTAAGAAGTTAGTAAAAGCTCTAAGGCTGATGGCAGATGTTTGAGAATCTTTATCAATAGCTCTCATGGATCACAGTTCTCTGATCAGTATCTACTTGGAAAACAATATCGTGGCTGCAGATGGCTGTTTCAAAGAAGAAGCATAGGATTTAGAGCAAAGGTGGGCCAATTTCCATAGCAGCACAAGGAAATAAAGGCTCCTGAGAGCCCACATCTTCTCCTTTCCTTTCTTCCTGCATCCTAGCTGTAGCTTGACCATCCTTTAACAGGAATGCAGAGTTAAACCACAGGGTGTGCTGTTAGTTTTCCTAGGAGGAACTGAGAGATACTTAGGACCTGAGCTGTCCTGTCCACCTCGCTGGCTTGAACCACATGTTGGGCTGCCTTGGCAGGAGCATGCTAACAGGCAAATGTTCATACTACTTCAAAGAACCACCCACCAGGTGCTGAAGGCGGCTTTTCTGATGCTCATGATACATCTCTGTTTATTTTTGCAAGGCTCCAGCTGCTGTGGTGATGATATTTATATCAATAAGTGCTCTATTCATCTGCCGATTTCAGGGAATGTTTGCCAGCTGTGTATGGCAGCCAACCTTGGGGTGATTCTGAGCCTGATATTTTACATTCAGAGCCTCAGTTCTCAAGGGCTGAACCAACATTTGGGCTGAAAGATCTTTCATTCACCAAGGATCTAGTCTTTAAAGGGGGAGCTGAAGCCAGTGACCTTGACATTATATGTCCAAGAGTAAGGTTCTTCACAATTGCCATTCTGTTTCCAAGCTCCAATTCTGTAAAATGGGTGTTGGATAAAGAGAAGAGCAAATAAACTTTCATCCTTCACCTGGGGATTGAACCTAGAGCTTCATGTTGTTGAGCCACAATTTTAACAAGTGCCCCTGGGTTTTTGTAGGTCACATTTCACTTGCATCTCAGAAAGGTAAGTCACCTTACTTGACCAAGCAGAAGGGTGATCATAATTTCTGATTCTGGAACTCAACAGAGAAATTTCTAGAATTCTCTTTTAGGGGGATTAACTTTTTCTATTGTTACCTCTGTTCTTCAGGCCCTAAACTTTAATGACATCCTTTACCTCCCATCCTCCACCAGGCAGCATATTTTGTCTTCTTACCTTTGGGATACGTGTAGAATCTATACCATACTACCATCCTGCACAAGCCACCATCATCTGCACCTAACTATTCTTGTTGCCATTCCACTTAATTTTAAAAGTCAAGTTATGTCACTCTCCTGCCAAGTCAGTCTGGGTCTCCCTATCCTTTGCAGAGTGAAGCTCCAAATTCTCCCCATGACAACTAAGGTCACCATGGCATGCACCCCATTACTCTTCTGATGTCATTGCCTGTAACTCTACCCATCTCCCTGGTCTCAGGTGTTTTCCTACCCACACTGTCTGGATACATGTTCTCTGTGCCTGAGACACTGTTTCCTGGGAGGAGCATGTGGCTTGCTCTCTAGCCTTCTTCAAGTCTGTGTTCATGTGTTTTCAATTCCTTCCTTGACTACTCTAGTACATCTGTGTCTTGTGTCCCAATCCAGTTTTAAAATATTCCTTCTCATCATGTCCCAGTACATGATCAAGTTCATTATGGAGCATTTGTTGTTTACGGTTGGTCTCTCCCCTTTAGAACAGGAAGTTCACCAGAAGACAGGAATATTCTTGCTTCACCTTGTCTGGGATGTTCACCAAAACATTCCAAGAACCTAGAATAGCTTCCAGCAAATAGCAGTAGCAGATGTTCAACGAATATGGATTGTGTGAATGAGGGGAACCTCTCATAGACACATTTCAACATACACTTATTTTACTCCCCTTCTACTCTGCTCTTGTCCATACTCACCTCTCCCATCTCCCTACCTTTGCATTTTGGCCAGGTGCTTCCTGGATGTCTGATGATCTAAACAAGCTACATGCAGCCATCTGTGACTTCTCATTTAAATCCACACACAGGTACTCCCTGAAGTGTGTGGTGGACTTCACACCGGAAATGATTTCACGTCTAGCCCAACTTATCCTTTGACCTGGCTACTTTCTCTGCTCAGATCTTCTCTTCAATTTCTGCATATAATCCACGTTTTATGTCTAGCCTCTGATTTACTTCTGTGTTTTCTGGTCCTAGACTCCATTTTCTAACACAAGTTGGAAACCTTAGAACCACCTGCAATGGATAGCAAAGTTTTTCTAATTATCTTGGAACTCCTGCATACTGCAAAGGGATCCAGATGATGGACTAGCTAAGGACTATCAGGACCAGAAAAAGGACCAGTGTGGGTGGTGCTCTGGACCTTCACCTCTTGCTTTAGTGTGACCGGATCCTGACTCCTCATCCTTCATTCATTGGGTCTGTACAAAATTTTATTGATAGAAAGGAACTTGTCACTTATAAGCAACAGTCCCATTCTGTCAGTGCTGACTAAGGCTCCTGATCCAGGCATGAGGAGCTTTTCTGCCGACAGCCCTGCTATCTTTTCCAGCCTTATCTCACTCTTTCCCTCTAGATACAGCCCCAGAGCACTGGAACCAAAGCTGATTACAAACAAGCCTCTAAATGTCCATCTGCTGTGCCTTTGCCTCCATTGTTCCCTCTATGTAGAACACCTTTTCCTTAGAAATTCATCCTCTGTATGACCAGATCTTCCCTGCCCCCTTCAAGGTCCAAGTCACCTTCCTTTTGAAGTTTTCCCCCACCCTCTGGATAGAATTAATTGCTCCCTTCTCTAGGTCAACGTGGCACTTCATTGCTGACCTCTTTTATAGCATAGCCACACAAGCCTGGGATAACTCACTCATTTCTGTGGCAAGACTGGCACTCCTGGAGGGCTGAAACTATAGCTCAGCACCATTTGGAAAAAAAATTATTTCCACCCAAGGCCTGTGCAAGGCCAGCACTCATAGGACAGTGCATTGAATGACTTCAGGTTTCCTTCAAGGATGAAAAGACACATTGCAAAACTCTGAAAGGCCACCTTCATCACATTTTCCCCACAATAGCTGTTTTGCCACATAATGGTGCTTTCCAGAGACTACCCAGGATAGTGTCCTATGTCTTAGGTATGTGGAAGTGTAGACACGTGATTGGTGACGTTGGAAGAACCAGAGGGGTTAAGGCATGACGTCAAGGCTTAGCTGTGTGGTCAGGGTGCAAAGCTTCCCAGGTCCACACTCAAGATTCTGTAAGCAAAGGTCACATGGCAAAGAGCCTTTGGGGTTGGTGCTCAGTGTTGTGTGGGATCTTGGTTTTCTGAGTTCTTCATGACTGTGAGTAAGGTTATAATCAGTGTCCGAGGTAGGGACAATTGAGTCTTTTCCTTGGTGTCGTTAGACAAAGCCATAGCCAAGTGAACTAATTTAAGGGGATCTTTGGTGGGAGTCAGTGGAGGTCTCCTTGACTCTGTAGATAGCAGAATGGGCACGCCTGGCCTTCATAGTCTGACAGTGCCCACCAGTGGAGCATTGTAAAGCCTCCTTGCAAGTCCACAGCATACTGATCATGACCCACTGGTACCCACCAATAGCAGTCCCATGGCCCGCTCTTACCTGAGCAGTATCCATCTCATTCAGCATCACCACAGAGGAACAATTGTAATCAAACACCAGCCTCCAGAAGTCTGCCACAGTGTTGGGGAGAGGGTGCTGGGTGACCACAAAGGCGGCAGGCTGCTTGTGGCTCTGACAAAGGAATGACACAGGTTTAGTCAAATACATACCCAACAGTGATATTCTGATCATGATGAGGCCGGGATGGCTGCCAGAGGCCTGAGCCTGCCAAATAGATTTCACACAGCACCTGCCTGCTCTGTTATCTCTCAGTGCCCTGGCGGCAAAGGGGACCTTCTCATAATGAACACATTCTCCTCTAAACTAAGACATTTCATTAGGAAAGTGTCACTTGGATGGGGATTATTCAAATAAATTATTTATGTCTTGGATCTCAGCAAATCATCATTACAATATGAAACGAAAGACCCTGGATGCGGGTTTGCTGTGCTGCTAGCCAAGACACCTCTCGGGATAGCAGGGATCCCATGGGTTCTTGTGTTTACGGTGCTGAGAAGAGGACCAATGGCCTCAGATGGGGCTCAGATGACAGGGATCACTTCACTCTCTGGCCTGGACACAGGGCTGAGGTAGCCTGGCCAGGGGTAGCATTGTACCATTTAGCTAACAAGATGGTGGAAGGCAACAGGGTATTAGAGTCATGTGCACCTGAGGTCCAAACCCAGTTTTGCGCCTTGTAAATTATGACTTGCCCATCTGTTTATTCATCTACCACAGTCCACCAATTTGTCATCCACTCATGGTTTTAAATATCATCGCAGGGAGTCAGTCAGGTACTAAACATGGGTGAATCAGTTGATGGTTTCAAAGCTCAGACCCTTCCTGGAATATGCAACTCAGGTCTAAAGAGATGGTTGTCATACAATGAGTGAGGCAAACTAGCAAACTAAGAAATCAAAAACAAAAACAAAAAACAAACAAAAACAAACAAACAAAAAACCTTGGCAACTAGAGCTGGAGGGATTGCTGGTTAGAAGCACTTGCTGCTTTTCCAGAGGACCTGAGTTTGGCTCCCAGAAGACACATCATGAACCTCAGAACTTTTTGTGACTCCAGTTCCAGGGTATCTGATGCCTCTGAGCTCTACAGCCATCACATTCATACCCACTTGCAGACACATGCCAGTTCATAATCAAAAAATAATGAAAATAGGCCTTAAAAAGTAAGCAAGTTTATTGTAGGCTAGAAATGCTTTTGGCTTAGGTTTTCTTCCTCTGCATCAGCATTGTAGTTGGAACACAGTAGACACAATCACAACATGGCACTTGTAAATGCCTTAATTTCCTTCTGGTGTTACAGACAGAGACACTGAGGCTTGGAGGGGGTACTCTGTGTAAGTCTGAAAGCTTCATTTGGGCCCCATGTGCAAGACCCCCTCAGCAGGAAGTATTTGGAAAGATTTTGGAAAGATTTCAATAGCTTGTGAAACCTGAGAAACCAGACAATGTTTCAATACATGTGGGAGTCAGAGTCATTGGACTAGAGTCACAAATCAGAAGGAAATGGGAAGAAAAGAGGGTCAGAGACCTCTGAAATAGCACTGCAAGGCCTTTCAGACATGTCTGTCATGTCTGCACTGGGGATTCTCATTTCCCGGGGCCTTCTCTTAGCTAGTAAATGATCTAACACGGGGTATCCAGAGACAGACCCTTTAAATCTCTCAAAGCTGAATGGCCACATCAGCATGGCCTTTTAGCCATTTCCAAACTTTAAAAACTAAATCCAGGCTAAGGCTAGTGAGATGGCTCAGCAGTCAAGAGCCCTGGTTATTCTCCTAGAGGAGCCCAGTTCAATTCCCAGCACCCCATGGAGGCTCACAATTGTGTATAATTCCAATTCCAGGGAATTGCATACACCAGGCATACACAATCTCTTTCTAGTCTCTGCAGGAACCAGTTCAGACACACTCATGGTGCACAGTTATATAGTCAGGAAAGACAGTTATACATATAAAATAAAAAATAAAATGAGAAACTCAGGTTTTCAAGACAGTGTAGGTACATGGCTCTGGTCCTTGGTGCCACCATCTCAAATTGATGGAAATACTCTGACCCTCGGTAGATCTCCAAAAAAATGGGGTGAATAATGCTGCAGGATAGAATGGAACAATGCAATTCCAGAGGCTGACATGGTGCCCAACATGCAGTGAATGTTAGTTTTCTTTGCTTTCCCTGTCTCTGTGATAAATGCTCTATTAGGCCAGCACGCCTGACAAAGTCTTATCTGAAAATATGTTCGAGATCTGTGCTCCTGCCGGGTTTCAGGGATCAGCCAGCAATCCATTTCATGGATAACATCATCCTTTCCCAGGGGAAACATTAAAAATTAACCCAGAGGACTTCATATTTTTCTGCTAGAGGCAAAGCTGCTATGGTTACCAGATAATGCACAGACGGGGCTGGAATACAGATAAGAATTTTTTTTTAATATAAGAAAGGCAAAGGCCTCAGTGATGGCTCACAAGAGAAATGCCCCGTGGACAAAGAGAATACAATCAGAACCAGAGCTTGGCAGAAGGCATTTGACTCCAGGCAGCATCTAACCTACGAAGTAGAGGCCAGGAGCTTCCTTGATCCTTGTTTGGATGAATTAGTCAGTGAGAGAGGATGCTGGAGAGATGGGGGATAATGGTAGGAGGAGCTTGCAAGTGTGGGTATATCTCTGAACCATGTCTACACACACACACACACACACACACACACACACACACACACATAGGTATGAGGTAGAGGAGAGGAGAGAACAGATGAAGAGAGGGAGAGGAGGGGGAGATGGATATAGAGGAGAGGGAGAGGAAGAGAGAGAGAAAGAGAGTGAGAGAGAGACCTTAGAAGGCAGTCCCAAGCTAATATCAGAAATCTTTCTTCCTCTTGAGCAACTCCAGTGATTTAACAGGATCCAGACAAGACTCCCTGCTTCTGCACTCAGCTAGGCTTTTATGAAGAATGTAAACATCTGTGATCCAAAGCCAGGGCAGGCTTTTTGAGAATGCATCTGGGTATTGACCTTATATTCCCTCCTTGTTTCCAAAATCTAGAACTCTTGGGATAATCAGAGGTCAGGGAAATAATGGCCTTGATCCAGGAAGAGAATACTCTAATATCTTGCCTGTAACTGGGATAGGAGGAAAACATGGGCTGGATGGACATGGCCTCAGAGTGGGGAAGAGTGAGGAGAGAAACCTGGAATTGGTCATCTCCATTCAGACAATGGTATTCTTGGTCCTGAGCCTTAGGAGTCAAGATGTGCACATATTGCTGGAAGAAACAAATAGAGGAGGGACAATAAACAAGTTCTAGGGTGGGAGCTAGGAGTTCTAGCTCTCACTCTTTGGGATACACTGAGCAAATCTTCCTCAGTCTGCCTTAGTCTTCCCTGCTGAAAAGAGCATGGATCACACTAGAATGTCTGTGGTTTGTAGCATCTACATATCCTGAAGGTCCAATGATGATGACTAAAAGATGCCCAAAGGCCCAGGGGTGAGGCACGTGAGGCAGAGGCATGGGAATACTGAGCAGGAAATTTCCCTACCTTCAAACCAGAGCTGGGAATGGTTCCCTTTTTTGACATGCTATTGAAGAGGCAGAGGATGATGCCTTAAGGGCCATGACCTGTTTTCTTTCTTGATCCTTTTAATGCTTCCAATCATTAAAAGACACATTCACCCAGTGTCTACTGTGTGCTATTTTCCCCTTTGCCTCTGCAAAGGAGTTATATGAGGAACTAAATGGTTGTTACCCCAAGATGATGCACTGCATCTTATTTCCTGAGGTCTCAAACTCTGTTGAATGTGGCTAGAATTGAACTTCTGGCTGAGAGTCACTTTTATGGGGGTGGGGGGGTAAAACATGCAGGATAGAACTATAAACTTGAGCTGTTATGAAAATTTTTTTTCAGCACTTGATCTATTCTGTCTACTTCATTTAAGCCAAAGAGCCAAAAGAACATGATGTATCCAGGTTTAGACATGAGGCTTCAGGGGTTAAAATGGTCTCAAAGGCCAGCAGTTAGAAGCAAGGTGGCTGGTAGGGTCAGGGTTCTGGGATTCAGCCATCTCCACCTTGGGACAGAGCTTATTCTATAATGGCAGCCAGGGGCTTCCTGTCATGTTCAGCTTACATCCATCAGTGCTGCATTGATGTAATTGCTGGACTCTCCATCTACTGAGATGAGGAAGGGTAGGCAGCGATCCAGAGGCAGGACATCCATGCTCCGATTCTTATCATGGTTCCGAGGTAAGAGCCCAATGCTGCAGTCCTCAGGCCTTACGCGAGGTGTCACAATGTTGAGTGTCTGTGGGACACAAAGGTGACTAGAGGAGTAATATATAGGAGTCTGTGTCCAAGCAAAGGAGACCGATATCACAGGTTTGCTTAACTCACCTGTCTTTGCCCTCCAAGCTTGGCTCTGCCATTGCTTTCCCCAATTTCATACTTCTCCTGTGACAGTGATATTCTATTATATCCTGCATGTAGCTACAGAAATTCCAGGCTAACAGACCTTGCCAGGAGCTTGTGACACCTTCAAGATGCCAAGGCTGCAGGGGCAGCATGCCCGTACACAGGCTAAGACTTGGGCTGACAACACCTGCCAACTATTTGAACTGTTGTTTAACTGAGCTAGCAAAGCACTAAAGGAGGGCCAGCCAGAAGGGCATATGGCAGAGAATGGGGTAGAGAATCCCTAATGAATGTTAAACACCACTTGAAGTGCTGTGGGAAGAAGGAAGTGATTTCTCCAGCACTTTTCACAGTGTAGGAGGATGGATGGGTGCTAAGATGTGCTCCCCAGGGTGGTGCAAACTAGTATGCCTTCAAAATTTCAAGACTTTTGCTATGTAGGTCAAGTAAGTCCTCACCCAGTTAGGGACTAGGGCTGTTCCAGCCAATTGACTAGGTCCTGTGTGCAATGACCAGGGTTCTGTGCCTTGCATCCCTCTGTCATTTGGCATGCTGTCTCTAAGACAATAAAGAGTACTTGTTTATAGGAGTTCTAAAATATAAGCCTGGCTGGAACACCATTTCATCCTGGTATTTGGTCATGGGAGGAAGGTCTGAACGCTAGTGTTTTACTCAATGATCCACGTCTAGGTTTTTAGCTTTCTACATAGTCATTTATATCCAGGCCTCTTAGACCAAAGCTGTAGTTTTGACCATCCTAATTCCAAAGTGTGACTCTGCCATGTCTGAGCCATGCTCTAAGATGTTAAAAGCTTAACAAGCATATAAATAAGTGTCTTTAGGATCCTGTTAAATTATATGTTCTAATTCAGTAGATTTGGGTGGGGCCCAAGAGTTCTCACTTCCAACGAGCATCCAAGTTCAGATGATGTGTTTAAAAAATATGCAGAGAAAATACTGGGGCTCCAGTCCCTCCAAAGTCAAAGAAGCATGAAATTCACACCAGCACCAGCATATAAACTTCTGTCCATTTCATAATATCAACAAGAATTAACCAAGACCTCAGTTCAATAGCATAATCACAGCGCAAAAACAAGTGTCAGCCATCATTGAGTGATTGGTTAATAGTTGCTAATGACTGTGCAATCTGATGGTGTGAAAAGCTCTCCACAGCTGCTGGGCACTGTAGGCTGAAAGCACACACATATCCATCTCACCAAGAAAGATCACAATGTGCACTAAGTTGCCTGGGTCATTGCTATAGACTGATAGACTGAATGTATACATCTCTCACCCCTCCACATATATGTTACTATCCTAGCTCCCAGTGGGGTATATGAGGGGAGGGCTGTGAGAATTGGATCACAAGGATGGAGTTCTTATGAATGGGATCAGTGTCCCTATGAAAAGATACATGGGCATTTCCTCCTCTGCATTCCACCATATGACACTATAAGGAAGCAGCCTCTCACAAACTACATTGGTGTCTGAGCTTATACTAGATTTGTTGGCTATTGGCTTTTGGGTTCCACTGCTTCTAGAAGCATGGTGAGCAAATGCCTGCCATTGAAGTCATCCAGACTATTGGAGTTTGTTAGGAAAATCCAGAGAAGCTAAATCCCCAAACCTTGGCTTAGCCCATACCTGAAACTCGTCTTTGATCTGGCTGGAGTTAGTCTGGGGGTCCAGCCTGCTGATGTTGTAGTAGAGAGAGCGGAACTCACACACAGGGATGGCAGTGTTGCCGCAAAGGCATGCTTCCAGGATGGCATCATGCACAAACACATACTGCTCCTGCAAGGTCAAAGGAGGGGCAGAATGCTCCAGGTTAGAACGGCTGTCTGTGAGCATTTTGTTCTCATTGGATGACTCTTGTAGCAATGAAAAAAAAAAAAAAAAGAGGATAATTTATTCTGCAGAATCCTTGATTTTTATCCCATAACCCAAAGGTCTAAGTCACCATGTTTCACAGTGCTTGAGCTATGGTACATTTTGCCCTTGTATAACATGGAATGGCAGAGCCACTGATAAAAATGAGAACTCAAGCATATGCCATTGCAGGTGCTCCCGAGGCTCTGCCTATGCTCCCAACTCTCATCCCAGAGCTGCTTGCTGCAGAAACCCTGCTCTTCTCTGCGGAGGGCTTTCTTCCTACTTCCTGGAGTGTATTTGGATTTTCTTCCTTTGTTCTCATCCCACTTTACAGTCAACAACCAGAGTGCCTTGGGCTTGCCTCCAAAGACAGCTTTTCCTGGAAGCTGTGTCTCAGGGTCTGACTCTCACAAGTGCGCCATGCCCTCTCCCCAAGCCTGCCACACCCTCTCTCATCCCGATTCTTCATACCTGCTATTCTCTTTGGATGTAATTCCTTTCCTTCCCTATATCTTTGTGTTTTGTTCTTTTCAGAAAGTATTTTTAAAAATCTATTAAGCATAAGTTTATTGTTAATTTTGGGTCTTTATAAGTATTCATTGGGTAACATTTTTTTTCTCAACAAAAATTTGACTCCTTTAAAAAGTGCTTTATTAGAATGCATCATGATACATTTTTATTTAAATATGTCTCCATGCCTGACTATGATGGCTAGGTGTCTGATTCTACATACTGCAATTTCCATCTACAGGCATGGTCTTAGGCACGGACAGCACAGTCATCTTGGCTCTGGTGTTAGAGGCCTGGGAATTGGCTTGTCCTGTACCACAGACTCTTGGGATTGTCTGGGATATCTCACCAGAGCAGGCTACATAGTCATTCTATACTAACACTTGTGCAAGCACATCCTTTCAACATGACTTCTCCACTAATGAGCCTCCATCCTATCATGCTTCTCCATAGCCCAGGTATCAGGAAACTAGCCGGCTCAGTGTCCCAGGACTAACCTCAGTCTGCACCAGGTTGACCCTCTGTGCCCGCAGCTCACGCACACAGTTGAAGATGTCCACTACCCCTTCATTCTCAGCCATGTCGAGCATGGTGTCAATGGCAATAAAGCAGCCAGTCCTCCCAGCTCCAGCACTGGAAGAGAAGTTTGGTGTGTGTCAGGGATCTTAAGATGGGATGAGTTATGGTGACAAGGCCCCTACCTTCAGCCCTGTCGTGAAAGCCTTGTGGAAAGGCAGGGTGTTGTATTAGTCAGGTGGAATGGTCAGAATCCTCAAATTCCTAGGCTATGCTGAACAAGCGATCAAAATGTTCTTTATCAAATGGGAGAACAATGCTTACAATTGAAGTTCTTTGGGGGGCCTTATTTTATCTTACTTATTTATCAAGTGCTTATTCAGTACTTACAAAATAATACATTGTTGTGCTTTACAAATATGCTTATGGACTTCCCTGTTAGGGGATAGGTATGTTTCTTATCCCATTTCATAGGTGGGAAGCTGAGGCACAGAGAGCTTTTAGCCTGAGGTCATAGAGCTGGCAAATGGGAGAGCTGAGAGTTCCCCCAGGCATTCTAGAATTTCCACTACCATTCTTAATAAGATTAATAATGTGTAATGCAAGATTTCATAGTAGGTGTGCCTGCAGGCTCTTCATTCGATGAATGCAGTCCAGGGGTAATTGTAAGCACTTATCAGTGCACGGCATACAGGGGCCTTCCTAGTAAACATGTCTTTCCCAACTTTCTCCCTTTCTTTTATCCTCTTTGGTGGATGGAAGAAAGAAAAGAACAGAGGTTGCAGGAAAGACATGAGTGAGAGAGCAGAGACCAGAGAGCTCTGGGCCATGTTAAAGGCAGAGTCTATCTGGTGTCCTCTATTCAAGGATTACAGTTGACCCATTTGTGCTGGCTTCCTCGGGGTCATGAGAGAGTCACATCATCTAACTAGAGCAGCTGAGGGCCTCAGGACTCTCATCAGACACCAGGTTCCCTGATATATAGTCAGTTTCTGATTAGTGACAAGCTTTAATAGGACAACCTCAAACCAGACACAAAACGATGAGAGGATTCCACAAGATCCTCTGGATCACAGCCAGATCTCCCCAGATAAACTCTGGGCTATAAAACAATAGGGCTGAATCATAGAACACTGATCTGTACTGTTCATGGTTTTGGAAGGGAAAGCAGGGCAGACTGTCGGGGAAGCCCGCATTGACAGTGGCTTCACATTTTACTTATCCCGTGGTGGTGGTGGTGGTGGGATGTCTTTGTCTAACAATGCAAAAATCAAAGGAAATGCAAGAGGATGGGTGGGATGAGATGCAAAAGCAACATTGTCTGAGATGTCCAAGAAGCATAGGCTAGTGGGGATCCCCACATTAGTGATCTGGAAACCAAGCCCCTTGGAAGCAGTCTTCACTGGTGACAAAATACCATGGTTTGAATTGGATGAAGCCTGCCTTGTTCTTGCCTCAAAATGCCTGTCCCCAGTGTACTCCAGGCCCATTTTAAAGGAGCTCAACAGAATGGGCTCTGGAGCCTGGGAAGTGGTCTATAAAACAATCACTCATTCATCTGTTTCCCAAAGCCTCATCCTCAGCACATTGTGTGGGAATGAACAGAGTCACTATTTTTCAATCTAGGGTACAGTATCAAAGAATAAGGTTCTGATATCTGTGAGCCTCAGTTTGTACCTCCTAGAAGAGTTTTTAAAAAGTCTGAGCTGTGCTTTTAATCCCCCTAGAATAAAATAGTAGTTAAACACATGGTATTTGAGATCCTTGAGATTAAATCTTGGCTCTGTTACTGACAAGCTGTGTGACCTTGGGCAAATGACTTCATCCCTCTGTGTTTCACTGTTCTCATTCACAAAAGAAATTTGGTCCTATACCTCTTAGTAGCAATAGTACAATATATGTAAATTGCATTAAATTATATTTTAGAAGCATAATGCATGTAAATTGCTTAGTTTTGTGCCTGACTACTTATAATCCACAAATATTTATTGAGCTTACTTGATGCCCTGGATGCCAAGATTAAGAGTAGGGGTAGGAAGATGAGTGAGACACACTTCTTGTCCTAAAGAATTTGTTAAGCCCCATCTGGGGTGTTGGATAATGGTAAGAGGTAGGAGGAGTGGTAGATTTAAGTGCTTATTATATTTGGAATTCTTTCAGGCACTTAGTGTGCATAACAGCCCCAGGAGCAGGTACCACTCTGCTTAGACACTTTAGAGTGACTTGCTATGGAGATGCAGGCACAGACCATCACACACAGTGCTGCATGTGGCAGAGGGTCTGATGAATATTTTCCTTCACCTCCCTTCCTCTCTTCTTCCTGACCTCGGGCTGCAGTTGGGGATACTGAGCTTAGATACCAATGCTCCTTTCTCTCTTTGTTTACTATGAGAGGCAAAGCAGAAAATCCATGCCAAATGCTCAGACAGTGCAGAGGTTCTGCTAAACCTCCAGTTTCTACCTAGAAACGTGGATGTGCATTTACTACTGTGGGGAACACAAAGTGATGCTGTGTGGGCAATTTTCACACAGGGAGGGGCTGGCTCTGAGACATTTGCAGAGTCTTCCCTGGCTTCTTGGCTGACATAGACATTGCCAGGAAGGATGAGATGGCCCAAACATACAAGGTATAAGAAGATGTGCTGAGCCCAAGGTCATACTGAAATGGAGGGGCATTAGGAAGGAGGGGAATACAGACTCTGTGGCCTTCAGGTCTGGACATCTACCTTCCTCCAATTCTAAATGCCCTTGACACAATACTTCATCTCCATTTAGGAGGATCCAATGCCACTTATGTTCAATGTGACTTTCTAGGTCAAAGCTGAAAATTTCTCGTCTCTGTAATAAAGGGAAGCTGATGCTGACCACTTGCTCTCTATTAAAGACCCTGCAGGCCAGCAATTGATTTTAAAAATAGTAGGAGCAAAGAGATGCGTGCTTATACCAAGGTATTCCATGTCAAGTCGCTGCTAGGAAGCTCCAGAGAACATGTCAGCTATTCCACCTCTCTCTCTCCCCCATCTCTGTGCCTCAGTTTCCCCATCAGTAAAATGGGAATAATAAGAAGATACAGCCCACTTCTCGAGCTTGGATGGAAGTGAAATAATTTGGGCAGATATACACGGCAGGCGTAGCAGGTGCTGCTGAACTAAGTTGTGTCTCAGGAGCAACACCATAATGGTAATGTAACTCCTACCCCCATTATTGTGAGACCTTGGGTTCTAGGTTTCCTCAGGAGATAGCTAGGCTCTGGGTCATAGAAGAAGGAGTCTTAGAGTAAGAAACCAAGGCCACAGGACAAGGTGGTGTCACTCTCATCCAGAGAGCAAGTCCACACGGTACAGCCGATTGCAGAATGGACATGGAGGTCTGACTCACCTGCAGTGGACCACTATGGGCCCGGCTTCTGGGGGATTGAGGAACTTGACCTGGCGAACGAAGCCCAGAAGGCCGGTGGCGTAGCAGGGAACACCGTGGTCAGGCCAGCTGGTAAAGTGGAAGAGGCGGAGCTCTCGGATCTCATGGTAGCCTTTCTGAGGAGAGAATGGCCTCTGTTCCTCCACCTGTTGACCTAATATGCCCTCCCAGCTCTATGGGGAGTAGTGGCTGTGGTGCTGAGAAATGGGCCTCTGTGTGTGTAGGAAAAGGAGTCCCTCGCTGGTTTAGTGGGTGTTAGCTCAGAGTAACTCTGCCCAGTTATTGTCACAAAATGTGAAACCAGTTATTTCTTGAAGAAACTCTTTAAAATTAGTGAATTTTCATGTGCATGAGTATTTTGCTTGCATGTCTTCAGTAGACATTTAGAGCGATTCCTAGATGGCACTAGGAAACATCTACTTTATTGTTTGTCTCAAGTTAAGTAATAGTCACCAAGGGCCATCTTCTCCTGGACATGTGCTAGGCACTGTGATGGAGTGACTTAAGCTACAGCTCCTGCCCCAGAACAGCCCATGACCTCACTGAGTGAGGAAGACTCCTATGTGGATAGTACAACGAGAGTGTACAAAGGAATTATCTAACATGATTGGAGGGGAGGAGAAATCAGGGAAGCCTTCTTAGAAGAGGCCTCCTTGACTGAGGTCTGGGAACACAATGGGGAAAATAGAAGCTGGCATTTATATTTAAGTACTGGTGATGTCGCAGTCATTCTTTTGAACACATCCATGTATTTATTCATTTGAGCCACGGATCAGGCTTCTTATCACCAACCTCACATTTTGGAAAAGGAAAGTGAAACTAAACAAGGTTTGGGACGTTTCTATAAACAGCAGGGGGATGATCTGCACATATTGACCATGTGGCTCCACTTCTGTGCTCCTCATCATTGTGAAGCTGATGTGTGTGAGCTCCCCTGCTTCACTGAGGACCCAGAAGAGCAGCATGAATGAGACCTGGCAGACAGAAGGCACCACAGGAGAATGACAGGGCTAGATGTGTGTGGGGGTGTGGGGGAGACACTGAAGCCTGGAGGCCTGGAACCCCAGCCAAAGCCCCGACTTTATTTCAAGGGCACCACGATATCAAGTCTCACACGTGGCTGCTCTGTGGAGGACAGGTTCAGGGTGTGTGTTGGTGTCCAGCCAATCTTGCTTCTTGGGCTGGTGCACCATCCTCAGCTCCCATGTGTTGTTTGGGGACAGCTCACATTCCCCTTCTTCAGAGGTCAGCCCTCAGCTGGACCTGTACCCCATCTCTGGGTTGGCTGGGGATAGCTAGCCTTCTCCAACTGATAGGAGGGCTGAGTCCACTGTGCCAAGAATGGAGTGGGGGGCTTTCATAGGATGTGGACTTCCAGTGCTAAACCCAGAATGACTGGTATCTTTGTAGGGACTCAGTAAGCAAGCCCTATACCTGTGGAAAAATTTCTGTGGAGTCTGGTTGAAGTGTGGTACCTACTAAGGTACTGCCCCAGCCTCCTGCCAGCTCTCTCCATACACAGTTCATTCAAATTCCTGTTGCTTTGGGCACTGCTTTTAGGAACTCCAAACCAAGATGGAGCAAGATGAGAGGCAGAGTAAAGCTAGAAGAGAGGGGACAAAAGCCCGATTGAATCAGGGATAGGGGAGGAGAGGCATAATGCCTCCAAGACTGGCATGTGCCCTTCCACCTGTGCTATGCTGTGTCTGGTAGAACTGTGCTTACTCCAGGAACATAGGACATTTCTGCTTGCTGTTCCTTGGTTTCCAGTTCAGGGACTGATGTTGAGCTAAAGTTATTGATAGTTTGCTGTTGCCTGTCCATGTACATGTACAATGGAGAAGCTGTGGTGTCCATCCTTATAGATTGATGAGGTCTTATAAGTGAAATTTCGTATAGGCAACACCACACCTCCCTTTATGATTGTTTAATGGAAGAAAGAAAAAGAAAAGCCAAGGAAAGTCCCTTCTCCTTAGCAGGTTAGAGTTCCTCTCTATTGGGGTCTGGGCTTAGAGAGATGAATTTGTATTCAACCCCTCTTAACATTAACTGGGGACTTATTAGGTAAGATTGGTGCCGATTCAGCCCCTCTTCATGGGGCCTTGACTATGCAGTGTTGTTGGTCGACACCTCCCAGTTGTCCCCTGTCCTGCATGTCCATTCTAAAGTGGCAAGAGCTGACTCATCCCAGAGGTCAGTTCTTAGTTGTATGCCATAGTCAGCAGGAGAGCAAATGTATGGACCAGCCCCTCTCAACCTAGACAACACTGGATTGATGTGCTGGTCTGTATAATTCTTTATCATGCATATTGCGGATAATTTAGCAGCACTATTGGCTCCGACTCACTAGATGTCAGTAACAAAATACCCTCCCTCAAGTTGTGATGTTCCCACATGTGTTCAGACACTGATAGAGGTCCAAATGCCTCCTGGTTGAGATCAGGCTCAGAATAGATTCCCAACCTTGGAAATGCTGGTCTTTTTGCCTACCACACTGATTTTGACCCTTGACCAAGGATATTATTCCTTCCATCCTTTCCTTGACTGGAGCCTTTTCAGTACTAAATTTCTCCACTCTACAAATTACTCCAGCTCTAGTGGTATGTAGTGGTGCCCCTGTAGGTTCTCTCTCCACCCTTATATCCATTAGTCCATTGCATTATCTTGAAGTCTGCTTGTCTCTCTAGCTAATGAATCCACTGTAATGGCCAAGTCTACCGTGATTACTGTTCTACCATGCCAGGTGTAAAGGTACACATCCGTCCCTTGGTCTCCACTGTCTGGGTAAAGAGACCAGTCAAATGGCTTGGAAGAGGGACTTCTCACAGAAATGGAAACTTACCTTCTGGACTGTGAAGGTACGGATGACATATTCTGCTAGGGGCTCTGTTTCAATTAGGGTGACTTTAATATCTCCATAAACCTCTGTGTCATCTGGCCAGTACCGAACACACTTTACCTGTGGCCAAGTGAGAGAAAGGGAAAGGACAGGGAGGAGAGTGCATAAACAGAGTGCCAATAATGAGAAGCCAACTCCTTTGCTTTTCCCATCCAAATAACCCCAAGGGTGACTTTGGAGGCATTTCAGTCCATGGGGCTCTCAGTGGTCAGGGATCAGTAAATTGTACAGGGCCTAACTCAATGCCAGAGTCACTGGGGCCATTAAAAATAATAGCACTTTCTTCTCTTAAAGCTCCTGGTGACTTTCCAGTGCATTGCTACCCTAAGCCATCAGAAAGAACTAGGTAAGATGGAAAATATATCATCCCCACTTAGCAGATGAGTAATAGTACTGGAGATGGTGACGTAGTCATTTTCTGCTGTGTCAGCATGGGGCTGCTGAACCTTGTTATCTGAGCAAGGATGAGAAATTCAGGAGGAAACCAGTGAGGAGGTAAAGCAGAGGGGTTTAGGAGAGGGTCCTTATAAAGAGGCGGTCGCTGGGGACTGGAAGGAGAAAGGCTCTTAGTTGGGGAAAAGACAGACAGTTCTGAGTTTAATGGGAAGATGTGCCACTGCTCTCTGCCCCAGCGGCGGGGTACCTATGCTACCAGCAAGCAGTTCCCATGTTTGACTCTTAAGTTCCACAGAGAGCAAAAGAAATCATGGTTTCCCCCTTAAAATAGCAAAAGTGTTATTACCATTCCGGGGGACGACGCACGGCCTAGCGTGGCATTTCCCATAGTGTGTTCCGCTGGGTGCTAATAGGTGTTAGGTAAACAAAACAAAACAAAAAATAAAAACAAAAACAAGAAACAAATAAAAAAAACAAAACAAACACAAAAAGGTTTTGTGGTCAAATGAGTTTGGGAAATGCTGTTTCAACAAAGTTAAACAAGCTGCTTTGCTAAAACATGACTTAGCTCCTCAGAAGTGCTAATGTTGTTAAGTATTTTAGGACTCTCCAACATGGGCAGAGGACACAGCATTTCTCAAACGTATTTAACCATGGAACCCTCTGCTCACTAGTCAGCCTGCAGACTAGCATCCCATGGAACCCACTTAGGGAAACACTGAGAGTGCCACAGGGTTTGGAGACCACTGCTTGATTCTAAGACTTTAGAGCTGAGAACCTTCTAGAAAGCCTTCCATTCCTACAGCTAAGGAGAACAAATACTTACCTCATCTAGCACTGCCTGATAAGCATTCTATGCCTTATTTGTGTGTATTGTTTCCATTTTATGCCACCATAACCTTAGGTGATATGTTCACCCACATTTTACAGATGAGGATTTAAACATGGAGAAGCCAGGAAAACTGTTCAAAGTCAACAGCTGGAAATGGATGGAGTGAGGACAAGACTGTCTGTATCATAAGCAGGAACATTGCATTGTATGATTCTTGTGGGATGTATGTGTGTGGGGGTGGGTGGGGGTGGGTGGGGGTGGGTGGGGGTGGGTGGGGGTGGGTGGGGCACTAGCAGGATAGGATTTCCATTAAGAACTGCTCTTCCATGCATGCAAGCCCAGTTTCAATTCACTATAACCGCATCACCAGGAGAATTTGTTTCAAAATATGGAATGTGGTGTGGACCAGGCTGGACTTGTCAAACTCCAAGCTTCTCTTGTTTGCCCACTGGAGTTGCATCCTGGGTCTTAGTCCCCGAGAAGACAGCTGAACAGTGGGGTTGCGAGTAATAGAATGAGAGTCAAGAATGAGGTTAGAACTAATTTATTTGGGTACTCATCCTTTTGTACCCAAGCCTCATCTGTAAAACTGGGGGAAGGACCAGATAAAGGTGAATACACAAGGCTAAAGTCCCACTTAGTGGCCCTGACCCACTATTAGTCAATGAGATGTTCACATCCTTTCACCACACTATGACAGCTTCCTCTTCTCCACCTCTGTGGCCAGGATATTTTATCCCGATTATCTATAAAAATCCACAAGTCTACTCTTGTATAGTTTGTATACACTATGAGAGCCCTTTGAGTTTAAATGTTTGTACATCAGCCTTCCAAAGGTGCAGCCCACCCATCCACCCACATGCTACAGTTAGTCAGAGGCAAAAGCGAAGCTAGAAACAGTGGTCCCATTTCTAAGTTCTAGCTAAGGACAGCTCAGGCCCCAATCTAGATAGAACAGAAAGGGAGGCAGAGGTCTGAACCCTGATGAAGTTTCACAGTCAGGGGAGGAAGAACAGGCAGTAGAGGGTGAGATGCTGCTGAAAGGAGAAGAGAGATGAAGAGCGAGACGTGTGTTGCCTGGGTTTGTCAACATGAAGGAAGTGATGTTGACGATATCACTGCTGGTGGAATGGAGAGGCCTGCCATGTTGACGTGGATAGAGGAGTGGAGACACAGATGCTCCTGAGTCGTTGAGTTTCCACAGAAACATGAAAACAGGGGAGGCACCTTTTCTTGGCGTTAAAATGTTTCTAATCATTTTGTAGTGGTTAATTTTGTTGTCTGACAAACCTGTACATGAATATAATGTATCCTGATTACACTTTCTCCTCTATCTTTCTATCATTGCTATCCATTCTCCCCAACCCCAGCCTTCCTTTAGCAAGTTCATGAGTTTTGCTTTTGTTTTGGGACTCATTTTGTGGTGGTTTTGTCCCTCTGAGATGGAAATTACTGAGCATATTCACATGCTGAGAGAAATAATTCAGCAACGAAGAAGAGTCTTAGATTTCAAATGAAAGGGGAATATGAGAAAAATCTTTGAGTCCTGTTGCACTGCACCTGAGGATATTAATTCATCTGATCTGCCATGCCTGGCTTCTTCCCTCTGAAAGATATATTCTAGTGTCAGGTCCCGCTTGCCTCCCTTCAAAGCTGAGTGTGTCACCCCTTGCTTCTCAGGGGCTCCTGGTTGCTTTCCTGCCATTTCCCTTTGGCTTCTTTTCTAGTGTAATGTCATTCTATTCTGTCAGGGAAGACCAGGGTCTTTAATGGGAAAAGAATGTTGGGCTAACAGATGAGGGGGGAGGAGCAAACACAGGCTTGCAGTGACCTCCCAGAAGGCATCTTCCTAAGGGTCACCTGTCAAAGGGCAGAAACTTAGTTTTTGTCATATTGGGCTTTGTCATAAGAAACAGTCAATAGTCAACCTTTTGAAGTCAAAGTCTCATGGCTAGACCTGACAGAAGGGAAGGATGTGAAGATGGCTGTAGATACAAATAAGATTATAGGTTTGTGTTATGTTGGTGAGAACATTCCCATCTGATGGCTTTAATTTCCTCAAAATTTATGAGATGACATTATCAGTGAAGAGAGAGGATAGAAATGGGATGGGAGGCTTGAAGGGACAGAACACTGCTCAAATGGGAAATAGGAGTATGGTATCTCCCATCCCTATAGGCTTCTATAAGGGTGTGGCACTACTTAGGAAGCTGGTGGCACAATGCAGGCACCAGGCACACCAGGCTGCATCTCCACCACCCTCTGCCCACACAACTGAAGGAGAGGCTTACCCTGCCCACTTCCACAAGGTTTGTGACCATGACGATGCTGGCAGAGTTTTCCTGCCAGATCATTCTCCAAAAGTCCTTCACAGTCTCTTGCATTGGACCTGCCAACAGAGAAAGAGATGGGGTTAGACTGTGGGTCCAAAGTGATGCTTAAAGGGTCGTCTCTTGACTGTTTAGTCAAGGTTTGACATGGGAGGTTAGGAGTGAAACCAGCAGAGCCTGAGTGAGACATGATTGGAGGCATGGATTTGTTGGGGCCACAACAGAGCAGAGTTAAAAAAAAAACAAACCCCACATTTTAGGTATCTGTGGTCTGTAGCATCCTCTCCATCTTCATTGCTACCCTCATGCTCACCCAAGAGGCTCCACTTTCTCCCAAACCACTACTTTATCTGCACTATAGTTTAGATCATATCCAAGGGGGGTTTTCAAAAATTGGACAGTGGGATCTCAGTGAGAGATAGTGAGGGAATTAGGATGGGGAGGGTGAGCTGCCAAAAGCAAGAGGGAGCAGAATTTTGAGTTTGACAAATGCTGGAGACATTCATCTGAAGCTTGACCAGGAAAGAGAGGATTAATACACAGACAATGTAAAGGAAAGAAAAAAGGAAAAAGGCAGAAAAGCAAGGAATGGGAGACAGGACCTGACAGTCCAAAGCAATTTCCTAGGAAGCAAATTTTAATATCCTGGGCCTTCATCAATTTCAAAATAACAAAAGCAATTCATGCATTTGAAAGAAAATTTGAATAACATTTTCCAGTGTTTTGTGTGTACTTATATACTTCCTCCAAAAAGCACCAGGTCTATTATAAGTACATTTTCATAGCCTCAAAAACAGTATTTTTTTCATAGCTACAGAGCTTTCTACAACATGGAGATTCCATATGTTATTTAACCAACCTGTCTATTATTGGGCATTTAGGAGTTTCCACTCTTTTCTACTACAAACGACACGATAACATTGTGAAAAATGCTTTTTATATGTGTCAAGGTCCACACATATAATTATCTGCAGGACTTCCCCCAGGAGGTTTTAGAAGGCATTGTCATTTTTTAGGCTTTCTCATAGCACACTGGCACACTGCTTTCCAGGGCAACTGGCAGCATCTCTCTTACAGACTTGTACTCACTGAAGGGATAGGGACATCTGTTGGGTAGCCTGCTGAGGCTTTTTTTCTGGTCACCCCATTCATGGTCACCTTCCCTCTTAATGTTATTTCTTAGTGATAGCTCTTTCTGCTGCTAGACTAAGCTGAACTTGTCATAATCGCCTTGTTCCTTAAGGACTTCTGCAGGCTTTGCTGCCCTGTGTCTCTGGCTTCTTTGTCTGTGAAAGTTCATTCCCTTCCTTCAGGAAAAGCCAGACCATTTAGTAGAGAATGAGCTTAGGGATAACAGAGAAAGGAAGCATGGATAATAAGGCTTACCCTGATTTAAAAAATTCCCTCTTCTTAGATATCCTTGAGGTGACTCCAAGACACTTACCTTGGGTTGCAATGTAGTGACGGGGTCGGTGGTACCCCTGGATAATAGGAGAAAAACATATTGAAGGGTTTCCAGTCAAAGACTGAAACAAGAACAATATTAAGGTACTTTTCTTTCTAGCTACTGGGTGTTCTCATGGACAAAATGGGGATAGCATCTCAGAGAAGTAGCAAAGACCACAGGTGCAGGGTACATAGCCGTGTGGCATTAGCTATTATCGTGACTCACTATGAGGACTCCTATGGGTTTTCCCTAGGTATTCCTTCTGCTCATGCACACAAAAAATAGGGGACAAGGCATTTCAGGTTTATGGTGGATGACAACGACCAACAAGCTTTTCCTGAGTCATAATCATATGCAGATTCCAGTACTAGGTCTACTGGAGCATCTGGAAGAGGAAACAGAGAAAGATAGATGTGTTTTTGATTGCACATTGTTAACAGTTAGAGAAAGGAATTGCTTTTCTCTGGTGATGGGAAAGTTTTGGGTGCAGAGAGGACCATGTAGAGTATGAACTCAGTCATTCAAGAGCTATTTGCTGCCTCGAAGACCAGTTTGTGATTTCCCTGGCTCTTCTAGAGTGCCCCCATAAGCCTGTGTTTATGATGTGCTCCATAGTGTGGAACTAACTTGGTGGCCCAAACATTCTAGGCACTAGGACAAAGCTTGTAGATGACATTCTCTTTTACTTGGGAGTGGAATAGATGGAGGACCACCTTTGTTACAGAGTAACAGTGAATTGTATTGAATAAGAACTGTATTGCATTTAATAGAAGTTTAAGTTTAGTATAGATTATCAAATATGATCAGCATTTAGGGATTGGATGGATGGATGGCCAAAGGAATAGACTAACCCTGATGGATTTATAATGTGATAGTTTTATAGGGAGAAGGGGAAAAGAGGAGGCCTAGTTGATGGAAGTGGGGGAGTGATCTTGGAGATTCTTATCCTGTTCTGCTCTTATAACTGCCCCTTTCTGCTTCCTGATTGTGATGTAAACTGTGATGTGAACTGTTGTGCTCTGCCACAGTTCTTGTTAGGTTAGAGAGACTGACGCCTCAGATACTGTGAGCAAAACAAATATTTCCTTCTTTAAGTTGTCGTATTCAGATATTTAGTTACAGCAATGAAAATCCTGGATAAAGTACCACCTACTAAATTAACCACCTCCTAGATTAACCACACACCATGATTACTGCAAGTGGTCCTCTATCCTTAACGAGGACACTCAGCTAACACAACTAACCTATAGAAACTATTCTCCATAGTTCTTTTATAGTATCAGACTCAGAGAAAATACTAAATAAGCAAGCTACAAGAAACCAACAAGAAAGGCAGAATAACATGTGAAGTATATTTACGAAAGACCAACTTAGGTATCTAGGTTTGAATTTTGGCTCTGTCCCTTCCAGGCTGTGTCTTTAGGATAAGTTATTTAACTTTCTGGGTCTCAGTTATATCTATAAAATGGGGATCAGACTGTTTAAGATACACTAAATAAGATTAAATAAGTTAATATTTAACAATTACTATAATATGTACTGTACATAATTCTAAGACTTTACATGTATGTATTTGTTATTATAATTATATTATTATATAATATAATTATATAATATAATATATTATAATTATATTATTGCTCATTTGGCAAACATTTATTGAGACACTTTGATGATTAAGAGTACATACTGGGCCTTTAGTTGTAACTGAGCCCTCTTCCATGAACAAAGGGATGGAAAGGTGTATCTGTCACTCCAAGTCAAGATGGACAGGGCTATGCAGGTTGGGTAGAAGAATTAGATTCTGGGGCCTTTTGAGCAGGTTTTGGAACAGAAAATAGCCTCTTAGAACCCAGAATGATGAGGGTTCTTGTGCCTAGCCTCTTCTGCCATCTCCATCACCAGCTGTTCTCAGTCATCTCTAGCCTGGGCCATAGCTTTAACCTCCTGGTGTTCCCCAAGAACCCATTTTTATTCCTGAAGCCCATCTGCTTCTTATAGTAGTGGGCTTCTCAGGATACACCATAGGGGGTTCAGAATTTTTTTTGTCTCCAGTGAATTTTCTCTACTTACATGGTAACGTCTAAATGCTTCACCTTAGCATAATTGACATGTCTGCATCCTCATCTTAAACTCTTCTCTCTTCTCCCAGCTATCTCTCTGTGTCTGCTCACTGAATACACTCATCTTGTCTTCCAGCCTCACTACCAAGTACTTTAGATTAAGCCTCTTCTGTGATACAGAGGTAACTCCTTCCTCACGATTTTCCTTTCTCTTGAGGGACTCCACAGGGCTCCACAGATACCCAGTGAATACAGGAAGATAAACAGCACTAAGAACTTTTATATTTCACTTCTCCTGGATCATGAGACACACAACCTAGACCTGGGTGCAGTTCTCTGCAAAGGCTGGCCAGTGGGATGCATGCATAAGTTGGGTTTTGACATTGGCACAGACCTTGGAAGAAACTAGGGTTTGAAATGTTTAGACATACTTGAAAGTTAATGGTAAAGGGTTTTGAGTAAGAAATTCCACATCAATTGTGTGGCTGGCCTGCCAGGGCTCGCTCTTTGGTCCTTTCCTTTGCTTGCACAGTCATTTCAGATTCAACCAGCAAGCACCACAGGAGCACATTCTACTATGTACAGTGTATGGGAACCTGACAATGAACTAGACAGATGTAGGCTCTGCTCTGGAGCAGCTCATCGACAGCTACAAATGGGGATAGGAACCTCCAAGGGAAGATGTGGAGGCTCCATAGAGCACCCATGGGAACTGACTGTTCCCGGAGGAGATGGTGGTTTAATTAGCTTCTAGTTTGGGCTTCTCTACATTCCTGCACCCCCACTTTGTGCCACCAGCAGTCTGTCTAATCTTCTCACTGCTGTCCCCGTGCCCATGAACTTAGAACCCTTCTTTAGAAGTAGTAGTCACATTTCTGTTCAGAAGACTTAGCGCCACCAGGCCACTGCCTGCGTTTCTCCTCTGTTCCTGGATTGTTTTTTATTGCTGTTGTTTTTCTTCCATTTTGTATGTGCATGTGTTTGCATGCACATGTGTTTGGAGATTTACGTGCACATGTGTGGATATGCGTGGGAGCCAGAGGATGATGTCAGATTCCTTTGTCAATCTCTCTTTTCAGTGAACCTGGAGATTGTTAGATTGACTACACTGCCTGGCCAGCAAGCCATTGGGGGACCTCCTGTCTCTACATGCCCAGTGCTGAGATTGCAGCAATGCTGCCCAACACGGCTTTTTATGGCTTCTCATAGCAAGCACTTTATCAACTGAGCTTTTCTTCAAAGTACCGATCCACCAGATGGCTTATTCATTTACATCCCTGTCTAACCACTGCCCCCTCACCATGTTGTGGGAGGTCTACTAGGACAGAACTGTGCCTGGCTTGTTGTGGCTATGCTCTCAGCATTGAAGTGTTTGTTTGGGCTGTCAACCCTGGTAAAACCACACTGAATGCATGTGTGCAACATACCTGTCTCCATGTCACATCTGAGCAAAAAGACCTTCTCTGGACTCCAGAAACTCAAACAGTTCCCAAAGAGGAAAAATTCAAACCACGAGAGCAATTCCATAGCAAATGTGATAAAAGAAAATGCATTGCTCGATCGGGTCTTCTCTGGGGATTTGCCAAAAGCTAGTGAAGAAAACTTCCTAACCTTAAAAGAACTTTCAGTTCATTTAAGTCCCACCTACACAGCACACAGATCGACTGCAAACCAGCCCTGGGCCTGCCTCCATCTGTCTGTGAGCAATGGGAAAGAGGTTTGCATCCAAAATGCATTTATCTCACTCTGCAGTCCTACATCTGTTACTTACTTGGGACCCAGATATGATATTTATTTCCAGGCTGGTAATTTATAACAGATTCAAGTGGCCAATACATTTTCGGGTGTGCAAACAAACATGCCAGTGGCCTGGTTCAGAGAGCAGCATACCATAGCCTTCAGAGGCCCAGGCAAGGTTGACCTCATCTAGCTCATTATCCAAATAGAGACATTTTAATAAACTGTCAAGATTCAATTATAGAGAAGGTACTTGGAGACCAGAACAATGCAGTAAGACTAGATAGCTCATACCCCCGACCCCACCCCACCCCACCCCACTGTATTGTTGGTTATCAGGAATCCCCAGGAGACCACAAGAATATAGTTCTGCCGGGATTTCAGGTAGGTTCACAATTGTGATTTTCCTGCTTCCTGCCCTGTTGTGGTAACACCTTAAGAGGGTACTTGTGTTTGGTGTCCTATTGTTTCCCCACTTTCCTCATTGTTTTTTTTCCGTACTCTGCTCTGTGCCATGGGAGGTGACAATATAGACTGCAATGTATGTAGGCTTCCATGTCCTCAGGCTTTAAGGGGACATTTTCTAACTAGGAGGGGAAACAAAAGCTCAGAGGCCAGTGGGAGGTTGAGGCACAGCCCCTTCTGGTTTCTTCCTTGCTGTTTCGGCAGGGATTAGCTTCTCCCTAGCAAGAGCCCCCTCCTTACAGTAACTGGATTCTATTTGTACCAATATTCTTATCTAGTCACAGAACTTCTGAGATCGCTTTGCCATCTTTAGCCCCACGATACCCCACATAACCTGGTTGGTTGTTTTGCCTCAGTATTATTCAGGCCCTTATTAAACTTTACCTGGTTAAGACCTGTGAGTCAGCTTGTTTCCTCTTGGAACCCTGATATGTACTTTATAGCCATTACCACCTACTTGTGGGATGGAATTTTATTGCATCTTGAAGCTATCAGAATAAATAAATTACTTACCCATAGTCACAGAGGTAGTCATCAGAAAGGCCTGTATACAGCGGGCCTAACAAGAATGGGATTCATGACTATAGTCTCATTAGTCCTTGATGCTAATCACTGAGATACAGCTCAGGGCCTGACACTGCCCATTAGGACAGCATGTGGTAAAGACATTTTGCCTGTCTGCACAATCCACTTCTTATACACAGAGGGAGGGGGCTGTGCTTGTTCTAGCTGTGCAGAGAATTAAAGTCTAGCTGTGTGACCTAGGGCGGTGCTCTTAACCTCAATCCCTGGTTTCCTGTCTTTAAAGGCTAGCAAAAGACTTTGTAATGACAGAATAGGACAGAAATGGAAGACCTGATTAGTGCTGGCACTGTTCAGAGTCACTTGCATTTAAAGCAAATTCATTTGCTGCCTATACAACATGGAAATGTCTCAGTTCTACTTGTAGTCAGACATTTACTGTACATTGAGTAAGAAGCTAGAAAAATCATTTGATGGGGGTTTTAATTTAGAAATTAAATGCCAAATAAATATGCAACTTGGACACACAAAACTATGTATGTGTGTTTGTAGGACTGTCATATCCACCTGACCACGGTCAAGGTGGGGAAGTAAAGAAAGGAACTAGTCCAACCTATATCTACACGTGGTAGCTAAATGCCCACTGAACTCATGCTGTGGGATGGTGTTGGGGTAGATGAAGGACCAGGAGAAAGAATACTGGGCTGGACATTCAGCTATGGTCCATACCCAGGTTGTATCATTGACCATCTATTTGACATCCAGCAAGCTTTTTAATTTCTCCAATCTCAGTCTCCCTATCTGCAAAGTGGGAGTGACAAGAACCACTAAGAAGTCTTAGTAAGTTGACTTGCTTGAAGAGTACATCATTGGGCCAGGAGTGACACATTAAGAGACTACTACCATTGTCACTGCTTATTGTTATTAGAGGAAACAGAGTTTGCACTCATGATTCAAAATCTAGCTCCTCCTCTCTCCCTTCCTGGGTGGGATTCTGGATACATTGCCTAACCTTGAGAGACACAGTTTACTCAAGTGGCTATGGGTGCTAGAGGTATTCACCCAGTGAGGTTGAAGTAGTACTTAAGGTGACTAACTGGCACATGAGAAATGATCACTAATTTTTTAAAGTTACTATAACCCTTTCTTGTCCATCTGGTTCTTTATCACCACCTAAGACAGGATTGAGATGCCATCTACTTCTAACTTCCATTGAACTCCTTGAGGCTTCAGTCTGGCAGCCTTTGTTATGGGATGGTGTCTTTTCTCATCTGACCCCTCTTACCAGGCAGAATCCTAGTCTGAAAGGTCAGTATTTCTATCACACAGTGGAATGTCTGCTTGGTATTTGTGAAGTGACTACTAAAGCGGAAAACTAATGGCATGATGAATGGGTGCTTAGAGCAACTGGCTCTTGCTGGAGACAAGCTGCTGAGAATTCACAAGGATAATGCCTCCTTGTGAAATCATCTGGAGGGTGACAGACAAAGAGACTGCCCTTCTTTGTCTCCACTGAAGCCCTAGACCCAGGTCTTGGATACCTCACAGGTCCCTTGTTAGCTTTGTTAGGCAGAGTGCAGTAGTGAAGGGGAAACCACTCGGGCATTGCAGACTGAGGGGATTCAGCATGGAGAATTGGTTTTACAGGTTCTAGAGGAACATGATGACACAGGAACCATGGGTCAGCCTCAAGATCAACAGACTTTGGAGCCCCTGGGTCAGGTGTTCCTAACCTTCCTAATGCTGTAACCCTTTAATGTAGTTCCTCATGCTGTGGTGACCCCCAACCATAAAATTATTTCTGTCGCTACTTCCTAATTCTAATTTTGCTACTGTTATTAATCATAATATAAATATCTGTGTTTTCTGATGGTCTTAGGTGGCCCTTGTGAAAGGGTCAATTTGACCTCCCAAAAGGGGTCATGACCCACAGATTGAGGAACACTGCCCCAAAGGGACAATAGAAGACCCAAATTATAAGAGCTTGGGACCAGAGATTGCTTGGGAGGAACTGGAACCCAAACTGAGGGAAGCTGGAGATGCAGATAAAATGCATTCAGAAAGAAGCTTCCACCCAGGAGGGAATAGAGCAGGGACACCCTAGTTTCTCCATGCCATCCCTGGGGTTCCTGTCAATTCCTTTAATTGAGAAAGATTTCCTCTTTCCCTGAGCACTATAACCATGCTCACAAGTGCATAGTCACTGCCATTGGCAAAGTAAAGGAGAATAGAGAGTGTCAAATAACTGGGGTGGACAGACAAATGACAGTGCTGAACTGAGTGTACATCTAGGAATGTGATTTTGCTGGGTGTTTCCAATCACATAACAAAGGCCAGATAGCTCCAGCTAGTCAGCCATGTAAGGCTCTACGTGGATGCTCTCCCTTAGGACAGTCAAATGTACCTAGTCATAATCAAAGGAGAATAGAAAAGGAAGAGACCAATCTAGCCTGCATTGGCATCTGTTGGCTGAGTGTTCACCCAGTGTAAAGTGTAGGGTAGTGTCAGGCTCAAGGTTAAATAAAGGTTTGTTAAAGTAATGAATCAAATGGACCAGACCACATTACAAGAAAGTTCAAGAAATATGTTACTGTACTTGATAGCTACCTATGAGTACATTTGGAAGTCTGAGGGATTAGTGGGAATCTCAGTTATTCTTCAAGGCCTCTGGACTCTGAGTTGAATCCTGGAGAAGTCAGCATGGATCAGTAACGCTGGGATATCCATTTGGCAATAGTGGCCATACTTCCTCTTTCGTAGACTCTTTCAATTCTGTGCATATCTAACTTGGCGCCCGTTTGAACTGAGTCCCATTCTCAGTAGTGTCTGGAACATGGTGGCAGCCTCTCTCCTATTTGGTTGTGTTAATTCCAGGCTCTTCTCTCTATGCTCTACCTTTCTTCTAGTAGCAGATGAGTTGTAAAGCTCAGTGCTGAGTAGGACCCCACACATTCAAACACCTCCAGTAGGTTTCTCTTTCCTTCTGGGTTCAACCACCTAATTTATCAAGGATCTAGTGCCAACCTCATTTTCCAGTGTTACCACTGTACCGTTTCCACCACCCTCAGACAGAGGTGATAGGTATTCCTTTACAAGCTCCTTCCTCTTGGCAAGAGCAGTTCTCTGACTAAAGGCACACCATCCCTCACTTTGACTTTGAATTTTACTTGCACTTGAAGCCTTGGCTCACATAACTTGCTACATCCCTGATGGAAGAAGTGATGTGTTTCCCACCCCTGAATCCTGACAGTATTTTATCTGAACCTGCAATAGTCATCAAGTTCTAGCTTATCCTAGTTTACCACATATGGACACAGCTTATCTCTCTTCTGATGTTTTTGAGGGCAGAGACACTGGCATTTTTAGTTTCATGGGTCTCAATATCTAGCACAATGATTGTACCTTCAAATGAATGGCTGAGTGGACAGACACATACATTAATATATGAATTGAGTGAATAAGACCAGCAGTTTCGCTGGAGCTGCAAAGAGCAGATTAGCCTGCCTGAAAGCAGATGTAGCTTTGGGTGGATAATCAACTTGGGTCATACAAACTAGGGAAGGGATACTCCACTCTGGAAATGATACAGTTGCCTTCTGGTAGACAGATTAAAGGCAGCCTTTCAGTTAGGTTGGGTCTGGACAGTCAACTCTAGCCCATAGCTACTTAGCCCAATCAAGATACTCACATCAATGTAGTTGGCATTGATGTAGTCAGAGTGGGGGTCTCCATCCAGCACCAGCAGCCTCACCCGGGAGTGGTCATCTGCAGAGAGAACAAAAAGCAGGAATTGGTAGATGATAAGCTGTAAGATGAGGAGTCAGTAGTTTTCTTCTTCAGAGCTGTCACTGATTAGCTACTGCACACCAGGTACTATGTCACTTTCTCACAGTTATCTGTTATTTATAGATGAGGAAGTAGAGGTACAGAGAGGTGACAAACCTAACATGTGACCTCTCTTCTGCTTTCTATTTTGATTATGATTTCACCATTACCTGAGCAGGTGTGTCACCTGCTCCCCAAGTCTTAGTGGTTCCATCACCAATATGGGCATGGAAGTACCTGCTTCATGGTACATAATAATACAAGAGAGGCTGATTAAGTACCTACAACATAAGGTCATGGAATCTGAATCAATGTGCTGCATTTCCATGTTACTTAAAATCAGCAAGTTTCCTGTTTTCCCATGGACACATACTACTTTAATGTTTGTCTCTTAGATCACTGGTGCAAACAGGTTGTTTGTTGGCAATGTATTGTTATCAATACCATCATTAAACTGAGGACTAGATCATTAGCAAAGAGGTCATCAATAACTAGAAATGTTACCGAGTTGCCTTTTCAAACATAATCTAGACATAAGCAAGATGTACAGCTTTAGTTAATAGCATGCTTGATTCAAATAACACCAAATTAGAACCACTTTAAATGGTACATCAGAAAAAGCTGGATAATCCTTTGCAATTAATTAAAGTCAATTCTGACATGCTAATATACACACACTAGGGAACATCTTGATTGAGTTTGCTGGGAAGGATTCTCAGTCTGCTACCTAGATCACTGCATACCTGCCATTGTATACCTCACCCCCATCATACTCCAGGAAAGAGATGGGCTCACAGTCAGTGGAATAGAGAGGTGTGGGCATCCTAAGGCCTCACAGAGTTAAGGAGGGAAAATCAGCTTTTCCTTTTAGATACAATACTCTGTAGTTTATAAGCACATTTGCTGGTACTAACTCAAGTTTCCTGAGATGGGGCATTAGCTGCCTTGTTCTGTGTTCCATCCCTTGCAGCCCTCATAGACCAGCACACAGTAGAGATAGTCAGTGAGTACCCTGTGAGTGAATAAATGAATAGCCCCATCAGGTGGTCTCAGTGATCTCACCAGAGAGGCAGAATTGTTTTGTTAGTCCTTGTTACAAATTAGCAAATGGAGTCTCATAAAAATTGGCCATGTGACCAGTGAATGGCACAACATAGAAAAGCACAGGCCTGTTAATTCCATGTTCATATATTCCTACCTTCAAAAAAGCACAAAGCAGGAGATTATAAACTATGTAAGTATTCACAGTGGGGGCTAACCAGAGAAGTTGTTGACTGAGTGATGGAAGAAGTGAGATAATTCAGAAAAACAACAAAGAGACACTATCTTCACAGGCTGGCTGAAGTGGGAGATGGGGTAATATTCTCAGAACTCTAGAGTTGGAACAACTTTCTGGGATTGCAGGAATTGGACACAAGGAACAGAGTCCCTGGTTGCAATTAAATTATCTTGCCTGGAGACTATAGCAGAGGAAACAGAAAAAGAGATTGAACATGCACATCAAGGTCACTGTGGAAGCAGGGATCCCAATAGAGACAAAACATTGCAGGAGGTAGAGTGGGGGGGAGGATTATGGAAGGGTGTTATGTCCTGGGATCACTGATTGTGAGGGGAACAGTAACAAGAGGGGACCGAAAAGAAAGCCGGATTATTGTAAATTGTTTTTATGTCACACTAAGGCACCAAGACTCAAGTACCCAGGAAATTGAGAATTTCAACACAATACCACCAAATACTTGGTAATATTTGTAACAGGCATTCACTCATTGTTGGCGGAACAACACAATGGTGCAGCCACTTGGAAGATAGCAAGACCATTTCATATAAAATGAAGAATCTATTCACCATGTGATCCAGTAATTACACTCTTTGGTATTTACCCAATGTATTACAATCTTATGTGTATGTTAAAAACTGTATGTAAATGTTTATAGCAGCTTTAGTCATGATTGTTAAGCTTGGGAACAACCAAAAATATCCTCAGTAAGGGAATTGGATAAAATTCATATAGTGGAATATTATTCAGTGATAAAAGGAAATGAACTCACATGCTATAAAAGACATGGAACAGACTTAAACACTATTGCTGAGTGGTGGAAGCCAATCTGGAAGGACTATGTCAAATGTTGATTCTACATATGGTTCTAACTATGTAATATTCCAAAAGAGGAAAAACCATGGAGTCTATAAAAACCTCAGTGGTTGGCAGAGGCTTAGAAGAGGAGGAAGGAGGTTAAAATAGGTTGGACAATGTGGGTGTTTAGGGCAAGGAAACTATTGTATAACATATAAAAAATGAAATGTATGAACTTTTTAGTTCTACAGAACTGAACAACATACAACATGAGCCCTAATCTAAACTATGAACTTGAACTAATAATAATAGACCAATATTAGTTTATCAACAGCAACAAATGTTCTGCACTCATGTGAAGTGCTGATGAAAGGGGAAACAATAGGTAAGGGGTGTAGACTTCTGTACTTGCCTCCTAGACTCTCCATAAAACTAAAATTGCTCCAAAAGAAATAAAAGATAGTGCTTGGCATACAGCAGGGGCTCAGTAAATGGAGGCTGGGGGCTGGATATAAGGTACACAGGGGTGACAGTGAGACACCTAGAAAGCTGATGTTCCCCATTTGTCCAGCTGCCCCAAGATGAATCTGTTTATCTTCAGAGACAAGAGTAATGTATGTGTTCCTTAAAGGACAGAATTCAGATACAGGTCTACCAGAAAGGCAATACAAAGAGTGGCAGTGTCCTCATGGTTTATTTATATGTTCTGGGAAATGCTAATATTATTCTGTGTCCCTTTCTTCTTCTAAGTTTATGTAATTAGAAAGATAAAAATTGTGTTTACCCGCATGCACATGGAAAAAGATGGGGCAGCCAACGATAGAAAGGAGCTTATACAAGGTAATTTACAAGCAGCCCAGAATGTTCATTATGCTCTATCTACATTTTGCAAGCTTGAAAAACAGCTAATTTGGCATGCAGTGCTTGAGAGTCAAGACAAAGAAAATAGTTATGAAGAGTCATGTGGAGGAGGAGAAGCTCCCAGACTGTGAAGTAAGATGAAAGGGCAGGAGCCTGGCTTCTCTGGGTTCCTCCAGGAGGTGTGAATTCGAAAAGAAATAGCCCTTGGTAGATGGTAGAGGTGTTATGAAGGACTTGGAAATCTAAAGCTGTCCTATTCACATAGATGCAGAGGCAGAGGGAAATCACCTTGTGCCTTCAATCTATCTGTTCTTTATGACTTTTGAGTGTGAACCAATGGTATGATGCTGAATGTACAAACAGCTCTCTGAAAGAGAAAAGAATGTCTGATACATCATGTTACTGATTTCTGTGGTGTAAATATTCCCACCATCACCAATTTTAAATGACAGATACATTAAAATTATGTTGATAATATGTCTGCTTTTGTTCACAGACAAGAGTCAACTAGATTACATCACTAACAGATGTTCTTATACCCTACAAAGCCACACATGCTCTGATTGCCTGGGAACCAACTGACTTGTCATGTTCTCCTTTCCATACACTTCCCTTGTAACCTTGGCCTTAAGTTGTTCAAATATACTGTGTTTTTTTTTCTGCTCACAGAGCCTTTACATGTGCTGAGGCACAAACTCATGTAAGATCATGCACCAGGACCATATTTTTCCTCTCCTTATGGCTGATCTCTTATCACACCTGGAGTTCCATCCCATCCTACCCCAATATTGACAGCTAATTCTTATCTTTATTAGAAGAGTTAAAGGGTTGGCTGAGATGTGAAGGCCTACCTGAGACTCCACACTCCTTAACTAGATCATCATATCACTCGGCATAGATTGTAACATTCCTTGAACTTTTATGTATTCAACTATAACCCCCAAATCATATCATTTACTGCTGAGTTATACCAGAGATGAAAGGAGATCAAATATAAAAACATGGAACATGCTATGAGAGTCAACACAAATGTATTATTATAGACCAATGGACCTCCTAGTGTGATCTTTAGATATACAGATTAGAAGTTACAAGTGGAACCTTGCATGGTAGGCTTTAGCAAGCTCTTCCCATGATTATGGTGTACACTCTGTTTTGAGCATGCAAATAAATATTGAGTTATTCATTACAGACTAGTCCTCTAGGCTAACTTTAATATCTCTTGGGAAATATCAGGAGACCTTACTGAAACTGGGCCATGAGGTCAAAGATCCCTCAGTGGCAGATGGCAAGGAACTGGAATTTATTTGTGTGGAGAGTATGAGGTGCTCCATAGACTATTCGGGAAGCTACATGGATACTTGTGCCATTTGATTAAAAAAGTAACTCTGAGTAGCAGAATGTAACTCTGAGTGGCACATTACTTCATGGATGAGAAACTCATGGCTCCATGGAGTTCTGTCACTCAAGAGAAGGTATAAGGCTGACAGCTTCTTTATGTAGTGGCAAACTGGCCCCCAATACCCAATGTCTCACATCCCTTTATCCTTTGTTTCCCACCAACACTTCAGTCCCCAACCCTGGTCCCCTGTCTCTATCTTGTTGTTTCACAATCGCTCTGGAGGAGAAGGTTTAGTTTGCCCCTTTGTACAATTCTAACTAAAAATCAAACCCCAGCTTCCCCCTCCCTTTCTACATCATCAGTCAGAATGCAATAAATCAGTCATCTCGAGTCACATACACTTTAAGAGAAAATCACTTTAGAGAGGTGGGGTTGGGAGAGTATATCATTTGCATACTTTATAATCTTTCCTCCTGTTTTCTGGGTACTGCAGATGATAAAAAACAGGTGCAATTTTTCAGAGAAAAGAGATTTGACTCATTACAATGAATTGTGGAGCTGGAAAACCATTTCCTAGAAATATTGGAAATGTTAATGCTATCATCTTGCACGAGTGGGTAGGGAGGAGGCAGGTAATTCCACAGGGACTGCCTGGGTACCTCATTGAAGCTAAAGGTCTAAACATTCAATCCTGATTGAATTACCCTTATTGAGACATGGAAGGTATAACTTGGGCACCACACAAGCAGGATGCACATACATTCTGTGCATCTCCTTTTCCTGACAGATCCATGTTAGCCGCTAGCTGAAGTTGGGAAGCTCTTATGGCAGGACCCAGAGAGAGGGGAAGAATAAACAGAAAGAGTCCCTAGAGAGGACAGGGGACAATGTTGTTCCCACTGCATCTCCTTGAATCCTCAGCGTGCCAGGCAATGCCCCACCAGGAAGCCTTTCTGAAAGAACAGCAGAAGCAGAAACAGAGTGGGATGTTAAGTTAGTGGTTTTGGAGGGTCTCCCAGGAAACAACAGGAAGAAAGGAATACAGTGAAGGGGCATCACCCAGAATTGACCACATTGGACAAATGGGACTTAGTTCTGTTGTGGAGCTCTAGGAGAGACAGGAAATGTGGAGCTCCAGGGAGGGGAAGCTGGGATTCTTAGATGCCCACTTGTACTAGCCATCAGTTGAAAGCAACTCCTGAGGTCATTTAATTCTCCAGTACTGTGGTCTGTCCTGCAAACAAATAATGATGGTCCAGTGGCTAGAACACATCCTCAGAGAATAACAACACAGATACTGGCAATGGAATTAGAGCCATGTACAGAGTGTTTGGGGGACTATGGGAGATACCAATGATTTCTGTACTAGAAGCATGGAGGTCCCATCAAGAGGCACCCTCAGAGAGGACAGAGAAGAGCAGAGGCTGAGAGTCAGGAGCAATGAACTAGGTAGGGCCCCATTATGTCACCCTAGCTCTCTACCCAGGAAGCAGTAGAGAATCCTGCTGTGTGAGAGGGCCACTATGTTTGATCTGGACTTAGGTCCTTCCTGGTCCTTCCCACTTTAGGAAGAGAACACCATTCTATAGAGCTTATCTGTTATGAAGTTGGACAACTTGGCAGCGCATACTCCTGGAAAGAACAGATGTGGCTGCATGCACTGGAGACCCGTTGACAAGAATCATGTGACATTCTGACAGGTGACCAATCATCAGAGCTCTAGCCATGGTGGTCCTATATACTCATTGTATGACTGTGTGACCTTGGGTATTGGTCAATCTTTGGGCCATTTCTCCTGCCTTGTGAACTCAAAGCCTTGACTGTTGTACATGAAACAGCTATGACTCCAAAGACCACATTGGATTTATATTTCATTACCATTCATTTTAATATGGGTTTTCTGCATTGGACTCTGACCTTATAGGTGAGGAACAGGTCAGAGAAATGAAGGGGACTTGTTACAGATCACTGGAAGCTAACCAGCAGAAGAGACTACAACTTGGTTCTACCTGATCTTCTGTCCAGGACTTCAACACAGCAGAATCTAGTGATTTTTCTAAGATTTCCTCAAGATTCAGGTAAAAGAAGCTTTAGCAAATGAGTGTGACCCCTGGGATTCATGTTTTACATTCATCACCTGGTTTTACGATCTAGGAGGTTGGTCTCCAATGATTGTATGAGATTCTCAAAGTTACTAGAGAGGTGAAATAATATGACCGCTGGGTGCTGTCCCTGTGCCTTCTGATGTTGGAGGTCCAGGAAAGTATCTGATCAATTCCAGTGAGCTCCAAAGTGATGCTATTTTGCCCAGGGACCACAACTTGAAAGCCACTGGGATGGCCCTGTCTTCTGGCTTCTAGTTGGGTTCAGTTACCAGACATGAAAAGCATAGAGTGGGTGGAAGCAAGAGAGCAGGGTCAGGGAACTTATTCTCCAGCTCTCTGTTAGGGTTGCCACTAATCTTGCCTTAGGTAGCCTCTGTCTCTAGGTCATGGTGATTTGTCCCTGCAGAATCCTTGCTCTCTGCTATTGTCTTTGCTCCTGGACTACATCTTTGTGAAGGAACATGTCATTACTTTTCAAAGGATGCTGTCTGGGGGTCCTATCCATTCCCCCCTGGGATCCTGACTGATCACAGGATGGTGGCACTTTATGGAATCTGTAGCCCTTGTGAGAACTTCCTTTTCCATAGTCATCTCCCTCCTGCCAGTCCAGAAAGCTCCAGAATGTCTCCCAGGGCTGGGGTGGGAGATGGACACATTGCTATTCTTGAAATTTCTTCTTGCTCACAGTCTCTGCCCTGGAGCTATTTGAAAGCAAAGAGCTTTCTTTTCACTTTGCCTGTTCATTTCCTCCTGTTCTATTCCTTTCCACTCCCTGGAAAGCCCCATCTCTATTACTACATTCTAAATAGCATCATTTGGAAGAAAGGGCTTTTTCACCAGGGTCTCTCTTAGCACTTTGATGGCAGCCCCTGCCCTCTTCCTTTCCCCTTTAATCTTTTCTGTGCTCCTTAGCCTGGGCCTTCATCCTCTACTCTAGCCTTTTGGGAACTTGGGTTCCTTAAAATGGTAATCACAGCTGGTTTTATTTTTGTGTCGAGAATATTTCTGTTTATCAAGGCTGGGCAGACATTGCCTTTGGGAGGGACACATATAAAGGCAGGGATACTCTTCAGGCCTCTGGGCTATTTCTCTTTAACTTTTTTCATTGAAACCTCAGAACCCCCCTTTGTTGTCCCCCTTTATGTCTTGTGTTGCTCTTGCGACCCACAATTTACCTTGACTCACTCTGCTGCACTTAGTGCAGACCTATACTAGCTCTGACATGCTACAGCCACCGCATTTCAATTAGAAAAAAAATTGGGTTTATTTAAAACTGCCAAGAAGATACTGAAGGCCCCTGAATCTTCTCCAGCTCTAGTTTTATTTCTCCTGGGATGGATATAAGACAAAAACTCCAAAGCAAGACATGTCTGAAGAAAGAATGGCTAACACTGGGAGGCTGGGACTGAGGGGAGAAGTAGCCTGGAAAGCTGTTGTAAAGCTCACTGCTGCTGGGAAGAACTCTGGTGTAATTTCTCTGGGAATCTAAAAGGATGTGGAAGAGGACCTTCTGTGGACTGGTGAGGGACATGTGGCTTCATGGCTAAGGCTTCTCCCATATGTGTTTATTCTTCAGATTTTCTCTCTGTCTTGTGCTTGGATAAAGCATCCTTCCCTGGCTTTGGATATAGTCTATAGTCAGAGATGTGGACAGGGAAGGATGGAACCATGAGGTATGTGGAATTCATACTGCAAAAAGGAGCTCACACACAGCATCAACAGTTAGAATGCAGCTCCCTAGAATAGCATCTCTGGACACCTGAATCCTATTGACCTTATCCTGCCCCTGGTACCCATTCTGCTGTTGGTGCTACTGTACAATAAGTGATATGGCTATAGGGTCTAGGAAGTCGTCTCAGCAGTGAATTTCAATCCCATTCATACCACTATCTGTACTTCTGGCTCTCAGCAGGAATGGTGTGTCCTTTTCTCCTACCTGTCCTGTCTTCTCTCTGCTCTTTCCTCTTAGGACCTGCCTTTCAGTGTTGGCTTGATGCAGCCTTCCTCTGGCTATCCTTCAAAGGTGTTCACTATCAATTTAGGGACACTGCAGAGAGAAACCCAATGCTCATCTCCTACAGGATCTTTCCCGTGTTCAGTTACTGTTGTTTTAGACTTCAGTCACATGGGATATTTGGGGAAAGAGAAATGCAAGATGGCCACAGCTCTGCTGCTGTGAGGCAGCTATGGGAGGCAAGCAAACAGACTCATCCAAATGCCTCTCAACAAACAATGATAAGAAAGGCCACAGTGAACACAGGATGTAAAGCTCTAGGGCTGAATATTGGGGATTGCCTACATATTTACAGTCAGAAAAATTACCCTAGAGAGTGAAGATAGTTGATAGACAGAATAAGTAGACATTTACAAGTCAAAGAGAGAAGGGAAGGGCACTTTGATGGAAAGAATGGAATGTGTCAAGGTGACCTTGAGGTGTGGAAGAACAACATAGAAAGCCCAAGAGCTGTGATAGCCAGTGTGGCTTACCGAGGGGACTGTTATGGGCTGAACCCGCATGAGTGGGTCTAGAAAAGTCCTTGCAAGAAGAACACAAGGGTGAAAAGGAATGTCCAAAGGGCTTTTAATAGAAAAAATAACACAATCTAGTCATTTAATAGAAAAATAACATGTAGTAAAGAGCTGCATGAATCTTGTCAAGGATCAGATAGGCAGAAAGTTTTGCTCAGTTGGAGAGACTGGTCCAGAGCCAGGGGACAGTGGGTGATGACCCAGGCAAGAATGAGCTGTGGGAGGCCTGAGGAAACCTCTCCTATCTTTCATGTATCTCTCTTATGTCTTGGCTTGAGTATTCCCATCTCTCAGTGAGTAAGTCTCCCTTCCTTATGCTATAGATATTTACTTTTCACATCTGTTCACTATTCCTAGGAGCAGGATGTTGGAAACCTATTTTGGACAGTGGACCCTATTTGAACTCACAACTTAACATTGCATGATGCACTCAATACTTTAGCATACACCAGGCACTGTGCTGAAGCAGATGTTTGTGGGGACAAGTCACAGTGAATAGCCACCTGTCCCAGAACAAAGCCATTTCCCAGTGCCCAGCACAGGAAGTCTTCAGAGGAGGCCCACACATTATGCCTTAATACGTGTTTGCTGACTATTTGGATATCTCTTTCCGACACTTCACTTGCAAGAAATCTTGCTGTCTGCATGCAAGAGAGAAATTATAAATGTTTTCTGATTAGTTCCACTATTCAGAGCCCATTTCTAAATCAGCACAGGAAACAGCTAAGCGAAAACTTCTGCCTTTCTCCCTTTACAAACTGCCTGTGTCTTATTCTTTCTCCAGCTTCTTTCTTTGGTGATGTCTAGACAGTTAAAACAAAACTTTTAAGTGTGCTAGAAATAACTTTTCCCTTAGGATTTCTCCCTTTTCCTTTTCTTTGCCCAAACTTGGGTACTTTGAGATCTTAAGAAATGTTCCTCATACAGTGGGCAAGACGTCAAAAGGCCTAGGTTGGGCTACAATACATCATGCTAAAGCTGCTGTGGGCAACTCTTAACAGAGTACTGACTCAACATTTTGTCTGGAGTAACTCTGCCCTCTCTTCCTGTGCTGCCTTGAAGGCTGTTCACACCATCATCCAGAAGTGCCAATACTTGTGCGTTATCACTGAGTGGTAGTCAGCTTTGTGGCTCTCTCCCTCCCTCCCTCCCTCCCTCCCTCCCTCCCTCCCTCCCTCCCTCCCTCCCTCCCTCTCTGTTTCTCTCCCTCCCTCCATACCTACATCCCTTCCTCCCCATATCCCTCCCTCCCTACATCCCTCCCTTTTTCCTTCATTCCCTCTTTCCTTTATTCCCATCTCAGGATGTTCCTGACTTCATTTGGGCCTCACCATCCCTTCCCAGGGTCATTGTATTAACCTACTAACAAAAAGCTAGAAACCTAAGGATTACTGCATATCAAATCCCAGGGAAAGGTAACTATTTTCTTCTCTCACATTTCCCCAAATCTAACAGATAGAAACTACCAGGACACCTACAGGATATGATGTTCCCATATCGATTCTTATTTCGGTTTTCATCTTCCTTGGCTGTGTCCCACGAAGCTGTCTGTCCTTCTGGTAAGGCCTACAAGGCAAAGGCAGACTGGTTAGCATAGTCTGAGATGGCAAATCTCCTTAAGTATAGATGAAACAACAATAGGAAATTAGTATTTACTGTGATGGGCACTCAATATAAAGAGTTATATTTCATTCATTCATTCTTTCATTCATTCATTCATATACTCAACAGATACTCATTGATCCCCAAATGTGTTTTGAAGATTTTTCTAGGTACTAGAACTCTTGGATTAAGAAATGTAGCAAACGACAAAGCAAGTCCAATTTTATATAATGAAGATAAGAGGAAATAGAGCAGGATAACAGTTTAGGAAGTTTTCTGTGAAAAACTCACATGCAGATTTGGTCCTTGATGAAGTCAGTCACATTGAGAAAAGTAGGAAGTGATTTCCAGGCAAAAGAACCAGGTACAAAGGCCAGAGAATGCTACATGATCATGTTCATAGATGAGAGTATGATAGGATTGGGGGGGGGCGTTTGGCTAGTGACTGGAAACTTCTAGAGAGGATTTGAGAATCCAAATGACCTCCAAGCATTTTAGTCTCTAGTTAGTACAGAATGCTGTTCTAAGTGTGGTAGGGAACGGGTGGAGGACTCTGAGCAAGGAGGTCTCCTCATATACTATACAAAGGGCATTCATGCTCCTGTGTGGAATGCAGGCTGCAGGAAGGCCAGAGAAGAGGCAGGGTAATTGGTTATGAATTTACTGCAATCATACCTCATGATGGCGCTTAGGCTGTTGGAGCAGACAGTAATAGTGACCATAAGAAAATCAATTATTTTGTGATTGTTCACTTGAGTGTGTCTGACTTAGTTTGCCTCAGATGAAGAATCAGGATTGGGTACAAGTAGTTGGCTTTGGAGGCAATCAAAGAGAATGATTTGGAGAATGGGGTGGGGGAACAGAGAGTCAAGGGGATGAAGCTGATAGGGTAGATTGTCACTCTACCACCACACAAACTGGAGCTTAATAACTCATGTTCAGGACTCTTGTATGAGAATGGAAGGAGAGAGTTGGAAATGCTCATCCACTGTTTCCCTGTGCCACTGTTGGAGAATAACTGTTAGAAACCCCTTATGTTTATGCCATGCTCTGTAGGTACTGTGGGTATTCTTTAGTCTTGAGGAAGACCTCGGGTAACAAAACAGGTGTTTACTAGAGGAAGCTGTCACGTTGATAGTATGAGAACTATGGATGTGTGGATTTGTACAGAGCACTAAGCCAAAGAATTTAGACAGAACTATGAAAGAAAGGAGCATGAATGCTGGCTTCTAGGTCAATGGTTTGAAGAACCAGAGAAATGTCATTTACTGAAATGGCATAATCTGAGGGAGAAATTGATTGATTGCATGGGAATTAGGCATTGCATTCTTAATGCACTTAGAAGAGTGCCCACCAGTGGGTACTGTGCATATTTTAATTTGTGGAAATTAGTAAAAATGATAATAGTAATAATGCCACCCACGTTTGAGATGTCTGTAAGATATATAAGCTGAGCTGTTGATCAGGAAGTTTAATTCAAAGCTCCAGAGCTTAAAGAGAGGGAGGAGACAGAGATCAGCAATCAGTTTAAGAGGGAGGCAACTATGTAAGCAATAGCCAAGTAAAAGAGTTGAGTGCCAAGTGGTCTAGAACAAAAGGAAAACAGAGTCAGTCCCATCACAGAAGAGAAAAATGAGCATTTATGGAGTGGGAACAGTGTTAGCAAGCATATAGAACAAGCCCTATGTGGTGAGTGTCCCTATCCTTCCCCATGAAAGAACAGCCTGAATACCCTGCCCGTGGTCCTTGCATTACTAATAATACCAAACTTGCAACTTCTGGTCTGCACAGCTGAGAAGAAGACAACCGATCCATTCATTCAGCTTACCACATCAGCCTTTACCTTCCCATCTATTCCTCATTAGGTCTATCCTAAGCAAGAGCAAGAAGTGGCTAGAAATTCAGTCACTCAGCAGGCCATGGTCTCAGAGTCATCAGGCATGGCCACTGTGTATGAAAAAGTAGTGTTTGTGCACAGTAAACACTTTCTTACTTCTACTGTCACATATGCTTTACCAACTTGGGTGGCTTTCTTATAGCAAAGGTTATTCAAGACTTATCTGTGAAAATCTGGATACACATTTGAATCACACCCAGTGCTCTGATTATGGAGTAAAAGCAACTCAGACAATTGCATAGACATGTCTGTGTTTGAATAAATGTTTATTTACAAACATAGGTGTTTGTAAATGTGTATTTAGCTTGTGTCTATGGTTTGCTGACCCCTTCTTTTTTTCTAGAATGATCATGGGCTACATCTATGCAGTGGTTGGATAGGTAGAAATTGTGTACATTCTTTCTATCCTTCCCATAAGCACTGAAAGGCACAATTACCAGTGTTTTTCCTGGGCTCCCTGGCTAAGCCAAGCTCTCTAATTTAGCTCCAAGGTGTCTTTTTACCTATTATTGACTCAGAATGTTGTTTTTTGTGTTCCTCAAACCCTTAGGTAGACATTTCAGAGGGGAAACAATCCAATTCCTGGCCTCTGGGTATCAAGCATTGCAGTAACCATCTACCCCTTGGTTTATGCTATCTTTAGATCACCTGTCTTCTTGCTCCTGTGTCTAACTCAGATTCTAACCCCATCCTACCTCCAGACCAGGCAGCCCCACTTCTGTCAGTCAACCTGCCAGGTGTATTGCTGTGTGTCAGGTCTCAGTGACAGCTTTGTCTTTCATGATATTTGGTTTGATCTTTGGGAAGCAGATTTTTCACTTGAAATTCTCTGTGATAACAGTCAACTGTTCATTCCAACATGGTGGTGGGGCAGAAACTTTTCATATCAATCTTATGGAAAAATATGTTTTGTATCTACTGTGTGTCAGAATTTAGGTTTCAGTTAGCTTAAGGTCTTATTCCAGACAAAATAGGTCATGGTCTGTGATAAAATGTGGACATAGGCAATGACCAAAGCTCCCATGATATTTAACTGTGAAAATGGTAAATTTATCAGCAGAGATAATTTACATTTGGATCTCCTCTTTGGTTTCCCTGGCTTTGATTTTGTTTCCTCCAAATCATCCTCCAATTTAATCAGAGTAATCTTTACACGCTGTGAACAGGACCCAGTTACTCTTCCTTTTATTGGAATTTATTGGATAAATTCCAAATTCATAACTGGCCTTTTATGACTTCACCCCAAATGTTCTTTCAGCCTTACTTCTTGCCATGTACAAAGTCCGTTAGATTTCTGAGACTTTACATGTGTTCTTTCTACTTGAAATTCCCTTCTGCTCAAAGCTTCCTGTAAAATCTCTAAGTATCTTTTGAAACCCATCCAAGCTTCTTCTCCCATGTGTAGTCTTTATGCTTACTCTTCCTTACTGAATTCTCAGCTAGAGTCAGTTACTTCTATATATTATTACATGGACATCTCTACATCTAATAATCTAAAAGCCTACCTTCCAACTTTGCTATGGGCTTCTTCAGGGAAAAGATAACATCTCATTTATAATTCCATTCCCAGGGCCCACTGCTAGGACTGTATTTCATATTGTTAGAATGACAAGTTTGGAATGAATGAAATGACTAATGAATGAAGTGGCTTCTGTACCTGTCAATGACAAAGATCTTAGAATTGCAGAGTCATCAGTGACCTTGAAAACTGTCCTGCCTACTGTGGTTCTCAGGAAGCTGATCAGCTGACTCAGTGTCAATCACTGGCACACCCTTAGTGGTAGACTGCTCACTGTCCCAGTTTCCTGCTTGTCTTTTTAACATCATCGCTGGCTGGATTTCTCCTTACTCTGGCCTTGTGCTTTGCCTTGGCCTGCCTCCATGGGTCCCGTAAAATGAGCATGGACCCTCTGTGTTGCAACACTGCAGAGATCCAATGAAGATCAATCACTGCAGTGACCAATGAAGGTCAATCTTTCTACCCTTAGACCTCTTAATGGCTGTTTAATATTAAAGCTATGGCCTTCGGGACAAGCAAGCCACGACAAACCTTTCCCAGGGACATCCTATACCCAATATAGCAGTTATAATGACTCAGGGCTATTTCCCTACAGGAGTACACATAGGTTCCAACTTCAGCCTCACGGTTACTGTCTCCCCCTAGTGAGGCTGGAAAAAACCTCACTAGGTGAGGTGGGTATGGGTTTGTGATGATGTTGACAAATATGGAAGGTATACTTAATAGAGTCACTGAGAGGAGGTGGTAATGGCCCCTTAATTGGCAGACTTTGATCACCCATATGTTTCCCCTTTTAGGCAGCTGCAGTCTAATAGAGGATAATCTCTTCAAGAAAACAAATCTGAGGGGTAAGAGCATGAAAGGGAGACTCATCTCGTCTTCAAAGTGAAGGAGCCAGGGGCATTATTTTTACATTAGTGGCTAGTTACAGTAGATTGACCAGGGAATGGTGGCAGTCATTAGGAGCTAATCACATTCTTTTGAAACCAAAATTGCCACCTCGTTATACTCCTCTATTATCAATCTCTGGTTCCCTTTTCTTGTTCTTTTTCCTTAAAGTGTGAAGCCCTATTTTTGCATTCCCCTCTAAGTTTGGAAAAGTCCCCCACTCTTCCTAAGTGTCCTTTTCCCAAGACAGTCACTTAGTTTTTGTTCAAAAGATGTTTGGGGATGTCCTTGTTCCTGGAGAGCTGAGCCTTGGTATTCATTACATCCTCAAAAGTCAGGTTTGAAAAGGACTTTTGAGAAAAAAAAATAGATTACTGTGCACCCTAGGAAAGTGAGGCCTAGAGATAGCAACACAGGAGACTGTGTTCCTCTTTCCACATACCCTTCCACAGTAGTATCTGAGGCTACATTCTGTACCAGGTTACAGAACTGATGGCAGTACATGTGCCAGATACTATTTCACGAACCATTTTCACTATGGGGAGAGGCAGAAGACATGCAAACAAACAAGTGATTACAGTGCGTAATGTGTGCTTTGAAGGCGATGAGCAGGACATGCAGGGACATAGCATCTAGGGATAAAGGACAATTCAGATAGAGAGGTTCAAAGAGGATTGTTTGAAAAGGTAACATTTGAGAAGGAGTAAAGCAGACCTTGGTACTGTCAAGCTGGCCTGATACTCAGAGCTGAACTCCAGGGCTCTCCTACTGAGCACAATTTCATAGAAACTAGTCTGAGAAGAGAGCCCTTCTGAGAGCCACGATGGGACAATTGCAAGAACTTTCTTCAGTCAAAACAGACAAAATATGAGCATTGTTCATAGCACAAAGGTGGCAGGAATGCTCACTGCCTCTTTGTAAACTACATTCTTCTCTCATTTAAGATTCATCAAGTTGTCCAATAATACCATATCTAGCATCCAATCTGGAGCTTGCTTAAGCCATCAATAATTTCACTGAGTGCAGACTACATTCTATGAGCCTGAAGTTCTGAAGTTCTCTTCTGAAGTTCATTTCCTGAGAGGCCCGCCCCTTTCCAGTTGCATAAAAATTTTTTCCAAATTGAACTATTTAAAGTTGGAGGGAAGACCTTTAAGACTCAGGAAGTTAAACTTTCAAGGCTCAAGGAGTAAACAACTCACAAGTCTTAGGAACTTTCTGAAACTTAGAATATTCACAAGGCCCCCTCTCTAAGGTTATATAAGAAGGAGCAGCTGCTGAATGGAGGATATTCTCCAACCAGCCAACCTGGCTACAAATCCGATGGGGAAAACCAGGGATGGAGCTTCTGTGAGCCATTTCTATGCTATGTGGGTTTTTTTGGTATGATACAGCTGCAAGTTCTTGTTTGTAAACCTTCACCCATACTCCTATGAGCAACCTCAATAAACTTACTGGTTTACCAAGCTGACTTAGCATGATCATTTCTTTGGTCTGTTGTCAGTTATCTGTCTGGAGTGAATAGATTTGTTCATGTGTCCCTAGGAAAAGTCACACAGCACCTGTGGTACACAATAGTCCCGACTTTCTTGATACTATGTATGCTACTGCTTGTCTTTGGGTGACATTTGATCTCAAACTAAATGATAAGCAACCTTCAGCCATGACAAGAGCTGGGAGGAGTGTTATAGGTAAAAGGAAGAGAAAGTGCAGAGGCTCTGAGATGGAATGAGCTCATGGTAGTCTAGAACATGAGGGAGGCTCTCCAGAGCAAAAGTAACAAGAGATATATATTATGTGGATCAGTGACACATAGGTTTAGGAGGAGTTTTCTTGTCTCATAGCCACTCTCAAATAATCACACAGAAGCTTATTATTAATTATAAACATTCAGTCAATGGCTCGGGCTTATTAATAACTAGCTCTTGCATTTTAAGCGAACTCATGTTCCTTAATTATGCTTTGTACCTTAATTAACATGGAACATTCATTTCCTGCTCCCTTTGAACCTGGCTAGTGACTCAAAACTCTACCCTTCGTCCTCCCAGCATTCTCCTAGTCTGGCTCTCCTACCAAGCCTTATTCTGTTTAGTTATTGGCCAGTCAGCTTCTTTATTAAGCCAATCATAGTGGCTACATTTACACAGTATAAAGGAATATCCCACAGAACATAAGTGTGGTTCAGTGAAGGTCCTATGGATCACAGATAGGATGTGAGTTTTACTTAAAGTCAATAGGAATGATTTGGGAGTATTTTATGAGGATGAAGCATGGACATTGTCATGTCATGATAAACAGCAGACTGCACTTGTTACCTGATTCCCCCTTTTACCTTTGCTGATATGCCTGATAGATTTCATGATTAAACGATTATTGGTGCCTACTCCAGGCACTCTTTTGACTGTCTGCCACTCACCTGCCAAGCCACTGTGTCAGTGGGAGGTTCAGACTACAAGACCACAGAGCATTCCTTCCTAGGCTTTGTTGTGCTTAGCTTCCAAGTTTGAGTAACCTGCCTCTGTTTCCCTACTTGGTACTTTAATTCCCTATTAGAACTAAGAATCATCTCTAGCGATCGCTTGGCTATTTCTTTTTCATATACTAGTTGGGTTGGTCCTACTAGCTAAGAGGGGCCTTTATAATGCTTTTAATTCTTTGAATCCAAGCCCCAAATAGTGAGACCTCAGAACATAGTTTCTGAGAACAACTATTCTCCAATCCTATGCTGAGGTGTGCCAGTCCACTTGATTTTCCTGCAGCCCCACTAACCTAGCAGCTCTGTCAGCAGTGATTCCTTCCTTCATTTCCCTTGGCTTGACTGTATCCCAGGAGATAATTGGATGTGAAGTGCCCCGAGGTGCACCAAAACCAGGCCCCAGGATTGCTGATCAGCCAGTTCCTGGATGATGCTGCAGGGCACAGCCAAGAGCCGGCCTCCCTCATAATCACTTCTGCCCACCAGAATTTCTTCCTGTTCCTACTGTATTCTATGGAAGGAAACTTCCAGAGAGTCCTCATCAAGGAGGAGCCATTTTGGTAGGGGCTGTCATTTGTTTTTTTGTTGTCAAGAAATACTTTGTGCATGCCAACCATAACACTAGAGGACAGGCAGAAAAGCAAACTGACTACAATGCTTGAATATTTTTACCAGAAGTCATTTGCCATCCAAGACTCAATGATTGTAATATACCCTTCAGGTGAGAGGAGGGGAAGGATAGACATGCAGTGGGAGTAGGAAGGGCAGTTTTGTTATTACCCCCTTAGGGGTCCTGAGGATTGGTGCTTACACCATTCTGTGCATTTGTTAAAACTCAGCATGGGGCATGCTCAAAATTAAAATATAAATTATTTAATACAAAAAATGAAGAGGTATGTTCCACAGAGGTTTGTGATAATTAGTGATTACCTGAGGTAAAGCCCATAGTTTCTGGACCAATTCCTGGGGTATAAGGTGTTTAGACTTTTCACCCTCTCCCATTCTCTTTCACAGCTTACTCTCAGAATTTACCCTGTCCTCCATAAGAGTCATCCAAGTTATTGGTGTAAGCATAAACATGGGGACTTCTAGCAATACTGATCTCTGATTATCTCACATCAAAGGGATTCTTGGGACATAGGTCTTCAGTTTTAAAATGGAAGCCAGGATGAGTTATTATTCAGGAAAGATAAAGAATTCAGGTAGTAGATAATTTCATCATCTGTTGGGAGTCTCAGGTCTAGTCTCAGTCTATTCATGGACTCATTTAAGACTTAATTACTGAAATCTGTGGGGAACATACTAGATAATAAGGGCCACCAAGGACAGCTGTGTAAATTGGGGATAAAACAAGAGCACTAGCTCCACAGAAGCACTGTGCACAGGACAGACAGCATAGTTTTCTGTATATTTGTACTATGAACATTTTTTTGGAAAGTGACAGTTAAGTATCGTGAGGCAGCTATACCTTCTGCTGTTTCCCTCTGAGGTGCTGTGTGAGTTAGTGATGGCCTTGGCAGAGGCTAATCTTTCAACAAATGCTACCTATTCTGTGCTGAAAAGCATATGCCTTGGGGATATAAATGTGGATGGAGAAGGCAGGAGGGGATGACTAATGACATCTACTCAGAATGGCATCAGGAGAGCAAATATTATTGCATACCACGTCACTAAATAGATGGTAATTTATGAATTCTGTTGGTGAAGCAAAGTAGAAAATCAGATTGCTGCAAGATGAAGGTATTTGTCTGTCATGGGTACTTGAATCAAGTCAGAATAGTTGAGTGTGTGTCTGTGTGTAGAGTCATAAAACATTCTTTAAAGGGCCCAATAACAGCCTGCACTTAGGAGACTGAGGCAAGGAAGATCAAGAGTTTGAGGCCAGTCTGGGTTATACAATGAGATCTTATCTCAAAATAACTAGAAGGTAAAGGGCTAGAGATATATCTCATTTATTTAGTAGAGTGCTTTCTGAACAACAATAACAACAACAACAAAAATGATTACCCAAGTTCAATCCTCGGAACTCATGTGAAAAAAAAAATAAATAAAACCCTGGCCATAGTAGCCTGTGATCTCAGTTCTGGACTGGCATAGACAAATGGATCTCTGGAGCTTGCTCGTCGACCTGATGAATGAAACCAGTGAGTTCCAGACCTGTGAGAAACCCTGTCTCCAGAAAGATGGTGGAGGTACTTGTTGTACATTATGAGGAATGACACCCAAAAGGTTGACCTTTGGTTCCCATATGCTTGCAGATACATACACACAAACCTTCACAAAATGTGTGTATTCAGACATGCACACACACACACACACACACACACACACACACACACACACACACACACACACACATCAGTGGTCAGATTCAAAAGAAACACTGGACAAATGGCTATCTGTGGTATCTATTAACATACCAAAGCACATGTTGGCCTCCAGGCTCTCTCAGCATCACAAATACTTGTTGCAGATTCCGTGCTGGAATCCTGGCTCTTCTTAGGTTTTCTTGCCCTGCTCTCTACTCTAAACTTCTACATATAATGGTCTTCCCTTCCCCTAGCTTCTTATCCCCATAGAACCCTGCCATCTCAGCCACGAACTCTCTATTTACTGTCTTTCTCTCTTGGCCCCCTCTCTCTTGGTCATTTCCTTTCCCCCTGCTCCCCACCCTCTCCTCTTTCATGGCCTGGTTCAGTCTGCTGGCCATGTTCAGTTTACTGCTTTCTCTCCTTGCTTTGGACTCTTCAAGATTTCTCTGGCTTTACTTTCCCTCATATCTACAATAAAATCCTTCCCGTCAACCATACCCTGTCCTGAATTTATACAGTAGCTCTCTGGCATCAAGGACCCTATGTCTCAGTGTCCTTTCTTAACTCTCTAACTGCTCTGACATACATTAAAGCTGGAGAACTGCTGTTGTAGGCAACAAGGCAGAGGCACATAGCAAATGCCCCCAGGGAGACTGAGCCTAAAAGTTAAAGGCTGATGCTCCACACATCTCGAGGGACCAGCCACACAGGTGAGGGGTTTTCTATGTTGCCTTCTTTAAGTAAGATATATTGTCTTTTTCTTGAGGTGAGCAGTTCTTTTAAAAGTGTATTCTTATGCTTAATTGACACATACTAATTGTGTATATCTATAGGGGTATCCTCTGACAGCTCAATACCTCCATGCAATACATAATGATCAGATTGGGAAATTAGCATATCTGTCATCTCAGAAAGATGTCATTTCTTTGTGATGGGAGTATTGAAAACTTATGGCAGCTATTCTGAAATATACAATCAACTGTTGTCAACACAGTCATGCCACTGTAGATTTTAAAGCTGTTCTTTCTTTCCAACTGTGTCAAAGTACCCACATGCCATCTTTCCACCCTCCCCTCCTCCAAACTCTTCCCAGGTTCTAGTGATCAATGCTCTAGTTTCTGCTTCTTTAAAACCAGTATTTTAGTATCCACATTTAAGTGAGACCATGTGCTATCTGTCTTTCTATGCCTGACTTATTTCACTTAACATAATGGTCTCTTGTTCATTCATAATGCTGCAAATGACAGTCTCATTTTTATGGATGAATATTTCATTGAGTATGCATACTACATTTTCTTTATCATTTATCTGCCAATGGACCCCTAGGTTGATTTCATATCTTAGCTATTGTGAATGAAGATCTCTGTTCTATATACTGATTTAAATTCCTTTGATGTACAACTTAATGTAGGACAGTCCTATTATATGGTCGTTTTATTTCTAACTATTTAAAGACCCTTCATACTGTTTCCATAATGACTGTGCTTATTATATATCCACAAATAATATGTGAATTCCCCTACCTCTTATCCTCCACTAGTATTTATTTCCTGCCTTAAAATAAAAATTTATGTGTATGAATGTTTTGCTTGCATGTATATGTGTGTCTGGTACCCCCAGAAGTCAGAAGAGGGCATTGGATTCCTGAAACTGGAGATATGGATGGTTATTGTGTTGTTATATGTGTTCTAGGAAATTTATCCTGGGAGCTCTGCAAGAACACTAAGTGTTCCTAACCACCAAGATATCTATCCACTCCCTATTTCCTGCCATTTTGATAACAGCAATTCTAACTGGGGTAGGCAATAGATCATTTTGGTTTTGATTTGCATTTTGGATTATTGTTACTCACTTAAATGTTTTTAGCCTGTACTTTTTAATTAAATATTTCATACTCATATGTTAATTTTCATATGTTTTAGGGAAGAAAACAGGGGAAGACTTTGTCCTTATTTTCAAGCGTAATGAAGAAGCTTTCATTAGGGTCTCCTTATCTCTTTCAACTCTTTCAACTCTGAGCTGGGGGATATCCCCCAGTACCATCTCCATCTTAGTTATACACACCATGCATAAGCATCTAGGAGGTTGTTTCTGGGCAAACAACTCTTTCCTAAACTTCAGTGTTAGAAGAGATGAATTGGAAATCATGATTATGACCTTTTAATTCTGGTGGAGGTGGTGGTGGGGTCGGGACTCGAATGTTATCTTAGTGGTTAAAAGTATTTACTGTTTTTCCAGAGGACTCAAGTTCAGTTTTTAGCATGTAAGTCAGGGAACTTTCAACCGTCTATAACTATAGTTCCAGAGGGGTCTGATACCCTCTTCTGGCCTCCACAGGCATGGCAAAGACACATAGACAAAGACACAGATACACACAGAAACACACACACACACACACACACACACACACACACACACAGACACAGAGAGAGAGAGAGAGAGTATACATAGTTTCCTCCATATTCTACTTTGCCTCAGCCCAGTGTCATATGTTTTGTGATACTTCTTATTTATCTTGGTAACAGGCAACAAAGCCCAAATCAACTACCTTTATTTTTCTATGTCACCTTCACTCCCATGCCACTAAAGCAGTAGTTCTCAACTGGTGGGTCACCACCCATGTGGGAGGGGATTGAATGACCCTTTCATAGAGGTTGCATGTTACTGGCAGGTTTTTATGGCCTGCCACCTGACCCACTCTTTGTTCCTCTCCATTGGCTACCCAGTCCTGCCGCCACACGAGCCCCAAATAACACTCAGAGACTCTGTATTTGATACAATCCTGTTGGCCAGTTCCTAATATTATTTATTGGCTAGCTTTGTCTTAATTATTAACCTAATTCTACTTATCTAAGTATTTCCATGTGGTCATCTTATCCGAGCGCGGCAGGCCTGGCATCTTGCTTTCTCCATGCTCTACATGCTGACTCCTCCTCACTACTTCCTCTTTCCTCCTAGTCTCCTAGCCCTGCCTATCTTGCTTTTATTTATTAACTAGTATGAGAAACATATTTACAGAATAACATCTCCCATCAGTTGTAAATCAGATACATAGGTACATAATACTAGTAAAATTATAGTTATGCAGAACAACAAAAATAAATTTATGGTTGGGGGTCACCACAACATGAGGAACTGTATTAAAGGGTCAACATTAGGAAGGTTGAGAATCACTGCTCTAAAACATTTTTAGCTAGAGTTAAACTATGGAATTCCTTTCTATGGTGAAAACATGAGCTTCCTTAACACAGGTCTTCATTTCTTCTGTTTAATTATCTTCAGCTCCTGAAATAGTATAAATCACACCATTGGTACTTAGCTAGTGTTTCTGACCAATGAGTGATTAGAAAAAGCCATTTACTATCATACTAAAAAAAGAGCTGCAAACTCAACAGTCAAGCATTTCACAGAAAATGAAAGTAGAATTCACTCAGGAAAAAGTCTTGTCTAAAACTATTCTGAAACTTGGGAGCTGGGTGATAACTAGGTCTTGATTCTTGGTTCAAGAACTTTTCTACAGAATCCTGAGGATCACTTACTCAGCTGGGAGGGGTCCCATATCAAACATAAACAAATAAATGCTGTTGGCTCTGTTAAGAACACTATTAAAAGTAGAATGATAAAAATAGGCTGAAAGGACTGAGTTCATAGTGTTACCCACATGTGCTCTTTCCCAAGTTTGACACCTCCTGGGTTCAATGCCTTTTGGCCACTTCTAGGAACTGGCCCATTTTTTCCTGTTTTAATGCTGCCAGGAGAGGGAGATGAGCAGGTGGGAGCCTGGCTCTTCCATTTGGGCCATTATGATTTTGCAGAGTAGAAGAATGACCATGTTTTCCCATTTATGATTTGAGCATCTGCCACTAATTCCTCATGCCTGTCCCCAGAACCCTTCTCATCTATAAATCAAGGAACTGGACCAGAGTCCCTCTAGGAACAGGATGTTCTGTTAATCTGTTACCAACTGAGGAAGCTTCCATTTCTGTGGTATTGCTCCATTAGGAGGCTGCCTGCCTGACATCACCCACAGATGACTAAGCAAGATGGCCTCTCCCTTCAAAAGCTGTGCACATGGTGCATCCGGCCAGAGCTGGAAAATGAACAAATGTTTGCTCTTCATTAGACTGCATCATATTCCTCACAGCTGTTCCTTGTTGCCTTAAATAGTCTTAATGGAGCTGTGATAACCAGACACCTTCTGGTCACCCTACTGGGCTCATTCCATTCATTACTGCGACAGGCTGTCTGAGTTGGACAGGGATTAACACACTTGTCTTCTTTGTCTGTATCACAAAGTCACCTCTTCCTGTTCTCCCTCATCTTCTCCAAACCTGTTACTCTTCTGTTTATTGTGGTGACAGGGCACGAAGACAACTCTGCTGTCTAGCTAACATCTGTTCACATTTGCTGGCATGCTATGGTGTCTTTTGTTTGTTTGTTTGTTTATAACTAGAAAAAGTGGGACCATCTTGGCTAGGGTGAGGAGAATGGGGAAGAGGAAAAGGCTCTGTTGTTGACATCATGTCATGGTCTGAAAGTGACAGTGTTCTATCATAGGCAGATTTGTAGCTCAGACAATAGAGCAAGCATGGTGATGGTCTATGGACACAGATATGGCCCACACTGGAAACTCCAAGGGTTTCCTAAGGCTAATAATTTTTAAAGTATATTTTAATCAAATAGAAAGCTTTTTGAAATCTCTGATAAAACCATAACATACTTTGTTTTAATTAGTCTGAAATATGGCCAGAGCGCTGCTGTTTTAGAATTTTCCCAGCTAATTCTAAATATTAAATATTTATAATTTGGATCAGCTGAGGTCCAAATATGCATGGCACATGAAGTTAATTTGCCTTAGTCTTTTGAACCATGGTCAATCAACTAGATCCTGAGATATAGCCATGGGCAAGGGGACCTCAGAGACTTGAATGAGAAGTAAACCTAATGAGTCTGGCCAAAAGGTTCTTATTTGGACTCTCATAATATTAGGTACAGAAAGGGGTCTTGGACCACACTGACCAACCCACTCATCCTCAGTACATAAGGATAGAAATGAGACCAGAGGCAAGAAATGATTTGCTGTAGGTCACCTAAATACTTATGAAAATGGTAAGATGCGAATGCAGGCATTTGACTCAGTGCAGAATAGTCTATGTAATACTTCAAGTAGTGGAACTTAAAAGATGTATATCAGAGACTCAAGTTCCCATGTCAAAGAGAACGAGATAACTTTATAGCTTTACATACAGGGTGTGGTGTGTGTGTATGTGTGGGGGTGCTCATCTGGGCTCTGTGCCTACCTTCAATGTTTGGGCAGTGCAGTTCCCATCTTTTCCAAGAATTATTGCCCTGGCTAGTTACTTGTCTCTGGTATCTCTTCTCTGATACAAGATTTAAAAAACAAATCTACTTCAAACTTTTATGCTCCATGTATGGCCCCCATGACCCCAGAATGAAATCCAAATTCCTTAATGTGCCAAATACTTCCCCCTTCCTGGACTTGTAGGTTCCTGCTAATAACCCCAGCCTCAACCCCCTTCGTGCACTCTCTCACGTGTTATATATCAAGCTTCTTGTGGTTCCTCTAACTCAATCTACTTTCTGGCCTCCCATGGTACACCTTGTAGTCCTCTGTCGAGAACTTCCTTCTCTGTTTGCACTTGCTATTCTTGTTTTTCTACATTTGGTTGAGACTAGTGTTTTCCTGAAAACTACAAACAAATCCCTCAGGCCAGAGTTAATACGCTTTATCCCTATGGGTCGCTATAATTCTGGGTATTCCTTTATTGCAGCATTTTGTCCTTTAACTAAAATTATAAGTCTATATTCCTGTCTTTAATCGTAAACTCAGGTTCTCCAGATGCAGTCATGAGTCATGCTCACTGTATCTTTTCAGCCCTTACAGCCTAGTCCAATGCCTAGCCAGCTCATGGAAAGTACTCTATAAAGGAGTCCTAATGTGGGATTTACAAAAGGCTCAGTCAAAGGTCCTTGTATCTTGTTGACATGCCCAATGCCCTCCTCTGATATTATGACTTTACTACCACCAATGTCTTCTTTGTAATCTTGGTTTCTTTCTCAAGATTAAATTCAAATGGCCAACTATTCTCATGGACATTGCAAACTCAGTTCTTCTGAACTTCCAGCTGCTCTAGATCTGACTGTTCTGTAACATCTCATCACTGTTGGTGGCAACTCCTTCTTTCCAGTGGTTCAGCAAAGAACTTCAGAGTCATCCTGGATTCCTTTCCTTTACTAGAAGGAGATAAAACCTTTTCTTTGCTCACATCCAATGCAATGTGACATCAAAGTCTAGGTTACCATCCTTATGCAATTTTTAACTTGTCAGGTGGGAGACTCACCTTTGGAGATCTGAGACACCATGTAAAAAGACCACACTGGGTGGTGGTGACACACACTTTTAATCATGGCACTCAAGAGGCAGAGGCAGGCAGATCTCTGAGTTCAAGGCCAGCCCAGTCTACAGTAAGTTCCAGGACAGCCAAAGCTCAAAAACTCTGCCTCAAAAAACAAACAAGCAAAAAACCAAACCAAACAATCAAACAAAAACAAACACAAGCCCAGCTGTTTTGGAAGTTACCATTCTGCCAGGAATCTCAGGCCACCAAGGAGGTTGTTTAGAGGAATTGCAGTGGAAAATCTCCACTGAGACCTCAGATGGTGTCTGTGTTGGTTATTAGACACCAGAATAAAGATGCTGTAGATGATTGCAGCTCCTAGGCATGAAGCTTAGCACTACAGACAGGAAATCAACCATGCCTCTTGTTCACTGTTCAATTCCCTAACCTGTAGAACCAATTATTGCAATACATCGTTTTCTGTTTCTCTTAGTTGAGCTAGTTTGTAACATGGCAAATAGCTATTTATTTTTCAGCCGATGCTTATTTTCTATATGCCTGCTATAATAAAGCTTCATGAGGGCATGGCTTTGTTTCACTCACTACTGTATTCCAAATGCATAAAATAGATCTTGCTAATAGTGAATACAGAGGAAATATTTACTGACAAACCTGAGAGTGACTGTAAAGCTAAGTTGGATTTTAGAAGGCACAGCTTGCTAAAGCTGAGGGTCCTTTAGATGTCAACTTGTCAACTCTATACACTGGCATGAAAAATAAAAGCAGAGCAGAATAGGGAGGTGACAGGCAAGGACATCATACAGCAGCCTGTATGACAGCAGAACTGGAGGCTCAGGGTTTTATGTCTACACTGAGATTTCAAGTAGATCTGTAATGCATGTTCAAAATGAAGAGCCTAGAAATCATAGGGACCTTTATGATAAAAGAAAAAACAGAGCAATGTTTCTAAGAAACTGGACAGCCTACAAAGTAGCATGTTTCAATTAATAATGGTTTCTAATTAACTTTGGGTTAACTATATAATGCTATATTATCCAGAAGCAAGGCACACTGATTAATACAATTTGAACTAATGAAGGAAAGGGTAGCCTTACTAGTGAGATTTCTGGGTCAGACACAAATGATATAATAACATGTAAATTGTTGTAAATTAAGTTTATTTCCATGCTAGAAAGTTTGGGGGATCCTGACAGGAATAGAGAAGAGGTAAGGCACACCAAACTGAAGAAAAAAAAACTTATCATTCAGGAATTGATGCTTTAGAAGAAATCTGCTAGAGAAGAATGGACCAAAGTGGTCAACTGCATCTATATTTCTGTTCTTGAAGTTTGGATTGAAATCTATGAATTGGTATTTTAGGCTTTGACCATTTGTGTACCTTTCTGATAAACTACATACTTCTCTTGATACTATTTGAAACTTCAAGGGAAATTAAATTGACTAGAGGATCATCAAACTACAATAATATTGGGCACACCTTTACAAACAAAACTCCCATGCTGAGGTGTTTGCTCAACAAACTTATCTGCACCCATGTGCATCAGCGCACACCCAAAGCTTGGGGCCATACATCCTATTCAGAAATAAGAGCCAGAGATGATGAGAGCATTACCTGTAACTCTAGTTCCAATAGTCTTCCAAAATTGGTTCTGTTGTAACTATCCTGGCAGGAGAGGAAATATTCTAAAGAAAGATTGGTACCTTCCTGTTTACTATCAAAGTTCTGAAATGATGGGCCCCAATGAATCCCAGGCTGGGGAAAGGGAAAGACTGAATTAGTTTTGGTGCCAACCAGAGGAGAAGCTTGCCCCTTGGTAAGATGTGTCACACAATTCTGACAACATAAATGGATACATGTATATCTCCTTGCTTCTGTTTCATCTTTTATATAAAAGGACAACATCGATGCAGAAAAGGCCTCAACGAAGAAAGAGTATTTTCTTTCTGGTTTGCATAAAGGATACACAAATCCATTTTCCTTTATCAATCTGTGCCTTATTATTTTTTAAAGGAAGCAATGGCTTTTATTTTTAATCTAAGATGTTTTTGTAATAGACTGAGTACACAGAGAAATGTCATTTGAGTTAGACTATGTTTGAAATTAACTGCTGGTTCTCCTGAGCTGGTAAGTGCATCCATTGGCATGAATGTTTTTTTTCTCAAAGTATGTCAAACATATCCCTCTCCACTGTTTTATATTCCTGTAAAGTTTTAGGAGCATATAGGTCCTAGGAGCCACTTAGGCACACTCTTCAACTAATGAAGAATTTAAAAACTGAGATAGTAAAATTATGTGCCAAGATTACACAGCTTACTGCATTGGAACCCAGCTACCTATATCTTGAGTTTAGCATGATTTTTACATGACTTCAGAAATACTACCCTGTAAGTGTGTTCTAGGGGTATAGGCTAAGGAATGAACTTAGTCTGAGCTGGTGTGAGACAAGGAGACTTCACTGCCCACAGTGGAACTAAACAGAACATTTCTGGATCATTGTTGCATGTGACACAAAGGAGAAAAGAGAGAGGGAGGGGAAGAAGGAAGGAGGGAAGGAGGGAGTGGTACCCAGTGGGTATCATGTAGTACATACTGCACAGAAGATGCTGAAGAGATGTTGGGGAAAGAAAAGGGAGAGGAAGTAAAGGGAAACGGGAAGATGGCTGTAACTGGTTTCCACAGTCACTAAGAGAACTACCACTTCCTTTTTTTGGAGTGGGGAGGTGAGCTGCTTGTTGGTCTAGGAAAATATCTTAATGGATTTTCCTTTGTACCTTTCATTTGGAAAAGTTGAGACCTCCTGGTTCGTAAGATTCAAAACCAAAATGAGTCAGATGAAAACAGCAGGAAGAGGAATTGTTTTGTGTAACAGAGCAAATGGAATATCACTCCCTGGATGCTGAGAGTAGTGTTTGGAGACACTAAAAAAGACTTGGGACAGAGAAGAGAGAGCGACCTGTGAGAAAATAGAACCTGAAGGACCTTGCTAGCCTGCTGCATGGTTAGGAATTTACACTATAATAATGTTGGATACAGACATTGGCTATACTTTGCTATGGTTGTCTGTTACCCCCTGAGCTCCGGAAATAATTATGGCATGTATTCATATAGTTTGTACTAGAGGTGCATTGGGAGTGAGGGGGTTGTGGTAGGATAGAGGTGAGCAATGCAAGAGGGAGGAGGTAGAAAGAGGGCGTTGTGGACAGTGTACTGAGTGGCCTTTGTGGAGAACAGCATAGAAAGGAGCATGAACACTGGGCAAGAGGTGAGCAGGAAGAAGCAGGCATGCTAGACACTATTGACAGGGCAGATGGACTGGCTTTCCTATGGCAAGTGGCAAGAGGGCTTGAACCATTTTGCCTTCAGAATTAAGAACGGTTTGACTCAGAAATGGAGGGATTTGGAGCATGATATTTTTTAAACTTAATGTTCAGGTACTAGTTAAAATGTAAGTTCTGATTAAGTAGGTCAGGTGGAGCATTTCGACCATGTGGTCAGAGGCAAGGCTTTAGCACTCCAATTGCACACATGAGCCACTGGGGAATCCTCACCGGGCTAGTCTCTTACCTCGTATTCCTCCTTGAACCCGTAGCCCTGGCCTCGCTTCATCTGGGTGATGTGCTGGAGTAGGTCCGCCACCCGGATGGCAGGCTGGAACTGGTCCCGGGGGTAGCTCATCTCTACAGGGTCACAGGTCCGGTAGGGGTGAGTCTGAATGGTGAGGGTGGGCTGGGACAGTTCTCCACGGCTGCCATCTGCTTCAAAGAAAAAGAAGCAGGACAAACTCTCATTTGGGGCAGCTTTGCTCTTTGTACCCTACCCTCACCCTCATCGTGGTCTGAGGAGGGCAGAGGGAATGAACTGCATGCTCCTCTGGTCAGGAAATTACAGAAGGACAAATGACATCGCTTCCCTGACTTGGCCATGTGCACAGATTTAAATGGTAAAATAACAAACCAGTGCATGGGGATGGTCCTTGGTTCATTTCAGTTTCAAGGGCTCATTATGGATTGTGTGAAGACAAAGTGACAGTTCAATGACTATCCCTTGTTTGTCCTCAGCCCCTCTTCTTGGCTTGTTGAGTGCCTTGCTCAATAACCAGGCAATCCCAGAATTAGTAAGAAGCCAGGCTGACTAAGTCTTGGGAGAACCTTCTTGTTTAGGAGCTGCGGGCTTAATGTAATGTATGATGTAGGCTCAGTTGCTTGTCTGCATCTCAGATGCTTGACCAGAAGATCCATGTGACTGCTTCTGGGCCCCCATATCTATGATCAAATTTTTCTCCTAGTTTGTTTCCTTTGGGTTGTATACCAGGAGGACGTATAGCTAGTCATAGACTCCCAGTAGGCAGCAGGGACTCTAACCCTCCAGCCATTCCCTGTAACAGAGGCCACCTTTGTCCTATCATCTACTCACCCCCTTACTACCACTGACCCTGAAATGTCCCTGATTCCAACTTGCAGATTTCTCTCTCTTCCTTTACTCTCACCAGCCATAACTCTCATGTGCATCCTATGCCACACCCCTTGTTATGGCAATGGGGACAGTCCTCAGTGGGTAGTGTCCACCTAGCATGCTCAAAGCCCCACATTTGGTCCCCAGAACCACACAATACTTGGTTTGCATGTACTTGTTATTCTAGATTTCCAAATGGGGAAATAAGATCAGAAGTTCAGTCAGCCTCAATTAAATAAGTTTGCAGTCAGACTTGACCATATCAGACCCTCTCTATATATACAAAAAAAGTTATGCCTTTCCCTCATAAAACTCTCTAAATATATTGAACTGCTTTAGATGTTTTTTGTTGTTTGGTCACTCTGGAAACAGTTTCTTTCCCAGACTCATCTAGGATTGGCATGTTCACATCCTTTCAAATACTCTGATAGTGTGCCCTGGGGGCTTTTATTTGTACCACGCAGGAGAAAAGACCTGCCAGATGTGGCAGCTGATGTGCAAATCCAGATGTTCTCAGACACTAAGGCTCCCATGCAGACATCCGTGAAGTCTGTGCCATGCTCATTTCCTGAGAGGCTTAGTATATATTCCAGATTTTCTGCAACTTGTCTTTTTAAAAGTATGTCCCCTTCAGCTTGTTTGTCTTCCCTGTCACTATAATCCGTCAGACAGGCTTTCTGGGGAAACACAATCCATTCCGATGTGACAACATCAAAATCAGTTTCTTGCAAGAAAGGATACTGGAGAGACATGTCTGGCCTGAAGGGTGACCAACTGGTCACACTTACCTAACTTTTCTTTGGGTTTAGTATTCTGAGTGTAATAATATCCAGGGAAACCTCTCACTTCTGAGACAATGAGAGTCTTGGTTGCCATTGTATGTTCATCTGTGTCATGGATGAGTCAGGCCCAGGGATTTTTCACTTTCCATCCTTCTACCTGGCCCCACCTATTATCATCTTTAGGGGATGAATTTGATTAGCCTGAGCTTGAGGCCACACCTCATCAGGAGCTGCAATATCTGTGTCTCCCATGGTTTCCACATTTCCTGCTTCAGTGCAATGAGTAGACTAGACAGAGCTGACCTTTGGGAATTAGCCCCATCACCCAACAGACAGTTATAAATTCATACACAGGAAAGAATGGCTGAAGAGAGTTGCTAAAAAAAACCTGGGTGCATTGAGAATTATACTTCCTACTTTCTTCTTCCAGGGTTTGGTAATAGGTTGATACATCTTTACTAGCATTGATTGAAAGTAGTTCCTGGCAGGGTGGAGTCCCTGCTACAGCATACCTTTGTAAGCATGAGTTTGACTTATGCAAGCCAACTCTGCAGCAAGAACTTTTAGACAGGAGCAATGTAGAAAGAAATAGAGCTACACTCAAAGCTTGATGGTCTAGAAGGGAAATAAGGTAAGAGCTATCTGAAGCAAAAAGATCAGAGCCTGAGAGATGAAGACACATTTAAGAGCAGAGAGGCAGGCATAAATAAAAACTATGGGACAATGCTGTGGCAGATGATGCCAGAAGGGCTGAGAACTCAAAAACTATTAAAACTGGTGTGAAGTTGTTGAGGGTTCTGCAAAAGAATCCAGCCTTTTAAAGACTCACACCCTTTCCCATAGGTGTCCTAGCTATCATGCATTGGAAGCATCTTTCCTGTGGTGGTTGATGGGATTGAAGAAGGAGGTGACATCAAGCCAAAATTCAGAACCTGTATTTTCCTTTTAATGCCATCATGTGGACACCACAGAGAGATACTCTACCCCCAACTTTTCTAAAGGACTCAGAGTGCAGGCTGCATGGGGAACCAGCTGCCTGGCAGAGGCAGGCTTCCTAGGAGTTGGCACCTGGCAAATTTTTGTGAGACGCCAAACATTTTCAAACTGAAAAGGCTATCAATATGGATATTTCCCCCTAAACACATTGCTAGACAGACTGTAAACTTGGTGTCAGCAAAACCAACAGTAGAATGGAAAATAAATGCATTTGAAATTTAACAACTTGTATTGCTGTAACATTTGTGATAATGCCGATGCTAGCACTAATGATGCCACAAGGACTTGGAACCAAGGGATTTTCAAGGTTTATTAATTCAACTAGTTGGACTCTCTTTTCCAATGTATCTTTCCTCACCTATTCCCTTATTAACCTTCGATAATGCAGAAGTGATGCCTTTTATCACACCCCATTTCGCCAGACGCACTATGCTTAATTTTCCGTCATTAGGTTTAATGAAAACCCAATTTCACAACTCACTTCTTTCAGGAACCTACAAGTAATGCTATCTTTTTTATCAGCACCAATTAAAAAGCATTATGATGTTCCTATTCGAGAGGGAATCTTAAAACTAATGTGCGAGTCTGCCGCAAATTCAACAAGGGCACTGGAATTCACACGCTGCCCATAAAATGCAACTCAAACCAGCTGGCCCAGAGAGGGGCCATTTTTCATTCTCCCTCCTCATCAGACCTTTAATTTTCATATTTCCCATTTATAGGTCTTTCATGTTTATGTATCATGTAGTAATATTTGGGGTTTCTCCTGCACTTCTTATGTAGCTGGTGCCTGAGCCTATGGATTGCTCTTTAAGAACTCACATCACTGTGTGCAGGGAGCTTGAGGCTGGGTTCAAGGGTTTGGGTCACACTGAAAAGATTTGGGGTCAACAGTTATCTGTCTCTCTGATTTCTTCTCTTCTGTCTTGCTGCAACTCCTCTTCCTTTCTGCATAGGATCCTGGCGCATCCCTTCCCTCTCGCCCCTTCTCCCTTATAGTCTTCTCTCAGTCTCCCAGATCTCCCTGTAGTTTCAGCCTCAGCATTCCACTCACTGGATTGACACTGCCACTTCAGCTGGCTAACAAGTGCTTCCTGAGTACCTGTCTCATACAAAGAACCATGTCATGTCAACTACACATACACATAGGAGGGGCAGAGCAGGAAGGTAGGTGTGCTGCAGCAGAGATAAACACAGCAAAGCCCCTGCAGGAAGAGTGATGAAGAGATAAGTTGTACATAAACAGGTCTAACAAAGCTATGTAGGGGCAGACACCCAGGAGACAGCAGATTATTTGCTGCAGGGTTAGGTGCCATGGAAACCTGCTACATCCTTCACAATTCACCTTGATACCTCTTGCCATCTCTATGCACAATCCAAGTTGGTACTGCCTGATAGAACTTTCTGTGACAATGGCAGTGTTTTCCCTCTGTGACTTGCAACACAGCAGCCATTACCCACATGTGGCTCTAGAGCGACAGAACTGTGGCTAATGTGACAGAGGAACTGAATTTTAAATTTTGTTTACTTTGAGTTAGTTTCATTGAACGTTCCGACATGTGGAACCTCAGGAGATGGATCACTCAGTAAAGTGATTGTAGAATAAGCGTGGGGTCCTGAGTTTGAGTCTCTACAAAGTCTATGTTTAAAAAGAAAAAAAAAAAGCCAGACAAGGTGTCATGCACATGGAATCTCAGAGTTGGGGAGGCAGAGTTGGCTGAAGCATGCTGGCCAGCTGGTCTGGCCAAATAGGCAACCTCTAGGTTCAATGAAGAATCTTGTCATAAATATGGTGAAAATTTTAGAGTAAGATATCTAGTGGCTACCTCTGGCCACCTACGAGCACATACATACCCCCCCTCCACACTCACTCTTTATTCAAAGAAGAGTGAAGGGATCTGTTCAGACTGTCCAGAGAAAATACTATGCAAGCCTTGGATATAATTGGAAATGTTCTTGTGGCAACATTAAATAAGTTTTTATTTTTTTTAATAAAAAACATGGGCCATTAATTTCAACAGTGCATTTTAAAATGCAACATATCAAAAAAATATTTCAACATATGCTCAGTGTAAAATTATTAATGTTGTTGGTTACATTCTTTATTGATACAAAAGATTTGAAATCTAGTGTGTGCCTTACATTTCTGGAGTATTTTCAGTTGGACCAGTCATATTTCCAGGGCTCAGCAGACACTGGTGACTAATGACTACTGTGTTGGACAATGCAGGTATACACAGATATATCTCAAGCCAGATAAAATCCTAAAGAGAGATTATTTAGAGCTTGGGTGAACTCTAAATAAAGAGATATTGGTCTTGTTTAAGACAGCTCTAGCCCAAGGACTCTGCAATAAAACTTTGAGCAACGACAGAAGGGCTCTATAGTTTCAGGATTCAGCATGGCAGACCCTTGCCACCTATGACTACTGAACACTTAAATGTGCACAATGTTATGGGGGCCACACATATGTAATTTCAATGACTTTGAATGTAAGTAGCTACAATTGGACAGCAGTTAATCATTTCCCAAACTTTGTTTTATTGTACATGAACAGTAAAAGATGAAATCATGGGTTTGTGGGGTTTGTTTCATTTTAGTCTTGGTTGAAATGTTTGCAAAACTATTTCAGAAATGGCCAGAGTCTGCAGATGCTGAGTGTGGGACATGATAGAATAGGACTGGGGTCACACGTTGACCATTCACATTCCTGTGACCTTGGCCAAGTGGCAGATTTCCTGAGCCTCTCTTCCACACGGGAAAAGTAAGTGTGAGGACTCAAAGATACAGTGTGTGACAACTGTCCAGCATAATGCCCGTTACCAAGTGTTTAAATAAAATTATGCACAACACGGGAATTCACACAATGGGAGAAGGAATCTGGGTGGTCTTTGGGAGCATCTGTTGCAGTTTACAAATGGTTTGAATGAGATCCTGCAATAGTGAGAGGAGATGAAGTCTCCTCGTGACTTCAATACTGGAGATGGTTGTTACAGAGAACAAGACCGACCTGTACCCTTTCACTGACTTCTTTTCTCACCACATGCATATGCTCCTGCCATGATGTCTTCTGACATGTGAAAACACAGTGAAGGGGTTGCAGAGAGCAGAGGAGACCACTCCACCTGGGATTTCCAGTGTCCAAAACTGAACTTAGTGGATTTTTATAAAATATCTAGCCTCAGGTATTGTGTTGTATCAATACAAAACAGACTAATACAGCAGAGTAGCTTCTCTCTTCTTTCCCTGACTGCTTTCTGTTCTTTTCCATTCCCACTGGTATTGCCTGGTTCGGTCCCCTCTGATGGGAGCACTCAATCTGTATCCTAATAGCCTTTTTCTGCTTTTATAGTTCTCTCTACACAGATGGTCAAGTCATCTTTATGAAAAGTCTTCACAGAGTCAAGGCAAAAATTCTTGAATCAGTCAAGCAAATTCCTGTAATTTCTGATACCACTATCAATTTCTTATTTCATCTATCAAAACTCTTCTCAAATCCATGTGCCCTTTAGGGCAGGAAAGCATGGAGATTGGAGGGCAAATATCTAGACTGTTTGCTAGAAGCACAGAATCTAAGAAGAGAGAGCGTGTGTGAAATGAGGAGGAGGTTGGATCACCTGCTTGGTGTGTGGATTTGATCAGAACCAGTACAGCAGAAGCTGTGGCAACAGCAGGAGCTATGGCAACAGCAAGACTGAGACAGCAGCCAGCACCAGAGTCAAAGCACAGGATCTGATGAAGACTTGGATTCCAATAGGAAATCTACATATTATACTATGAGACCTCAAATAAGTTACAGAGAACCTAAACTTTTTGTTTTTAATTGGTGATGGTGATGCCCGTGATTATATGCCATCCAGCATCATCTGTTACTCATCATCTGAGAAGGTCATTTCACAGGATAAATGGGATTCCACTGTGGGAAGCCTCCAGTAGAACCTGGTCAGCAGTCAGTGGGTTTCTTCCCCTCTCTCACCAAACACCAACACAACTGCAAGATAAATTCATAATAGAACTGAAATCTAAGTCTGTCAACCAAGCTAAGTGCCAGAATTGGGAGGAGTACCTGTAAATTATCTTACTTAACATGCACAAGGATAAAGATTTAATTGTGTCAAAATTTCTTTAGAACCTCGGCAACTGTAGCAAAATAATCTTCCAACTTATTTGCCAAGGCAGTTCCCCCTGTAGAGTTGGAAGCAATAGCGGTTTCTTTGGTAAAGCAGAAGGTTAAGCAGTTGGATTGTGGTTGGAAGTCATGTTATTTAAAAAAAAATGCTCTCTATTAGTGAGTTCTAGACTTGCACTAGGATCAGTGCATGAGATTTGGGATCCCTGAGAGAAGGACAGTCAGTGTGCATGCCCATCATATACCCAGTACAAGACCTGCTATCATTCAATGTAATGGCAGACTATTATATTTTCTTGGTTTCATGTGCTTGTCTGAATGGATAGAATTGAACATGTAAACTAAAGAACACACAGAATGTTGCCTAGTATGCATATGTTTTTAGAGTTTTTGTATTATTTTATACAAGTCACTAAGTTTAATCAAAGCCAATTTGACATGACTTCGTCTCTTTAGGGAATGTTAGCTTACATCATAGAAAGCAAAATGCAAAAACATATGAAAAAATAAAAGAAGGAACAGATTAACAAGACAGCTTTAAGGTTGGATCATGTTCAGTACAGGCTAGTATTATAAGGGACAGAGGAAACAGATCTCATTAGGGAAGAGAAATAGAATAGATAGATATGAACAGAAGGGTGGCTGGAGTGAATGGGAGGATCAATTGGGGGGTTGTGGAAAGGAATATGTGGGGAGGAAGCTAAAATTAAGGGGCACTTGAGGGGCAGTATAGAAACCCAATAGAGTAGATACTTCCTAAAATCCATATAAAAAGCCCATTTAAGTGACATTTCCAATATTAGGGGAGTCAGGATCCCAACTGCCTATCTCTTGTCACCAACAAAGCTTCCAGTACTGGGACTGAGTTACTTCTAATTGAGTTGTTGGCTAAAGGTGTGCCATGGGAATCCCGAAACACTTGACAGATTTTGTTGATTCCTCCTGGAAGGCATCACCCTCCCTGTGGAGTTGGGGGGTGAGGATGGGATGGGAAGGGGGTCAGGAGGGGATGGAAGGAGGGAGAAGGAACAAAAGAAAAAAAAAGACTCTCCACAAACTGACAAGTCTCCATTGCTGAAGATAACACCTATAAAATTCATTGAACATGGTTGAGCTACTGCCTACATAGAGCCTTCACCCTACATTCCAGTGTCTTTGGTACAGGAAGCCACTCTGTATGCTCACAAAAAAACAAAACAAAACAAAACAAAACAACAACAACAGAAAAACCATGAACACAGATCCAGCCGCAAAGCCTTTGATCTACAATGGTGTATTACCTACAAGGATAAACCAAGGCAATGGTAGCACAAAGCTTGTGGGAGTAAACAACCAATTGATTTATTTGACTTAAGGCTCACTCCTCAAGTTGGAACTCATACAACACAGGTGACCAAGAACCTGAAACTAGTTACCTCAGAGACCTTAGGTTTTTACCAAATAATACTGGTATAAAAAAAAAGAGAGAGAGAAAAGAAAAAATGTTGCAATAAAATGACTCCTGATGGTATCTGCTGTACTTGAAGATTAGCGTCTTGCTTAGCCATCATCAGAGAAGCTTCCTCTTGGAGCAGATGTGACCAAATACAGAAACAAAGCCAGGCATTACAGAGAGTGAGAGATTAGGGAACATTCAGTCCTAAATGAGATGGCCCTATCAAATCCCTCTCCTCAGAGCTCACGGCACCACACGGAAGAGGAGACAAAAAGAGTGCAAGAGGCAGAGGGCATGGAGGACACCATGGAAATAAGGACCTCTAAATCCGCATGAGCACAGCTCATATGAACTCACAGAGACTGAAAGAGCAGGGTGCACAGGGCGTGCACAGGGCGTGCACAGGGTGGATCAGGTCTTCTGTGTTCATGTGATTCCTGAATATGTGAAAGAGTGGGCTCTCATTCTTATGCTGTCTCTTAGGCTCTTGTCCAACTTTGATGAGCTAGTTTTTGTTTTACCTTATTATATTTTATTTTGTTATATTTAAACAAATGCATGAAGGAATGAAAACCTAGCCACTAGGGTAAAGGTTAACAATCATTTATACCTGCTGGGAGAGGAAGATCAATTTTCTCTGATGGAGAAATTGATTGGATAGATCAATCAATTTTTATTTTTATTTATTTATTTATTTGTGTGTGTGTGTGTGTGTGTGTGCTTTATTTTTTTCTTTTTGTGTGGTGTTTTGTTTTCATTGTTTTTGAGGAAAAACTTAAAGTTGGATGGATAGGGAGGGAAGATCTAGAAGGACTTGGGGGATAATTTCAAAGTTAAGATAGTTTGAACCACATGTTTCCCTCATCTATAAGAGCAGAAAGACATCAACCTGAAGTAACCTAATAATAACCAGAGGCCTAAATGTGTGGTGGGAAATGGAATGGAAAAGACCAGTCAGCTTTGACCAATGCATGCCTTATATATGAGTTAAAATATGGCATTAAATGTCATTAATCTGGAAATGAATAGATTAACCAAAGGAAAAACAAAATAATGCCTTTTTTATTCTTTAGAATTAATGTATAAACACATCAGTTCTCACCTTTTCTTTCCTTTTTCCAACTCCTTCCATGCATCCCCCTCCCTTTCAAATTTGTGGCCTCTTTCTCTTTAATTGTTATTATAGAAACATATAAATGCATAAGTATAAGAATACAACTTTCTCAGTTCACTTAGTGTTGCATGCATGCATATTATTTCAGAGCTGGTTACTTGGTATGGGATAATAAATTGGGTGCTTATCTCTGGGGATGACTGATTCTCCCACTCTCAATGGTCCTTACTTACCTGTACTTCTTTGTCTCTAGGAGCCCCAAGAGTTATCCCCCTTCTACAATAACACATCTATTGGTATGATCATTGTTCAGGGCCCATTGAGTTAGCCATATTGTTAAGGTATTATGGGTGGAGTTACAACCAAATTTAAAATTTTTATTAGAAAGAAGTTTTGAGGAACCAAAAGACAATGAAACAAGATGCAAAGTCAAGGAGGACACTAGAATTTATGAGAACAAGGAACAGGCAGAAACTTGTGAAGAATTAATCTGAGAATGTTCCAGATGAAAAGTGAAGGAAATGAGAACAAAATGTTGTGTGTTATGCATGCCTTTGTCTCCGTCACCTACTAAGGTGTGTTCATGTGTAAGGGAAACAGAGGTACTTTCAGGGAAAAGAAAATAATGCATAAATGACAGACAATCATGTTACTAAAGTAGAAAACAGGAGAAGTGAGCAGGGACAATAATGAAGAAATGAAGAATGCCACGTAAATACAGCTCCCAGCAGAAAACAAAACAAACAAACAAACAATAAACAAACAAATGAACAAAAAAAAAAAAAGATCTTCAAGTGCACTGTTCCCACACACAATTCAAAATCAGAGCCTATAGCCTGATCCAGCTGTTTAAACATCATTTATGTAGGAAGACTCAGACAAACATTTGGCTTGAAAAAAACAATTGCTAAAAAAAAAAAAAGCAGCATTATTGTGTCTTTTTTGCCCAATTTTAAATGCCAGACAGCAGTAAAGAAAAATTCTCAAAGGGTGGATCCAATATTACACAATGAAACATGAAACAAGTTCTTTTACATTTCTAAGGTTAAATACAGGCATTTGCCAACACACAAAGCTTCCAAAGTTGTATTGGGGGCTTCTTTTTCATGGGTTTGGGTAGGTTAGAAAAAAGTAAAAGATGGAAACAAACTAACAAAACAAAACCCACCAGAACTAAGAAAGTCATCTTATGAAAGAACTGATATGTTAAACACTAGAAGTCAGTTAAATATATATATATATATATATATATATATATATGAGCATGAAGAACACAATTTTAAGGTAAAATCATATAAAAACTACACGGCAAAATTTCATGGCTAAAATTTTATCAGTAGAAACAAATACATAGCCAGAAATAAAAATTATGTAAACTTCTTTATTTTTCATCTTGAACAATCAATGTATACTATTTTAATCTTGGTGCTCTTAATTCAAGTATAAAATTTCCTGGACATGTGGTTTAGGAGTATTTGCATATGGACAAGTCAGCGAACTCAGCATATGAAACAAAGAGAGTGCATGAGTCAAATAGAGACAAAAAGCAGCAGGAAGAAGACCCTGGATTAAATTCTATCAGAGGAGACTCTGGGTCAATATTTATGTGCTAGATGGGGGAGAAGCCCAGATAAGAAAACTTGATGCACATGCACAAGGACCGGATTTTGCATCCCAGCCTTCATGTAAAAGGGCGGTCATGGCCATTCACAGCTGCCATCCCATCACTAAGAGGAACAGATTGGGAGCAGGAGAATTTCTAGGGTTTGTTAATTACCAGTCTAGCCAAAAAACCTCCATAGACTCTAGGTTCAGTCAGAGACCCTGTCTAAAGGGAATAAGTCAGAGATTGTGATAAAGCAGTATAGGCGTGGTCCTCTTCCGTTCAGCCTCCACATATATGCACACTAACACCACACACACACACACACACACACACACACACACACACACACACACACACACACACACCAAACAATCAACAACAAAAAACCAACAAAACTTGTAACTTGTGTAACAGAGTTACTGTAAACCTAGAAATCAATTTATAAACCAAAGACCACTGAAAATCTCCGTGGTCTCACAGGCAAACAAGAAACCAGGCTGCAGAGGAATTTTCATAATCTAAGATACATTAGTTACCTTGGAACAAAGCTGCCTCCACTAAAGATGAACTCAGTAGAAAAATAAAATATAGAAAATGATAAGTTTATCCCCATGAGGGAGAAGCTGCAGACATGATGTTGAGAAATACATCTCCCAAGAATTGAAAATAATAAAACAATTGGAGACATCATAAAATAAATACATTTGTATGGATTAAAGAGGGGAAAAAGGAAAGAAATATGAACTTGTAACAATATGAGACATACAGTAAAGAGAGAGGCAGATTTGAAAACTACAAAGTCAACTTCCAGAAATGAAAAATATAGCTATTGAAAGTAGAAAGCACATAATATATGCAAAAACTGCAAGTAATAGTGTGGAGAAGTTAAGGATACATTAGAGAGGTTGAAGCCAAGGGAAAATCTATCTCTTAACCTTTGAAAATAGCAAATTAATAACAAACCTTTTACAAAAATTGATCATGGAAGAAAAAACCCCAGATAAACTGGTTAGCTAATGCTAGATTGGTAGGGCATATTTAGCTGATGAATGATCTGTGCCAGGACCGGATAATGTGGATTCAAACGCAGTGATGAGATCAGACAGGGAATTTCTATATGTCCTTCTCTCAAAGTTAATGTCTGCACAACTGTAGTAGAACATTTAATCAGGAAATGGATGGACCACAGTCTAGATGCAGAGACAGTTCGGTCCCATGGGTTTCTCATGCAGTAGAACACCAGCCTTGATGTCCCTGTCCTGTGTCTATGCTTATTGCTTCAACATGAAAATAAGTGTCTTTCAGTGAAATAGTACATTTTGTCAGGGACTCACCAATTGGTTCCCATCTCTTTAGTGTTCCTCTAATCTAGGCTTTCACAGGACTACAATGGTCAGATGGCTGTGTGTACTGCACACTGCTCAAATTTAGATTGTGCCATTCATTTGGCACCAGTGCTTTGGTGACCCAATGCTTCTGATTAAAGATCACGAGTTTTTCCTGGTACAAGTGACCAGCAGTTGGAGTTAGTTTTGTTTGGAGTAGATAGCCAAGTGAGAAGTTTGACTCACCTGCTTTGCAAGATAAGCAACTTATAAGTGTGCGGCTTAGTATTCCAATAACTAAGACACAGCTGGGAAAGCAGACCCATTTCAGTTTCCTTTGTGGGTCAGAGTGAATTGGGGCATTAGGGAGAGTTTTGTGGACACACATATGGTGTTAGTGTGCACACAAGCATGTGTATGTGTGTGTGTGTGTGATTTTATGTGTATGTTCTGTCATCTTCACTTCTGCTCCAACCAGATCTAACTGGTTTTTATAAATGTTTTAGAAAATAAATTCCCCAAGAGAATTTCATTCGACAAATGGGTTTCACTATTAAAAAAATTTTAGAAAACTTTGATTTTTCTTTTTGTCACAAGTTCATGAAAGTCAGTGGAAAATGCAGGAGAGCTAATACTAGTGTGCTTCAGCATGAGTTTTTATGCACTTAATATAACTGAAGTCAGATGAGGAGTGTTGGGTGTGCCAGAAACCATGAGAAGGGCATTCTGTGGCCTTAATCACTTACTTTTCTAACTAGGAAATAAGGAAGGGTGGGTATGAAACCCTGAAAACATATTGGTGGACCACAAAGAGGAAGGGACCTAATTGTTGGCTTTTAAGATGTGTTAGCTCAATGAGAACAAGAGTTCTTTTTGTAAGACATGTCTATTTCTCCATTCTTGTATGTGTTCTATTCATTTTTACTTTCACAGTCATTCATGTTAGAAAATAATGGACCTGGAAAAATGCTGAACTTTCACCTGCAAAAAAATACCCCGAAGTAGACAATGAATTACCATTCTAAAATGTTGTACAAACTAATGAAAAAATATGGTAAAATGTAGGCTGGTATGGAACAGACTTTGGGGAGTATATGGTTTACTAGGGGAGATAGAACATCTAGGGAGAAGAAAGTGTAAGGTTGCTGAATGTTAAAAGGATAATTATCACTGAGAATTTTTTTAACATCAGTCTGTGGCTGTGACATGCTAGTGCAAATAAAATCTGCAAAAAAAAATGCAAGGGATATATCTTGGTCAGTAATTTGTTCCACGCAGAAGTAATGAAGACATGTAATTTGCACAGTTTTGTTATTTTTGTAAGCACAAAAGGACAACTTGGGGTGGCATTTAGGAAGCATTTATGTATAAAGAAAGAATGAGATTATATGAGTCATAGATAAAAGGATTGATTGAAGCTGCATGCACAAGAGACTGCAGATGGGACCTGATGTCATTGCTGTTTTTGACATAACAACAACTAGCTTAAAAAAACAGATAGTGGAAGATTCATGTTGCCTTACTTACTTTGTTCCACATCATTGTTCCTAGGATAGCCTGAGCTACTTATTCTTAAAGAGAGATCTTGTATTGGCTAGGACTTTGTGGTGGTTTGAAGGAGAATGCCCCCATAGGCTCATATATTTAAATACTTGGTGCCCATTTGGTAGGACTGCTTGGGAAGGATTAATAGTTGTAGCCTTGTTGAAGAATGTGTGTCGAGATAGGCTTTGGGGTTTCAGAATTCCATGCCATTCTCAGTTAGCTCCCTCTGCCTCCTGCTTGTGGATAAGATGTAAACTCTCAGCTACTTCTCCAGCACTATGCCTGTCTGCCTGCTGCCATGCTCCCTGTTGTGATGGTCATGGACTCACCCTCTGAAAGTATAGGCCCAATAAACCCATTCTTCTGTTGCCTTGGTCATGGCATCTTAGCACAACAATAGAAAAGAAACTAAGGTAGACCTCTAACAATTTGGACAATATGCATAGACAATACTATATATTTGCCAAATCTGATATAATGAGAGAAGCTGCAATTCCAGGTAGAAAACCCTTTGACAATAGGGACACAGTCAAATATGTCCCTGTTAATAGAAAGAGGGGAAAGAGAGGATTCCCTTCTCTCCATGGCCAGGGTCCTGTCTGCCACCTATCCCTCCTAATAACTAAAAACTGCATGCCCACAATTCTAAAGATGCCCTCTTGCTTGTCTGTGTTCTGTTTTGCATTTCAGAACCCCAAATTGGGGCATGCCATCTCTCTGTTCAAACCTTTTACTGGTTAACTTCTGACTTCCAGCTACATTCCAGTGTTTAAACTGCTTGCTATGCTCTCAAGGCTCCAAAGACTCTAGTTTGCACCCTTCTCATCTTCTGTACACCTCTTTGACCTCTGCTCACTCAACTTTGGTCATCTTGTCTTTTTCACCAACTTACTTCTAGCATTTGGGCTAGTTTCATCCATGGCTTGGGTGGTTAATTGACTAAACTTTAAAGACCATATAAACACTACTTATGGGGGTGGGGAGGCCCAGCTCAACAGTCATTTACTAAGGGACATGGAGGCACATGCCTCTGCATGTTCTTGGGAAGTTAAGGTAGTAAGGCTGTATTTGAGACCAGCCTGGGCTGCATAGCAAGAAATTGTCTCAAAAAAAATAAAAATAAAAAATTATATCTTCTTATAGAAGACATAATGATCTGTGGTGGAAGAAATCCCAAGAATATCATTATTTAAAAAAAAAACCTACCATTATTGTATAGAGTTGGGGAAGGCATGGCTGTGAACAGGCACAGGGAATATTTGGGATAGTTTATGTTATTAGGGACTTACTCGTGTTGCCCAAGTGTATTCAAACCACGGGTTGAAAATTTTCATATGCTTATATTTTTTGTATGCAAAGAAGTGGGTTCCCAGGTGTGGGTGTGCCAGCATGGGATAGCTGTCCCCATTACACATCTGTCTTGTGGTAGCAAGGGTGGGGGGAGTGTCCATGTCACCCCCAACAAACACCTGGAGCAGAGGCAAGACCTGGCCCTGTGGAGGGCCAACCCCATGAGCACAGGTGTGAGTGAGCCAGCCCCAAAGTTGAAAACTTGAGAGAGATGTCTCCATTTTTCTTTTTAATCTGGCAGATTAACCCTATTGCTGCTCAGGTCCAGACTCAGGGTTATGACTTGTCTTGCACCAGTATCCACCCCGTCTATGATCTGCTGGAGCACATGAAGGGACCTGTCACACAGACACAAAGCTTCAGGATCTCCAAAACCCAGGGTGCCAGCAGGATATCCAGGAAGAGTCCCAGTAGGGGCCCAGCATGGATGTGAGTGGAAGTTGTCCTTGGCAATGGGGCACCACATATAGAAAAAAAGAAGTGGGGGTCCCATTTCCAAGGGCAATTTCTACTCAGCTCATTGAACATGGAGTGGTTGAACTGGTACAGGCTTTGAGCCTTCACCCCTATGTCTCTATAGCATGAGAAAGGTACTCTGTAAGCTATGGAAAGAGAAACCTTGACACAAACCCAGCTACAAAACCCTCCACCTACAGTCTGCTCTGCCTGCAAGACAATGCTAGGGCAATGGTGGCTCAGACCATGTGGGGGGTGGGGTGGCCAACCATTCTTTGGTCTAACTTAAGGTCCACACCACAAGAGGGAAACCACGCCATACACTACCTGGATGGATCAAAGATCTATGGTAGAACCACATGACTAGAAAAAAATTCAATGAAATGATTCCTAATGATATTCTGCTACAATCATAGATAGGTATCTTGTCCAGTTGTCATTAAAGAGGCCTCTTCTGGCACCAGATGGGAGCAGGAGCAGAGTCCGACAGTCAGACATGTGGAGAGAGTATCTAAATTGGAGGTCTCCATAGGGACTTTCCCCTCAGAGATTGGGGAAATCTCCGTGGAAGAGGACTAGGAAAGACTGTAAGAGTCAGAGAGGATGGAGAACAATAGGAGAATATGTCCCACCAAATCAAATAAGCTGGGTTCACATGCAATTATAGAGACTGAAATGGCAAGCATGGGGGCCTGCATGGGTCTGTGTCTGGTCCTCTGTAAATAATGTGGCTGTTAGCTTGGTGCTCTTGGAAGCAAGAGTGTCAAGTCTCTGACTCTTTCCTTCTCATAGGACTCTTTCCTCCTATTGGGTTGTCTTTTCCAGCATTGATATGAAGGCTTTTGTGTTGCTTTACTGTATCTTGTCTTGTCCCCTCTGGCTGTCATCTCCTGGAGACCTGTCTTTTCTGAGGAGGAAATGGAAGGGCAAGGGATCTGGGGGAGAGAAAGGGGGGGACATGAAGGAGTGGAGGGAGGGGAAACTGGTCAGGATGTACTGTATGGGAGAAGAATCTATTTTCAATAAAAATATCTCGCAGGCAAAAATGATGACTGAGTGATGTACAGTTCAGAAAGGGGAAATGTACTGGTATCTGAAATTCCCTTTGACATGCATAATAAAATCAAGATGGATTAACAGAAAGGGAGATAGATGACAAAATAAGTCTAGAAAATTTTAACAGAAGAATCTAGGTGATGATTATCCTCCCCCCCCAACCTGCACCATTTCTGAATAAAGACATCAAGAAAGACAACCCTGTCTGTTTCCATCTGAGGAGCCTACATTATATTCTGACAATCATATCACATTCATGAATTACAGTGTATCTCTTTGGACAAATGCCATCTTCATGAATTGCAAGAGTGACTGACTGACAGTGAAACTGTCTCATAACTGTGTCCTTTACCTGACTGTAAACTCTATGATGGCAGATGCCACATGCCCAGTGCGCACCACTGCATGTCTGTCTGTGATCTGTGTTTAGCACCAACATCTTGTCCTGCCTCCTAACTTGCTGATTAATACCGCAGGGAACTGTCTACTGTACTATTTCTCCCATTTTTATTTCATCTGTCCTAGCAAGTGTGAAGAAGTCAACAAGTCACATTTACTTAAAAATCCATGTTTCAAATGGACTTCTAGTAACTTCAATTATACCAAGACACAACATCCTTCTCTCAAAGTAAACATTTCCCATTTCAGTGTGACTCTAGCTTAGGCTAGACATGATTTGAACTTTCTCATTGGTCCTAAAGTTACTGTGCATATACTAAAAACTCAGCTCAGAAGTGTGTGTGTGTGTGTGTGTGTGTGTGTGTGTGTGTGTGCGCGTGTGTGTGTGAGTGTGTATGATATTTTCAATCTCCAGAACTCTCACACAGAAACAATGGACTTTTAAGTAATGCTTCGCTCTAAAGAAAGGGGCTTATTCTCTCTCTCTCTCTCATCAAATTGTAATAAGACAAAAGCATGCAAAATAGTTGCAGAGTAATATTTAGCTAAACTAGGAAATTTCAATTTGGACAGGTTTTTACAATCTCCAGCCTGACAGGCGACTTTGCCTTTTATTGATGGGTAAGAAAGAGAAAATGAAATGACTAACCTTGCCTGGGAGAGAAAATGTAAATGTGTAACAGCTATTTAAAATGAGTTTGCCACTGTACAAGGCCCAAGGTAAAGAATTCCCTTGTTCATTTCAACTGTACCCTGGATACTTAGGTAGAGTTTTGGGGTATAGTTAACAGTATAGATTATACAATTTCCATAGAGTAGAAAGAATAGTTTGGGAATTTCAAGATCAGAGTATGTATCCCAGGTTTTCCTCTGAATTATCTACTTTTCATTAGCTCTTTGTAACTTAGTTTTAACTAATAAATTGAATTAGATCCATGCTCCCTGAGCTTTATTTTATACCTCTGAGATACTTTAAAATAACTCTGGTTATGTAGGTCTGGCATGTGACTTAAGAATATGCATTTTTAGTCCCCACTCAGTGATGCTGAGGATACTGGTCGTAGACCATACTTTGAGCTAGCAAAGGACTGAATAATCTCCACCAGGGAACTTACAGGAAATAAATTGTTCTCACAGAGTATCCTGCAGTTGCTCATAAAATTGAATATGCTTCCTTTCTGCTTTCAATAAATGAACAAAAATGTTCAGCTTGATATTGTTCCATGCCAACCAAACAAAAACTTCAAGCAACCAAAAGCTGGTGATTTTACTTAAGGAAAAAAATGCTAATGGATAAAACTAATAAAAAAACACTGTATATATCCATTTCAAAGATCTGTTTGGCAGGTTCCCAGCTGCTGAATTGTAATGGCTGATCACTGTAATGTCAGTCTGGTTTGACTTACATAATAGCCCCAAATCCTGACGAGGATTAATAGTCATTTGGGAAGCATATCAGACACAGATTATGTGACTCCATACCCAGGAGCCAAGAATTTCATGATTTTAGATTGAAGATAGTCATACAGTCGTATTTGGGAATTGTGGTTGTAAGCATCTCATGGAAACCAAGACAAGTTTGATCTAATCACTGTTTAGAAGATGGTCCTTCAGCCTGCTTGCCAGTCTCAGAAATCTCAGTTGCTTCTTCCCAGGGCAATGAAGGTGTGAAAATCACGAGAAAAATCACTGCTATTGGTGAAGAGCCTCTTAGTAATTGCCTCTGTGGGAATTTCAAAATTTTTAGGGTTATTGAAAATAGAAAGGAGGGGTCTGGTCTGTAGTTCAGGTTTTGTTTTTGTTTGTTTTTCCTACTGAGATATAGCAGAAGAACCAGAGTGAAATCGTGGCTCCCCTACTTATTAGTCAAAAAAATTTGTATGAACTATTGTAACTTCCCACTTGGTTAACCAGGCACTGGTTATCTGTTGTTGCATAGCAAATGGATTAATCCAAACCTTGAATCTTAATACAATATAAAACAAAACAATAAATAATGTATCTCATGGGCTCTGCAGAAACCATGAAATTCCAATATATGTGAGATGGTTCCATGGCTTTCACAAGGTGGTACACAAGTCATCCACTGTGATGATAGTCTCATCTGAAGACTCATCTTGAAGAAAATCTGATTCCAAGTTCATTCTCAGAGTTCCTGGTGGGTTCATTTTTTCCCATATAACATTAGTATATGAACCTTAGTTCCTTAATTATATGTTATTGGTTTGGTATCTCTAATAGTTCCTTACTTAATAAATCTCCCCATAAGAAAACTCAACATCAGGATGCTTCCCATAAAGCATGAGAATGAACAACCAAGATAGAAATCAGTCTTTTTATGACTTTATCTTGAGAGTGACACCTCATCATTTTATCATGTCATAGCCTAAGCATGAAAAGTCAGTCACAGATGCAGCCTGCCCTCATAACATGTAGATGATACACTGATATAGATATAAGGCGAGAATCACTGGGGCCATCTTAGAGGTTGTCAATCACAGATTTTTAACATTATCTCATAATGTTTTTGTGAGAGACCAAAGATACAATTTCAACAAAAACTTAGAAACTTTAAAGAAATATACATGTGTTTTCATTATAATAATTCATTCTGAGGGGATACAAGCAAAGCTTCTAGCTAACTTTGCTTAGCTTTGCCAGTTTTCCTGATCTATTTAGTGGAAGTCTCTAATTTACAATAGATTCTAAGCTACACTTTTTATACTTTTTTTCACGGCATCTGATATTTCAAGGGAAATAAATGGTGTAATTCTCCTGATGACATGAATTGATATTGACAGCAATCCTTAATCGTTAAAGAGTTAACAATGTACTTTGAATTACTTTGCCCAGATTAAAAAAATTCATTTCTTAAGTAAATTAGTTAACCACATAATTGACAGTCAATTCTTCAGTAAAGCACTAATGAAGTGATTCTTCTAAGTAAAAAGTGTAATGTCATGAATTTGCTAAACAACAGCTTACCTAATAAATTTCCATGTTAAATAAATGTTTTGTGCTTGTGGCTAAATCCTCACCACATCTCTGGTCAGTTAAAAAAAAAAAAAAAAAAAAAAAGGAAAAAAAAAAAAAACAAGTTCAGAAAACAGTGATGGAAGTGGCTATGCAGCCAGCAAACATTCTTAAGAGTGCTTAACAGTGTTACATTGGGCTGGCTGCTGAGCAGGACCAAGAGAATGAGTATGACTGGTGTAGAAATGTCAGATTCTAAGGGGAGGAGAAAGTCAGGGAAGTCGCTAGCACCCTACCCCGGGTGACTTGCTTTATGTCTCAGTGTCTTGTTGCTCTTTGAAAGAATCATGGGTTCATACCTTCACAATACTGTGTTTTGTAAATACCTGAATTCAGAGAAGCCCATATTTATCAAATGCTCCACTATTTGCACTAATACGTTTATACAATAATGAACAATGAGGGATCCTCAAAGCTAAGACAGGATCTTGGGTTCCTTGTTTTTCCAACAACACATCAGGCACATATGTCCTGAACTCCTCAAGTAAGGAGGTTTTTCTAACACATCTCCTATCTTTCTAAAGACTTTGGTCAAATCCCATCTGCTGAAAAACCAAAACCCTTGACTACTTATAACCCTAATCCCAATCAGCCTGTCCCAATGCTTCAGAGAATTTATCATTTCTATAATGTCACATAATTTACTCATCTTTAATTGTTTGTTACTCATTTGTCTCTGCTTCATGTCACTATTGAAACATGGCCCTCAAAAGACTCAGAAAGCAGTTTTATAGTTCTGTTTATTTACTTATGTGGTAGAAGAATTATGCCATGCTAACATATAGTGAACAGGTACCCAAGAAACATTATTGAATGAGATAATGTCAACAACATCCTGAAAAGTTCAGTGAACTTTTAAAAATAGAGTAAGGAATAGACTCTATCTTGGGATTTGAAGATGTCACTGTTCTAAGTGGGCCATTATTTTAAGTGACCCTGAAAGTATGTGATTATTTCTCATTATTTGGGACAAAGGTCATTTATCATAGTAAAATCACATGCAATCAAAAGACTAGTTTTCAAACCAGCTTTGCCACTTGATAGCTTGTGACACTAAAGAAGTTACATAGTCTGTCTGAATCTCAATCTCTACCCTTACCAGAGAAACTTAGTTCCATTCATAATCACCACCTCACAGATTAAGAAAACTATATGGTAGAATGTAATACAGGATCTGGCATAGTCCTTGGCACATAGTTATGATTCAATAAATGTTAGTATCTTTTACATCATGACATTAAAGACAATGAGATATATTGTTTAATACACAAAGGGAAAAAAATTTTCAGATTATTACAGACATAGAAGATATATAAAAGCATAAAACTATAGACAGATAATCTGCAACATTAGAAATTTAAAACCTTGTGAAAGACAAAGAAAGATGTCACAAGTGAAGGGCAGTAGTGTCTATGCAGTGTTTCTGAAGAGTGTTTCTATGTGATGGAGCCCAAGGAAGTGATCATTTGGGATGGGACCTTTAGAATTAATGACAAACACAAAAATACTAGATTACAGCTTTCTAAGAAATAACACACAAAATGTACAATATAACCTTTCCAGCCAATACAATGGCTTCCCAAATCTTCCTTTCTCCACTATGGGGTTAAAAATTAAGAGTAATTTTAAAAGCCTTGTAGTCATCAATCCTTCATATATTTTAGCAATTCATAAGAATAGTTGATCGAATACTGAATAATTAAAAGTGAACCATCATGGCCCATCTTGCCTACAAAGTTAACAAGTGATTTATTCAACACATAATTATCTATTATTAATTCTATATCAAGAACTATTCTAACCACCAAGAATGCAATGATGGCTAAAACAGAAGTGAGTGTTCTATATGCTGTGATTTTACAGGCTAGTAGAGATGCTAATATTAGCCACAAAATATATAGAATAATCAAGCATATTCACATAGCATTTCTGATACACATTGAGAGGCAAAGTACACAGAACTATCATCCAACTGTTATGCCCATGAAGCACAATAATGACCAGTATAGCCAGATATCCCTAAAGGCGCAATAGCAGCACTTACATCTGGGTAACACCTGTCTGACTGAATTTAAGATTATCAACAGAAAGGAAATCAAGTTTGGTGCTAGAAACCTAGCCAAATACAAGGGCTAGTAATGTCATGGATCTTAGAAGAGAACCTACTTTCCAAAACCAGTAAAATCTCTAACTTCATTCTAAATCTTACACTCATAGATAAGTGTAGCTCTCATCCCAAATCAAAGAAGTATTTCTTTGAAGCAGATGTAAAATCATTTCAGAAAACCACAACTGTTCATAATACACAAGCCAACTTACCAAGGAGAGTCTTGTCCTAATGGATATGTTTATAGCACAACTCCTACACCTAAGACTCAGGAGACATCATAGAAAAGGAGGTGGGAAGGCAGTAAGAGCCAGAGGAACAGAAAGGCTGCTGTTAGGTTCTGTCTCCTAGAAATGACAGGGAAGCTATGCTCATGATACTTCAATAATATGGCTGCCTAAACAAGACCTGAACAATAGGCATGCTAACTTAGATGGGGGAGTCACAGAGAGTTCTACATCTACAGAAAGAAGTACAAGAAACTAATGACTGCCAAGAGCTCCTAACTGGTTATCCAATACAAAATGGTTGGCCCTGAAATTATTTACACACAAGCAACACCAAACAGATTCAGTGGGTTATATATATATATATATATATATATATATATATATATATATATATTTTATGCATATATATATATGCATGCATGCACGCATACACACACAAGTGTGTGTATGTGTGTGTGGCGTGTGTGTGTGTGTGTGTGTGTGTGTGTGTGTGTGTGTGTGTGTAACAGTATCCATCAAGTAAAAGACAAAGGCCATCCATTTGAGAAAAAGTAGGAGGGATTGGAGGCAGGTGACAAAGGGAAGGTTAGAGGAAGGAAAAGGATGAGGAAATTTAATCAGATTTTAGTTAAAAATTATAAATAAAGAAGTGGAATCTGTTTAGATTATATATTCAAGAAATCCCTCCAAAACTGCCATTTAGTTACAGACCTGAAGTAGGAATGATGGCTAAAAAATGAAAGAGAAGAACAATATTTTGGAAGGTAGCAACATAATTGTTGAAGCCATGATGTTGAAAGTACTTAGTGTTTTTAAAGAATGGGGGGGTTAATATTTCTAAGATGCATTAAGCAAACCAGACAGTAGCCAGAGATGAAATTAAAGATATCAACAGGTCTGGGAAAATGCTCAGCTGGGAAATTACTTGCCACATAAGCACTAGGGCCTGAGTTTGGTGTTCCGTTATTCACAGAAAACAGTATGGGTATAGGTATGGTGTCACATGCCTGTAATCTCAGCACAGGATAAATGGAGGCATACGGATTCTTGGAGCTCGCTGACCAGCCAACTTTAGACAAACTGGTGAGCTCTGGGTTAAGTGAGAGGTCCCACTTCAAAATGTAAGATGGTGGGGTCAAGGAGGTTCCTCTGTCAGTAAATTATGTGCCATGCATGAATGATGACTTTGAGTTTAAATCCTTAGCACCCACATCGAAGAGCAGTGCATTGTGACTTATATCTGCAGATCAAATGTTGAGGGTGAGGTTGGAGGAGATTGGCAGATTCCAGGAGCTTATTGGGCAGTCAGTCTAGCCAATCAGTGAAGAATGTGGATAGAAAAGCAGCGCATGATATTGACCTTTGGTTTCTACATGTGTGTGTATACATGCATGTGCACCCTCACACTCATAAACATGCATGCTCATGTGCATATGCACAGAGACAGAGAATGTGTATGTGAGTCAGAAACACACACACACACACACACACACACACAGAGAGAGAGAGAGAGAGAGAGAGAGAGAGAGAGAGAGAGAGAGAGAGAGAGAGATTATAAAGATGCAAACAATTCAATTCAGCACATTCTTGGTCTCTATAGATTGAGTGCATTTAAACTTTATTCCAAGAGTAAAAGGGAGATGTTGTTTGGGGTAGGACGGGCTTTGTTGAACACACATGGTGAGATTTACATCTTTAAATCCCAGAACAGGCTAGGTAAGTGTCTATTTTTATACGTAAAGCATAGGAATGTCATTGAGTTGTTATATAACCCCGTGCTGATAGATCAATTTGAAAGGATAGTGACAGGTCAGAGTGATAAGCTTATAGTGACAATGGCCAGAGAATAAATCTGCATGAAGATGCATGTGATGGGGCACAGCTGGTTCAAGACTCACCACTGGGGTCCCCTCTGCAGTAGGGACAGGGAGTGACTGCTAGTCTGGAATGACTTCCTTGCTTTCTAAGCCTCTGTCACATTTACAGATCAGAGGGAATTTCATCTAACCCAGATCAAAGACCCTGAAGATGAAAAGGGGTTTTCACCTAGGAAAAACCGAACTGTCCCAATGAGTTATTATCTGAATAATGACACTCATTGCAAAATCAAACATGTCCAAATACTTCCAGGTATCAAGCTCTCAAAATATTGATTGACTAAGAAAATATGAAGCAAGCCAGAAGATCAAATCAATACCCAGGGCTTAAAAACAGTTTTAGGAATGCAATGCTGAAGCACAACTCCCTACCCATTCATTTCAAGGAGCTAGCCATTCCAATTTTTTGTAGTGGTTGTTAATTCTCCAAGTGTGTGTATATGTTACAAAATTTCCTGTGTGCCTCAGTATTTTGTGCTGTTTCTTTCCTAAAAGCCTGGTTTTCGTGGAAAAACAAGACCTGCCTTGCTTAGTTTCATCAACTCTACCTCCAGAACATTTGCTTCAGTCACCAAGATGACCTTTACAAAACTGATGGCAATGCTTTCTCTCCATTTTTAACATCTACCTTACCTACTTGTAGAAATCAATACATTTCAACACTTTCATATTCTTTAAGACCCAGTCTGTAGTTCACTTGCCTATGTTCATTGCCTTCCACTTAATACCAATGAGCTAATAGTTCAAGTACCATAAGAGGCCACACCACTCATAATTGTGTGTCTAATTGAATGAGATTACTTAAAAATGTAAGGGATAGCTTGGCTTCATGGAGGGTGAGAACCACACACATAGAAACTAATATGTTTTACACCCTCTGTGTTCTGTCAAAAGCTCTGGAAAAGCTAATGGTTTTAGACTCTTGTTTTAAAACTTTTAAATCGTGTGTTTGTGTGTGTGTGTGTGTGTGTGTGTGTGTGTGTGTGTGTGTGTATTCAGGAGGAGGCAAATGGGGTTAAGATACCAATTTACCAACTTGTTGGCATCGGTTCTCTTGTTCTATCTTGTAGTTCCCAGGAATAGAACTTAGGCTCATCAGGTTTGGTGCCAAACACTTTTACTTGCTGAACCATCTCACCTACACTGGGCTGTTCTTTGAAAGTATATGTTTACCCTCATAAGGAATTACACAAGAGACAAGAAGAACTTTCTAGAGCCAGGAAATCTGCAGGTATTTTGACAAAATATTGGTAATAGCAGAATTGCTGCTAATAAAAATTGAAACTGGGAAATTGTGAAGTATTCATACTGGTCATTCTGACTTTTAGCCAGAGCAGACATTGCCATATGTCTTTGTCCCTGTGTATTCATTTTCTCCTTTTAGAATAGTGTACCAATTTGTCCCTAAGATGGCTACCATAAAGTCTTTGAAAGCATACACTTTTAGTAATTTTGGGGGAAATTCATAGTTTGAATATAATTGGCCCCCATAATCCCAAAGAGAGTGGCACTATTAGGAAGTGTGGCATTGTTGGAGTAGGTGTGGTCTTGTTTGAGGAAGTGTGTCACTGTGGGAGCAGACTTTGAGGTCTCTTTTGCTCCAGGTTCACTCAGTGTTGACAGTCAACTTCCTGTTGCCATCAAGAGGTAGGACTCCCAGCTTCTACTCCAGCATCACATCTGCCTACATGCCGCCATGCTCCCCGTCATGATGATAATGGACTGATCCTCTGAAACTGTAAGTGAGCCACTTCAATTAAATGTTTTCCTTTATAAGAGTTGCTGTGATTACAGTGTCTTTTCAAAGCAATAGAAGCCATAATTAAGATAGTCATCCATTGGGATTTGATCACATTCACCCTTTCTGTTTCTACTCATCCTATATACATCCAATTTCACGTTCTTTTTTTGTTTTTTTTAACTCATCAAGTCCAGTTTGTTCTGGTTCCATATGCTGGGATAATTGGCCAGCCAGTGGAGTAAGGTTGTCTTAGTGGGTGCCGCATCCTTAAAGAAAACTAATTCCCTCACCCCTTCTCAGAAGCTATCACTTACTAATAACTCCTCAGATAGCAGTGGGACTCAGTAATTACCTCCCTTCCCCCCAGTATGCTAGGGTTTTGTTTTGTCTTAAGCTTGTGCAGGTCTTTCTTGTTCACACTCTTACAACTTCTGTGAGTTTACACATGCAACTTCCCTGTTGTGTGTGAGAACAGTTTTCTTGTGGCTATCCACTGCCACTGCCTCCTATAATTCTTCAGCTTATTCTTTTGCAATGAGTCTTTAAACTTGGTGGAGTGTATGCATTACAGAATTCCCAGTTAGGGTTGAGTATTTCACAGTATCTCATTCTATGCATTTCAACCACTTGTAGGTCTTTGTGCTAATTTCCTAGGGTCAAGAATCCATGGTTAGATAGGTCATAGACTCTAGGGGAGAACCTGCTACTAAAGGGGGATGGTATCAAACCAACTCCTGAAGATTAGTCATTATGCCTATAGTTTAGTGCATGTCTCAAACCTCACCAGAGAAGCTACATTATCCAGTAGATGGCAATTAACACCATTAGTTTGATGGGAGAGGTCTTTCTGTATGCTGAGAATATGTGTTGCTTTTATTGTTTGGTGAATAGAGCTGTTTTGGCCAATGGCCAGGCAGAATATAGCTAGGCAGGAAATCCAAACAGAGTTCTAGAGAAAAAAGAAGGTGGAGTCAGAGAGATGCCATGTAGCAGCCATGGAAACAAGATGTGAGCCAAGAGCCTTGTAGTAAAATATAGAATGATGAAAAAGGGTTAATTTAATTGGGAGAGCCAGTTAATAATATGTCTGAGCCATTGATAAAATCTGTATAATTAATATTAAGCCTTAGAGTGGTTATTTGGGAACTGGAAGGTGGAGCAAGAAACCTCCAACTACATTGTTTCTTTCCCCTCTGGTATGCATATGCCATCTCTCTTGCAGAGAAATGGAGTCTGTCCCTCAAGTCTCTTCAAGTTAAGCTGGCCTATGACTGCTCCCGATGATGATAGGTGGCAGAAGTAATGCTGGCACATAGACCTTATTTTTAAGATAATTGGCATTCTTCTCAACTTTCCTGAAATACCCTCTCTGGGGGAAGCTGCTGATGATAGAAGACATCTGATTTCTCTGAGTCTTCCATGCTGAAAGGAAGACTGTCAAATGCATGGGGAAAGAACAACATTAGCTTGCTCCAGATGTTTGAGTCATTTCAGCCCAGGAAGCAGACATGTAAACAACAGAGACATTTGGCCATTTCATCCTCAGTAGATGCTACTTGAGAAAGTATTGCAGTTTAATAAGGGTCAGGATAAACAAATAGGCCGAATAGATGTTTGTTAAGGGAGAAACAACTCACAACACAGACAGATGAACACAGCAGTTAAAACTGGATGCTCCTCTCTCCATGTCCCACCATAAGGGACATGGTCACTTCCCCCCTGGCTCCACCCCTCAATGGGTGTGGTCAGTGCCATAGAAGCAGACACAGTGAATATCCCACTACAAGAAAGAACTGAAGTGCTAGACATATGGCCCAAGGGGAACTGTCATAGCCATTACCAGCCACTCAGGGCATCCCAGCATCATCAATCAGAAACAAATATTCCCCTGTTCGTACTCTGTCCAAATTCCTAGCCCACTAAACGGTGAACAAAACACAGTGGCTGCTGTTTCTCATGTCATCGAATTTTGATGTGGTAAATAGACTGGTCACTTGTTGCCTTGATTGACTCTGGTATTTGTTTCTGTAATATCTAATTCCTCTACCATGTTGTCCTTAACCAATGGAGACTAGTCACATTTCCTGCAGGTATGCATCTCACCTAGATATCTCAACTCATCTAGAAATATCTCTCATTACCTAGAAAACCAGCATGGCCCAAAGGCTTTCCTTTTTAACTGGTAAGTTTCATTAATTATAGAAAGGCTGTGGCTCCCAGGGCAAGTGGGGAAGCTGGCACTCCATGGCTACATAGGCCAGACCTGTGTAATAGGTGCTCATTGTCAACAGCATACCCTCAAATTTGCCATATCTTCATGCTTACATATGCACCCAGCCAGCCAGGTGAGAACTAAATCTGTGTTACAAATGTTACTTTGCTATTTCTGTTGCCTTCTCTACTTGGCAGATCCAGGAAACAGCCAAACAGTTTTGCCTATTTGTATGCGCCTGGAAGACCTCTCATTTATCCCCGTTACTTCTCAAGGAATTGGAGGGGTGATTAGACCATATTCCCTGAGGATCTAGTGGCTAAGTTTCAAAGGCTCATTTGACTAACAACTCCAAGAATTCCAGGAACCATGAACATGAATGTGTAAAATTGTCTTGAGTATTGGAATCCTGAGATTGGTGGTAAATGCACCAGAGGGGCTAAGACCTAGGCGACATCTGACTGGCAAAGGTACATTCTTTCATCTGTTCCTCTACCTGTATCCACTTATAGATGGTGAAAACAGTACAACCATATGTGGCACCATGTATGCCCAACATTCTGTTTAGTTTTCTGAGCATATAGTGTCTCTCTTTCCAATCTTAATGTGTCTGTCCATCCATTTGTTATACAGAGATTTGAGTTTCTGTTCTGTGACAGACATTGTACTACATGCTGAGGATAGGGAAGCAATAAACTGTAAATGCTTTTCCCTATCTTGAAACTTTCATAAAACAGCTCTTAGAAAAAATGTGTTTGAAAACACATTTTCAAGTCAGCCTTGAGGGGGGAAATGGGGAAACACAGCTCAGTGATACTACTGATAAAAGGGAAGGAGCTGGATAAAGGGATTAGAAGATTAAACAAATAAAAAATAAACGCTTGAGTTAAGAGCTAAAATAATCAATTAGGGCCAGAGCTTGATTTTGTGATAGGCTAGGGAGTAAATACTTAGGCTTTGTGGGCCAAGTGGCAATTAACTAACTAACTAACTACATTATCACAGCACAAAAGCAGTTATAGATATATGCAAACAGGTCGGGCTGGAGAGATGGCTCAGTGATTAAGAACACTCACTGTTCTTCCAAAGGTCCTGAGTTCGATTCCCAGAACCCACATGGCAGCTCAAGCTGTGTGATACTGTCTTTTAGTGTGTAAATGTACATGCCAACAAAGTACCCATATACATAAATACATGAATGAAATAAATCTAAAGAAAGCTACAATTTGCTTGAAAAATTATAAAAAACGGGAATGACTATGTTCTAATAAAACTTTATTTATATTAACAGATACCTTAGGTTAGATGTGGCCTGTGAGCTATAGTTAGTCCACCACAGTCTATATAGAGAAATGACATAAATAAAATCCTGTGAGAAAAGACAGCATAGCTGAAGTTCACAGAAAAGGGCAGTAAGATGTGACAGCTTGGGAGGCATGAATACTTAAAAATTTTATGATGTTACTTTTGCTCCTTATCCTTATGTTGAGCTTAAAAAGATGTCCGTGGTTGTTATGGGTGAAATGGAGTAGAGAAAGATAAGGATGGATATTTATAATTATTGCCTTAACATGTCTATTGCTGCAACAAAACACCATAACCAAAAAGCAAGATGGGGAGGAAAGGGTTAATATGACTTCTACTTCCACATTGTTGCTCATCATTGAAGGAAGTCATGACAGGAACACAAGCAGGGCAGGATCCTGGAGGCTGGAGCAGATGGTGGTGCTGCTTATTGGCTTGCTTCCCATGGCTTGCTCTGCCTGCTTTCTTACAGAATCCAGGACCATCAGCCCAGGATGGCCCCACCTACCATGAGCTGTGCCCTCCCTCACTGATAACTAATTGAGAAAATGCCTTGTAGCTGGATCTCATGGAGGCATTTCCTCAACTGAGGTTCCTTCCTCTCTGAGTGTCAAGTTGACACACGAAGCCATCCAGACAGCTATGTGTATTATTTATGGACTATGACATTTTACTGAAGTAAGAGGTGATGATGACTTGGGCAGAGATAAACGGAGAGAATGGATATGTTGAAAACTCCATGAGCTCTATATGTATTGAAACTTCAGACTAAGCTGTCCTTTATTTTAATTGGTTGCATTCTAGTTTTCTGAGCAAGGATCCCATATCGGTCAGGTCAGTCTCAACTCTGCTATGTAGGTGAGGATAGTCTTGAACTTTTGGTCCTCTACCCTCAGTTTGCCAGTGCTTCAACTGTAAGTGTGAGCCACCATACCTGTGAGGGCAGGGTAGAAGAGGACAAATGGGGGTATAACTAACAATAAAGACCTTTCAAAGAAGACATTATTTGTTGGAGAGGTACCACAAAACCTCAGATATTATAGAATGTTGTTAGTGTTTCTGCTTACCCTCCAGAGTTTGACAATAAGAATCTGTCACTGAAGACATGAACACTTGAATCAGAGAACATGGAAAAATTGAGCTGGAACTGCTATAGAAGCCACATTCCCATGGGATAGTTTTTATAGTGTCAGAAGGTGCCGCTCACATTACCAGAATAAAGCAATTGCCAGTCTTACCTAGCTGTGCACTCTCTGATCTATAATACTTACTGGTCTGGCAAGACATGCCTGCTTATGCAATAGTGGCATGACTGTCATGGGAGTAATTAGCCATTTTTTATTGACTTAAATGGTCCACTCCATAAGTTTAAACTCATAAGTGACCCCATTATCAGAAACAGAACCTGGGGGTAGACAGGGCTGTGACCCCTAGGGGACAACCTATAACTATTATTCTGCTACATAGACATAGAATTAAACTAAATTATCATAACTCATCAGTATACCCATTGATTAGTGCATCTCTTAACCCTTACCAGAGAAGCTCCTTTTAATACAGAGACCCACAACTAGTTAAGGTGTAAAGAATGAAAGACAGTAGAATGCTCACATTTAAATTGGATCATTTTCAGAGGAGGGGATGGAAGATTATAATAGTCAGAGGCATTTGATCCTCAGTTTCTCTATTTATTTATAGCAGGGGCTTTAATTACCTTGTGGATAAGACAGAGTCAATGTTTGTGTCTCCAGGCCATTTTCTGATGGATTTCAAGAACCTGGATTCAGCTGCCTACTTGACACCTCTGCAGTGACTCATAGGGTCTCAAACCTAATGACTGAGATTTAAGTACCACCCACTCCAACCAAAATCTATTTCCAATCTGGCCTGTTCCTTGGTTTACCATCTCAGCATCATCACCAGCCAATTGGAGTGAGAATAAAACAGGAAAGATGAGCTTCAGGACTAAGACCCAGGTACCTCAGTGGTTAGAGGCTGAGAACAAAAAAGAGCACCCAGTATAGAAGAGAGAAAGCAGCTGTAGAAAAAGAAACACAGGAGAGTAGGAAGGTCAAGTAAAGAATTGTTACTAGAAGGAGTGGCTGCTGATAGGTCAATCCCATAAGCCTTTGCTTCAAACCCAGGCTTGCTTTCCTTGGGACCTGTATGACCTTGATCAAGTAAGTTACTTCAACTCTCCAAGCCTTAGTTTCTTTAATGTGCACCACAACAATTTGCAGTATTATAGGAAATGAGTCAGTCAAAGCCCCTGGTCCGGCAATTACTCACAAAATGTTAGCTAGTAGAATTATCTGTGTTTTTCACTTATCCAGGCTGTAGCTTAGAGCTGAGGAGAAAAAAAAAAAAAAAGGTCTCTGAGACTTGGTTTATTCTGCTACCTAGCAACTGCATATTTACATTTCCAGCATCTTTTCTTTATCCCTGATTACTCTAAGAAGCACTTTCTAAGTACCCTGTTATAATTCAGGACCACCTGTGAAGTGTGGAGGACTATTCTATTTTCTTCTGGAGATGCAGTGGCTGAGCATAAATTGCCAGCAACACCTTCAGCTTTTGTTGCTTCACTGATGTCCTTTTGAAAAGCTATTGGGAAGGAATAGCTGCACCAGTTCACAGTGACAGTGAAGGTCTCTTGATGGCAAAATGTTGTCTCTATTCCTACAATGCAAAGATTAAGCTGTAGGACTCAAGGAGCCCATGAGGCCAGGGTTCAGCACAAACCAAGGGTACCCGGCACCAGGGTCATTCAGCTTTCAGATAGGTTAGCCTTCCTGGAATGTGAATTTAACTTGGCCATGGATGGAAGGCCCTTTCCTTATAAGTTCCAACTAACTACCAGGCCAGTCGCATCTCAGGCCATGTGCTTTCAACAGAGAGCACTGGACTCTTGCCTCTGAGTCTGTGATGCTCTAGATGGATCCAAGCTGTTGTACCATTCACCTGGGACAAGTCTTCTCTTGCATGGCCTTTAAATGAGCAGTTGCTAACTCAGTTAGACAGAGTTAATTACCTGCTGCGCCTCTGATTGGTGTTCCTGGGACACTATACATGCCTTTCCTCTATCACTTACCATATTTATTGAAACAGATCCACTTACAAATCTCCTCATGGAGGAGAGTAATATCCTTGAAGGCAGAGACCGTGTCTTATTTATCTTTACAATCCCTATAATATTTCCCCTATAGTCTGCATTCAATGAATATTTAAAGGAACACCTCAGCTATTCCCATAACGAGAAGATGAAAAGGATAATTCAATTTGAGAAGGTTCTATTTGTGCAGAAATCAGATTGGGGACAGGAGGATGTATGCAGAAACTACTAGAAGACAAACCACGAAAGATTATACAGTATACATAGCACTTCAACCCTTGGAAGGAAACTATTGAATAAGAGCTAGAATGGTCACAACCCCTAAACTCCTCCTAATTCCATTAGTGACTTAATGAAGGTTCTTTAGAAACCACCCACCCCCTCCACCAGGACCAAATTCTCCACCTCTCATAAAACAAACCTGGATCAGACGGCATCTAAGACACTTCTTAATTTTTACTGTGTATTGTACTACATACATTTTTGTTCAAAATTCTTTTGAGCAATTTGCCACAAGCTAGCTCGTAGTGCTTGTGATGGACAATTTGTCCACTTTCTTAAGGGCCACTTACAGTCCCATTTCACTGTTCCGAAGAGCAAACAATTCCACACAACTCTGGGTTTCCAGGAGTTTAATAAGCGTGTCCTTTATCTGTCAGTCAAGTGGATGATTGCAAAATATTCAATAATCCCTGTAAAATATTCAATAAAACTGGAGGTGGCAAACTTGTAACATTCAATTCTTCTCCCAGATTCAATTTAATCCCAGAGAAACCAGAAAGATAATTGTTCCTGCAAACAGAATTTTTGCAGTTCTTTTTTGCATTCCTCTGAGTGAAGCTCTGTTCAGCTTTTGGTTTTCTGCTGTGTGACTCATCATTCTTTCACCTTGGAAATTTCCACTCCTTCCATCCTGACTCTTAGATTGTTCACTTTTCAGGTAAAAGGAGAGGAAAATTCCATATGGTTGAGAGAGAACCCTTGACAGGCAGATCCTTAGTTGTATTGACACATGCCAGCAGCCTTCAAGTCAACTACTTCTGACAGCAATGTCCTTTAGTAACAGCCACTCCAGGGAAAGGAGCAGTCAGGATTCTTCCCACCCTGTGAGCCTGTAACTCTGTCAGTATCAGAGACAAAGGCAACTTAGCAAATGAGGCACAAGAGCCCTGGAGTCTGACAGACCTTGGCTGCACCTTGAGCTAGTGATTTTTAAACTTGAGCTTCATTGGGGTTACCTGAAAAGTACATTGAACGTGTTTATTCCTAATCGCTAGCCCTCTGATTGTGTTCCTTTGGAGACTAAGCTTTGGGACACACTGCTTTAAATGGATGACTCAATGTCTGTGGACCTGAGTTTCTTTTCTTTTCTTTATAAATTTGCAAATAAATAAAAACATCTCATGCCAGAATGGACTAAACCCAAACTCTGTACAGCTCAGTGGACTTCTATACAGTTAGAATAGGCTTGAGTTTCTTTGGCAATAATAATGCCAATCTTCCATAAGGCAGTATAAAGGAGTGGTTTCAGACAGACCTAAGGTTTAGGTTTAACTCTGATATTTAAAGCTATGGAGATTAAGGAGCTCCATTTATTTCTATTTTTAAGTTGTGACTTCCTCATCTTTAAATCATCAATTTACAATATTTATTTAATCCTCTTAATATGCTAATGATGCTAATAAATATGATATTAAGTCTTCTGCATTGAAATGAAGATATCATTAACCACTTTTAAAAGATTTATTTATTCTTATTTTATGTCTATGAGTATTTTACCTCCATGCATTTTTGCGCACTGTGTGTCTGGTGCCCACAGAGGCCAGAAGAAGGCACTGAACCCCATGGAAGTCAGTGAGCCACAATGTGGGTATTTGGAAACGAATCCATGTTCTCTGTAAGAACAACAAGTATTTTTAACTTCTAAGCCACTTCTCCAGCCACAATATCACTAATTTTTGAACAAGGATAACTATTACCATATATATAAATAAAAATTTCCTTTTTGAGGCTCCAGATCTGGAAGAGTAAATGATGTCAGTTGTGATACAGTTGGAAGTAACACATAACTTGGTGGACTTGGCATAAATAAGACATCCAATCATCTCTCCTTTGGGGTCTGAAAGTTGTTTTCACACAGGCTGGTTGTGCCAGTCCTGGGTGAAACAGTGGTATCTATAGTAGGCAGCCATGTGATAGATACTTGGACATAAAGCATAAAGAGTATATTCTGAATGCCAGTTCGAAATCTACAGAAAGGATGATGACAACTCTCTGAAGTCTTAACCTGGAATAGACTGTCATGGTTATTTGGGGAATTCTACTCTATAGCTATGGGTCAAATAGAGAGAAGGGCCAAAAGAGGTTTGGAGCAGATTGAAAACAGGGACTAGCATTTTACTGAACCCTGATAACTGAAGAGGAACAATTTAACATGTAAGAAGGTCCTGGGTGCAGGAGAAACTCCAGTCTAATAGTTTAATAGATGGGGTGGAGGTGGGTGCCATAGGAAGAGAAAGATTGATTCCATTACCCTATCCAACACCAGAGGGCAGACAAAGCCAGCGCTGGGCTACTGATTGGTTCATAGGTGAAGAAAAACAGAAATAAAAGAATTGAAATCACAGTGACAGATTTCAGGTTCAAAGAAGAGAAAATTCACTCTGAGAAAAGTTTAAGAATCTGGAATTAGAAGATCTTAGTATGATTTCTAATTCTATCATTTATTCATTGATTGGGTTTTTTTTTCATGTAAATAAATTGTCGGTGAGCATCTGGTGGTCAGAGACTTGGGCAGTGGCCAGAGTGTGCTTTTATAAGAAGCCATAGAGGACCCAGGAACCATGCTTAGGACTTTAGGCTATAGTGATGTTATTTATAACACCAGGGTAAAAATTCTACCTAGCCATGCTGTTTGGAACTAGATACAATATAGGAAAATATTTAGCAAAATAACAGACTTATATAGGTCCCTGTCGGAGGGAACCATCATCAACATCACATACCACCAAGTCTACAATTATGCCTGAGAAGGCCAAGATTCATTTCTGTAACTAGATCACCTTCTCAAGGAGTTTATCACAATCCCCTCCAAACCCTAGACATGTTAAAGTTCTGATCTATCTTCCCAATATCTCCAGTTACACAGCATATTTCTAAAATAAATCAGCCTACATTTTACCTGGTGCTTCCTTCTGCCTGCCCCATCTCTGTTCCACCATCCCATGAGGGAATCAAAGTTGAACATTTCCTGACTTGAGCCCAAAGAAACTCTTTTATGAGTTCTGTCTGTTGAATGACAGGGACATGCCTCAGGCTTCAGGGGCTACTCTCATCATCAAAAGAAAACAGCATCTGAAGCATTTCTGTTTGGACTGAAATGAGCCAGGAGAAGATGACGCATGAATGCATAAGATATAAACACAGTATACAAGGGCAGAGCCCAAAGAAACACCCAGAAAAGGAACAACAACAACAACAACAACAAAATTCAAAGAGGAAAAATTATCAATATGCAAGACAGTAAGATCAAAATCAGATCACTGAAGAAAAGGCAGTGTTTCTTTAAATGGAAGACAATGTAAATGTTTGTTCTTGAAATGTACTCCTAGGTATATTTTGGTCACAAAGACAGGAGAAGAGTCCTGGAGTTCTTTGTGGAGATTGCATAGCACAAAGTCATACAACAAAGATGCTTATTGTCTAGACCTCTGTTTTTCTGCCCTGTGGTGAGCCAGGGGCCAGAAGCATTCCTGTTCATTTATTTCTGTATCTTCTTGCAGATTGCTCCAGCTCAGCAATAATGCGGATGAGACCATTGCTAGAGAGTCTTGCTTTCCTAGGAATCTCCTAGAGGGACAATTCCCACAGAACCTGTTTGTGAGAGTATCTACTGGGCAGGCGCATCTGCAGCAGGAGTTTGGATGAATAGAGGAGATGGGAGGAGGCACTGTCCTCCCACTCTGCAGGGATATTTTGCCTTTGTATCTTTTCTATCCAGATTCATGATAGAGGGATTGATAAAAATTAGAGACAAAGATGTCCAGTTTGCAGAGGAGAATGCGTGCTTTTGGATGCAGATTTCTTCAACAATTCTTTAAAGAATTTAAGGAAGATATTTTAATATATGAATGTATTAGTTTACTGTCAAGTGGGTTTAGCAGCAAACGTATGTATGGTCAGGACAGGGTTGCTGCAAGGCTGGACTTAGACGCTCTTCAGAGTCTAGCACCTCCTGGCAATTAAACTGGCTCCATGGCAGCACCCAGAAATGGACCTCTGTGTTCAACAGAGATGTGGTGGCAGCATTTGCTCACATGGTAGAAAATTTACCCAGCCCATCACTGGGGAATAGTGCTGTTTGTCTCTGCTATTACCAATGGCTCACTCAGTGAAACTGACAATTGTCAAGCTACAATCAATAGTTCTGGTTTGAGGGTGGATAATTCCATTTGGTTCCTAATCTCACCTCTACTATTTCTGTGCTATGTGCCTTTGGGCTTATTTACTTTAGCTGCCCTAAACTTGGTTCCTTCATTTTCAAAATGAAGGCAATATAGAAATCACATAATTCTGGGGGAAGTTTAAAAAGAATTCACAAAAGCAAAATATCCAGTGCATAATAGTTACTCCCCAGAGTTAGTCTCCTCTTTGCTTGCTACCAGGAAGTTGAGAGACAGATTGCTATTTCAAAGTTGGTAACTGCTGCAATATCTGTACACGCATACACATACACATCCACATTCACACACAAATAACATATGATACAATGTTTACCTGTGAGGTGAGTTCCTAGTTTATAATTATTCTTCTCAAACTGCTCCTGACTTAGCAGAGCACTTGATGGTCCAGTGTCTGGTGATTTCAATATGATCTAGCCTGCATATTTAAATTCAATTATGATATAGTTATATTATAAAGTTGCATTGATTTGATTTTATTGTTTTTATTTATAATGTTCTGATCTTAATTTTTTACTATTGTTTTATTATGAGTTCTCTTGTTGGGCATTTCCTTAAGTTCTTGACACTTCTGGGTGGATAGACTTTGATACAAGGAAAAATGTGTCCCAATTATTTCAAAGACCATGTACTCTGTACCTCAGTTTCCCCACATGTAGAATAGACAACATATTAAACTTATAAGTTATCTATGGCATGAAAAAAAGGGTCTACTTTTGAAATGTGTTGCACAAGTAGAAATATTCGTCTGGAGGCTAGAGAGATGGCTCAGTGGTTAAAAGCTCTTGCTTACTGTGTTTCCAAAGGTTCTTAGTTTGGTTCTTGGTGCCCAAGTTAGGTAGTTTACAATCTCCTGTAACTTTAGTTTCATGAGAGTGAGGTCAAAGGCAGCCAGTGAGCAAGGAAACCTAAATGCAGTATGAGAAAAGTGCATAGCCAAGCTCCTGTGTCATAGGGATACAAGTGTGGTTTGTTTTCAAGCATTTTACTTAGTCTGAACATGAGCCAGTAGAAGACACGCAAATACAGAAGATAAAGAAGCAGAAGTAAGAATGATATATAAGGTGAATACTTGAAGAAAGACCCAGAAAACAATCCCAGTGAGCTAAAGATCACAGGAAAAAAAAATTACAAGTACTCAAGGCAGCCAAGATCACAATCAGATTACCTAATACAAGGCAGCTTTTCTTTAAATGGAAAACAATGCGCATTGTTTGTCCTTGAAATGTTTCATGCACTGCTTTTAAAAGAATGCCTAAGCACTCCAAACAACATCCCATATCTGACAGAGCCCTGTCACCCTGCTGCCCTAGAGATCATTGTTCCTATACAGTATTGGGAGGCTTGACTGAATAGGTGTTGCCAAATGTAGCAGTCACTGGTAATACATAAGGCCAGAAAACAGATCTAAGCAGAAGGAAGAATTTGAATAAAGCTAGGGCCCACCTGCTCAATAATGAAATAATTGCCCAAAGCATGTCCTTCTACAGTCTTACCCAATGTAACAACTGTTCTCCTGCCCTCCCTCTCTCAATGCTGTCTCAAAATTTGCACATAATCTCAGTCTCTCTTAAAGATGCCGATTCAGAAGCCAGACAGCCACTTTCCTAATGTCATGAAAATAGATTCAATTTTACATACATCAGGGTGATTTTAGAAGCAATTTCTACATCTCCAGTGTAAGCATTACTTATATTTTCCCCTTCAAATCTCATCCCGGTGGTTCCATAGGGCATTTTAAAAGTTACCTGATGCATTTTAGGGCATTCAAAAAAATCCCCAGAGTGTGTTTATAGCTGTAGCCCTAGACACTAGATGCATAGAAAGAATTCTAAAATATTCAGTGATTCAAACAAATGCAAGATTTCATAATAATTGGATATAACCAGTCAATTGAAAGCTGTTTTTTCTCTTTTAAAAAGGGATATCATTAAAATAAATATGTATACACAAGTACATAGGAGTACACATGGTTTTACATATGCATGCGATACAAATGTAAAATATGGACACCCCACACATTGAATTGTTTGGGAAGACTATCCTTGATAAAATGCCTCCTCAGATTCCTGAGGACTGAATGTTCTCCTTTCTTCCTCTTTAGGGAAGAATTCACCCCGGTCTTAAGCATTTTTATCTCAAGGGTCTAAATATTCTTCACAGTGAAAACAGTGGTGATATTTCTCTTTGAAATCTAAAAAATCAGTATGATCTAGGTTGTTTTCCCATATGACTATGACACTTAAGATTAAATACCTGCAATTTTGGATCACAGTAATTGTCAAGCTTCTTGGACCATAATCTTTTGGCATCTGATGTCTTTTCAGAGTGCCTTTTTAACAAGAAAAAAGTTTGCACACGAGGCAGGGCTATACAGGAGAGGTTTGGTATGGGTAAGTACCAGGAGGGCCAGTTTCAAGAAAAGCTTGTAATGCTCAAAATAGAAGGGCCAGAGATACCTCAGTGCAACTCAGGGGTAACTTTTCTTCAAGGACTTCCTAAGCCCACTTCCTAGCCTGCACCTGTACCTTTCCAGTTCTCTGTCTTCTCCGCTTTCTGAATCCCAGGGAAATAAATGAATCCAGTTAATTCACCCAGATTAAGGCAGGAAAGGGCTATGTGTATGATAAAGAAGATCACAGATTGCCTCTTATCTCAGAGGAAGAAGCAGCAAAAATTAAATATTTGTTCATAAGATAATCAGTGTATTTTTAGATTTTTGTTGCAAAAGCCATTATGCAACCTTAAGTACTATTCAAACTTAGCATTGTCAATAGGGGAAGAGTGATATCATGTGGCAATTGATAGAGTTGAGAGCAATAAACAATACCGCTATGTTGTATATATTTTTCCAAAATGATTAACCTAAATGAAATATGATGGTCAATCAGACAGCGCTGGAGGTAGACCATCTATAGAACAACCATCTCAGACTTTTGAGAACTGTCAGATTCCTGAGGAAATAAACCTAGGGATTATAGGAAAGCTGACAGAGAGGGCAATCCAAATGGCATGTGAGTGCCTTGTCTGGATCCTGATTTACAGTGAAGGAACCAGAATATTCTGGGGTCTCAAGGGAATTTTAACTGTGGACACGCATCTTTGCTGTTATTGGATCAAGGTCACACTTCTTAAAGAAGAGTAATTGTATTGTGGTGTGTTGAAGAGCTGTTTTACATCATAGGAACCATATACCCAAAATATTCTAAAAGCTTCAACTGAGTTTCTAAATAGCTCAGGTGATTTGGTTTAGTGAAAGTGCAATACAATGTCAATACTGAAAAATGTTACCAGTTGGTGAATGCAGGTAAAGGATACTACATTTGAAAATCATCCATTGCGTTCCTCAAGGTTGTGCATTCCTAACCATGGTATTTACATGGATAATGTTACAAAATCCACAGCCCCCATCTCTGATCCACAAGGAGATTTTTGTTTGGAAAAAACCTTCCAAGTTATATGCTGCACTCTGGCTTAGGGGTCTTAAGTCCATGAGAAATTATCTATATGACTCTGGGAAGCTGAATCAAACACATCTTATCTACCAAATAGGATCTGTAACACTAAGTATCTTATGGGAATTTGGTGGAAATGAAAAGAAAGTGTTTGCATCCTAGATGGTATGACATAATTTCTTTAGTCTTTCATGTTCTCATCATGCCACATCCTCTAGACAGACATATCTAAAGTGGACTTTACACAATGTGGTTCATTCTGCCTATAATGTATAAGATATATAGTGAAAAGTTATTACCTTATTATTAAATCCAGGAAAGAACTAGCTTAAAGCATGGTTGAAAGATCAGAATGAAAGGCATCGTTTTCAAGCCTAGCCACCAATCTAGGCTTATAACTTCCAAGCCTTGGAGCTCTCCTTTGGATGAGAGAACTTATATTAGCCAAGGATGCCTTATTAACTCTGCATGAAAATGAAGATAGTCTTGACATAATAGAACTATATAGGGCTCAGGAGGCACAGCTTCCAGTATGTACATCATGGAACTCAGAAGCCTTGGGGTTTTAGAGATTGTTACTTAAATATTAGGGACAGAGACAGAAACAGTCCATGACTCATCTATCTTACAAAGTAAAATGTGAAACAGTTTTGAAAATTGTCAGCTACTAAATTCAGTACAGGATGCTTTTTGCCTTAAGGTCACATCATCCTCCTTCTTTGTACCATTATTATTTTTAACTACCTGTCTCTATTTAAGATGACTTGTTCCCATTCTATCTGCATAGGCATAGGTTCTCTCTCTCTCTCTCTCTCTCTCTCTCTCTCTCTCTCTCTCTCTCTCTCTCTCTCTCTCTCTGTGTGTGTGTGTGTGTGTGTGTGTGTGTGTGCATGTATTGTATAGGTATGTGTACACTCACATGTATTTGCATGTGTGTGCTTGTGTGTGCAAGTGGACATCAGTAATTGCTATCTTGTAACTACCCCAATCACTCCCTACCTTATTTATTGAGGCAGGATCTCTTTCTGGACTTGGCGCTCACTGATTAGGCTAGACTGGCTGGCCAGCAAGCCCCAGGGAGTTCTCCTGTCTCCATATAGCTAGTGTTGAGCCTATTGGCAAATGCCACCCAGACTAACATTTTCTCTGGGTGCTGGGATCCAAACTCAGGTCTTCATGCTCACGTGGCATGTCCATTGGCTGAGTCATCTCCATAGTCACATATTCTTAAATAGTCTCTTTACATCAGGTTGGCCTACCCCAAAGCTTTGCCAGGGAGAAGACCTGTCCTCTCTGATATCCCAGGAAAGCATTTGATCCCATAGTTTACTGGACTTAGTCATTGTGAGTGATCCACAGAAGAGGTACCAGGAACAAAACTGAACACTGATACTCCATTAATCCTAGTTGACTTGACTTACTGAATCCATTAACATCCTGAGAACTGGAGGAGAAGCCTTCATCATTTCGGGTGGTGCTGAGCTTGGTGGCAGGCTTGTCAGCTGAGGCCACTGGGCCCATCTCCCTCTGGGCTCCACTCTGTGTCTCCTTCTGCTTCTTAGCCAGCTTCCTTTGGGACATGTGCAAGGGAAAAATCACAGTCAGGTTCTAGTTGCATTAGAGGACTGGGAAGGTACATTGCTCTCTTTCCCCATCCCCCATTCTCAATACCATATTTAGTTCATTCAACAGAAGCAAAGGCAAGGCAGGATCTCCAATGTCAGGGTCAAGTAAACACAAGCCTTCTTGAAACTAGAAATAATTTTCATTTAGCAGTTGTTTTCCCATAACAATGGGCATGTTATATATTTGAGCTTATAATAAGAAATCAATGAGGCTCTAAGATGCTTCCTCCACTTTCTTTTTGGAGGGAGGAAAGGTCAGGCTGTTTTCTCTGTTTTCATACCTCTAAACACCCTCCCCAATAGTCCTAATGCATAATGCTATCTATCTTTGAATCATACCAGGTAACAGAGATTTTTATTCCTCCCTAGGGAACTAAAAGGTCAAAAGCTTCCTTTATGAACTTATAGATCCATTTTACTTGAATTTTAACCAGTAGGGCTTAGATAAGAGACATAGTCCAGCCTTTCTTGGAGATTTCCTAATGAAGAATCCACCACATAGTAGACTAAAGTGGGCTTGGTGGTTAGTGAGGGTAAAGGTTAATCTTTCAGCTCAAAGGAAGAAAAGCCAAAGCTGGACTTGATTCATAGGCATTCCTACAGAGGAAACAGTCCCAGAGAACTAGAGAGAGCATTCATAATAACAATTGTGTAGAGGGGCATTTCTTAAAGTTTGGTGTCGCTATGAATCATCTGAAGATGTAAGACAGCCCCCAGAGGCCTAGATTTAGGACAGACACATAGCTGCTAAGCTCCCTTAGTTGTCCTGACATCAACCACCGAGGCTATACTCCCTTTGAGTCTAGGCAGACATGAGTCTCCCTTTGCTGCCTGGGGCAGGTTTATTGATCTCTGTCTATGCTGAACTCTTCTACATATTGAGGTGAATAACAGGATTAGCCTCATATAGTCATGAGGATTAAATGGGGTAGTACATACAATACACAGAGCACAGCGCCTGGCACTTAGAGGACAGTGAGCACATGGATGTTGCTATTAAAGTTTTGCTGACTCAGCCAACCACATTCTAATGTCTCACCACCCTCACCAGCAGCCTCACAGTGGAATTCTGTCTTTGAATTGTATCAAGTGACAGTGACTTTGATTTTTCACTTGGGAACAAAAAGGTCAAAGGCTTCTTCTTTTATGGATTGAAAAATCCATTTCATTTACATTTCAACTGGTAGGGCTTAAGTACTTCATAAGTGATAAAAATATGATGACCCTTCTTGCATGTGGTCCCTATGGGTTTACACATACATCTAAATATAGTCATTATGTTTCTGTCAGATGAGAATCTATTGGCTAAATACGTATTTTAAGGATAAATTTCTCTGAGTTCATTGCTCTAGTCTTCACAGAACCTGCTTTGAACGTTAGCCTTTGTTATTCTTGTCTCAGTGCAGAAAGAACAGGTATCCCAGAGAGCTGGAATTAAATATAACATAGGAACAGTGTTCCTAACCATGGATAGGTCATTCCAAGAGTTAATGATCGCCCTGCCATAAGAAGCACTAAAGGAAAGGATAAATCTAGATGTAGAAGTATGTTAGAAAAGTTTGTCTGGGTCAAACTCCCAATTGACAGTCTCCTCTAAGAACCAAGGTCCAATGTGTAGGTGTAGACTACACATTGACTATAGCATATACTATATAGAGAATGGCAGAGTGACCTTTCAAAGTAACTTTAAGTGAAGACACTTCGAGAAGTCTTTATTTATAAAAGGACTATTGAAAAAGGACATGGGTAGCAAGATGACATCCTAGGGGCCCAGAGGGCCAAGTAGAGGAAGCTCTAATTGGAACCCCTCAGGAGGCCAGATGGGCAGAAGTTTTCTCTTGAAAGTTGCTATCAGTCCTAGATGAGCACGCAGAGAGGAAATCATGGGTCACAATACCCCACACTTCACTTTTCTAATTCTCTGACTTTCTATAGCATTACCCAGACCAAATTAAAAGCCACAGGTGTCAAAAGACCTCTCTGGTGCAGTTCTGGCAGAGCACACCACAGCAGTAGAAAGCATGACAGCCATAAGGACAGGGTGAATCTGGACAGAGAAGAGACTAGTTTTTATATTCCTCATCTGGCCATACTTTGAATTCGTAAAGTGGAGTTCTTCATTTATTTATTCTTAACAATTGGCCTGGGGAAGAAATTGCACTCAAGAAAAGAAACACAAATTTTTTTGGTCATTAATGGTTTGGCCACAGGCAGACTGTTGTACTAGTAAAACGACTCCAGGTGGTCAAAGGAATGACAAGAAATACAACTTGGTTCAGCCTGGCCCTCTCTCACCATCATCAGGCAATCAACCAGCAAAGAACACCAACAAAAAGAAAAATGAATAATTTTGTAGCTGATGGCATTTCAAAACTTTATTCTTCATTCATTATCAAAAAGGAGTCTGTTTAAAAATGTATATGTGACCTTCTTAATCATAAATTTGAAAGGATATACAGCAGATATTTTGCCTCCATCCAAACTCGCTCACATTGGCCCAGTAGGAAATAAAAGGAAATCTGATAAGAGAATTAACTTGAAAACTACAAATGAGTATGAATCAGAGCTTTGCTATTTCCTTGAAGGCAAAACTTCTAGCCAGTCTCATTCCATTCAGGGTAAATAATAGAGAGAGAGTTGTCTTCAACACAAATCACTGGCTTCCAAAGGAATAATAATATCCAAAAGAGGTCTCATTGCTTATTTAAAAAACAACATTTTATAGAAAAGTTTGGGTAGAACCAAACACACACACACACACACACACACACACACACACACACACACACACACACGAAAAGAAAAACAGCCTCTCTAAAACATGGAGGTATTTACAAATTTAAAGACTAATTGGTAAATACCAGCTATATGCTTGTATGTTAGCCAGGTTTACATAAAAAAAATACCAAAGACAATGAACTTCTAAAGAGAAAGGTTGCTTAGGAGTTGTTGACTTCCTGACCCCTCTTTTTTTTTTTTTTTCCTCTAGCAAGAGAAGAGCATTTTCTATGTGCTTTGCAGAGTAAGCTGCTCAAGACAGGAGCCAGGAAACAAAGTGATGTAGCTAGGCAGAGGTCTGAAAATTCCCAGGTGACCTTTCACTAAGCCTTCCATTCCAAAGCACCTGTAACACTGCTCTCTGGGCCTCAGCCTAACATAAAGTCCTTTGTGAGAGGGGTGGGACTCCTCCAAACCATCTTAGTGTCCTGGGATGAGCCCATAGCTGAAGCTTCCGGCTTGCTTTGGTGATGGGTGTCCTATGTGAGTGTTTGACAATAGGTAAACACAGCCCTAAAGGTAGAAATTGATGAGATGCCGAAGAAAAGGAAACAAACTCACAGCTGGCATTCAAAATTTAAGAATTAAAACAATCCTAGTAACAGGAAAAAATGGAGGTTTGTTTTTTTTGTTTTGTTTTGTTTTTTGTGTGTGTGTTTTTTTTTTTTTTTTGCCATTTTCACAGAATTTAACTTATCTCTCCCATTTTTTTTTCCCCTTCTGGAGGAAACCCAAACTTGAAAATACCAAAGACTTTCAAGTTATGGTCTAGGCCTCAGCTTAGCCTCCTCTTCACACTTCCCAGTAAACAGCAACTATGTCCACTATTCCATGATGCACAATACTCCTGGCCTTGATGTGGTCTTATTTCCCACTGGGAACCTCTCTTCATCTTTCAAAGTTGAAAGTCATTCCAATGTCAGATCTCCTCTGTGGCTTCTTGCTGCTCTACTAACAGATCTGTAATTTTCTCCTCTCGGGATATCTCATTCTTTGAACAAATATTTGAGCACATACATGTATCAGGCTCTGCTAAATGTAAGAAAGCTGTGTCTTCTTCACCTTGACCCTCTACAAGCCCAGAGACAAATGACAAAGACACACATTAAATAGGTAAGTGCAGAAATATAAAATCACAGAGATGAGGAATGCTACGAAGAAATATTTGGTTCTGCGAGAGAGTTAATACTTGGTTTGAACTCTGGCAGGGGACCAGGAAAGGTTTTGATGCCATGTCAGCTAAGCACTCATCCATTCTTGTGACAGTCATTCAACTCTCACCCACTAGGGTAAGCACCTCTTGGGAGAAGGGCTTTTTGACTCCTTGTACCTACTCCAATTTCTTGCAAAGTATCTGGCACATAGCCCATGCTCAATAAATTTGTTGCACAAATTTCTATTTAAAAGTCTACGGTTTGAAGTGTAGAAAAGATTGTTATCCTGCTCTGAGTACAAATTATAACCACTTCAAAAGTGGATAAGTGCAACCAGGGAGAAGGAACGCCCTGCACAACATCAGTTTGGGCCTTGGAATGGATGTACTTTGGGATATTTTGGGTAGATAACTCAGCATTTTGTTTTTGGAATATTTGCAGAGTTAGTGTTCACAGAAGTCTGTATTAAAACAAACAAACAAAACAAACAAACAAACAAAAAACCCTAAACCGCGTACCATAGAGTATCCCAAGTCACAGAACCATTTAAAACAAAACAAAACAGCTAAACATCATAAAATAGTCATATGATGCATAGGGTTGTCCTTCAGGGCCTTTAATATTGGAGTATATGTGACTTTTCTGAACTTGGAAGTATTTCTCTATTAGTTTTACAATTCTTGCCAACTGGGTCACAAGTTTTCACCAGCAGGGGGTACCAAAAGCTGAAGAAAAGAGAGAACACAGAGGCCTATGGATTTCTTGCAGCTCGTTTCTAGAACAGGAGAATGTTTCAGAACAGTAATGTCAACCTTTTAAGGCCAGAGAAAGCTCTCCTCTCTCTCTCTCTCTCTCTCTCTCTCTCTCTCTCTCTCTCTCTCTCTCTCTCTCTCTCTCTCTCTCTCTTCATTTCTTTTCTAAAATTATTTTCTTCCCCCATGTTCATGACTTTGCTGCACAGGCAGTTATACTTGTGGCTGAAGACAGGGTATCCTGATGAAAACAAACAAAAACAGAAAACAAAACAAAACAGACAGGAGTCCTTTCCAGTTCAGGCTTGGGGTGTGAGGATCCCTACAGATAGAAGAGGCAATGAGGGATTCCAGCATTGACATTCACAAAATCCCTCAGTCTCTTCTTGTTTTGGAACAGGAGGATCCAATTTATTATTTTAGTTCAATCTAAGAATTTTTCCTGGATATAAACATATATATATATATATATATATATATATATATATATTCTCTGTGGCAGATACTGACCAGCATTGGACACTCTCCTGGGCAGATACTGACCAGCCATGCATACCCTCCAGTGCAGATACTGACCAGCCATGGACACTCTTCCTGAGTAAACACTGACCAGTCATGCATACTCTCCTGGGCAGACACTGACCAGCCATGGACACTCTCCTGGGCAGACGCTGACCAGTCATATACATTATCCTGTGTAGACATTGACCAGGAACTTTTTTCCTTCCCAGAAGGTTTTGCCTCCGGCCCAGCGTTTACTAGCAACTCTGGGTAGAATATCTTGGTAACTCACAGAGACTTGGACCTTGAAGCCAGAGTGTAGAGCTATATACCACAAGACTGATTCCCTATCTATGATTGCCCATGATAATAGGAAGAGAACTATACTAGTCTCCCATTTCACAGAAGAGACTTCCTCTTATTAAGACCTGGATAAAGGGTTCTTAGTCAAGTCACACAATACATAGGTAGGAGCCATAGGACCTAGTCCCTGCTTTCTGCCTGAAAACTCACACACCCTTTCCAACACTCTTGTACCTCTCTTCTAGGGATGGGATTAGAAATGCAAATAAGATGATAATCTCCCTTTGCTGAGGAAACCACACATTTTGATTGCAGGACATTGAGAAATCAGTCTGGAAGTAAGCTTGGAGTTTCTTTCCTGCTGGTTAGCTTTCATATAATGCCAGAAGGAAAAGCCAGCTGCCAGAGGATAAAAGCTATCAAGAGTTTTACCCAGCTGTGAGCCCTATGAGCTGCAATACTCACCTACCAGGAAATAAGTGTCCACTGGTGCCATAGTGATGACTGATAGAGGGATAAGTGACAGCTTTTGGGTTGGATTTGAGGTTTGCTCCAAGAAGGTAATTCATGCCTGGTACTGTAAAACCTGGTCACAAGCCCATGCGAAGTAGGTCATAGGCCATAGGGTGAACATACTATTGTTTGTTTGCTAAGTGCACAAGGTGTGCAACTGTGCTCGAAACACTTCTGTTTATATACATATGTCAGTGCTTTGTTCTCTGAACACTTCTGTTCACATACATAGATTAGTGACTATAGCCTTGGTCAGGGAAGCTTCTGCTTAAATAGGCACCAGTTAATGCAAAGACTCATAAGTGATCAAAATGATGATGAGAATAAATGATGATATGAAGGAATGGTGTGAAATTCTACCTTCTGAACATGGCATAGATATAGCACCCATGAACATGCAGCAACAGTGGTTACTTAACACATGACCTGGCCAATATTGAGCCCCTCAACCTTCCAGCATGGTAGGAGGTAGAGCTCATGAGGCTCTGTTCCTTTCTGAGGAGCAAGAGGCAGTTAATAGATGCTGGGAGCCAGGAGGTCATATTTTCCATAGGTGTAAATACTGGTAAATTGTTCTTCCTTGAGTAAATAATGCCCTACTCATGCTCATGCAAGACAGACTAATTAGCAGCAACAGGGCACAAAAGACTTTTTTAAAGCCCATGGAAGAAGGAGGTGGGGGACTTGGTGGAAAGTATGGCAGGAAGCAGAGGAATTAAGAGAAGATAATGGTGGTGTTGGGGATAAGGACAAAGTACATATGTACAAAGTATGTTATACATGTGTATTCGATATATATTGAAACAAAAGCCATCTTTGGGTGTTCATTCTCAAGAACCACCCACCTTGGTTTTTGTTTTGTTTTGTTTTTTGTTTGTTTGTTTTTGTTTTTGAGGCAGGATGTCTCATTGGCCTGGAGCTTGCTGAATATGCTAATCTGGATGGCCAATAGGCCTCAGGGAGTCACCTGTCTCCAACTCTGCAATGCTAGGAGTACAAGTACATATAACCATGGTCCTCTATTTCGTGTGGGTCCTGGGGATCAAACTCAGGGCCTTATGTTTGCATAGCAGTAATTTTATTTAGTTGAACTATCTCCCTATCTCAGAAGAGAAATTTTAGTTGTTTCAAGCCACACAGAACGTGGTATTTTGTTATAGCAGCCTTGAGAAACTAATGTAATTATAATAGTATATATAAGATACACACCACACTCATTTAATAAACATTTGTATTTTACCTTCTTCACTCCAGGTACTACTCACGGACTGTAGGCACCGCGTATCAAGGGCTTTAGTTCTAAAAACTATGTGGATAGCTACAGCACTGCCATCACTCACAGATGAAGGGACAGGGCAGAGAGACTTGAAATGGTCTGCAGAAAAACACCCCGACTTTCCAGAGGCAGAGCAGAGATTCAAACCTGTGCACTCAAGTTTCTGGATGTTCTCTCTGACTTTTCTGTTATGTTGTGCCCAATTGAAGCATGTGGCTTTCTCTTCTGTCTCCCTCCTCCCCAGGCAAACAGACTTCCACACATGTGTATATCTATGAAGAGTGCCCATTCTCTCATTGAGCATCCTGTCTACCCATGGCCTCTGTTACGTACCTATTCTGAAATGGTGGGGGCTTTCTCACTCCTTGTATGGGAACCTCTCTACTTTCCCAAGGTGGCAAAGTAGCAACAGCAACAACAGATCTTATTATGATGGTTGAAATACTTAAGGGACCATGGCCACCACCTATCAGCCTCTATCCCTCTATTGCCTTGCTCTCTCTGTCTGTGCCTCTGCTGGTCTATCACTGCTTCTTTTTGCTGACCATGTCTGCTACTCCTTTTCTCATACTGAAACAGGCTCCTGCTTGACCTAAGGTACAGTTAGACCCCACTGGACATGCTCCTGAGCTGGCACCAATAAGTATGAAGGGCATATGACATATATAAGGGCAGTTCCCATGTGTGCTTGTGGACACACTATCCCAAAACTCTGAAATAGCATCTAGTGGGAGGAGCATGGACTCCCAAGCCAGACTTATGAGGCTCAAGCCATAGTTTACCACTTACTAGCTCTGTAGTCTTGGGTTGTTTCTCATTTCTCTATAACTCAGCCTCTTCATCCCTCAGCTAGTGCGGAAGATTATGAATTTAGATATGGTGATAATGAATTTGAAAGTATTTACACTGAAATCTGTCATATAAGATGTATTTTGATGCTTGGATGTTCAATCTTTGGTTACATGAGTTATAAGATCCTGAATTATCTGGGCTGGAAAGGTCCCTGGGCCCCTCCCACCCTACCTAGAGACCCCCTTGTAATATCGAGTAAGAAGACACCCAGTTCCTTATTGTGCAATGTCAGCAATAGGAACCCATAACAACCCCTCCCAGAAGGTCCCTACATAGGAGGGACACAACACATATTAATTCGTATTTGTGTGTCTATATTCAGTATCCAGTTCAGCACTTGACACAGTATTTAAGTGCTTTTATTATTTTATGTTAAATGAAACTTCCATATCTGACCCTCCTCATAACTTCAGATTGAACACTCTTCTTTACAAAGTGGCTGCACTTGACTGACTGTTGTAGAAACTCTCTTTATTCTACCAGAGTGAATGGCATGTATTCTCCAGCTTGTCCATGCATCACAGTGTCTATATTGTTTGCTAAAATAGAGAGAGTTGCGCTCGGTTATCAGAGTATTAGAGTTTGAAAGTCTAGGCTAAAGCTAAGAAACTGTTCTTTTCCAAGTTCCCAGGAGATGCTAAGCACTGTCCTTTGAGAAGTACTCTCTATAGCACTCATCATCCTGTGCTCAAGAGAGGAAGGGACACATGGCACTTATCTGCTGTCTTTCTCTCTTAGCATCTGGAACCACACTTAGACACTTCCTCTACCACTGTGCTTAGGAGAATATTCTTTTTAATTCAGAAATTTCATTTTCTTGAGAATTTATTCTGAGGAAATAAGAACAATAATGAAAACAAAGGACATAACATATACCATGAGGCGATACTGGGACACTCTGCTTCCTATATGCACTTTTTCCACCAATCATGGTGCTGTTGGTACTTTAGATAATACATAATGTTTGCTTACATCCTTGATCTCAACTTTCTAGTTGTCAGGGCTTCCATTACTCCCAGGTATAACATAAGAAAAATGTCTCATGCTGGGTGTGCTACTTATAATCTCAGCACATGGGCAACTAAGGCAGGAGACTTCCCAGTTGAAAGCTAGTACGCACTACATATTGAAACCCCATTTTCAAAAACAAAAAGATCTGTAAACATTGCCACATATCCTTGGGGTCAGAGTAAGAAATTTCTTCTAGCCATAGTACATATGTGTAAATGGAATACTTTAATTTTTCAGACTCGACCATGTGGTTGGTACCTAGAAAACAGCTTGAAGCTTTATAGGGCTATCATAAAGTGGTGGTTATTTCTTTTTGTTTTATTGATGAGAAATCCTGGACCCAGGAGGGTTAATGCTAAACTCATAAAACAGGTAAAGGGAACAGGTGGGTTTGGAGCCCAGTTCTTCAGTCTGCAGTGCCTGCTGTCTCCCTCACCTCCTCTGGCGCTTCTATTTAATAGCACACAATCAGTTACAGCCTCATAAATGTCTAACAATAGGGAAGCGGCTCGGTAAATTATAATACATCCCCTGGATGGAATATTATGCAACTATTAAAATGATGGAGTGCCATTAAAGATGAAAACTATGTAGCAACATGGAAAAATGCTAACCGGATTACATTAAGTTAAAATACCAAAAAATAAAACTGTGCCTACATTGTGATTACAACCACGAGGTAGTATATCTATGTGTGGATGGCTGAAGGTAGAGTGGAGGTATTAAGGATAATTTTCCATTCCCTTTTGATATTCATTATTATCATAGCATCTCTGTGATTTTTTTTTATTTCTAAGCAGTAGCAGGATACTGATAAAATGCAAGATGTTAGGTCTGCCAGAGATCCACTTGGATTACTGGAACTCAAGCTCCTCTGAGCCTTTTGAGTGTGGCAAAGAGGTGCTGACCTTATTTTCCTCAAACCACATCATCACAAGCATGTTTTTGAACATAGGACCCTTTCATTTCCCTGTCCAGTTTCCTTGAAGCACAGCAAGCCACAAGTGCATGAGCCAACAGCTCTGAGGGCATTGGTGTAGATCACTCAGGGAGCAATGGTCATTATGAACACGTAGTCGTAGGGTGTCAGGTATTCCTGTCTGTTAAAGGTACTGAGCAGTATGCTGGGCTCATGCATTATGCATCAAGAGTGTCCTGGCACCCTGGCCCTGCCGTTCAGGAGAAGCCTTGCAAAAGGAACATCTGATGAACTGATTGGTATGTCAAAATGTCATTAAGGATAAATTAATGGATGTGTTACTTTGGCTGTAAGAGACAGTGCCAGCAAGACATCAGGCAGCCGGCAGGCTGTTCTCCAGCCCACGACAGACGGAGGTTTGCAATGGAGATTCATGGTCTTTATACGTTGTGAGGTGCTTCGCAGAGAGAAGAATAAACAGAAATGCTCCAGCACTTAAGTGCCGTAAAATCACAAGCATGAGATAAATTAATTAGTGTACACCAAGAAGGCGGCTTGTCTGTCTGCACTCCTGGGGAAAGCAAGAATGGATGGCACTGGGCTAGAGATGATAGGTCCCAGCACCAGCCTTCAGAGAAAGCAATTGAGTTTAATGTGCCATCATAAACTGCAGTTGATGGAAAGATAAGTCTGGTCTGCATTTGGTTTTTAAAGAAAAAAACTATTTCTGCATACTGCTCCCAAACTCTTTCTGTCTGTGGGTCAGATGTGTGGGGAACCGAAGACAACTGTGAACTGGTCCTGCCTCTAGGGTCAAGGAGGGAGGATTATGATACCCCAACACTCCTGATGCAATTCATGGGGTACCTTCTGCTGTCCTAGATATGGAGTGCTTCATTCCATAGTAAAGGGAGGCTCACCACCTGACAGCCTGCCCCATTGTTAACTCATCAGCATTAGAACACTCATTGGATTTTCCTAGCATCTTTATTCTTGCAAATAAATAATAAGAACAGAGGTTCTTGAGCTATTTGTTGGGTACCAGACCCTGGATTCTGATTGCAACTTATATAGGAGGAAAATGAAGATCTGGGCAGGTACATGTCTAGTCCATGTTGGAATCATGATCCAAAGCCATGTCTGCAGAGACCAGAGATTGACATCTTAACCACACCTCAATTGTAATTTCTGCAACTGCTGCTTGGTGAATGGGGCCTGGTTTGCAGGGCAACACAGCCTGTAATCAGGCACAACTGTGGGAACTTAATTTGGGCACATCCTGGGCACTCTGATAAACAAGTGTCTTGGGTTTGCCAACCAATCTTTTGTGCAAAATTACTTTGTATGGAAAGTAGGTTGTTTTTCCATGTAAGGCTTCTTTTTTATTTCTCTTTTCAAAGTTAAATCGTTTGGAATAATTAATTTCTTTTCAAAATATGGAAATCAGTTTCATGTCTATATAGTAGTAATGAACAATGAGAACAGCAATTTTGAAACCTCCGTGCCATTGAAAATGGCATGGAAAAAAGGAGATATTCAAGTATATATCCGCAGATCACACAAAGGACTACACATCAAAAATTATAAAAAAGGTGATGAAAAAGAAAGCAAAAACAAGAAGCTGGGTATATTGGTCTGGTCAGTAGTCCAAGTATTCAAGAAGCTGAAGCAGGAGATTAGAGTTCAAGACCAGGCTATCTACATGGTGAGTTCAAGCCCAGACTGACTACAAAGTGAGTTCAAGACAAGGTTGAAATACATTTAAGTTCTCTTGTGACTGCCCAGTCCTTTGCAGTGTAGTTAATACATCTATTTTCTTCTAAAAGAGAACTGAGGAATGCCACCCAAATGAAGCGGCATATAGCATTTCTAGGCCAGAAGACTTGATGTCATAAAAAACTCAGTGTGAAGATTCAGTGCAATCCCAGTTAAGAGCCAGCATCATTTTTTATTTTGTTTTTTTTTGACAAGTGGAATAAGTGGAATCATCACCATGTATTTATTTTAAAGGAAGGAAAAAAATTCATTAAGTCTCAACTGCCCAGAAAAGATCACCTGGGACATATTTTATTAAATAAGTTCATCATTCGATTACTCTATAACTAGTTACTTGTGTGTTTGTTACAGATGGATTTAAATAAAATCTTTCCACAGCACAGCCCTTTTATAGGGCATTATAAACAAAGACATGTTAAGAGATTACATTTCAAAGTGGGACTCAAGAGGCCTGTTCAAACAATCTCTACCCTCTGTTCTCTTAATCTCTGTCCTTATTTCTCTTACGCGTATTATAAATTTCATACCAATTATAAGAAGATGAGTGACTTCTCTGTTTTATTTCTCATGTCATTCATACAGAGAATATATTTAAAGGGATAACATGTTTGTTATAAAGTTTTCTGTTGTCTGTATCTTTTCCTATTATAATCTGGATGTAACGGTTATACACTTTCAAGTCAGATCCAACTTTGGACCATATTCATTGCATGTTCCCCTTGGACTCTGGCTCTGTGGGGCAGAGACTGTGGTTTTCATTAGTTTTCTTGCCATGTAGCGTAGTCTCTTTCAGGATCTTTGACACATGAATCTCACATTGCACCATAAGATCAGGGAGCCCCTAACAGCATCTCTTTGTTTTCTTTCTCACATAGCCCTTGTCCCTTGTCGGTTTTGTGAGCTTTCATTTCTTTAAATTTGAAATGTAGTTTTTTTTCTTAGGGTTAATGTAAAGATTCCACGAAATACCCATGTGAAAATCATTTGTACATTACAAAGTAACAGTAGACATAATAGGGTAGGAGAGAGGGCTCAGCAGTGAAGAGCACATAATACTCTTGCAGAGGACCCAAGTTCAATTTGCAGCACCCATATCAGGTGGCTCACCCCCACCTGCAGCCCCATCTCCAGAGGATCTGGCACCCTTTTCTGGCCTTCCAAGGTGTGTATATATGTGTACACACACACACACACACACACACACACACACACACACACACACACACACTTTGTACTTATTGTACTACAAACACATGGTGGGTGTGTATTCTACATTTTCTTTATACATGTGTAAGTGGATGGGCATATTTATTCTGTTTTAAATAACATGCAAGATGCACAAGCTCCATATCATATGGTTCTCTCCACATATGTTTACACTTTGCTTTTTTATGTCTGTTAATTTTAAAATATTTTAATAGGGACCCCAATTCTGTGCCTGTATAATATTATCTCAAGCTGTTCCTATAAGTTTTCACTGTATCTCTAATTTGAGATTGCTATTCCTGATTCATAGATGAGGAAAGAGGCTCAGGCTAGATGGTGGTTAAGCTCCAAACCAGCCTGGGTAACACAGAAAGACCCTGTATCAAAATAAAGGAGGAAAATAAAGAAGTGTAGTGGTATATTATTTATGATTTATTAAAGCTTGACTGAGGATTCAGAAAGCAAAGTCAGCCTCAAGCTATAGAGATCAGGCAGTGGTGATACACACTTGTAATCCCAGCAGCCAGAAGGTGGTATACACCTTTAATCCTAGGACTCAGGATTAAGAGATAGACGGATCTCTGTGAGTCCAAGGCCACCCAGATCTACACAAGATTGAATTAGTCTAAAAGAGAATTACTTCTTACATCTGAAATCCCAGCACTAGAGATGTATAAAAGGTAGAAGCTGGGACCTTAGTAGTATGAAGCAATCACTCTCCAACCATGCTGAAGAGAGGTTACAGTCTAAGACTTGGTGAGAGCTCCTGGAGACAGGATCAGCTCATTCAGCCTCTGGTAGAGGTAAGAAGCTAGTGGCCAGCTGCTTTGCTTCCCTGATCTTCAGCTTGAACCCCAATATCTGTCTCTGAGTCATTTATGTTTGTGTTACAAATTGAATAAAGGAAGGAGGAGGGTAAAAAGGAAACGTTAACATTGAGGAACTGAACTCAAACCTTCATGTGTGCCTTTTACAATAGCACTGTTTTTAGTATGGTCATTATTTTTCTCCATTAGTCCCAACAAATCTCCTGTTTAACACCTTTAAATTATAAGAGATGAGATTACAGTAATATAATATACTGAGTGTATTTCCCCTTGCCAAGGGCTGGGAAACATATTCATGGTCAAAATATCGACTATGGATCTCCTATTAAAACAAACAAAATAAAACAGTAGCTTAGGTCTCCTTCATGGTAGTGTTGTTTTGTTAGAGAAAAGATAAGGGAATAAAAAGAATGGTATGGAATACTATTTTCATAAGATCTGAGCTTAGATTTTTTTTCCCAAGAGGGTCTCCTCTTACCCTGCTGATGCCCAGATGATAAATGGCATGGGGAAAGAAGAACAAACCACAAATTTTCCCTTGGATTTATTCTATTTCTTTAAAAGTTCACTGTTGCTAAGGTCTTTTCTGAAACAAAACTATCCTTCCTTAGTTTTGAGGCTCAATTTGGTTTATAGGCTTACTAAAATTGTATTTTCACATTTTACAAGAAATCTAGTCTCCCATTAATAACAGTGTTTTGGTGGTACTATGATTTCCTTGCCCCTACTTAACCTGGGTGGTCGTAACTTATCAAACTCATCTCAGACTCTTAAAATTCTTAGAATGTTTGAACAGGGCTTCAAAGTCACAACTTGCTTTAGGAAACAGCTCAGCTCTCCTTCCTTCCTTCCTTCCTTCCTTCCTTCCTTCCTTCCTTCCTTCCTTCCTTCCTCCCTCCCTCCCTCCCTCCTTCCCTCCCTCCCTCTCTCTTTTCCTCTCTCCCCTCCCTCTTTTTCATTAGAAAAGAGATTACATCAGCAACACAATGAGACTCCTTAGGGTTTTGAAGTGATGCATTTGAAAGCAATATTTCCAAGGAGATTAGTCATGGCCAAGGGGCCTTTTCTTCTCATATTGGCACCCAAACCATGATGAGGAATCATGTCATCAAATTATCACATACAATTTAAATATATGCTTGGGGCATTTTTGCCATTCCTTAAATGACTTCTATTCAACATGTGTAAAGGAAATGGTTGGGTTGACAACATGGTTCAATGGGCAGAAGCATTTGCCACCAAACTGACAACCTCATTTTCATCCTCAAGACCAATATGGTGAAAAGAGAGAGCCAACCCATACAATTTGTCCTCTGCCTTCCACATACATGGCATGACATATGTACATCCCTTTACTATATGAACTCACATAAACAAACTAATGTAGTTTTTTTTTTTTTTTTTTTTAAAGGAAATAGTATCACCAAGGAATAACCTGTCCTCTGTAGCCTGACTTGTCAAACTCAGGTTTCACCATCTTTTATTTTCCTTTCAAAGTTTTTCCCCCCATGGATGCCACAAAACCAACTATGATAAAGAAAAGTGTGGGTTTTGTGCATGTATTTGAAGATGGGTGTGGCCAAGGAGAAAATAATTCTAAGAGCCAGAATACTAGAAAATCTGCCATGACAGCTTCTCCTAGAAATGGCTACATAAATAAGACTGAATAGACTGGATTAATGGCAATATCAAAAGACATGCTAATATACATTAGCATACAAAGGAGAAACTTTCATGGGATTCCACTCCTAGACAAAGAAGTACAGGTACCTAATAGCTGCTGGGAGAAAGAGAACTGGACTCTCCCAGGGATGAACCCCATACAAGGTTTATCCAATAAAACTGGTCAATTGTGAAAACCATATACATACAAAAAATAAAATGGGTTTACCATGTTGTGGTGATGTCTTGCTTGTACAAATAAAACCTGTCTGAAGGTCAGAGAATGGAACTTGCCAGTAGCTAACCATAGAGTTCTAGAAGACTGTACAGACTGACAGGAAGTGAGCTAGCTGAGCAGAAAGAGGATATAAGCAGGGAGAAACATGAACTCTCACAAGGGTCTGCTGAGATGCTAAGGAGGTAGGGGGTAGCAGTAGCTTGCTAGTTCTCTCTGATCTCTCAGCATTTTCCTCTATGTCTGACTCAGGGTTTTTATTACTTAGATCAATTACGAACTCCATTTACACCAGGTTATATTAATATATCTGTGCATATATGTACATACGTGCATGCATACATGCACACATACATACATATGCATGTAATAATAATAACAATCAAAGAAAAAGAAGCTATCAACTTGATAGTGGGGAGGCACGGGAGGATTTGGAGGGAAATATCTGGGAAAGGCTACATGGAGAAAGAAAATGAAGAAAGTGATGCAATGGTATTTTAATTAAAAAGTAAAACAAATAAGAAAGGAAATAGCTCATGCATACTTTATTCCCAGAAAATTGTTGGGCCGTTTAACTCACAAGATCTTTCTTCACAACTATTAATGACTGCCTCCTCTTTATGTCTTTAGTACTCCTCTATCATTAATTGAGCACATTATTTACAACTACTTGCTGACATGCCCATGTTCTTTTTAAGCTGTGAGTTCCTTAAACATGGGTCTCAGTTAGAAGGACTGGGCAGTCTATGGGACCTTTGACAGTGGAACCAGGATGTATCCCTGGTTCACAAAAGGACTTTGGGAGCACATTCCCTATGGAGGGTTATTCCCTTAACCTAGAGGCAGGAAGGAATGCCTAGTCCCTACTCCAAATGACTTGACAGATTTTGTTGACCCCTCCTGGAAGACATTACCCTCCCTGTGGAGTGGGGGTACGGGGATGAGAGGGTGGTCGGAGAGCATGGGAGGGTGGGAGAGAGGAAAGAATAGAGGGAGGGAAGAAGGAACTGGGATCGATATGTAAAATAAGAAAAATAAGAAAATAATAATAAAGAAAATAATAGTAAAAATAATAAAATAATAAAAAATAAATAAATAATAAAAAAGTTTTTTTCTTCTAATAACTCAAAACTCAGTTCTGCAATTCATATAAAGAAATTGCTTGATAGATAGTGTCTTTTCTATGCGACAGAGAAGCCGCACTCATGAAATCTCAGCAATATGGTTCCTAACAAGAGCTATACAATGAGAAAACCAGTTTCTATGCCAACTTGGACAAACCTTAGATGAAGAGCTACAAGCAATTTACAGTCACTAAGAGAGGGAGAAATAGTTCTTTCCAGAGATTAGCCCTTGATTAGTTGTCCAAGCCCAAGTGGTCAACCCTAAACATTTATATATTCCAGAAATACTAAATTAATTCAGCCGTGTCCATACACACACACACACACACACACACACACACACACACACACACGCATGCCTGCATGCATGCACATGCATATGCACATGAGCCAATAATAATTAACAATGAAGAGGTCATAAATTTTTGAGGGAATAGAAGGGAGCTGGGAAGAATTGAAGAAGGAAGTTGAAGATGAAGAGGTAAAAAAAAGATAGTGTAAACATAGTCATCATGCATGAAATCCTCAAAATAAATAAATAAATAAATAAATAAATAAATAAATAAATAAATAAGAGGGAATACCTCATTACATGCATATAAATGAAAGTCAAACCTTCCAAAGCTGATTTAAAATGGCAGTGTTATGACTTCCATTTTACAGATGAGAATCAGAACCTGAGCTGGAGTTAAGAAACTTCTCTAAATGGCAGGGCCATACTGCCCAGGGCTCTTTTCTGCTCAGCTCCATCATCTATCTAATAAAATCTTGCTAAATGCTTCCAAGCCCCACCAGACAAGTAAGTAATAAGTGGGAAAGCACTTCAGAAGAGATAAAGCATTATACACAAACAAGATGTAATCATTATCATTGGCGGGAGCATCACAGGGCTTAACTAAAGCACTTCCTTCCATTAAAAGCACTCCGCTGAAATAGTGAGAAAGGCACTTTCAGTGTGTGCATCCCATAATTCTATATTTGCTAAGGTCCTACCTGCACGAAGAAGCCTTACTTTGAGGAAGCATGATGAAGGTACTATTTTCAGAAGAAAACCTGCCTCTGCCCTGGAGACACAGCGTTAAGTGTCACTATGGCTGAGTACTTCAGACAATGGCAGTTTAATGGAGTTGTGTCAACAAAAGGATAATGCCATAGTCTTATCTGGGATATACTGGGAACTCTCTCAGGTTGGGCTATATAGGAATGACCCCATGGTCTTCATGCCAGCACAAACAGCAAATGCCCATGAAGAAGCCTAAGGAAGGGTTCTTTAGAGTTGACCTAATCAACAAGCAAGAAAGGAATTACCCCAATTGGCTGATACACAAAGTACTCATAGGCCACGAAGAGAACATACTCTAAGGAAACACAAAGAACATGCTCAAACATACTTGTCTTTAGTGGCCAAATCATGATATGTCAATGGGAGTGTCATAGATTGTGTTTTTTGTTGAGACTCAGGGAGATTGACAGGCTTCACCTGTATCAGAGGGAAAAGGCAGAGAAAGAAAAAGGTAGAAGAAAATAAATAGTGAAGTAACAGCAATCCCGGGGGAAGTTTGGGAGCCAGAGTGGCTTTGATAACTCCATGTTGACTACTGTATACCCCACGAGGATAGTAGATCCACCTGCAGAGGCAACATCAAACATAAACTCCTGAAAAGGGCACTTAACAAGCCTCTGTTGGGGGTAACTAAGCCCTTCCTTCTAGAAAGGGAGTCAGTGTTTTAGAGCATCCTCTTTATGTATACTCCAGTCACTCCTCTCCATCAGTAGACAGCCCACACATGTTCCTTTTCCATCTTTCTAACTTCAAATGCATTTGTAGAGTAGAAACACTTAAACCCATAGCCAGATGTTTCTAAGATTCAAGGTATCATTAATACCAGGTTGGTATGGAAGCTTAAGCTTAGGTGTAAACTTCAAAGTATGGAATAAACATATTTTCCTATCTTTGGAGGAGAAATAGTCCCTTGTGTTTTCCCTGATTAAAGTGACAGAGCTCTGAGTTATAGATTGGTTCTGTTTAGTATTCATGACTGATATGGTTTGCCTCTAATCCAATAGAGTAAACAATAAAGCATTCTTCAATGGCAATCCCTCCTCAAATCTATCTGTACACATGACCTAGCCCATTGCATTTATATCTATCTCACTGTGACAGCATTCATTAATTTCATGCATTTATAATTTGACATGCAACTTTGAATACAATGTTTCTAGCCTGAATTCAATATAAAACTACAAAATCACAGTGATCTGAAAGTCTACCATCAACGTATGCCAAAATAAATAAAAATTGATATTAACTAACTTACACAGAATGAAATAATATAACTCAATAGAGATAAAACAAACATGGAGTGATATCCACTACAGATACCCACTTATTAAAATGCTTGAATTGCTCCGCTTACTGAGCTAGTTGTAGGGTAATGAAAAATTAATAATGAACAGCCACTGTATAGTAGGAGATAGGCATGCAGCTGTTCCAAGCTTAGTATGACCTAAGGAGACCACGGATGAGTTAATATGTGAATGAATGAGAGATCGGTACCATAAAGATGTGAGCCAAGTCTACAGATATAATCTGTGGAAACTGGAAAATGCCCCAATAAAAGAATGATTTTCCTTGTTAAATATATTAGAACTTTCTAGGCACACAAGTTTGGGGGGGTGTATTCTAGGAAGAACACTGAAGGGATAAAGGTACAATACAATGGAAGGGACACATCCATCTGAGTGCTGAAGATGTCAGGAGAGTTTTCTCAAAGTCATCATACAAAATACTAATCTAAGATGCCCTGATAGTTTGATATAAATGGCCCCCATAATCTCAGAGGGAGCAGCATTATTAAGAGGTGTGGCTCTGTTGGAGTGGGTATGGCCTTGTTGGAGAAAATGTGTCACCAGTGTTTCAGTCAAATTCCTGTAGTTTGCAAGATGCACTATATGCAGCCATTCCTCCAACTCCCCATCATGACGATAATGGACTGACCCTCTGAAACTCTAAGTGAGCCATCCTAATTAAATGTTCCCTTCATGAGAGTTGCCATGGTCATTGTGTCTCTTCACAGCAATAGAAACCCTAACTAATACAGAAGTTGGCTCCAGGGACTGGATAGGTCCAACCATGCTTTGTTAGGAGTAATATGGACTTTGGGAGTTTGGGTTAGAAAAGTAGTGGAATGACTTATGCACTGCTTAATGGGCCATACTTGAAGACAGTGGTACTGAATGTGATTTGATGAACTGTGGGGATCAAAAGTTTCGGTGGAAAATAATACTGGTATGTGGCTTAGAAACTGATCTTATATTTTGGTGAAGAAAGTGGCTGCCCCGGTCTGAGGAGTCTGCCTAAAGCTAAAGTGAAGAGATTTGGATTAACTCTGTTGGCAGAAAAAAAAAAATCTCAAAACAGCCCAGACAGACTCTGTCCTGTGGTTACTAGTGGTAACTCCACTGAAGATTTGTGATGAAAAGGAGTGAGCTGGGCAGGGTAAATAACAAAAAGTAAATTTTGAGAAGGAAAACAGCACTAGGGGAGCTAAGTGGTCAAGGAGGCGAAGGGGATAAGAAATAGAATATAGGGAGTGGTGACCTCAGGGCAAGATCACACCTAAGTTTCCAAGAAGCCTGGTGTGGTGGGACATACCTGTAATGCAAGCACTGGGAAGGCTGGGGCTAGCAGATGTCTAGTCTACAGAACAAGTTTCAGGACAGCCAAGCTTAGGCAGTAAAAGGCAGAAAGCTGGTGAAGATGTAATTGAACAATAGGGCCATCTTCCAGCCCCAGCAAGCAGCAGAACTTGGCAGCTTTGGTCACATGGTTCTAGCTTTAGCATTAAAGATAGAAGAAATGGGTTATGGCATTTGCCTCTACACCTAAAGAAAGCCACCAAAGACATGCATATATCAGGGATGTCCCTAAGTGGAGGCTTAGAGAGGCTAGTGCATGCAGGTGTGAAATTGAAGCCTGGATTGTCTTGGAGAATCCAAGATGTTAGGCATGCCAGAGCTGTGGGATACCCTCAGAAGAGAGCCTCTAACAGGCAGTGGAAAGAAGTGTGTTGCAATCAACAAAGCTGAATGAAGTTGGAGATCTGAAGAGCACTTTGACATCAGACATGGAGATGCAGAGTTTGGAGTTTGCCCAGTTGGTTTTCAGTTTTGCTTTGGTCCAGTATTTCCTCACTATGCTCCCTTGTCTGCATTTTGAAATGATAATGTGCCATTATATTTTGGAAGTATGCGATCTGCTTTTTTTATTTTTATTTTATAGGAGATTGAAGTTAAGAGACTGTATGACTCTCAAAAGAGACTTTGAACTTTGGACTTTTAAACATTGTTGAGACTGTGATAGACTATGGATACTTTTGTAGTTGGACTAAATGCATTTTGCCTTATTATATTGTCACAAGCTTATTGGGGCCAGGAGTAGAATGTGGTAGTTTGAATGTAAGTGTCTCCCAAAATCTCACAGGAAGGGCACTATTGGGAAATGTGGCTTTGTTGAAGTGAGCATGGCCTTGTTGGAGGAAGTGTGACATTGTGGGGGTAGGCTTTGAGGTTTCCTATGCTCAGGATTCTTCCAAGTGTCTGAGTTGACTTCCTATTGCCTCTAAGATGTAGGATTCTTAGTTACTCCTCTTGCACCATATCTGCCTCCATATCACCATACTCTGGTCATGATAATAATGGACAGAACCTCTGAAACTAAGTGAGCCACGACAATCAAATGTTTGCCTTAAAGTATTGCCATGGTCATGGTGCCTCCTCGAAGCATAAGAAACCCTAAGATAGATTTTTTTTTAACCATGCAAATTCCACACCAGGGAGGATTTAGTGTCATAGGGCTATAATTCTAGCTGCTCTTGAGGTTGAGACAGGGGGATTATATGTTCTAAGGCAGCTCCAACAATTTAAAGAGACCCTGTCTTAGAATTAAGAAGTGATAGGGAAGTGTGGGGATACTCAATGTCAATGCCCTTGCCTGGCATGTGTGAGGCCATGGGTTCAACTGTCAACATTCCTCACCCATAATCCAGACTTCAGGCTACAGTTTCAAAAAGACTGAAGCTATCGAGTGTAGGGCCTATGCATCAACAAGGATAGTACCAACTCTGTCTTGTCTACGTGTTGATGCCTTAGGGGAGACTAGTCTCCCTTGGGATTGCTTGGCCTTAGACTGTGATTATGCTCTGTCAACATGTTTTCTGTCAGCTTTGGGTAATTGGTATTGATTGTCTCGAATGGCTTTCTTTTATCCCTATTTTTTTCTTTGTCTTAATTCAAAGGGACTGATGAATTACAGAAAATGATTTTTGAGCATGTCTTGATATAATCATTTATAAATGCCTCCTTAAACATATTGTTCAAGGATACCTAGTTGGTAACAGGCAGAGTGTGTACAGCAATAGGCATCTCAGAGAAGAACCTGGCCTCTTATATCTTAGTTAAGGCCCTAAAAAGAGCTAGGTATTTTACAAACATTTTATTCATCAACTCTTCATAAGACATCTTAAAGCATATGTTTTTAAACCCAATTTGATATAGTAGGAAACCAAGACTCAGATAAATGAAGTCATATATCTAACATACACATAGGAACAAAGGTTGTCTTAGAGTTAGAAAAATAAGGAAAGTGTAAGTTCTGTGATAATAATAAATGATAGCACTTATTTTAACTTTAGCTGTTACATTGTTTGATTTCATCTTGTTTATTCATTCTTGTTCACTGTGTGTTCTAGGAGTACCAGAGATCACATAGATAACCCCCCATGAAAAAGAAACAGAAGATTCATATGCCTCTTATCTTGATACAAAGTTAGTGCAGCAGGAAGGAGTACAGAGAAATGTGTGTGTGTGTGTGTGTGTGTGTGTGTGTGTGTCTGTATGTGGTTGGGTGTTCCTGAAGGAAGGTTCAGACAATCAGGGAAGTCATTTTGGAGGAGGCAGCATTTGATTCAGACCTTGGACACAGCACTGAATTCACTGAAATTGCTGGAGGGGCAGAAAATATATAAGAAAGGTACAGCAGCCCCACATAATACCTGAGACAGGTCATTCATGTGGCTGTCTCAAACCTTTGTGACACTTGCACAAAGCACATGTCCAAGACTCAGTAATTCAGGTAACTGTTCCCTTTTGACCACCACAATGGGTAAATTCTTAGTGATTTTTTTAAAAGACTTAGTTGGCTAAAATGTCTCTGTTCAGAATAATTACCGTGCCTATCACATACTCAGAGGTAAATTAACCTGTGGACACATGCCAGCTCTTAATATCCTATCCAAAAGCAAACAGTGAACAGCGAAAGTTGCTGAGAACTGCTTTAATATAGGAAGGCAAACATGAACCCCACAGAGCATTTATTCAGCTCGGAATAGAAGGAGTAAGAGCTTCCATTTAGAAAACACCTACTGATTTTGATTATCTCTTGATAATACATATATACTTTTTCATTATGCTGGGAAGTCATTGCCACGTCACCATCTTTCTGATGGACGCTTACAGTGGTCCCATGATTGCTTAAGGTGAAAACCGGTAGGAGAGACAAATCAGGAATTCTGATCTGGGTGTGATACATGAACTTACATCATTCTCCTGTGTGTGTTACTAAATTCTCCTGTGCCGTGGGTCCCCAAGTTCCAGTTCTGCTTACACTGTCACCTTCTTTATCCTGTTCATAAGCAGTTGGTTGCCTCTCATAGCAGGATATGCACTCAGCTCTGACTCTCCTCAAAGGCTTTCTAGGTAGATAAATTTGCATATGGACCTAGGCAAAGGTTCTCTAAGCATGTGTTCTAGACATTCCATCTTTCCAAGAATGGGGCTTGGTGAGAATGGATAGATCTTGGATTCCACATGGCCCTGAGTTCAAGTTCTGGACCCATTGCTTTGCTCTTTGTATATGGGTTATAAACATGTTTTCAAGTGAGTTCTGACACCTAAATAAAGCCAACACAGTGATTGATATCTCACAATGCTTGTTTTAAACATTAGATAAGCTGGACACATAGTAGGAGGCCATTTCATTTCTACCCTTTGTTGGTAGAAATTTACCTTGGCATGGTCAACATCCTCCCTCTACTCTCTCAAGTCTTGGACAGGAATTGGCAGACTATGGCCCAGTTGCCTGATGCTTTGGATTTTGTATTAGTGGTTCCTATTGGAAGAGAGCCACACTTGTTCATGCACACATTGTCTTTGATTGCTTGCAACCTTCAAATAGAACACCATCATTTTTACTATTTTATCTCTTCTAGATTTGAGGACTTTTATCTTATGGGTCTATCTTTTCAATGAGGGTGAGTACTTGAAGTCTATTTTGCTTTGAGGATAGAGAAGTTCCTGTATTTCTCATACTCTGTATATTATCATCTGTCTTTGTTTTATTTACATTTTCTTAGCATTTATTCATCCCATTTTCATGATACAGGATATTTTCTCTCCCTCCTACTAAGTATTTCTACATGAGTGAATATGTTTCTTTTTTCCTTCTTTTTTTGTACTACTCCTAAATTCCTAGAACCTTGACAGGAGCCTAGCACATAGTAGGCACTTCATTAATATTTGTTAAGTACATTAGCATTGATTTCATTGTAAAGTTTGGTTAGATAAACCATGCCGGATATGGGATATTTTAGGAAGAGTGTTTTCTATACTCCTATGAGGTGAGTATTATCTTTTTTTCTCTCTTATTTGTTATGGAGGGGACAACTGGGCTTCTGGTTTAGTCATTGTTTCTTAAAGTTTAACATGAACACTATCTAGAAAAGGAAAGGGCATTGTCATGGTACATGTCCTAATTCAGGATATAAGTCTGGTGTCCTAGATGCAGCATTGCTACAAGCCCCTCTTACTGATGAGGTTGCTGAACAAAGGTTCAAGGCTTCCACTCAGAATCTACCCTAGTACTCAGAGTAAGGCTTCATATCTGCGGAGCATGGAAACCATCCCTGTCTGTCTTTCATTCTTTCCTAATATTTTCTTAACTTTTGTTTTATTATGAGTATGTGAGAGAGTGAAGATGTGTAATACGATATCTTGCATATAGAGGTCAGAGGACAACTCCCAGAATGGGTTCTCTCCTCTCACTGTGGATTCTGGGGAACAATCTTTGGTTGTTGTAAGTGAACACTTTTTCTTAGCAAGTAATATTACTAACCCATTTTCTTTCTGTTCTTTATTCCCCCACTTCCATGCATTTTTTTTCAGTCCAATTTTCCAGACCCACCTTTATTTCTTCTAGCTGATTCTTGTCTCCAAATAACTTGCCTCCAAACCTCACCTTTAGCATCTTCAGCCTCTTCCATGCCCATCATTTACCTCATTTACCCCATAACTCTCAGAAGTGACTTCTTGTATTTGAAGGACCAGTCTGTCTGCTCATCTTCTACCGCCATCAGTTGTAGCATCTTCTTTAGCTAATAATTTCTCCTTGTCACTTCTATCATCTATCTGCTTTGCCATCTTGAACCTCCCCTTCAAACCTCTGCTTGTAGATTGTTAAGCATGATCAGTTTGGGAACCCCAGCCCTTCACTCTCTATTTTCCTCCTATTATTTCTCTAGTCTTAATTGCCCCACCCTATATTCTCCTCTGCCATCCTCAGAGGACATTCCAAACAACACCATCCTGTCTAAATTCTACTTCTGTATTCCTGAGGTTGTCTGGGACATTTTTACTTGGGAATTCTACCAGATTCCTTTGACTAAACTTATCTGTAGTCATGTTTATCTCCTTTGCTCACAATCATTCCTTCCTTCCCCAGAGGTTTCTCTTTCCAGTATAATCCACTCTCCCACACATTCACTGCTGAGTGACTTTAGAATGACTTGCTTGTCAAACTACATTTTGACGAGGGCTTAGTATGCTAATTTACACACAAGGTACCTGGCAAGTACTAGTAGTTTCCCCTACTGAGGATGATTAAGTGTGCTTTGTCTGTTCAGACTCTTTGGTACTTAAGTGGTTTATCTCTGGCCAAGTATTTTCTGGAGGTTGGGTATGGCAAGACAATACCCTAGAGAAAAAATTAAACTACCTACAACATCTCTCTAGAAGGCAAAATATTGCAGAGACTTCTCTCCAGTGACATAGCATATAGGACATATATGGTGTTTTGGGATTGATGACTATAAATTTACGAATATTATCACAAAACATTATATCCCATGCACATGAATATGTTTTCCAGAACTAGCATGAGTTTCCTGTCCTAGGTCTTGTGAGCTTCATGTTTCAGGGACTATTACATAGAACTTCATGTCTATACCTATTGAAAGGCTGTTTCTTTGTTCTTATACTTGAGCTACAAGTATTTGAACATCTACCTGTCTCCAATACTTCTATCTGCTCTTCTTTGAATATGTCACAGTTTCTGGCACAGGGCAGAGCATAGAGTCTTTGTCTAGACATCCTACACAGACTAGCTAAACCACAGACTGAGCAAGATACACAGAATATGTGCGAGTTCCTGTGTGTCTACACCCACTGTAGAATATCAATTCCATAAGAGCCCTTGTAAGATTAGTGCAGCTCCCAGGGGCCATAGTTACTGTCACAAACCCCTCCATTTTATGAAAGGGAGTAGGAAGAAAACTACAATTTCATGAGCAGAAACACTCCACCAACTCATCTCATTCTCTCTGAAGGTTACTTTATGAATTAAGTACCATTTCTCTTTAGTATTCAGAAAAATGAGACTCAGAATCTAGAAACAGTCTCAAGGCTATACAACAATTGAGGAAAGATGTGAACACCTACAGTTCCTTCTCATTCCATCATAACAGCTGCATTATGTTATATATCTACATCTTTGCTGACGCATCCAGGCCAAAGAAAATGTTCATTTCCCCAGCATTGGGTAAATCTAATTCTAAATCCACTGGCAGATATACCCATCCACATTAATGAGCTCATACTTACTTAGTGCCCCTATACTATGTGCATATACATAATTTCAACTGGAATTTCATTATTTGTCCAAGCTGATTTCTCAGACAGACAAGAGCACCACAAGGGTGAGGCTTAAAGTTCTTGCTATTTCTCAATCCACTCTAACTGGAATACAGTATGCATAATCAATGTGTGTTTGCTGAATGAATGAATGAATGAATGAATAGGTGAAGTAAACGTTCTAGGACCTTCTGCAGTAGTGGAGGAGAACTTTGGTCACTATATGAATGATGGTGGTGGTATTATCTTCTGTGCCACTTTCCATCTCAGTCTGTGGAAGTTTCTGCAGAAGGTAATTGAGATTTAGGACTTTCTCACAAGGCTGTGTTTGCCAAGGGTTATGGGAGACCTAGAATGGACAGCAATGCTATTTGCTAAGATCCTGGTATTCTAAGATCTATTCCTATTCTTATGCAGGTTGAATATATGGTAAGTTCTCCTATTTCTCTCTGAACCTCATTTTCCAAATCCAGAGATGAGTACTAGAAATATGGAGGTATTGCAGTGATTTTTCCAAATTTGCATCAGCAAAGATCTAGTATATAAAATTCTTCTTCTTTACCTGCATGTTTTGAAAAGCTCTGATTTAATAACAAAATCACCTTTGTTTAGTAAGGGTAAAAAGCCAGCAGTTGTCATTAACTGCAAACTAAATGTACTGATGAAGTGATATAACTAATGTTAAATGCCAAACAGGGAATTTCAGCTTTAAGCCAAGACCTTGGATGTTTCTGCCATCCTTGAGGCTGCATTTGGATAAAGTCGGGACTTTATGGAGTCTCCCTAGTACAGCAGAAAGAGTCAACAAACTCTTTTCTGTCCCTTGAGTCTCCAAGACTGCTACTACCCAGATGAGGCACAAAGGGACTCAGAAGTTCCTGAGATCTGTGACTCTGTCTTACCTTTCTCTCCTTCTGGAACTGAGGTGCAACTCATTAGAAATTGACACTCACAAAGGAGAAACTGGCCCCTCACATCTCCAAAGGTCAAGGGCAAAACCAGGGTGACAGGAACAGAATAGACACGAACAATGACAGTGCATTTTCAAACAGAAAAGCATCCATACAAAATAAAAACTTCCGGACTACAGATGACTACTAGACAGAAGTGGATATGAGAAGCCAACAGACAATCAGTCGGTGCAGGAGGAAATGCATGCTACAGCCTCCCTTACAGAGCACAAAGTAGTTAACACCGGCTCGATACTTACAAGTAATAGGAGTAGGAATAAGCATTTCTTCTACATATTGATGGGCAGTCAGATGAAGGAAATGTCCAAAAGGGGGGAAAAAGAAAAGACAAACAAAGAAGAATTAGGTTTATATGAAATCATGATTCTTAGAAATGCACATTATTTTAGTAACCCTAAACTCAAGGAGATAGATGCATCTTCTTACACATCTGCTGCTATTCGTGGTGGGAGAAGTGAGAGAGACCTCACCTCTGACATGAATGAAGTCCTCGCCTTGTGTAGAGAAAGCCAAGTTTCTTGGGGGCTGTTTAAAAATTGTTCTTTATGGACAACTAAAACAAACTTCATTGTAATTATGGACTTTTGATGGTCTTAGGTAGCTTTCTGTAGCACCCTAGAAATAGACTACCAAACTTTCACATTTCAGTGTTCCTAGGATTCAAGCAACAACAGCACAATAGCACCTTTCCTCTCAACTATTTCACAAAAGATCACATCCACATCTATTCTGTAAGAAGTCAGGCCCCAAACAGGGAAACAACTGAGCAGCATCCTTTGCTAGCTCTCCAGCTATCCACATTTCCAGGCTCATGTGTAGTAAATAGTACCCTGTAAGGAGTAATAGATGAACCTAGATGACAAGTAGAATGTTGTAATATTGTATTCTGGGATTTCTAAGGTGGGTTTTAGAAAAAAAGAAGATCTGTACTTCCTTTTTGCTGGACCTCTCTATTGAATGCCTAAGTGTCCATGTAAGTAATTCAGCTCCAGAACTGCCATGCTCATATGATCATATGGCATGATCATATGGAGAAGCCCTGAGATAATACAGAAGGAAAGAAATTACTAGGTACTTTCTGGTCCTTCCATCCCACACTAGAATTCACACAAATTATCTCAGCTGAGACCATGAGTATCACAGACAGAAATATGTTTCCTCTATACCCTACCCAAAGCGAAGACCCAGCCAGAATAAAAAATAGTAGTTCTTTACATTATTAGGTTTTGGGAGTTATTTGTCACATAGTAGGACTGAGACAAACTTTAACATCATCATGAAAGAATGCTGTACTGAGAAGGAAGAATTATAAACCTCAGCATCAACAAATCCCAACTTGAATAAACTGTGCCTTTAGGTTCTCATCTACTGCTAATGATTCCCCCTCTGCACTCCAGGATGCCAGGAGTTCTTCAGAGTGGCTACAGGGAGAGAAGATATCATGAAAGTGGGTCTGCTGGTCCTCTGCTACTCATCAATTTGTATCAACTTTATATCATCTAACATTTCACATGGCTAAGAATTCGAGCTTCTAAAAGGAAGCTTGAAAAATTATTGCCTTCAGGTGTCTCCTGAAGTCTCCACTAGCTCTTGGCTTCTAAGCAATCACAAACCTTTATGCATGTCCATTATGTTCTCCTTGTTTTAACTTATGATGTAAAAAAATAAATAGGAATGCTTTTATTTCACATTGGGTTTTATCTAAATGGACAGTAAGGGATGCATTTGAGAATTGGGAAAGGTTGCTAGGAAGTTCAGGTTCCCAAATATCCTCCTGAGTTTGCAAGAATAGCTCCCTTCCTTCTTGAATGATTTGATTAGTTGCAATTATTTTCCCATTTGCTTGTCACAGGAAGACCCAGTCTTTAGAGACACAGGGGTGTGAATGCATATTCAGACCACAGAGGTGTGAAGAGGTATTCAAAGCTCAGGATTTCCACCTTTCAAGTCAGAAATAGTTAAAGCCCCCAAGGCAGGGCTATCAAAACCCAACCCAATAACCCTAAAAGTCCAGAAGAAAAGTGAGTAGTAAGAAAGCACAAAGAAATCACATTTGCTATAGACTGAGCTGGAGGAAATGGACCCATCATAGAATGACCTAGTGACCACCCCCATCCCCAAAATTGCTCAGCATCCTAGACAAAATGAATAATGGCCTTGGAGAATGAAAGGGGAAGACACAGATATGTGATGGACAGAAATTGGATAAACTCATGTGAGCCATCAAATCCTCATTCTCCAGCTGTACAGGTTGCCATCTACGATGGGTGCAGTGCCAGGAAATGTATTCTTTAAAGGCAGAAAGATCAGGGTCTAAGTATCTCTTGCTATGGCTTGAACCTGGAAGCTGATGGTACAACTTCAGCCCCCAGTTCATATGCTGATGCTATCAGAGTTCCTCTGCAGGTGATTGAGTCCAGAGAAGAACATCAGGACCAAGGTAGGGTGGGTCATAATAAAACTGGTGACTTTATAAGGAGAGGAAGACATGCTCAGTCTGCCCACCAGATGATGTTCTCCCCCACCATGTGATGCTGCAGTAAGGAGCCCCTTCTCAGAAGCTGAGCAGATGCTGGCAACATGCCATTGGATTTAGCCAGAAACAGGTGTAATTTCTTTATAAGTTACCCTGACTTGGGCACTTTGTTACAGCAATAGAACTAGATTAATTATTTTACATATTTCTGGCAACATGAGAAGAAAGAGACTAGTGTTCTAATTTCAGTTCTTTCACTTGCTCACTGCGGCGGTTTAGATAAGTAGACTCCCCTCACCCCAACCTGTTTCCTGATCTCTGTACTAAGTTGCTGCCACACATAACAGGCACTTCAACTAGCTTTCGAGTCATGGAAAAACAAGAAGGTCAAGCATGCAAGTACCATCATTTACAGCTGCATGGTCTGGACCAAAGTAATTAAATAGCCTCTTGTTCCAGTCTCTCCACCTCAAACATTGGAAGCACCGACTACCTATTCCTAAAATACATGACTGTAGGCAATTTGCATTAGATGACTTTATTTAGATTATATCCAAATAAGATATGATATAATATATAATATTTTTTCAAAAATTACATTCATCTAAATTAATATTAGTTAATATTAATCTGTAATTTGTAATATGCTAAGGATAGATGAAAGGTGGTTTATCTCCCACCTCATGGAAAGATATAAAATTTGCTGCTTCTTTTCTCCATCACCAGGACAATGTAGGTACTTAGGGAAACAATGAAAATAGTTACCAATAATAATAATAAAATGAAATAGAATATATAGATAGCACTTACTAGGCACCAACACTGTTCTATGCTCTTACCACAGATTAGCTTATGTATGTATTTAGGAATCCAAGGCTCTAATAGGGCTCTCATCTCTTCACTAAAGATTCTGTGCACCTTTGGCGAAGTTGGAAAGTGTCTGTCCTAACCTAGTCTTCTCTACTGGCAGCTACTTCCTCTTAGGTGGGAGGCTTTGTTCATTATTCTGATGCACTGAATTTTCCATTCTCAACTTTCAAGGCTGACCTCTTCTGGGGCTACCTCCTCCTAACAGCATGTTTCCTGCTTCCCATTTAAACACAGATTGCCTGTTTTCTGAATTATCTTGGAGGTCACCAAAACTAGTGCTGTCTCTGAGCTGTTGTCAACGAAATGCCTACAATGGTGTGATCAGTGGTCTTCTAATGATGGACAGTCTTTTCTCAACCAAGCTGCAAAGTCACAGATATTTGCTCTGTGACCACAACACAGTTTACATGTGTGTATTCTCTAAACCTTGAAGAAGATTTACTGTAGGTCTGTCTTTACAAGGATACAGTGATATTGCAGATAACAGATTGTCTGAAACCAAAAAATCCTGAACAAAAAGACAGCTGTGCTTAGGAAGAGAAAAAAACAATATCCCAAACTTAATAAATCACATACTGCAGAATCGCCTTTGAGCTGGCTGATAACACTGACTTTGAGATTGAGATTCTCTTTGCTCTATATCATGTTAACAGTGCTAACTTGTCTTTGTAACCACACATTTTGTCATTTACCCATCTATCTAGCCCATAAACTTATCCATCCGTCCGTCCATCCATCTATCCATCCATCCATCCATCCATCCATCCATCCATCCACCCACCTAACAATTCATCCCTCTATCTATCTACCAAGGGATTAACCCACCCATTCATTTATTCATCCACTCATTTAGCCCTCCATCCATCCAACAGCAATTCATTATCTACTCAAACATCATTTAATTATTAATTTAAAAAAATTCCTGAGATTCTACTAATATATCTCTCTATGCCAAGTGCTATGAATAGACAAATGAGATTCTAATCCAGCCCACCTGGTTTAAAGTGAAAGCCAGGTAAGAAAATTATAGAGGAGGCAATAATAATAGCTACCATTTAAACAGAAGGCAATCACTTATGTACCAGATACTAGTATAAGACCACTGCACAAGAGGGAGCAGAGGGATTGTAAGATTGTAAGAGGAGGTAAATGACTAGAAGGAAACAGTAGACACAGCAGGGAAGCTGCATGTATGAGTACACAGCAGATGATATCGCATGACAAGACCCATGAGAGCTCAACCCAGTTTATAACCCCAGCATGGAAATAGGAGGTGGACACAAAATCAAAACCCTAGCTAAGGAGCCATTGGCATCTGATACACGTGAGAGGAAAGTCAGTTTTCTTTAAGGGTGTTTTTTTCTGATGAGACTAGCATGCTCCCATGGAAGGCCACACATCCAAGGGTATATGAACAGTATCAACTATACTTGATGTGTTTGTTTTTAAAGGGAATATAAAGTTGGGTAGGTATGGAAGGGGCTTTGGATGTGTAAGGAGTGTGGAGGGAAGGGCCAATGTGGTCAAAATACTTTGTGTGGAACTCTAAAAGAATAAAAATGAAAATAATGTTTAAGAAAGCTACTTTTAAAACAATAGGGTATATACCAGATACAATCCTCAGTATATCATGTAGATCACCTCATTTGATCATCACACTAACCCTATGAGACAGTATTATCCTTACTTTACAGACAAGGAAAGTGAGGTTCAAAGAAGTAACTCTCCCAGATTCACATAGTAGCTAAGTGGCATGGCTGGTGGGTATTAGTATCCAAGCAGTCTTCCTTCAAGAACCAATGTTATCAAGAATTGTGCTATTATTTTCTTCCATACTGCGAGTCTGATAAGGTGTGACAATGGAGAGATGTGGGGTCACACAGCTGGAGGTGGGGAGAGAAGACAGATAAGGCAGACCAGAATCTGCCATGCTTGAAATATAAAACCACAGTTGATGGGAGATGTTATTCTGTAAATATGTTTCTCATACTGGTTAATTAATAAAGCCTGTGGCCAATAGGAAACAAGATAGGAGAGGCTAGGAGACAAGGAGGAAAGAGGAAGTGGTAAGGAGGGGTCAAGATGTAGAGCATAGAGGAAGACGACGCCAACGCGGCTTCCTGATATGATGACCACTTAGATAAGTACTTAGATAAGTAGAAATGGGTTAATCATTAAGACAGAGCTAGCCCATAAACAATAATGGTAACTGGCCAACAGGATTGTATCAAATACAGAGTTTCTGAGTGTTATTTGGGGATGGTGTGGCTGTGGGCCCAGACTGGCGGCAGGCGGGCTGGCGGACTGGCGGGCTGGCAGGCTGGCGGGCTGGCGGGAAAAACCTGCCAGTAACACACAGTGAAGCCAGATAGTGAGTAGGCATTTGCAGGTATTTTGAACTGTGTCATGGACTGAGTAGGTGGTGAGTAAAGTACACATGTCATGATATTGCAAAGGAACTTTGTCTCCATCCTATAGGTCACAGAGGAAACCCATAAAGCCATATGGACAAATATTTATTCTAGATGGATGATCCTCAGAGCAGTGTAAAGAAAAAGTTGAAAAGGAAAGGGGCAGTAGCCACAGAAGATAGAGTCAAAACAAGAGCTTCACAATGACCATGGGTTGGGGACAAGAGGCAAAAGAGAAGGGTGATTGAGACACAAAGTCAATAGGTGACTTAAGTGTGAGCAATTGGAAACAGGCTTCCAAGCTTCCCAGTTGGGCAGGGGAATCAAGACAGAACAAACAGAAAGGTGTAGGGGGAGGGTTGCTTCTCTGAGCCTATGATGAACCATTTAGTACAGGGTGGGTATAAGGTGATACATTCCGTTTGTTTTTTAATCACCTCAATGACCCTTTCAAAATTGTGCCCCAAAATTTAGCATCCCAATTTAGTAGGGCCTGTTTTATATTTAATCCAGTTTAGATAGTATTAGAGTATGTACTTCAACCTCAGATTGCCTAAGTTTGAGACACAGTAATGTCACAGAGTCATGTGATTTGGGGCAATTTTCTAACACTTTGTGTTTCAGTTGTCTGACATACAGGAGTATATATATACATACATACATATATATATATATACACACATATATATGTACACACACTCATATATATATATATACACATATATGTATACAAATACACACACACACACACACACACATACACACACACACACACAGAGTAACCCAATAATATACCCTGCATTCTTTACCTGGTCCAGTGGATCTTGGATTTTCTGATTATCTCACTCTTGTTTATATTTAGTTTTTCTTTGTAAACAATGTGGCATCTGATGGCACAGACTGTGGATATTCTCAACAGTGTCCTTCAGATTTACCTCATGTGTATTAGCACTTGGTATACCATTGATACTGTGTGTTCACTTTTGTATCTTTTTTTCTGAATGCTAATGTACTCGTTAAGAGCTAGTGTTGGCCCTCATCTGCTTTAATTTCCTCATCTGCTTTTAATTTTAATTTAAGTGGGATATTCCACTCAGTTTGTTTGTTTGTTTGTTTGTTTAGTTTTTAGGAAAGCATTTTTGAGATAAGGAGGAATCAGGACACATAGCTAGTAATCCACTGGAGGAGATAAAGTGTGAATACAGATGACAATGGTGAACTAGAACATAAAATGACCTTTATCTAGACTGTGAGTCCAGGAAAGGGTTACTGGAGAGGTGACCAGAACTTGACGTTTGTATAGGAAATATAGTCACATGAGAAAAGCAAGCACTGAATAGGAATGAAGCTTACACATACAACCACAGGAGTCAGGGTGATACTAAGGGACCTGAAAAACCACAGTGATTATGGGGGCAGAGCTTCATGAAGCAGTTTTTCCAAAGGAGTTGAACTTGTGCATTTCCCTCACTCCCACGTGAGTCCGTGATGCTTTAGACAACAGGATAGAAAACATGCACTGAAATTTGAAATTTTATTCTGGGTACTGTGGAGAGATGGGTTAAAGCAATAATAGTGAGAGAAGCTAGTGAAAAGACACATGCATTAGGGGTCTACCCTGGGAAGAGCCAAGGACAGTGAGAATGCCTGACTATCACAATGCAAAGCTGTAGGCTTAGGAGAATTCATGGTTATTAAAAACCTCATGTGCTTGATAAATAGGATAGAAAGCAATGTCTGTCAATGAGTTGGGGATAGAAGATTGGGATCTGGTTGACAGAGAGACAATGATTTTTACTTTGACTTTGAAATACCCAATGGATATCCAAGGGTATATGATACAGTGCAAGGGAACTAATGTGAGGGAGGCCTGAAGCAGAAGTCGCTTAACCTCAAGGGTCACTTCCACCTTCAGGTCAGCAAAATAACCACCACTAGGTTATGTGATGAATATACAGAGTGCAGGCAGCATAGGGGCTGAATGGAATGGAAGGGACTATCACTGGGCTATCCTGCTGGGATTGGAATGTGGAAAGACCTTTCTAGGATGTCACACTTGATAGTCATATTTGGAAGAACATGAGGGTGAAAGTTAAATAGTGATGAGAATCTTACTGACAAAGAAATTGTTCAAATACTTTATTTGGAGAAAGATAAGCCCAAAGCCCACAAAACAAAAAAACATGGAGTTCATTTTGTGTTGCAGACAAAATTTGTGGGTACTGTTCAGACTTTGCTCCATATACCTGCAAAATTACAATGTCTGATACCAACAGGAGCACACATCACACATGGTACCAATCCAGTTCCAAAACTGTCACCAATGTGCTAACAGCAATTTTGCAAATAACACTCACACACTGACCTAATTTCTTCCTTTCCTGCTTAAACTGCTGAGTTTTCTCATTGTCATCCTTCTAATGATCATAACTACATAGATCTGTTGATCTTTCTGTTTTGTTTTGGTTTTTATAAATGGGAAGTGGAGTTCAAAGGGGTTATATGAGTTTGGCAAGGTGCTAGGTTAAGTTAGGAATAAATCCAGACTGTGATCCCAGAGTTCAAGATGCTAATTTTCACCAGTCCTAAAAGACTAGCAGAAATGAAACAAATCATAGAGGCTCAGGTTCAGATACCATTTTCCCTCTCTTGATTTTGCTCTACTCTGGCTTTGGACTTAATGTTTTGCTTCTCAGTTTTGTGTTTTTGTTGTAAGAATCATGTTGTCAAGGACCTGTTTGATTTTCTGCCTTGACTGCCCTTATTAATGGACTGTAACCTTTTCTTTCCATAAGTAGCTTTTGCTTAAACTGTTCTTTATCACAGCAACAGAAGGAAAGTATAACAAACTTCATTCTCAGACTCCAGGAAGTGAATTCCAAAGAAGCATTACACTGAACTACATGAAACTTGGGGGCATATGCATGAAATAGTATAACCCAAAACACTAATTTGTAGAGGTTCTTATATGGGAGTGACTAACGACAGCTTCAACCATCAAGATGCATTGGTTAAGGCACAAAATCTTGTGGTTTTTTTTTTTTGTTTTTGTTTTTGTTTTTTTTTTTTTTTATCTTATTCTGCATTGAAAGTATCCAGTGCTCTCTAGTATTAGGCTAAGGAACAATCTAGGCTGCCTCCCAACATCTTGCTTGCCAATTTCTTTGGAGGAGACAGTGTAATGATTGCAGAGTAAGAAAGGAAAGTATACCATAAACTCTGGACTGCAGAGAGACTTTGACAATGAGGGTTCCTCCTCATCAGGAGCTCAGGACATAAAGGGTATGTGTTTCTATATAATGGCATGTGTCATAGAGCATCCCTTAGGAAACAGTCTCAAATGTAGATATAATCAGTAGAACCAGGAACAAAACAGAAAATACAGATGGATATTTTGTAGTGAACATGGCTAATACCACATTGGAAATCAACTGTGTCAAGGAAGGGCTCAGGGTCTATTTTTAATATTGCCCAGATTGTGTATAGCTCCACAATCAAAGAAGATTTGGTAAGGGAGAATCAAAACTAATTCTCAACTTTAACATGAATCCCTTGGAAACCATAAAAGAATCTTATTTAAATCTCCATTGATGGCTGGGCATTGGTGGCAAACGCCTTTAACCCCAGCACTTATGAGGCAGAGGCAGGTGAATCTCTGTGAGTTTTAGGCCAGCCTGGTCTACAGAGTTAGTTCCAGGACAGGCTCCAAAACAATACAGAGAAACCCTGTCCCACAAACAAAAACAAAACAATAGCAACAAAAAGTAAATCTCCATTTAATCACCATTTGGCTTTTATCTCTAAAGACCCTCCTTTCTATTGTAAAACAAGTACAAAGAATGATTATAAAACATTCATCAGGTTGTGTTGATTTTTTTCCTTCCTATTTCCCTACCTTTCTCTTTTCTTGAGTCATCTAAATGTAAATAAATTTCCCCATTAAGTCCTTCCTTTTATCCTTTGCACACCAAGTATATTCTCTGTCTGCTTTCTAGTTCTGTTACAAAAAGGAAACTTCTGGCAAGAAGATAAATTGTTTGGAGAGTGAGAAGAGAGCATTGCCATTAATGATGGTGAGAGTCTGGGAACATCTGTGTTAATGGAAACACCTGTGGCTACAGCCTGGAAAGATCTGAGATGAACTCAATTCAAGACTTAGAGGCACAGGGAGCAGGAAAACAAAAACAACAAAAAACTAGTCACTGCATTCATGACTATGGAGGACAGGAGGATGGCTCCATCAAGTTCAAACCAGTGAAGGCATTTGACCTTTAAGAACCCCTGGACTCAGGAACTGTAGGTGACAATGAGACTCTGAGAGGATCATGCCAGGGATCTTTAGCTGGGTTGAATTTTTTGTTCTTTTAAACTTCTCCCTTTAGGATGCTACAGGAAGCATTTTGGCTAGCAACAGGTTAATAAAAGACTGAATTGAGTAATGTCCCCATATTTATACACAGGGTCAGAGTCAGAAGATTTCCACAGAAAGAATGAGTTCACTGTGGCCTTTACTGTCTTTGAGGCACAGGAAAATGCTGTGGCTTAGTAGAAAGAAGTAGGCCTGTGCTTAATTTCTTCCTTCCTCTCCCTCATCTTACCTTTCCTCTCTTCCTTTCTCCCCCCTCTCTCATATTTCTCCTCTCCTCTTCTTTAGCCCCACCCCTTCACTCCATCTGTAAATTATTGTTACCAATCAGCAGAAACATGTTCGTATACTGAGTATGTAAGTACAGAACAGCATCCCCAAGCTGTGCATTGCCACAGGGTCTAAATTTTGCTTTGGGGGGATGAAATGGTGATCATGTGACACCTTTGGTCGTGTCTGACAGTTTTATAGACATGAGATATGATAAAGATATCCTTGGAAGAGGTTAAAACTACACGGAAGGCTCAATTTCTATGTACTCTCATCCTAGAAACAGAAAGCCACTCATTTCCTCCCTCCCAGAAAAATCACACATTTCAGAAATAGCTGCTGAGAAGGAAGTGAAATTTTTTCACAAGCTCACAGTCGATGGTGACGTAGGTTAAGCCAGGCTTTAGAAAGAGCAAAACTGGAAGAACATATCTGACTTACAAATTGGTGGCAAAGAATCAGACAATTTCAAGATATTCAATTCCATCTAATTGGCCACTTTTTCCATGTAGACAATCCAAGATTCACCTCTGCCTCTAACCCACCAGCAAGGTTAAGGAACCTTTCTGTGATCTTATATGTACAATATGCTTATCATTCTCAGAGAAATCAAAGTGCATGCTCTACCTCAAATAATAGTGGCTGATTGACTAGTCCTTGGGACATAGAGTATGGCCATGATTTATCAATGATGATGGGATATGGAAGTGCTACCGTAAGCTCTCTGAAATCTCTGATAACATGGTACCTTCCATTCACTCTAGTTTTTTCCCCCAGAGGGAAAATTAGTAGCTGGATGAGAACCTAACTCTAAAGCTATTCTACTGGTTACTTGAGAAGAGAAACGGTGCCATTAAATAAAATATATAAATAAAAGGCCAAGTCCCAGCAAGCAGATATCCTGGTAAGGAAGAAGACTGGCTGAATCAAAGCTTTACCATGAGAGAGGGACTGACAGGTACATACTAGTGGCTTCATGGCTGAGAACAGGCTGGCTGCATATGTGATGACAGCACCAGCACTTCTGAGTAATCAGTGACTGGAAATAAGGACATCACTTTTCAATTTTTTTCTTCACTGGTACTCATGTAGAAGCCAGGGTTTACTTTGGGGGGGCACTTATTATCTTTATTCTGGAGGAAAACAAGTTTCAAAGTGTCTATAAACTTGAAGGCAGAAGAAATTCCCTGGTCCTTGTTGTCGTCCTGAACTCCACAGCTTCAGTGTCAGATGTAACTTTAAAGACTGTTGTACACAACTGTTTGCATTGTGGAAAGATTGGGTTGTAACAGATGCAACTGTAATATGGCTGATGCCTTCTTAGATTTGGCTGTAAAGTGGGAAGATAGAGGCATTACTGGAGTCTGTCTATGAAAATGAGAAGTCTCAGATGTGGGAAGTTAAGTGTGTCAATACAGTGACAGGTAAAGGCTAAACAGAGATGGTCAGGGGACCCAATTTTGGGGAACATATAATGGTACTTAATGATTATACTAGTTTCTACTCAGACTTTTCAATTTCTATCCCTCTTTTAATTGTATTATCTTCAATCCTGTAACTATATCTTAAGCAGAGGATGAATATAGGAGGTTGACTGTTGACAACAAAGGAAGTATTGGTACCCTTGCTTTCACCAGCAATGTGATTTGGTAGAAAATACATACAACATAAGAAAAACTGCATTGGTTGCCCATAGGTGCCCAGAGAAACACTCTAATAAAAGATAATAAGCGCTAATAAGCAGCTGGGAAGATTTGGTGAGACATGGCATAGGAAGGCGTCTCAAGTAGGACAATCTCTAGAGTCTCAACCCTTTGGAGGCTATGAGGCAGCATGACCACTCCTGACCAGTGGATGTTGGGGAAATGCAGGTGAAGAAAGATGAAGCATTGTTTTACTGTATTCATCTGTGTTCCTGGAGTTCCCCAACCATTTGAGGGCATCACAAACAATACAGAGCAGTTAATTCCAAAAGGACTTACTTCATCATAACCAGACTTTGGCACAACAAGGAAGCAATAGAAGACACTGGTCAACTTAAAAGCTGGCCTTCTCAAAACTACTTGCCAAGGAGGCAACACAAATCTCTCACACAATAGCACAAGAAACTCCATGGTCCTATTGGAAAAGTTCTACTGGGCAGTAATTAACAGAAAAAATGACTTGGCCACATGGTAGTACTTGGGTCATGGGGTCAGCAGAACCTTCTAGGCAGCATCAAGACTCACCTCCTTTTGATGGTCAGCATCACACCCAGGAGAATGATGATGAACATGAGGAGGCCAGCGATTACACCTGCCATCTTCACTGTGTTGTCTACCTGCTTCTCTGGCTCCACAGTGTTAGAATTCTGGCTGGAAGCACCTTGAGAGAAAGGAGTAAGGGAGAAGATGTTAAAAGGGCTTACAGGTAACCAGGCAATAGTGACAGTGACAACAGTGTCTATTTATTAAGTCTATCTGCCAGGCACTGTGCTGACAGCTTCAAGTACATTGTTTCACACAACCCCCTTTGAGAATTAATTCCTTAAGAGGTTGGGATTACTATGATGTCCTCTTAGAGATGAGGAAACTGACATTTCTAAGCATTTAAAGAGTTTCTTATACTTTCTGTGTGGGAACATAAGATTTTATTCATTATGTTGCTTTGCTATGAAAGTTCAAACCTTGGCTCACCATTCGGTTCTTGGGTTCATAGAAGTAAGCTTCAGTTTATGTAATGTAAATAATAGCTTCATGTTAACATAATGCAATTAAAGACACTGTGATCTAAGGGATCTTTTAGTTTTATTCCGTATAAGAAACCAACAGTAGAGGAAAAGAATAGTAGATGAAAAGAAATTGTCTTGGGTTCAGAAAACATGATGAATTTCAATGTGGGAAATTATGTAGTACTATATGCTAACTTGTTGACTCAGTCTCTGGTGAAGGAAAGAATGAGGTGACCACTTATTATGTCTTTAGGCCTGTGGGGGGGGTGACTCAGGGCTCTAACTTGGCCGATCCTCATAAACAGGTCCAAAGATGGACCTTGTTTTTCTCATTTTATATATGAGGGGGGAAAGCCCCCCAAAAAACAAAAAGCAAAAAAACCAAAACATCAAAGGACTTCCTAAGTTGAGTGGGTGATATTAATGTCAGGAGCAAGATCCTCCAGGTTTGGTGATTCCAAATTTAGACTGTAATGATGAGAAACCTGGGCTTCAACTCCTGAAGCCCCTAGGTCCTCATCCCCCATCTTCAAACTACTGTTTTGCTCTGTAGCAAAAGTAAGTAAGCAAAGGTAGGCATAGCCAGCCTCTTCATGTGTTTATTAAGGATGGAAGGCAATTTCCTGTCTCAGACATTCTGGAGGGTGGGTAGTCCATGGGCTACCAGCATCCAAGGCCAATTTTCTCCTGCTGTCGTTATTTCCCCATTAGAATCACTTATGTGCTTGTGTGTGTGTGTGTGTGTGTGTGTGTGTGTGTGTGTGTGTGAAAGAGAGAGAGAGAGACAGACAGACACATACACACACACAATGAGAGAGAGAGAGAGAGAGAGAGAGAGAGAGAGAGAGAGAGAGAGAGAGAGAGAGAGAGAGAGAGAGAGAGAGCAGTTTAAAGTCAGAAGCACCTTTTCCCAAACTCATCTCTACTTTTCTGCAACATCAGCACCAGTTCATTCTTCATCAGCCAATATACCTTCTGTGGCCTTCTGCGCCTCTGGCAGAGTTTCTCTCTCTCTCTCCTCTAAATTCTGATAACACTTTATAACACTTTGCACATACCTCACAATATCTCTTACCACAATGTACTGATATTATTAGTTGCTTGTTTTCACATCTGTCTTTTCCACTGGTCTGCACGCTCCTCACGGATAGCTCCTTTTATCTTTGTTTTCTATGTTAGTACAGATCCTGGCTCATAATGGGGCTCACTAAATGTGTGTGGTTGTTTGGTATTTGGCTAAAGGGATGATGTCTCTGCCTGCACACATTGCTCCTCATGGAACCAAACTGTGTTTTCTCTTGCTTTTAGTCATATATTCATATAACTTAGCTGACCATCAAACTGAAGGGTTGCTTTTCAACATAAAACTTCTGATTCACCAAACTCACTGCTGTTTCAGATCAGGCCCCCCCTCTTTTTTTTTTTTTTTTTTTTTTTTTTTTTGCTTATGAGTGTAGAGTGCATACTCTCTCCAGGCACTTTCCTCATACTTTAGTTAATTTTAGCAAGTTGGTTTACTTAGCAGAGTGTCCTTGGTGGGAGTGGGAAGCCTTTAAGTGTAGCTGTTGTGTTCTTTTCATTGCTATAATGACCGTGTCTAGATGTTATTATGATGGTTTTGGCATGACATAAAAGTGCACAGGCCACAATGACTTATTTATTCATTCAGTCATGTGTCTTTAGCTCCTGTGTGTCCAAGTGCTGGGTCCAAGCTATAGTCTCTGTAGCATCCAAATACCTTTTCTTAGAAGTTGTTAAAGGCGATATATTTTATTTATTGCTTCCACCAGATAAAGGCAAGACCAACTCAGTCCTCCCCAGGGCTGTGAGACAAGGTTCCACCATTCTGCAACCCAGTGGCTTGCTGGAGTATTCAGGGATAGCCAGTGTATCTTTAGTTAGAACAGTCTGACATTGCAGAGTGAGGGTATTTATGAGTGGCTCCTAAGCAGCCTCTACTTATGAGACTGAAGGTAGGATTTCTAAAAAAAAAAAAAAAGCTAGTCTATATTGTACCAAGCCCAAAGAAAAGACAGCACCTCAAATAACAAAGCTCCCCAATATTGACAGTTTTTAAATTCAGAGTTACAAGAAAGGTTGGCCTAGACCACTGAATCATTGTTGGAGTTAAACTTTACTAAGTACCTATACCAAGGTCCTCTTCTAGAGGCTGGGAGCTCAAGGCTAAGATGCCCTGAGAGTCTCTTTTTATGTAAGAGCCCTGTTGTCACTGGTCTAATAAGATTCACACTCCACACCTTAGGTATTTGTAAACATTCACTAGTGGCTGTGGTGAGATGAACAATCACAGTTCATGTCTTCAGAGAGTTTGCAACCACTGGTATTTATAACTATGAGGTTATATTTAGTAAATCAGTAATTAATAATGGCAACTGTGGTGGTTCAAAAGAAAATGACCCCCACAGAGTGTGGCGTCATTAGGATGTGTAGCCTTGAGGGAGTAGAAGTGGTCCTGTTGGAGGAGATGTGTCACTGTTGAGGCAGCTTTGAAGTCTCTTCTATGCTCGTCAGGTCCAGTGAGACAGACCACTTCCTATTGCCTGCAAGTCAAGATGTAGGAATCTCAGCTGTGTCTCCAGTACCATGTCTTCCTGCATGCCACCATGTTGATCCATGATGGCAATGAACTAAACCTCTGAAACTGTAAGCCACCCCAATTAATTTTTCCCCCTTTATAAGAGTTGCCCTGGTCATGGTTTTTCTTCAATAGAAACCCTAACACAGTGACTTTCTGCTTTGTTAAGGATTTAAACAGAGAGGCACATGACCCCTTGGAAAAAGCATAACAGGAAAGTAAGTTACTTCTTGGAGGAAATGGCCAGCAGGGTGACCTCCAGGGCTGTAGTTAGACAATGGAAGCAAACAGGAGGAGTAGGACACCCTGGGTCAAGCTGTGTGACTGGCAAGAAACCTGCTGTATGACAAAAATGTAGTGTTTAAGGGGTCAAACAGCAAAGAAAGACTAAAAAAGTTGCTGGAGAGGGAAGCAGGAGCCAGTTCACACATGACACTGTAGGCTATGATGATAGTTTTGTTCTGTAGCCTGAGCAAAGCAGATAGCCATCTAAACACTGTTCATGGGGCAATGATGGGTTCAGATTTATGATTCCAGCATATCATCTCAGTTTCATTGTGGAGCCAGAGTGCCTTGGAGAAATGAGTCTGTAGATTGTTGCAGGCACCCAGGTAGAAGATGATAGTCACAAAAACTCAAGAAATAGCAGTGAAGATTTGGAGATGTAATAAAAGTGGTAATTACCTGAAATAAATATAGTGAAAACTGTTGATAGATGGAGCAAGGGCAATGAAGGAGGAAAAAATAAGAGTGGCCATAGATTTTGGTTTACATGACATGGTAGATGAGAGTGGGGTTCGTGGCTTCAAGAAACTGTGCAAAAAATAAAAACTAGAGTGAAACCATGTTTGAGATTAGAATAATTTGAAATTGAAGGTAGGCAGCTAAAAGTGTGAGTCTAGAGCTTTGGGGGGGGGTTGAGCTGTAGATAAAAGATCAATTCTTAAATATCCACAGATAGTATTTGTAGCATGGGAGTTAATGAGTGTACCTAGGAAGGGAATAACAAGTAAAAGGAGAAGCAGACTTGAATGAGAGACTTGTGGCTCAGCAGTATCTAGGGAATGGGTAGAAGCAGACAAATCTGCATATAAAACAAGAACATCTAGACAGGGAAAGGAAAACTGAACCAACAGGAGATGAATTTCCAGAAGCACGGCATGATCAGCTGTCCCATACACTGATGCCAGGGTAGGAAGAGGTTCCATGCTCCAAGGAAGTGAAGGTCTTAGTTAAGTGTTAGGAAACTTTCACCCATAGATCAAGGTGTTTTTGATATAAGCCCCTTCAGCAGTGACCATGACCAGCCAATAGTACTCATTTGAGGGCCACAGAGAAGCATCCAGATTCTGGGCAGTCTTGTGAAAAGCGACAGCCCAGTAGCTGAGAAAATTCAGTGAGTTTAACCCACAGGCCTCAGAGCTGAAAGTATGGACTGCACTGTGAGGTTATCAGGAGCAACTATGATTTCCTGGTCCATTCACACTTAGATATAACTACAAGAACATACAGAAGACTCAACTTTCACTTAAGCATTCTTTAAGACAGTTTTCAGTAGTCACCAGGGACTTGCTTTCCTATTCATAAATTAATGGCATTGGTAATTCAAAGGCAATAGACATATGGAGAGAATGACTCTGTAGAAAAGATAAAACAAGACCCATGGGTGACCTAAGAGGTAGAACAGAGGACAGGAATTTGGGAAGTACCAGTAACATTTGTGTTGAGGGTCAGTGTTATATGCTCATGGCTGGCACTATAGATATTTGGTGATGAGAATGAGAACTGAGTTCAGGGTTACAGGGAAGCATAGCATATCTGGCTTCTCATAGGACTGCCTATCAAAATGACCATCATTCCATAGGTGCCACATTCAAGGCTGGTAAGTCAAAGGCTGCCTATCTAACTTAGTGCCTCAAAAACCCAAAGAGGGATATTCCAAGAGTTGTAACTGGGAATCCTCCAGAGAGTTTCTTAGCATCAATCCTAGTCCCTAATAGACTCAGTCTCTGACTCTGATGACTTCTGTCTTTTAGTCTGGGACTGAGAGGGGGGAAAGGGATTCAGGGATTTGGCTGCATCCCCTTAACCCTTGGCTTCCACAGGACCCACACTGAGAATCCAAGTAAATCAGAATTGGCAATGAGGCACCAGGTGATAAGTTATCCAATTAGATAAGCTTTAAGTCTCTCTTTGAGTCCCTTGTGTGATGTGGTCATCAAAAACAATCTTGTGAACTCAGCTTACTAATTCAACTATCTCCAACAAGAGGCTATAGGACTGACCTTGAACCCCAGCCAGCTGTGCTCTCTGAGCTCTGAGTTCTCCCAAAGGCTACATTAGTTTTTTTCAAAGCAGCAGTCACTTGATTTTTCCCTCTATGCTTTCATCAAAGCTTAGAGCAGTGGTCCCCAACCTGTGGGTTGCAATGCCTTTGGGGTGGAACTACTCTTTCATCAGACCATTGGAAAACACAGATATTTACATTACAGTTCACAACAGTACAAAAACTATAGTTCTGAAGTAGCAACAAAAATAACCTTACATTTGGATCATCACAACATGAAAAATTGAATTAAAGGGTCATATCATTAGGAAGGCTGAGAACCACTGGCTTATAGTCTTATCCCTTCTTGGCTTTAGTCCCCAATCCACACCTGACTTTCAGTTTTTTGGCTACCTCTTCTTGAATATAGAAACTCAGTACCTAAGATACAGTGCTTAGTTTCTTAGAGGTATCTTCCCACCCTCAATTTCATATCCCTATGTGAGGCCAGAGGCCACTGTGTTTCCCTCCTGCTTTCTCCAATTTTACAAAGCAACTAGTTATTTCTAATTTTCCCCAGGGGTTCCTAAATCCTTGGTTGGCAAAGGCAGTGTTGGTCTATGCTACCCTGTACTCTTCAGAACTGCCTAGCTGTACATTCAACCCCCCCCCCCCCAGAGAGATCCTCAGGGGTAAGATAAACCAAGAAACTTGATACTTAGAAAGTGATTCAGCAATCAGGATAGCAGCATCACCCCTAGGTGATGCTCACAAGATCTATGCTAGGACTATGGAAGCCACTGTTACATTGTGACAAAGTCCCTGTGTGGCTCAAGAGCATGGCAAAATTCATTTATCAGTCACCTGGTGCAGATGCATTAGCTGGGATCAGAAAGTTTCTATCCAGAGAGTCTATTCTGATGAGATCAAATTCTTGCTTTCTGGTCACATAACAGGTCATTGTAGAAGATGGAACATGTTTAGTGTCTTTAAAGAGTCGGAGTGTAGAAGTGACTAGTAGATTAGGGAGCCACATGATTAAACTTTTCAATGGGGAAGAGCTACCAACTTGAGCCTAATACTCTGTTACTCTCATGCAACCATCCCATCTGAATTTTAACCAAGGATTCCTTACCTAAAGAGGGCAGACCTCTGTCACAAAGTAGTGACAGCATGAAAACAGTCATCAGTCCCACTGAAAAGGTAGCCTTGCTGTGTTTACCAGCTCCTACTTTCCCACCTGTTCTGACTTCCTTGCATTCCTGAATAATGAAGCCATTACCTTCTTAAAGTCAGCATATTCACTAGACCCTGATCTCTCTCTTAGTATCAGTTGACATAGCTTTCCCATCTTAACTTGGGTGTCCCATAACTTCAGTGATGTCTATACACTTGGTGAGAAATCCTCCCATCATCTTAGAGTTCTGGGACTACTATCTTGTCCTGCCTTTTCCCAGGTTATTCGCAGAAGCAGAGACCATGTCACCCACAGTGAAAGGAGCTTTGCAGTGAAAGGGTCCACAGTGTGCACCTTATCTAGCAGAGGGGCCTACATGATCTTGTTGCCTGACTCATTTGATACTGAAATGCTAGGGTTTTATAATACTGGCCCAAAGCAATGAATGTCAAACAGAAATCCTTGACTTGGCAACTATATGCCATTGCTAACTAGTTGAGTGACCTTGATCAAATTAAGGAAACACATGTGATTTAATATTCTCATTTGTAAAAACTGAGAGAGAAATCCTAAAATCACAAAGATTGTCTCAGGATCAGGTGTTGCTTGACAAACTCTAAGGGACTGCACACATTCGGTGTCCTGATGTTACAATTTGGAAACTAGAGGCTAGGGCCACACCTCCTTGCAGTCTGCTACCTGGCATTATCCAAGTCCTTAGAATAAAGTTAGGCAAAGTTCCATCCCCAGAATGATGCACTGAACTCTGCTCATATAGGCAGGGCCCATACCAGGCTTACATCTGGATGACTTAATGGCAGCAATAACATAATTTGGCAACAGGGGATTAATAATTCATACTCAAAGCACTCTCCCTGGCATCAGGCCCAACTGCATATCTGTACTGCAGAGAATTTTCCTTGTAAAGACATGCAGCAAATAAAAAAAAAAAAGGAAGTCACAGATGAAGAACATCATCTAATTGCAATTGATAAAACCCAAGTAAATTCCAGTGGCTGCATAACCACTCATGCTGGTGACCATTGCTGATGGCAAAAAAAGAAGGTTGGCTCTTGGGGATGCAGTTCCTAAAAGCTGCACTCTATAAAACACACAGTGGCCTCTCAGCTATCCAAGGGCATATTATCCCCAGTGTGGCTTATCTCACGCAAATCTTACTGTGCTGGCAGTTTACCCCTGTCTACTTAATGACTTCTTTTGTTGAAGAGTTTCTCTGTCTTTACTTTGGCTTTGCATGTATCTGGCACCCAGCAGTGAAAAACCTTTGAAACCCTCACTCTGAGCAGCTACCTCTATGCCAGGGAAGGTTTTAAGCATAGCAGGCATCTCTGATTACGGATGTTTTGCCAAGTGGAGACAACAGGGAACAGATAAGGAAGCTGGGTAACTTCCTGGCTCTGCTAAAGTCAGGTATGCACTATACAAGCGCTTGACTTGGCTGGAAGCAAATTCTCTAAACGATAGGCTATTTTAAGATGGAATTGAAGTCCAAGATAGGAAACAAGTTGGTGGGAAAGCATCTGGCTACTTCATTAGATTCAAGCCTCTAGACTTTACAAATTGCATCCCAAAGCATTCAAAGTATTTGTAATTGTGATCATGAACTACTCTGGCAGCCTTTGAGGGTAGAAATTGTAGTGAACAGGAGGGGAGCTGGAAGCCTGGGGAGAAACAAATGCTACTGCTGACTTTTTTTTTTAATGAAAAAGATGTGTATTTCAGATATTTTTTTCCCCGCTAGTGAGTGTGATGTTGATACAGGAAAAAAATATAGACAAGATGATTAAATCAGGTTCCCTCAACCCTTACTACTCACAAAGGGAAGGGGTGATAATAGAAACCAGTATAGGCCCCACATCAGTCAACAGCCAACTAAGAAAAGGGAAGCAACTCCAGGCCTTTTGAAGGGAGCCACTGTAACAGGGGATTGGTACCCAGAATCAAAAGACACTGGGGAGTCCAGAGTAAAAGTATCAGGAATCTACTACCCACCCCAGACAGGAGAAACAGGAAGTATCAAATCAGCCAGAGCCAGAGGGCAAGATTACCCAGCTGGAGATAGAACTGCAGGAGACCTTTGGGGGAATTAGACTCATGGGACAGACACAATCTCTGACAAAACAAGGACTGAAGCTGAACGTGGTGAGCATCTCCTGGCTTTTGGTCTTCCATCTCTAACTGAGGTCTTTCACTAGATAAGACCAGAAGTCACTGGCGTGGTGGGCCATGAGAGGAAGCCTGTAGGGAATAGCTGGGTGTCCAAGCAGGATACAACAATATAGGAGAATAGGCATAGATTAGATGGGAAAAGGGCCAACATGGGTTCTCTATGAGCACACGGTTCTGGGCTCTACTCTGTAGCTTTTGAGAGTTACCAGGATGTATAAATCTGGAGAATGTCTCATACTGTTTCTTCAGTTCAGCCAAGTCAGAGCAGTGGAGAAATCATGACTGGCTTGTATAACAGCTACATGTTAAGCTGGAGCTTTCCAGAAGATGGCAACATAAGAGTCAATAGGAGCAGGATTCATGACCACATGTAAAACACTAATATAATTGAATATAAACTGTGTGTCAGAGTTTAAGCTACAGCCCTGTTTCCAGCCAGTTACCTCTAATAGCCCCTTTAATCCTCATGGGAACTCTGAAGCCGGTTCTGCTCTCATAGTCATTTCAAAGATGGTGAAACTGAAGCTCAAAGAGACTACATAACAGCAGCTGGCAGCAGAGCCTACAAAACCTGCAAGTCTGATGCCGAATTTCTTCTCATTAAACCGCTACACTATTCTGCCACTTCTTGACTAAATGAGGGGAGAGGTTGTTCAGCCCCAAACTGGCTGTTTTCCCTCAGATACCTAGAAGATAGAAGAAGACCAGTATTAAGATCAAGAATCTTATTTCAACCAGCTAGATAAAACCAAGTTTGTATAAATACCTGCCATAGGTATTTATTTCCATCCCTGTTGGGTCTGCCACCTATTTTACCCAGCAATTCCCCTTCATACCTGCCTCTGCTCAAATATTCCCTCTTTATGCCCTCCAACCAGCATACCTTATTCTAATATCCAAGCGATTGATGAACATGTCATGTGAATCTTGTTATATGAGCTAAATTATACAGGCTTTGCTCAAGTGATATTTAAACTTGACCTTTTCAACTTAACTTCTTCTATTCTTTTCACCTCCCTTGTATATCAACTACCCTTTCAAAGTCCCTAATACTCTGAGTTTAGTTTTATTATTAAACTCTGGGCTTTCTTGCTAAAACCTTCTTTGATATTTAGCAACCAAAGCACCTCATTTTAATTCCACGGAGAGACATGTTTTGCTCAAGTTTAGGTGAGCACTTACTCTGTTGTTTCCAGTACTTATTCTTTGAGGTTGGTGTTTATTTTTTTAAAACTGTTGACTGCCTCCCCCACACCACAGAACAGAACCTCCTCATTGAGTGGATTGGGTTGATAATGGAGTACTTAAGAAGGATTATTCTATTCTTTTTTCAAGTGACATCACCTAGGATGTTTTGCAAGTAATAAATAAATTGCCTCAATTCATCATATGACAGTAATTGCATTTAGCCAAGATTTAACTTGGAGTCAATGTCAAGTAGCTGGAAAACACCACCGAGACATGGGTTTTTCACAGATAGCTCTACCCCTGCTGTAGAAATAATTCAATAAGTCCTGAGTTAGGTTTAAAAATACACATTTCTAATAATCCACACTCTCTCCACATTACCTAGCCAGTCCTGAGAGGTTAAAAGTGACTTCATCATCGCCTGTACAACTACATCTGCTAAATATTGCTGACGGAGGTGCCCTCATTTTCACTCTTAAATGGAGGTTAGCACCCCGTGAGATGAGAATCACTTTAATTGATTGTTTGAAAGCCCTTTGGCCACTCAAATAAATTGTTCCCCCAATGCTGATTTGGCTTCAGCCCATGCATCTCTCAACTCTGTGTTGTTAGGTTGTGAGAGGCTCCATGAGATGGTGCAATGAAATCCTTACAGAGATTCTAGTCTGGATGCAAGGAAATGCCTCTATCACAAAATATTTTTCATGAATTAAAATTTAGCACCCGATTTTCATAAAAGTAGTCAAATGTAGTGGACCCTATATACACAGACATGATTGACACACATGTAGTAGAACATGGGCTGGAAATACCTTATATCTCCATGTGACTTCACTTTTTTTTTTTTTTTTTTTTTTTTTTTTTTTGGTGCCCTGGAGAGGTCTAGCTTATGTACATTGCCAGGACCCAGAGACCAATTTAGAGAAAGGATTTGATCTGCAGTCAGAACAAGACTTTAAGCTAAATTATAGTTAGGTATAAAGCTATCTCCAAAATCAAGAAGAAGATGCATTTTGTAAACTAGGTTCACAAAGGTCAAGTCACAGTCAAGGCTAACAACTGGGCCCCACAATGAAGTGGGGCCAAATCCAAAGCAGGGGTCAGGCATCAGCCTTTGGCTTAGATTTAGGATCTGGAAGTCTGTATCCATGGAGAGAGGTCAAATGATGTCTAGCATCATGCTTTGACCTTGATTAGAAGCACAATTTAGATGGGGGTCATGATCTTAGAGTGCTCAAGTGTCCTCCAAATGGATTATACTTATTAGCACCAATTCAACCCTCAGCCACAGAGAGGAGGTTCTAGACACTTTTTGGACATGGTCTAACCTGAGAGATGTTCCACTTATAGCAATGATAGTAGGTACTGTGAGGTACTAGACATAAGAGATAATGAAGACACAATGTCACAGGGGAAAGAGGGTAAGAGGGAGAGAGAGAGGGAGGGAGGAAGGAGGGAGAAGAAACTGGGATCGACATGTAAAAATTTTAAATTATATTATTAATAAAAAAATTAAGAAGACACAATCCTGCCATCATGGAGCTCACTTCTTAGTGGAAATGGAACTTGTAAACTGAGAAAGTATAACATACTAGATGCTCAGACAGAAGTATGTCTCAGAAGACTGCATGCATAGTTCTGTTAATTGAAAACTAGAATACACATTTGATTTCCACATATTGTCAGTGGTATGGCAAGCATGGCAGGCAAACTTGCCACAATCCAGCATCCCCCTCTTTCTTCTCCCCATGCTGGTTCCCTGTGGTTATACAAGAACTGCCTTTTGCTTGCAAAAATCTATGCATTGTGCCTGGAGCCCATGGGGGTTCAAAGACACTTAGCTGTCACCAACAAGTGAACCCATACCCTGCACTGGAGTTTGAGAATATAGTGTGAAGAACAGATGTAGGTGAGAACACACACTCTTTAGGATGCTCTGCAGCAAAGCGGTAGTCCCTTTAGACTTTCTGAGGACCTGGCATGAGAGAACACATGGCCACAGTGAGCTGGTTATAATTCTTGCTATGCAGTTGATCATGGGCCCAGGGCAACTGGGCAACAAGCAAAGGCCTCCTAGGATCAGTGTACGACAGAGTTCAAATGCCAGCCAGGAATAGTATGTAGGCTTGATAACCTCAAGGCATGGAAAACAGTTGACCTATGCCTTGACTGTAAAGCAAAGGCTGAGGCAAGGGAGGGCCAACAGCAAATCCCATGACTAGTGACACATGGAAGACAGAAGCTATGCCAACAAAGTAAGAACAAGGGCCACCCATGGAAGGCAGAAACTACATCAGAAAGGTAAGGGTCAGAGCCATGGAGTAGAGACTAGTTTAGTCAAATGTGTAATATAACAAATGAAGGTATACCAGAAGCAAGATGGGGAGGCCACAGAGAGTTTCTCAGATATTGATGCTTAGTTGTGATCTCTTCACGATGGAGGTCTCTCCACAGTGAATGCATAGCATTTAAGGTTCAACCACAGACTACTGTCCCAGGCTTAAGTGCATGGTGTTGGCAAGCATATGAGCTTCCACAGCTATGATAACAATGTGGCGGCCTAAGACAACATCTGTAGATTCTTACACTTCCTGAGACTAGAAGTCCAAAATGCACATGCCACCAGGGCCCTATTTCCCAAAGATCAAGAAGGTCCTTCCTCATTTCGTCTCAGCTTCCGGTCTTCAGTCCTGGCATTCTGTTCCTTGAAGACGGCCAATTCTAGCCTTTGTCACTGTCATTGCACTGTTCTTCCCATGTGTGTCTTCAAGGTGATGCGTACCTGTTACGAATAGGTTTTTTCCTGGTGGGTCTGGTCCCGCCGCCACACCAGCCCCCAATAACGCGCTGAGAGACTCTGTATTAGATATAAATCTGTTGGCCAGGTACTAGTTTCTTACCCACTAGCTCTGCCTTAATGATTAACCCATTTTTACTTATCTAAGTATTTCCACGTGGTCATCTTAGTAGAGAGCGGCAGGCCCGGCATGCTGCTCTCTTTAGGCTCTCCATGCTGACGACTCCTCCTTACTACTTTCTCTTTTCTCCTTGTCTCCTAGCCCTGCCTATCTTGCTTTCCTATTGGCCAACAGTGCTTTATTCATTAACCAGTATGAGAAACATATTTACAGAATAACATCTCTCATCATCTCCTGTTTTTTGTCTAAAATAAAAGGGTTTTAACCTTAGCATAGCAACAGAGTCCAACCCAGAAAAATGCTGCTACCAAGAAGTCTTGCTTGTCTTTGTTCCTTTGTTTGTAAAACATTTTTAAATCTTCTTTTAGTTTTAAGTGAAAGTTCTTAGTTCCACTTCTGACACCTCTTCTGTCATACTAGCTTAAGGCCTACTTTCTGACTTCACTTTAACTAATCACGTTGTGGAGACACTTTGTGTTACATAAATATATGTTCACAGTCACTGGGGGTTGCCACTTCAACATATCTTTTGGAAGATACAATTTAACATACAACTTAGTTGGGTTATGATGCTATATATATAACCCAACAATGGGATGTAGACAGGATGGAGAGCTTAGAAATTCACTAAGTAAGTTAAGGGCAGACACTGCCAGAAGTCATGGCCCATATGCCAGAAGAGAAGAGATAACTTCCTGCTCAGATCCAGTCTGAAGAGAATATAGGCCTTTGGCATGGTCAACATGCCCTAGCTTTCTGCATGAACAGCTCTGGCTCCCCAAGGCTCTTATTCAAAAGCAAGTTCTTCTCCTTCTCCTTCTCCTTCTCCTTCTCCTTCTCCTTCTCCTTCTCCTTCTCCTTCTCCTTCTCCTTCTCCTTCTCCTTCTCCTTCTCCTTCTCCTTCTCCTTCTCCTTCTCCTTCTCCTTCTCCTTCTCCTTCTCCTTCTTCTTCTCCTTCTCTTCTTCCTCTTCTTCTTCTTTTCAAAAACAAAACAAAACAAAAATACCCTAGACAAATTGTGCTTCAAGGGATGATTGTGTTACCTGACTCAGTGGGGCAGGAAGTTGGAAAAGAGACAAAGAAAAGATCTGCCACGTGGGGCAGCTTAGTCCAAATAATGCTTGTGCAACATGTACTTTTCTGTAGGTATCAAAGGGCCTGGAAAAGAGAGAAGGTACCTGAAGAGAGGGAGAAAGCTATAGCAAGGATTAGAAGAGGTGTGAGCAGGTTCAGAGAGAGGAGCCAGAAAACATGCAGCTTGGAATTCAGATTAGCTCAACTAACCCAAGCGAGGGTAATAAACCAGCAAGGAGCAGGATAGCAATTGTTGAGATTCCAACCAAATCCACCATGAACGTGTTTTCATTCTTCTAGCCTTTGAATCGTGGCATTTAAATATGGAAACACTGAATCAGTGTATTTTTGGATTAAAACAGATCTATCCCTTTCCACCAAAGGATGGGTAAGAATACAGCTCTTCTGTTAGTAGAGGGGATGAGAGTAGAAGGGGGCCCAGAGTTGTGAGAATGGCTGATGCTGATCACAATAATAAGTCTTTCCCTATGACTCTGATAATACATGACTTCTTCGAAACCAGACCCATGTGAAGCCAAGGCAGACATTAGGCTCAGTAGGTCCAGGCCCAGCACATTCGGGAAACTTAGTATATGGGACCATATAGATTTCCCAGTAGGCTGAAAAAAATCATTGCTCAGGGACTCACAATTGTCCTCACAAAATTGGAAAAAAAAAATATGTTGGATATGGTGTATGAGCCTTCACGCCACAGAGACAGAAGGAGGGACAGGAGGTCAATAGACACAATGCACTGTGTCTGGCACATGCTCTATCAGCATTAATATCTTACACTTTGATCTGACTGTTCTTGCATGAGACTAAGAGTAAAACCACTTGCATATTTGCTGAGAACAAGGAAAAAGTTGACAGAATCCACACAGCCAGCTCTCAGACAAGCTTATGCTATGGGTTGTGCCAAGCTGAAGTGGAGCCCTCACTCAGGGCTGGAGGCAGCTGGCCATTTCCTATAGATTCAGCCTGAGTCAACAGGATTTTCAGGGTTCCTCCAGGTTTGGAAAGCCAGAGCACAGAAGGAGAGCATCCCAGCAAAGAAAAGCAGGAGGTGAGGAAGGCAAGTACTTATATGATTAGTATGGAAGAGAAAAAGAGAGCAATACAGGAAACAAAGTCAGAATGGTAGAGAAGGCAGAGGCAGACTGTCTATACCATAGTGCAGGGGAAGCTTTGGGTACATGTTAATCGTGATTGGACTCTTCTTTATGAAGGATCATTGCACATAGGAAGGAGAGAGATCCTTGAGCCACCCCAGAGACAGCATCTGCCAGATTGCTGGCAGGTTAGATGTCAAAGATTGTTGCAGAATATTAGTTAAACATGTGTTACGTTTGTTTATACTGTGGAATATTTATTTAATGATGCAAAGATGTCTTGCATTCTTTTATATAGCATTTATTTAATGCTGTACTTGCCTAAAACACCCGATTGGTCTAATAAAGAGCTGAATGTTCAATAGCTAGGCAGGAGAAAGGGTAGATGGAGCTGGCAGGCAGAGAAATTAAATAGAAGGAAAGAATGAGAAGAGGAAGGAGTGAGAAAAAGAGAAGATGTAGAGGTCAGAGGCCAGCCACCCCACACACAGGCAGACATGGAATAAGATGGAAAGAAAAGTTGTGCAGAAACAGGGAAAGGGAAAGGCCCAGAAGTAAAAGGTAGATGGGATCATATAAGAAAAGCTAGTTAGAAATAAGAGAAGCTAAGGCCAGGCATTCATAAGTAAGAATAAGTCTCTATGTATTTATTGGGAGTGAGGTGGCGTTACCCAAAAAAGTAAAAAACAAAACAAAACAAAACAAAACAACAACAACAACAAAACCCCACAACAATTAAAAAGATGGAGAAAGAGAGGAGATCAATAAAATTAGGCTCCTGAATCTGAATTCGATGGTGGTTTGACTTCTCCTTGGCTTTAAGGGAATATCTCAGGAGTGAAAATGGTGTCATGAAAACCTCAGCCACAGAGGTTCCCCAACTAACTGCTGTTTTGAAGGCAGATTAAGCATTTGAGTGCTACTGGAGAGAACCGTGTATGACTCATCTGGACAAATTTTACTGATTCAGTTGAGAGGTTGGTAACAGAAACTGCAGCCAAAATGATGGAGCAACAGCCTCATTCCTTGTCATGCTTTGAATGGACCACAGATAAAGATAATATCTGCTTCAGGTCATCAAATTTTGAAGTCACACGTGTGGCCTGAGAGCAAAGCCAAAGAAAATTCACTGCACTCAGTATCCCTGAGCTGCTGCTGGGGTCTCTGACATTAAGCTGCAGGCACAGTCCTGGTTGATGCTTATAGCAACTAAGAAACCAGTTGAATAGAGGGGTGTGAGTTCAAAGGGATCTTAGTGTTGTACCTCCTTAGCTCTTTGTCCTCTCCTTTTGCTTTGAGTTGTCATAGCAGCTGGGCTTGCTGTGCAATTGGGTCCAGGCTTTCAGCTGTATCTCAGCTTCATTATGTTTCAGGATTGATGAATTCTGTTTGGCTCTTCAGATGCCTCTAGCCTGAGGCCATGATCATTAGTACCTCCCTCCCTATTTTTCACTTGTCCCAGCAATCATGGCTATGGCCTGGCCACTGGAGAGCTTGCCTGTTTGCCTGGCCCTTTCTGAGTCTCAGTTTCTTCATTGATAAAATAGGTTTAGGTTATAATAAGAGCAATGTATGTGTAAGAAAATAGACACTTGTTTTCTCTACAGCTAGGCAATATTAGTATTTCTGTTCTGCAGATAAAGGAATGGAACAGCAGTCTTGAAATCACATGGACTTTGAGACACAGTCCTGAGCCACTCTGCTGTAGCATCTCCAGGACTTGGCTCATCACAGGTGCTCATTAAGACAGTGTGGTAAATAAACTTGGACTGCCCAGAGATGTCTGGGTTTGAATCCTGGTGCCATCATTTCCAAGCTTCAGATGGTCACCTAAGCTTCAGATACCTGATCTGTAAAACAAGACTAGCACATAACTTGGTAGAGACTTGGGAAATTTTCTATGAGCTAATAAAGTGAAACACTGAGCATTTTTCCATAACATGTAAGGTACATTGTTCATTTTACTGCTCTTTTTTTTTTTTATCATACTGTCAGACGTCCTTGATTCCATCAGGGGCCCTGGAACTGCCACTTCTCTGGCTGGTCTCCACAGCTGAGACTTCCCCAGAGCCTGCCCCTCCTTTTCTCACCAAGCATCATCTAGAATGGTAAGTGTTTGGCATACAGCCTTGCCCAGTTCTGCCTCCCAGCTCCTGGCACCATGCTTGCTGCCACCAGTGGCATGAGCTGCATGGATAAGCTGTTGTGGCCTCAGGGTGTTCAAGGCTACAGGGCCCAGTCAGTGACTCTGGGAGGTGACTATTATGTCTCATTTCTTTCGTTCTTCCCACATGTCTTGTTGCAAAGCCCATAGCTAGGTCAACAATGTTCCTGAAACACTGTTCTGAAGTCTGTGGCTGAGCACCTCCAGTATCTGTAGGTCCTGAATCTTGTCACAGAGCAAGGCCCCAATGAAGAAACAATAGCTTTAGCATGAGGTACACAGAAAAGAAATGAATGCCAAGGGAGGTCAAATAAGCACCTTCTCAGCCCCAGTCCAGGCTAGGACTACCTCCATTTCTCCAGTTGTACCTCCTCACGATGGAACCAGCCAGACAAGAACTCAACTGCATGACTTCCCACTTCATAAAAAAGGAATCTGGGCTTCATAAAGTTGGGGTGATTTTTCTCAAGGTGCCCCAGTTTTAACAAATATATTTTGGGCTTCAGGAGAAGTCTTGGGTTAAAGTCCTTCTTGTGGACAAATTAAAAATGGGCGCTGAGCATGGCCAAGGCAGTGAGAGCAAATGTTATTGGAGATCACTTTTAATTCCTCCATTTTGGCCTCTGGCTGGATACTGCCATGTCCAATTGGGTCTAGAGGTAGAGGCCTGGCTGAAGTAGAGAAGGGTGGAGAGATGAAGTATTCTTTCTGCACTGGTGGCTTTGGACTGGATTGAATTCTTGCAGGTGAAATGTTAATTGACTGGTCAGTTGTCCCCTGTAGCCCCAGGCCAACCTTCTAGAGAAAAATGTGAAGTCTTGGCCAGGGAAGCTGTTGCCTCATTTTTCTCCATGAACCCTTCTCAGGGCTCTATTTAATACAGCCCCATCTGCACATTGAACACATTGCCAAACATGGGAAAACATCCCCTGGGTGTGGAGTAGAAGGAAATGTATAATTACAGAACCTGGACTCCATTTACTCCTTTGCTCCCTAAGCAGGGACTGAGAAGATAAAGGCACATTTCATTTGTACATGTGTACACTCCCAAATGGTACTCACTAAGCCATGTGTGCATCTCATCCCACACTTGAAATGGGATCAAGGGACTGAATTTTAAGGTTGTTTTATTTCAATTATTTTAAAATGTAAAATGGAGACAATGGAAAAGTGTTTACTTGTTGCATATAATCTCTCTCTCTCTCTCTCTCTCTCTCTCTCTCTCTCTCTCTCTCTCTCTCTCGTGTGTGTGTGTGTGTGTGTGTGTGTGTGTGTGTGTGTGTGGTTTGGTGTGTGGTGTATGTGGTATGTGTCTACCTACTGGTGTCAGTCTGTGTACATGTTTGTGAAAAGATGTACCTATATGGGTTTGTTCAATATAGAGGCTGTAGGTTGATGTTGGTGTCTTCCTCAATAATGGTTAATTTTATTTATTTATTTTTTGAGACAGGGTCTCTTTTGAATCTGAAGTTTCTACATTCACCAAGTTTAGCTGGACATTGCACCTCAGGGATCTACGTCTCTGCCTCTTGCTGCTGAGATTGTGGGAGTGAGCTCCTCCAAACAGGTTGTCATCCCAGTTCTGGGGACACAAATGCAGGTCCTTATGCTTGCGTGGCAGGGTCTTTACTGACTAATCCATCTCCCCTGCCTTCAAGTTTTACTACTTTAGAATTTTCATTTTAACTGTTTAAAACATAGCATCTGATCTGAGACACACTCTAAATGTAATGTAAAAATATCAGATGTTAGATAGTACAAAAACAAGAATTGTAAAATATCTTCCATTTAATACTTTTGTAAAATATTGATTACTTATTAAATGATATTTGGGGCATGTTAGATGAAATAAGTTACATTATTAAAATTAATTTCAAGTTTCTTTTATTTTCATAATGGAACTTCAAAATCTAGAAATTATATCCACCAATCAAATTATATTTCTATTGAACAGTGATGCTCAAAGCTTTTAAAATGCTATTTGTAGATGGTTATTTTGTTCCTTAGGGGACATCTGAGGATGTCTGGATATATTAGGTTGTGACAATTGGGTTGACATGCTAATGGCATCTCGTGGGTAGAGAACAGGTTGGACTGGAGCCAATGAGAACAATCCAGCCCCAGATGTCAACCGTACCAAGGTCAGGGGCCTTGGTGTAGAGCAGGAATTCCTTGAAGGGAAGCCTAGTGGTTTAGGAACACCTTAATCGTTAGCTGGGTGAAGACACTCAAGCATTGAGAACACTTATGAACCCTGGTGGTGGGCATGATTAATCCCACTTATCCACATGAGGACCTCCAACTCAATAAAAAGTAGCTGCTTGCACTGCCAGACCAGAAAGCAGTAGAATTGAGAGCTAAAATCAGCCTGCACTCATCACCAAGGCTAGGTCATCCATGCTACATCACATGGCTGTGCATAGCTCCATGCTGGAGCTTCTATGAAAAAAACCACCTGAACTTACAGCCTGATATCCCCCTCACTCAGCCCCAGACAGTTATTATTTACATCAGCTATTATTGCCACTGGGGAATGGGCATTAACAAAAGCACCCTTTGAAAGGAACAGCCTGCTCTGAGAAAAAAACCCTCACAGGCACCTCACCCATCAAAGGAAGTTGGGAAATGGGTGGGAATAAATGGAGCACAATAAAATAAACCTGTCAGAGGAGGAACATTCAGATGCCTCAGAAGGCGAGAGGTAAGAACAAATGTGCCAGATATGGGATTGGTTCTGTTTAAAGAAAACATCATCTCACGGCTTGACTCAAATAGAGCCCAGAGAACAATGGCCAGCATTAATGGAATTGCTCAGACACACTCCAGGGAGGCACTGTTTCTCCATAAATCTGGTTTGGGGACAGTGGCGAGAATCACTTTCCTCTCATTGTCTTTCTGCCTGCTCTCGTGTGTCTATCTGTGACTTTTGCCTCTCTTGAGGAAGGGTGAGTCTGGTGGGCTTGTTTTAAAGAAGGATGTAAACTGCTATTTTATGAAAACCTACTATGTGTGTAGGGCATCCCCTGAGGTTATTGATATGACAGTGTGAAATAAACATAATACTTGTTTCACAGGTACAAAACAAGCCTATCCTCTATGATAAGATTCTATAATCAAGGATCGGCTGAGATGAGATGCTTGTGGTGTTGCCAGAGACACTGAAACATAGTTCTTTATGGCAATACAAATAGCAAGGCCAACACAGGGCCACCACAGATGCTCCTGAGGCTCTGCCCAAATCTTTATTTGATTGTTGTATTTACTCCTTAGTTATTGTAGATGTTGGCTGTAAATAGCTCATAGATATTTCCTACTCTAGAGAAGGTATCCATTTCTCTAGAAGGCTGTGCACACTCATAATAACCCATGGTGATTAATACACGAGACCAACCTATGGAATAACCATATTCTAGAGACACCCCAGCCCCAGGTCTGACTAACACAGGCCACACATTGTCCTTTGTCTTGTCATACATCTATCTCCTTTATATCTGAGAATATCTCTCAATGGATAATTTACATCAGAATTCCCATCACAGGGTCAAGTGACATATTTAAGTTTGGGAAGGGGATGGAAAGGGCTCATGGTATCCTTGCCTGCTACATTTTATTTCCCAACACTATTAGCAGACCAATGATTGGAACAGGCAAGAACTTTGATAACGACTGTGGATAAATATGTTAAATCTCTCAAGAAGCTTTCCATTAGTCAGGAGGGGATTCGAGGAAGGAGAAGTGTGGTTAGCAGGTTATTTATCTTTTCCATGTTCTGAATGGGCATTGGCTTTTGATGGATGGGTCCTATATCTTTTGAATAACAGTGTCTGTTTATGTGAAATGAACTTTCCCAATGCTGTGTTTGAGGGAAAAGGCTCTCATTTGTAGTAAACAAATACTTACACTAGATTGGGCATGTCTATTCCAGCTTCTTTGACATTTATTATCTTGTTTAGTCTTAGAATACAGAGGAATCTGAATATGTAGAGTTCATAATGCCAATAGTGTCCCAATACAAAGAGGCAAGTATTATTATTCCTTAACAGGAAGGAAATGTGGGGCCAGTCACATCTAAAGAATGTACCAGAACCAATGGTAGAGCTGAAGTTGTGGTCAAACCTACTCATTCCTTGAGAACAGCCTGTTAAGTCAGCTCTCTCCCATGCTCTGATGACAACTCAGTTGCCATTTCTCCTGTGAAACACTTCCTTATTTCTAGGTGTGTGTGTGTGTGTGTGTGTGTGTGTGTGTGTGTGTGTGTGTGTGTGTATGTGTGTATGTGTATGTCTATATTGCATATCACATGCACCTCTCCTTAGCATTAGTGAGAATTGCACATTTTTTGTGTAGTCTTTTCTTTTTAATCAATGAGCTAAGGCACAGAAATTGTCTTTTTTGTTTGTTATAGTCTTCGTCAGTATTTAGAACAATGCCTGGTACATAGTAGGTAGAATGGGTGAATGGATGAACAGAGGGATGCATTAAAAGTAGCTGGAGAGAATGGTGGTTAGATGGATGCATGGATAGGTGGGCAGGTAGCAAGGTGGGAGAATGTGGTAAAGGAACTGTCAGTTCATCTCTGGTGCACCTGGCTTGGAGAACCCACAGAGCATGGACCATGGGCCGTTCCCCCCCTCCCGCCCAGGGCTCTGGTGATCACCTGTGGTGAGGAGGCAGAGTGGAGTCCCCGGGGTCACCTGGGCGCTGCCCATTGGTGCTGACCACAAGGAAGCCAATCCCCAGGCAGCATGCAGAAGAGAAGGAGAGAGAAACACATGAACACATGTGGTACAATGAGTAAGACTGCAATTCTTCTGTCTCTAAAGAGCTTGTACTAAACAATAAAAGAACATCAAGATTTACCAAAACAGGGGCCTGAAATAGATTTTTTTAAAATAATAAAAGAGTAAGACTAACCATTTTTCAAGCACACATAACATGTCAGGTACTCTACCAAGTATCTTGTGTACAGTATTCCAAAGGAATAGGACAATTAGAAAGGTTGGTGGTATACAAAAGAACCTGTCACTTCTCCAGCCAAAATACATCTCCCCAAGACTTTCTAGTCTTTGTAAATGGTGCCACTACTCACACGATATTTCTGTATAGAAGCCTAGGTGACTACTCTCACCCCTATTAGTTAGAATGTCTGCCTTCTACCCTTCTTTTATGTGACTTCCCATTTGTAACTCATCATCAGCTCTTATTGATTCTATTTGAGAAAGACTCTTCAGGATGTTCTCTTCTCACCAGGTTAATTCTCACATTTTCCAGCCATCTTTACATTGCATTTGGATTATTTAAACAGTGTCATATGGGCTCACTGCTTCTGGTCTTTCTTCCCTCCTACTGAGTCTCTACCATTTGAATGGATCTTATCAGCATCCTCACTGTCTTTGAAGGTAAGCACTAACCCCCGTTGACACAGCTCATAGACCATCAGCAATGAGTTCCTAGCTTTCCTTGCCATACTAATTCCTCTCCACTCCCACCACCTTATTCTCTGCTCAGCTGCCATCATTCCCATGATTAACAGCCCCTGCTGTATTGTCTCTAGACCATGCCTGGGCCAGTCTCTCATTTGGCATGTATTCCCTCTTACCTCTTCTCCTGGAAGACAACTGCTAACCTTTGAGGACTCAGCTTGGATCTTCCCTCAAGGGTCCTGCATTTGGAGCAGATGTGTCTCCCTTGTCTTCCCATAGCATCCTAACAGTCCCTTCTCATTGTAGCAACCTCCCCATATTATGAGTGAATGTTTTCTCCTTAGCTCTAGTCTCCTTAAAGGTGGATGCTGTATCTCATTGATTAATGTGTTTTTGTGGCCCTCTACTGTACCTGGATCATAATAGGTACTCAATGAATATTTGCTAGGTAAATAAATGAATTAATGAAGAAATGATGACTCGGAAATTTTATAACTTGGTCAAGGTCATAAAAATAGTAACTAGCAGAGGCTGTATTCAAAGCACAGTTTGCCCAGTTTTAATGTCCCTGTTCCTCCAGGGGGCTAAAGAAAGTGACACAAAAATTATACCAAGAGTTATACCTTTAGTCACAGACTTCAGTGTTCCCTGGTCATTAATCAGCAAAACTGCACATGATCTTTATTCAAAATGGTAAGAATGATAGATTGTCCCAGACCAAGTGATAAACAAAATATACATTACTTACAAAATGATACAAGAGACACGCTTGACCAGTGAATGGTCAATTGACAACTATAAAAGCTAACCAACCATAGCACCATTCTTAAAGACATGTGAAGGCTTATCCTTTTCAAAGCACTTTCTAAGTCAGTGGTGAGTTTGTGAGCCTACTCTAGTGGTATCCATGCTATTTCTTATGTGGGTATATGGTAAGAATGGTTCTTAGGTTTTTCAGTGGTTCAGTGATAGGGGATGTTCTTCTGTATATAAGTTTCTCTTATTGGTTGATGAATAAAACACTGATTGGCCAGTAGTCAGGCAGGCAGAGAGCGACCAGATGAGGAGAATTCTGGGGAGAGAATGCAGAGAGAAGCCGCCAAGGAGAATGTAGCTACTGGGAAGATAGGATGTACTAGGCATTCTCTAGTAAGATAAGGCCATGTAGCAATACATAGATTAATAGTTACAGGTTAATAATTAAGAGACAGTTAGTCAGTATGAGGCCTAAACCATCAGCTAAACAGTTTATAATTAATGTAAGTCTCTGTGCATTCATTTGGGAATAAACTACTGTGGGACCAGGCAAACAGAAACTCTGTCTATTGTTCAGGAGAAATGTGACTAATATTTTGCACTGTGCTGTTCTTATTAGCTTTAACTTCAACTTGGCATAACCTGGAGTCAGCTGAGAAGGAAGTCTGAGTTGAGCATTTGTTCCAATCAGAACAGTCCATAGGCATGTCTGTGAGGGTCATCTTTATTGTTACAGATGAAGGAGGGTGTGCCCTCTGTGGGTAGCATCATTACCTAGGCAGTGGTCCTGTGTCATATCAGGATGCCAGCTAAGCATGAACTTGTGAGTCTAATAGCAAGTAGTGTTCTTTCATGGTTTCTGCTTCAAGCTTTCCACAATGATGAATTGTAATCTGTAAATCAAAAGGAACTCCTGCCTCTACTTGTTTTTGGCCATAGTGTTTTATCACAGCAAAGAGATGAAACTACAACATATATGAAAATTACATACATTCAAATCTTTCATTCCCATGGTTTTATTTTAATACAAATGTTCTCCTATGCTTCTTTACAATTGCATTTGTGCTTTGGTGAAAAAGCTGATGGGTAGGAGAAAGAGCTTGAGGCTGATAAATTGAAAATATTCACTACCCTGTCTTTTATAGGAAAGTTTGCTAATCCCCATTCTAAGTGACTATTTTCTATTAGTCTATTTTCCTCCCAGCCCTATGAGCCAGGTAAGACAAGACACTGCTGAACTTACATGTCAAGAAAAAACAAAAACAAAAACAAAAGGCTGGAAGAACACAAGAATCATATTCCTCTGTGGCCTCCTTTCTGTAGCCTGTTTCTTGCCATCTTCCCCATTCACTATGGAGGCTGCAGCTAGGGTACCATCCTGAGAAAGGAGTCTGCTTAATCATGCCCAGCCAGTACTCTCACTGGAGAGAGATGTTGAATCAGATAGGGGGAGGGATACTGAGCAGGAGAGGGGGAAAGGGAGTGGGGAGGAGAAGAGGGTAAGAGAATCATCATGAGGCTATATTTAGTGCTGAGTGGCTTTGCACTGTACTTTTGTTTATCTTTTTAAACGTTTATTTTTTATTATTTTTTAGTACATGTTTATATGGCAAGTATGTGTTCATCAATGCAGGTACCTTGGAGGCCAGAGGCATCAGATCTCCTTGGCTCTGGAGTTGAAAGCAGTCATGAGTGACCTGATGTGGGTGCTGGAACTCAGGAGAGCAATGGTCTTGTTTAACTGCTGAGGCATCTTTCCAATCCTAGCAGGTTTTCACCTCAGGATGGCTCCTAACTAACCTAATTACAAGGTGTGCTGACTATCCTTCCTCTGATGATTTGCACATCTACTTCTTTGACTTGAATACCTTCTTTCCAACCCTGATATCATCTTCTGTATTCATTTTCGCTCTTGTTTCAAAGCTTGGCTTTGTGCCCATACAATCCGTGAAAGCTGGTACTATGGGTTTTTGTTTGTTTTGAATTCCCCTTCTTCCTCCAGCGACATTCCAGGCAAATATTCATCTTAGCCTTCTTACACTATATTGGTATATGTGTGTTAGCTCTTCCCGTGCCTACCATTTGTTGTGTGTTTATTATAAGTTGGGTGCTGCACAGAGCACTTGGCATGCACTACTTTGCTAGGTTCTTATATTATTAGGTCAGGGAAATAAGTGGCATTGCTCTTGTCATTCTGTGGATGCTGATACTGAGATTCAGAGCAGTGAGTACCTTTGCTGGCCTAGAATCTAATACTATGTAAATCCAGTGATGAACTTTGCAATCTCTAGAGAATACAGGGACACATATCAATATGGAATTTCACTTAATAAACAAATAATAAAAGCTAACTGGGTACATAAAACTCTGGCCCAGTATTTTTCATTTACCAGGCATGTCACTTGGAAAAATGGCATGTACTTCTAAGTCAGGATCTTTACCCAAAATGTAAAGATAATAATAGGCATCTCATAAAATAATTTTAAGGAAAACAGCACAAGCCTTAGTTTAGTTGGCAGAGTCTAGAGGAGGCCCTCTCACTTTACCTTCCAGGGGTACAACACTGCTCAGCTAGCAGGTATAAGAACACAGGGATGGGCAGATGCTCTTCCAATGAGTGGAGAAACAGAGGTGAGCTGCGGATTATGGCTCTTGGCAGAACAGGGAAATGAAAATAGGAGCAATGTACAGAAGAGATCAAGCCACCTTCAAGTTAGGCTGTATCATGTAGTAGCTCTTATCAAGGACATGGAGTGGAAATATTAGTCATGTCTAAGTGAGATGTTTAATCTACTGAAATTGGTTATAACTTGTTATTGCATCAAAGCCTATCCTATCCTAACTAATCCATTGGGAGAAGAGGTGGAAATGCCTTCCTTCTCTTGCATCACCTGTTTATTTGAAACAAACAAACAAATAAACTGGAATGTTTATGACTTATATTGCTTTGCATAGTATCTGCTTGGTGTAAAGAAAAAAGAGGCCAGAATGTAGAGTGCCTCTGACTTTTTTCTCTTCCAAAGCAAGGAATGTCAATTATATAAAGGTACTGATGGGCTATAGCTGGCTCAGGAGAAGACACACTTGAGAAAAAACTAACTGTTTTTTTTAGTTTCGGCAAGGAAGTGAAGAGAGCTGAGAGCTCCTTGAGTCACCTCATTTTCTACTCCAGAATTCAGAACTTAAATACCTGGGAAGAGATACAAAGCCTGTCACAAGCTGAAAACAAACTTATCAGTCATTAGAAGGGAAAGGGTATGGAGAAGGGTTAACAAGTGGAAGATAAACAATCCTACTGGTGGTTCATGGAATATCTTAGCCAGTCTATGATAGGAAAAAAAAATCAATAGTATATGGAGTCAGCTCTAAGAAGCATTCCTGAAAACCCGGAGGTTTTTTATACTTCTGAGCTTACATGGGTTCATCCTTGAGTGGAGATAATAACAATGGCCAACATTCATTTAGCACCTGATGAGGGCCATGTTTTAGTTTTTTCAACACATTGTAACCTCACATCACCACATATCTACATGAGCCGTCATATGACTGGCTGTTGTGTAGCTAATCTCCTCAATTGAAAGTTTCCTCCTGGAGGGAGGGTAGTTAACACTCAAGAAGTAAATGAAAATTATAAATCTTAGGGAGTTCCTCAAACAAGATCCACAGGGCCACTCTCCAAGATTATATGAGCTGTAACAATTGCTGAAGAGAGGAGATTCTGGTCAGCAGAACCACACCCACATCACACAGACAGCTCCAGGGACACAGCTTTCATGAGTTATTATCCATGCTAGGGGTATGCTTTTTAGTGATGCAATTGCTTTTGACCCACCCCTACTTGTATTGGTTACTGCAAAAAACTCACTGGCTCATGAAGCTAAATTTGTGTTGAATCATTTTTTTTTTTGATATGCCATTGGTACTCTATCTGAGATAAACAGATGTTGGCTCACATCTCACCAAGAAAAGTCACACAACACTAGAACTCATAGGTGTTTAAATTTTGGAACTCCTTCCCCCACCATTTAAGAGTCTATTGGTGTGGTTTAAATTCTTTTTATTTCTAACTTGTATCATTAGCCTATTCTAAAATTTCTCCATCCTTGCCTCCCAGCTCTAAATAGCCTCTTTTTTTCCTTTAAGAGATACAAGTCATTTGGTAGCACAGATGCAAGATAAAGCCAACCAAGGTTTCACATGTCTGAAGCAGATAAATCTTCAGGTATGTACTCGGATAACAGGAGTCAGTGTTGACTTTGGTTTTCCTGGACTCCATTGTACTGACTTTGGCCTTCTTGAGTGAGGTGTGGAAAAGCCATGTATGGAAGAATGAAATCTGAGCTAGTCTAGGGAGGAATAAAAAAGGAAAACACAAAAGAAGACCAGAGAAATATGCCAGCTGTGCATCAAGAAAAAATATTAAAGAAAGGTTTGGATTTTTCAAGACCTTAAGTTTATTTTATGGTGTCCTTTATGATGTTATCTTTCATCTTTTCATATAACCCTCAGAAAAATCTATATTATTCCATTGGCATTTTAGGATATAGATGAAAACAGGGAGGAGTAAAGGGTGGTAAAGGTCAAAGGGACTTTGTTTTATTATACAACCCCAAGCCCAGAATATTTGTCCCTTAGTCTCAGATAGGGAAAAATAGCAGTGCTATGTGTCAACCCTTCAAACCCATACATTCAGATCCTTTTTCCACAGTTTAGAATATTGAACTACAACCAAGATTTTCTCATTGGACTGTATAACTTCAAAATTCTCTATCATAATTGATATTTCATTATGTTCTTTTTTAGCTACCACAGCTAGGTTTGGGTGTGCTGTGTTCTTGGGTCTTTTCTGATAGTGCTGAGCAGGTTTGGATAAAAGAACAGTGCCATGCCAAAGGCTAATAAATAAACAAGAAAAATTCTGAACATATCTAAGCATATGATCTTTAGATGTCAAGTGCTAAAGGCTAAGAACAGCATTATATCCACAGCCTTTCAGCTTCTCCACCATGATTCTAATGTGAGTCTATCTGCCACATGTTGGATATATAAAATTGCACCAGAAGTGGCTAGAGTCTTGGCTGTGACCTTCTACAGAGACTGAAGATCTATGTATGACTGCACATCTAGTCAAAACCTGTACAGCCAAAGGAAGATGGAATCTCCTTGTCTATCATCTATTGTATGCTTGTGTGAGTGATGGAAAGAATTAATTGATAGGGAAATGTCTTCTGTATTATGTTATTATGTTTCTCTTATTGGTTGATGAATAAAACACTGATTGATCAGGCAGGAGCATAGGCAGGGCTATTAGACAAGATGAATTCTGGGAAGTATTGGCAGACAGGAATTACTATATGGAGCCAAGGAAAGTAGGGAGCGTCAGGCATTCTCCGGTAAGATAAGGCCTTGTATAAATACATAGATTAATAGAAATGAGTTAATAATTAAGACAGAGCTTGCCAATAAGAATCCCAAGCCATTGGCCAACAGTTTCATAATTAATACAGTGTCTGTGTGTTTATTTGGGACTAAAGTGACAGTGGGACAAGATGGGCCAGAAAACTCATGCTTACAATTAATGATACCTGCTTTAAAAGTGATGAAGTAGCCTCCATAATGGTAAGTTACTTGTCTCAGGCCAAGCAACTAAATTTGGAGACATATTTGAAGCCAGATGTCTCTGAGTCTCATGATTTCAAGCAAACTTCTCCAAGATATGGAAGAGAACCTTGTAAGTAGAATTGGGCCAGTGTGGCTGGCAATTTCCTACTTAGAAAAGACCATTTCTTCATCTCTCCTAGGTTCTTGTACCACATGTGGCTTGTTCTTCTGTGGATACAAGAGCCATGGACATATCACCCCCCTGTTCCCATGAGGCCCCAGTCTTAGCATATGAAAAATGAGAGCATCTCTCTAAAGAAGGGCTATTTATTGTCCCTGTCAGTTCCTGTAAGAGTGAGGATCCATTACGGAGAAAGGAGAGAGAAATGCCTGATGAAATGGCTCACGTCCTGCTTGGACTTGCCGAAAGATGGCACATTTACAAAAGGCCATTGTCCATGCCTCTTGCCTGTTGTCGTTGGACAACGGTTTTAGTCCATCCTTAATGGACAAGACAGAGCTGTTGGTGACACTGAACCCATGTCTCATGCTTCATTATTCTGAGGCTTCACTCTCAGCACCTACTCCAAGGAGGCTGCTTTAATGGGATCGTTAGAGTGTTTACTAGATTAAAACTGTGGTTGTCTTTTGCAAAGCAACTCTGCAAATGGCTTTATGGGTTTCCGGATTTATTTTGTCTCAATGCCTCGGCTCAGTTTGCAAATCAAATCAAAGCTGATTTTTCTAACTGCCACTCCTGCGCACCCAGCAGGAGTCTGCAGAGCCAGCTGCATTCTTCTGAAGGCTGGTGCCAATGGTGGGACTGCTACTGCCTGCTGGTGGCTAGTGTGGCTACAACTAACTGCTGGAAGACAGGCAAGTGTATACTTGCTTGACCTGATTTGAACAAGAGATCAGGAGGACAGGTCAGAGGAAGTCAATTTTATTTCTAAAAGGAGAAAAGATAAGATTATGTGGCTTCAAGGATTGATCAGCAGGAATTATAGAAGCTAAACACAGTGCTCCTTCCAACTGAAGTGTCCAGGGGAAGTCCTGGCAACTGATGTGTCCAGAGTAGAAAGAGCAACATGAGGGACTAATAAAATTTTTGTTCACAGGAGCACCAAGCAGGGAATGGCCTGCTTTTTTGTTAGTGGGAATTGTAGATCACACAGTTGATCCTCTATTTCTCCTTATTTCTATTTTCTGAAAGCACAGTACTGTTATATAGTTGACACTTAAAAAAAAGTGGGTAAGGGAATAAATTAACCTAAAATCCCTCTACCCATTGGTCAGCTAAATAATAAAAATAATAATCTAGGATCAGCTATTTATTGATCCATTTACTCTCAGAAGTATCTATCCATCCATCTGTCCACTAACCCAACAAAGCATTCTCATATTTATTCAACAAATGTTATTGATCATCAATCTATGCTAAGATTTGGGGACACAGTGATTATCAAAATAGATACTGTGTCACTTGGCCCATCAGATTCTGACAATGAAATTGTCTGGTATAGTTCTACAATTGAATGACATTATCAGAGACTATTTTCTACCTGGCTTCCTCTGTCCCAACCTAAAGGGCATGCAGTCAGCTATTTGGACATCCCCTTCAGCAACTATAAGCTGAGATTGTCTTCTACCATTAAGGCTGATGCTTCTTTCATGTTTTATCTCTTATTTGAAATTCAGCATCTCTGAGTTCTAAGTATCTCATTCCAAGTTTCCACACACTCCCTAGGAATACTGAAAAAATTAAGCTAGTCCTTTGACTACGTCATACATGTGAAGAAATAAATCCTGATCACTCACTCAACCTATGCCTTCTCATCTCCCTCCTATCTCGACTCCATTCTCCAATGTGTTCCTTTCTAAGATTCATGCCATTTAGGTTGATTTTATGACCCATTTACTTTTATCAGGACATCTGTGTGTTCATTGGATTGAAACTGTCCATTGGAGCCTGGTGGGTCACAAAGGGCTACACAATAAAAGGCAATAGCTCTCCTTTACCTTAACTTGTCAGTAGCAACCAAGAGTTCTGCCATTAGATTTAGCCATCCCACATTCCTCCTTGATCCACTCCTGACTATTGATGGATTCATTCTTGTCCAGACCCAGTGAAAGCCCAAACAGTTGCTGTGGTTTCCTGATTATAATGGCTGTATCTTGCCCAAACTGCATATCACAGCCCTTCTCCCCATCTTTCATCTCTTACATTCTTTCCACCCCTTCTTCTACAATAAAAGCCCTTCTGCAATAGGGCTTTTAAGCATGTTTAGCTTTCATTTCCTATAAACTGCTCAAGTTGAGCCCATCACCAATCTGCCAAAGATCAGCTTTACTTAGTGCTTCTACACTATCTCCTGGATTTCTCAAATTAAAAAAATAAAAACATAAGAACCCAATTTAAATTGATCATCATTGTACCTTGGTTTTCTACTACCTTCCTTTCAAAGTCTGAATTTTCAGTTTCTAAACTAAAATGATGTTTATTTACCTGTTATTTCTGGTTTTCTCTTCACAGCTCTTAGCAGGTCTATTACCAGGACTGGACTGTGCTCTGTAAAGGAATTTGGAATGTTCTGGAATCTCTCACACTTGGAACAGCTATAGTAGCATTATGCTGTCCCTCAACATGATGGCATAATGTATCCAGGAGTCTTGTTGGGATTAGAGGCAATAGAAAGAGGCTTTTGATTTGGCACTCAGCTCCTCACTTCAGGTTGGTGCAGCCTCAGAGTATGACTAAGAGCCAACAACCACAACCTTCTCCAGAGCCTACTCTAAGCTTCACCTTTGTTACTTTTGTGTAACTACCCGAGACTGTGGTAGAGGAAGTAGTCAAAGTCTGATGAAGACTAGGGTGTCTTATTACTATGAGTTAAGACAACTTCAGAGAAATGTGTGTACACTGTGGATCTAGCCTTAGTCTGACCCTGTCTCGAAAAGGTTCTTGCTCAACCCGTCCCATTCTCATTTACCACATACAGATTTCTTTTGAAAGCCCTCCATGAACAGAGCACCAGAACATGCCTCCAAATCCTTGCCTCGAGTTCTGCTTCTAGAGACACACATTAGAGACACACATGGAGACACACATTAGAGCTGCTGAATATACAGTATAATAGGTAATGATTTTAGGGTCAATTCAGAATGATCCCCAAATGAGTACTTAGGACTGAAACACATGATAATTGTCTGACCCTATGGGAATCATACAGATGACCATGGACAATAGCTAGAGAACTCAAGGTTATGAATAAGACAACCACAAGTTACTTTATCACCAAAGTGCTGGCCTGTGCCCCGCAAGTGATTTTCCTCCAGGTATGGAATACTTGTAAGCAGACCCCAAGGAATATGCCATAATGGCTGAAGGGTAGAGATTCTTCAAGAGATAGTGATGATATATTTCTGGGACTTTATAAATGCTTGATTCTTGTAGAATTCCCAGCATCAACTTTCCCCCCTTTGAAAAAAAAATATCTATAGCAAAATCCCATCAAAAAGAAGTTTGATCTAGGTAGTAAAAAAAAAATGAGAGAAGTCACATATCTTTCTTTCATTTCAGGGCCTTATGGGCAATTTGTGGATTCAGGCAGCATTTGTTTTCGACTGACTATGGGATGCTCCAAGTGGTCAGGGTAGACATCGACCAAGCATGCATTTCCTTCTCTTAGCCCTAGTGTTGTATTTCTCAAGAATCCTTCTCCCTTGGAACTGTATTGATAAGGGATGGCTCCCTGAAAAAAATGATAGGTTGCAATTCTATATTAGGTAGTTCTCTGTCTTTCTGTCCTTCTCCCAAGTGATAAGGGAGTCTCTGGCTTTAGGGAGGAAGTGGTGAATCTCAATGTACTACAGAAACTGGATTTGGATGCTGCAAATGCCCTTAAAAGCATTGCCTGGGCTTAATTAGCTAGGAATTCACACACTCATTCATGCATCCCTACCATGTCAACACTCACACTCAACATGTGCTACTGATGAAAGCCAGTATAATCACCTTATATACATCTGAGGACTATGATCCTGAGACTGGGGGGGGCACACAGCCTTGTAGATTGTCCCATCACCCCTCTGTGTACCCATTGCCTCTCAAGTCACATGTTTGCAGTTCTCAGGAAAAACAGACCTAGCAAAGGAATCTTTGAAAAAGCCTATGTCTCAGTGTATCCCTAGAACTCACAGCAGGGAGAGCAATCATCTTGCATCTCCCTTGTGTAGAATTAAAACGTACTGGGAAGCCATGGGGTATTATTATAGCAAAGGGATTTTCTCCGTTTTTCTTACTCCTCTCTGTTTGCCTGTTTAAGTGGGATAGTGCAAACAGCCAGCTTCCTGATTTCTGTCTAGAGCCCCAGTGCTACCCAATTGATGATGTTCTTCCTTCTATATTATCTGTTTTCTTCAGTGGCAATGCCTGCCAAGGTCTGTGATTTGTGTCACTTTTGTCTGCAAGCCATCAATTCTCCCTGCCTTGAGAAGACTATTTTATCTCTTTCCACAGAGCCCTTTGAGTTCCTCAGAAGGAACAAGATAGGGACATGCTAGCTCAGTGACTTCTTATCAAAAAGGGTCCCAGTGTTTCACCCTCTACATGTACACTCCCTTTAGTGCCTACATATGTATCTGAATTATATATATATATATATATATATATATATATACATATATATATATACATATATATATATAATATTTTTATTTAAATTAGAGACAAGCTTGTTTAACACATAATCCCAGTTTCTGCACCTTCCTGTCCTCCCCTGTTTCCCCCACCAACCCCCATCCCATACCCTTCCTGCTCCCCAGGGAGGGTGACAGTCTTCAAAGTCTGTCATATCATTTAAAGCAGAGTTCAGGCCCTCCCTAATGTGTCTAGGCTGAAATAGTATCCCTCTATGTGGAATGGGCTCCCAAAGTCCATTCCTATATTAGGGATAAATACTGATCCACTACCAGAGGCCCCAAAGACTGCCCAGTCCTCCCAACTAACACCATATTCAGGGAATCTATGCTGGTCCTATGCTGGTTTCTCAGCCATCAGACTGGAGTCTATGAGCTCTCCCTTGTTCAGGTCAGCAGTTTCTATGTGTTTCTCCAGCCTGGTCTTGACCCCTTTGCTCATCACTCCTCCCTGACTGCAATTGGATTCCAAGAGTTCAGTTCAGTGTTTAGCTGAGGGTGTCTGCTTCTGCTTCCATCATCTACTAGATGAACGCTCTAGGATGGCATATAAGGTAGTCATCAATCTAGAATTCAGAAAAGTTCTAAGAGGATTTGTGGCACGCTTTGATAGCTATATTTCTCCCCTACCCCTGTTTCTTTCTTTCTCTGTGTCTCTCTTTATATCCTCTTACTCAATCACTGTCTTTCCTCTCCTACCCCTAAGTAGGTGACTCCTATGTTCGTACACATGTACAGACATTCACATATATACATATATATACAAACCTGAGTCATTGCCTTTGCCTATTATATCTATGATGATATATATTTATACATTTTATACCATTGGAAATAAAATGTGAAATTGTGTATGCTATAGACAAATGCAAAGAATAAAGACCAATTTTATTTTATGTGTATTGGTGGGGGAAGTTCTTGTTGAAAATATCAATTCTATAAGAAAAAGATAAACCTGATTTCTAACCATTCAACCTTGTAATAGGTTAAATGATAACAAACCATTCATTGATTTTTTTAAAGTAATAAACAGAAACATGTACCAATTGAAAAAGCCAAGCAATTCAATTATAATTAGGGAAACAAAAGTGATGAGCCTGAACAATGCTGCCTTGGTGTTTTGGGGGATAAGTGTTGAAATGCAAAAGACATAACAACACAGTGTCTGCTTTCTAATTTTAAAGGCACCAATACTAATCACCTCATACTTGAAAGCCATGCACTCACCGAATAAAGTACAAAAGCTCAACTACAGGTCTAATAGACAAGCTTAAAGAAACAAGCATAGACACAAATACAATGAATGTATACAGGTATATATACAGAATAAAATTTTCAAGTATTTTACACTCATTGTAAAATTCATCCTACCCTCCAATAAATATGTTTCGCGTTTTTATTATTTTTTAAGCTCTATGTTATGAACATATTCTTTGGTGGTACATGGTGTAGATGAAAATTAGCCCTCCAAAATAATTCTTTGCTGTTGGTTTTAGAAACAGCGCATACACATCCCTTGTGGGAACACAAAGAGCAAAGCTTGCACTGTTGAAGAACAGCTACAGTCAGACAAGGACAGGTCAACATACCTTTCGTAGCCAGGCGTACACAGTTGATTTTTGTTTCCTAGGAACAACAAAAAGAATGAGACAGCAGTTAATTAATTGTTGATTATATAAGTATTATTATATAAAAGTACTTAGGGATTTGTACATATACATATGTATGTACAAGTATTTGTAATTTAAAATTTGTCCTTTCCATTTTTCCCCTATTGGAGTCACCTTTTAATTTCTGCTCTTTATTTCCTCTTAGGCTCAGAACATATGTTGTTCTGTTTGTTTCATGGCACCTACTACCTCATCAACCTTTTCACCAGACAGAACTACTTTATAAATATTCTAGCATCCAGAAAGCTTAGCAATGTTCAGTGCTTATGTGATAGTTTACAGGGTGCTTTGTTCTCACATGTGAATGAGCAGATAGAACCAAGCCGTCCTTGGGAAACTTTTTAATAAGCAGGTATGCATCTACCTGGACAGACTGAATGAAGACTTGACAAGAGCCAAGTCTGGGTGAAATGTGTTATAAACATGAGATCTTTGATGCATTTTATAGTCTTGATGGCTAAATATCTCCTTGTACTCTCTCCTCTCTCTCTCTCTCTCTCTCTCTCTCTCTCTCTCTCTCTCTCTCTCTCTCTCTCTCTCTGTGTGTGTGTATATATGTGTGTGTGTGTGTGTGTGTGTGTGTGTGTGTGTGTGCGCTCGCACACGTGCATGTGCACATACATGCATGCATGCGCCTATAGGTCTGTCTATCTGTGTGTCTAGTAGTCTGTATATAAAATTCTTTACTGGGTGAACTATTAGCTTTTTCCCAAAAGAAATGGTTCCATAAATCTGTGACATTGCTGCCATGCTGTGGTGTTACAGCAAAATGTACTCATAAGGAGAACCTTAGCCTGCTTTATGGGAACTCATTTTCTAGGAGGTCCTGGAACCAGTGGAAATCCCATCTGACTAAATTACAGTTTGAAGGCAATGTAGCAAAGAAAGTAAAAACAAGGAATGCAAAGGCTTGAGACGCCAAACCAAATATCTGTCAAGAATCCAGAGCTTATCATAGGATCTACACTTTCTTGAAGGTATTTGAGTCCATTGGGTTAGAAAGATTGAATTGCAGTAATAAACCCTATACACTTCTGTGGAAAGAAACAGCAAAGGGTTATTCTCTATTCAGACTACCAGTCCAATATAGATGTATGACTAGATCGGGGGTGGGGTGGGAGTGGGGTGACATGTAAATCACTTACTTACTCTGAGATGCTTTATTTCAGAAGTGACACTCTCAATTCTACTCCTGTTTCATTGGCTAGAACTAATATGACCACATCTAGTTTCTGCAAAGAATGGAAATGGAAACTTCCACATCTTACACCCAGAAGCAGAGGAGAAATGGCAATGTGACTGGCAGAGTCTATTCTATCTATGCATGACCCTGAATGCTACAACTTGTCTCCTTATTAGCTCAAGTACAACTCTCTATAATTAATTCCTGTTTTCCCAACTATCACTCCTGGCTGCACAGAAAGTTACTAAGAGATAGTTGCCAGATCATAAATGTTCTTTGCCAGCAAATCCCCCTAAGGTAAGAAGAGTTTAAGTCTTCTGAGTCCCTTTGCAACTCATCCTGAGACACCTTCTCTTTTGTGTCTCCCAGTGTGCAATGATGGGAAGAGTAGGGCACAGTCTTTATTAGGCTTTGTACTTATACATCTTTATCTACACTATCCCTATTTCATTGTTTATATTGAGCTTCTAATAAGTAAGCCACTATGGATCCTATCTCCTTTGATCTGCTTCTAATAACCTATCATATTTCTGTTACTTACAAATATTTAGAAAGCATTTCCTGACCTTTCATCCCAAATATTAGCCAGCAGAAGCCAGGAGAATGCCAGTTGTAGAGCCCCGTGGCATACACTACAAGCTCTTATTCTGGCTGACATTCATGTGTGCACCAGAGTCTTTAAACTAACTAGTTACTAGTTCTCCCAACTGTTCAAGCATTCAGATTTTAAAAAGAACTGAAGTACTCATGCTTTGTAAATTCTGCACAGTAGAGGCTCAAGATGATGATCAAGTTCATTGCAGTTATAGCTCATCTGCCTACTGCATTTGCCTAACGTATCAACCCTGATTTGCCTCTTAAAGGAAGAAGGTTGGGTTGGCCCAACTTGTTCTTTGGAATGAGTGTTTCTTTTGTCATCATGAAAACGTCCCCATAAAAAATAACTCTGCATTTTATAGAATGAAAATCACAAATGTTGAATAGTTAACAAATAATGGTTCAAATATTTGAAGTATTCCTTTTAGTATCACATATGAAAATTAAACCTTGTTATAGTTCAAAGAAAAGGTTATTTTTGTAATTAAAGCACACATCCAGAAGACAGAGAGAAAAATTACCAAAAAGACACATAAAAAGAGAAATAATATCCAAAAGGCTGAAGTAACAAATAAGTTAAAATGTATACATAATGTTAAAGTGAAAAGAATAATAGTTTGCTTTCCATATTTGTAGAGAGAAGAAGGTTCTAAATTCCTGATGTGTGCTTCATTTAAAGGACTTGAGATAGTTTGAGAAAATGTGGCCTTCAGAAAACTGAAGCCCTCCACATGGTGGTGTCACACTGACCACCTCTGGGCAACCCAAGAGTGGGAGGAGTGTAAGAAATGAGTTTGAGGCTTATCAACTTCATGTCAGCACAAAGGAAAAATATTTGGAAAACACTATATAAGAAAACTAGCCATTTTTATACATGGTAGTTGCTTATAACAGTGGGCAAAGGTTGGATGAAGCCAAGACTGTTGGAGTCATCTTTTGGTATCCAAGCTAGAAGGTATCCAGAACTCCCACAGATACTGAGCCCATGGATGCTCAAATTACTTGAGTCTGTCCTCCAAATCCATGATTCTGCATCTGTGAATCCAGGCAGAAGACTGACTGTACTTAACTTTAAATCTTTGCACATGTAAGACAGTGCTCTCACAGAATAACCTTGAATACAGAAAATGGCTTACTGATTAAACATGTTGGAGCCAGCATGGAAACTAAGAGAAATGTGTTTGTCCAGCTATACAAGCACAGTGAAGGAAGAGGTGGCACATGAACACAGCAGAACATGAAGAAGTTATTACAACTACAGTGATTGTGAGGGCCATGTAATTATGAAAAACGGTAAGATAAGAAATATTGTGAGGGGCTGGAGCAATGGCTGAGTGGCTAGAAGGACTGCTGCTCTTGCAGAGGATCCAGGTTAAGTTTCCAGCACCCACACAGGAGAACACAACAACCTTAACACTTCCAAGGGATCCAGTGCTCCTTTCTGGCTCCAGAGGGCACCAGGCATACATGTAATACACATAAACACATGCATGCAAAACGCTAGTACACACAGAATACAAATTTGAACAAGAAAATATTAAATAAGTAAGCAAATCATTACTGTTATTCTGACTCTGAAGGGAATGTAATTGTTGCACTATTAGACATGACACACAAAAATACATCTTAGATACAATCTGACAATTTTATCATCAAGTAAACACACATTTATGACAATCACCCAAGTCTAAAAAGACCCAATGTCACCAACATGTCAGATATCTCTTCTAGCCTCCTTCTTAGCACTTCCTTTCTGCAACAAAAGCAATTAACCTGCCCTCTGTGGGAAGTTTTTTAAATGTGTGTTCACATGGATGAGAAAATTGGGTAGCCACAAGTGTTTGCTCCATCCTCTACTGCCTCTGCCAGTATCATTTGTGAGACTTCCTAACTTGACCTAGAGTCATCTTCTCCTTCATGTTTTCAAGACTGAAAACCAAGCCATTTCCTCATGCCACACCTTCAACTTGGCAAAGTCTGTTTCCTATAAGGTAGAGTGTAGGTTTGCTTACACATAGTCTTCCTGACTTTCACAACATGAAGCTGACATGTTCACTTTTTCCTAAGTTCCTGACAGCTTTAATTTCATAAGCAATCTGTCTTTGTTGGTTAGAATTAGGTAAAGAATTACAAAGACCTGAGTCACTCCCTTGACCTTCTTGTTGATTGGATTGTCAGCAAGGAAATCAGAGCCGTGCTGTGCTGGACACTGTAAATTATATTACATGGGAGGTATGGCCAGTGTGTGTATGTCTAGAGTCCCAATCAAATTAACAAGAAGGAAGTATTTCCTTTGAGCATAGATTGTGCAAGAACTTGGAGGGTACAGTATTTTTGTTCTATCTCTATCAGACCTTACTCTAGGTCTATAATCTGTGTTGGAGCAACACACATTCCTTTCTTATCTTTTAAACCTTGCTTATGTCCTCCTTCCTGCCATAGATTTGACAATCTTCATGCAGGTACACGTCACGTTGGAGTAGAACTTATTACAACCTCACTTTGATACTTGTGTTGAGACTTCCTCTACTTCAGGCTCTGTCAGTGCTGTGCAAGGCTGAGCAAGCCAGCTTTGCCTCGGTAGCTCTGTTTCCCATAATCAAAAAGCAGAGGAAAATACTCCATCTGTGGAAAAGCTGGATCATCCTGAGGACATTTCCAAATACAGTTTTACACATTATGTCTATGAATGCCTTTTATCATAATCCACATATGACTTAACCAATAATACATTCATCCATCCTTTAACAGTTATCACAATTGTCAGATTCCTCTTCAATGTAAGATCTCAGTGCAAGTGCCCACAGCATTCAAATGTGCCCATGACTTCTATTCAGAAGGTGCATAGTTAAGATATATCACCCTCTCCCATCAAGAAGCCCTGGGAAGTGGATAATACTTGCAGTTCTTACTGTATTATCTTGTTAGATTCCTGGTACTATAATGAGGATTTAACTCTGACCTCATAGTTTTTAAATGCTTTTTCCAGTTTTATCTTGTGTCTTACACCTTAAATTTCTTCTAAGACCCAAGAGCCTGACAATCTACTAAACCCTTTGTTCATTATTACTTGGTCAGCTCTTCAAGAGACACTTAATGAATGATCACTATATGTCTGGATTTATTCTGAGTACCACAGCTACAATGCTGAACAAAATTGATATGATTTTTGCCTTTGTATGTTGTCACTCCTGAGATAAAGATAAACATTAAGTGAAGGTTGCCACAAGTAAATATCTATTTGCAAGTAGCCATAAGCAATAGGAGCGAATGGTGTTAGGTGCTGTATATGTTAAAGAAAACAGAGTGAACTGTGGGAGGGAAGGGAGAGGCTTTACAACTCGAAAGAATGTTTAGTCTGACATCTGGAAGAAAGTAGGAATTAGGCATATGAAATGTGAGAGAGGGTTGTCCACACTCAAGAAAAGATGTGCCACGTGAAGACTTCAGTGAAGACATAAAGAAGTCTGGAGTGGCTATAATCACAACAAATTACTTGGGCCATGGTGTAAAAGGAAGCTATATATATATATAGCACTTTGCTCTATACTTTAAAAGCAAGAGAGTTATATAAACAGGAAGAATGCAAATTTCAATTTGGATTTTTTTTTCAAGACAGGGTGTAGCTTGTTGTTTTTCGCCAGCCTTCCCTCCGCCGATCTGGCGTGCTGACCCCAAATAACACTCAGAGACTCTGTATTTGATACAATCCTGTTGGCCAGTTACCATTATTGTTTATGAGCTAGCTCTGTCTTAATTATTAACCCATTTCTACTTATCTAAGTATTTTCACGTGGCTCATCTTACCAGAGAGTGGCGGGCTGCATCTGATCTCTTTCGGCTCTCCATGCTGACTCCTCCTCCCTACTTCCTCTTTCCTCCTTGTCTCCTAGCCCTGCCTATCTAATTTCCTATTGGCCAACAGGGCTTTATTAATTAACCAGTATGAGAAACATATTTACAGAATAACATCTCCCATCAACAGGGTTTCTCTGAATAGCTTTGGAGCCTATTTTGGCACTCACTCTGTAGACTAGGCTGACCTCAAACTCATAGGTATCCTCCTGCCTCTGCCTCCCAAGTGCTTGGATTAAAGTCATGTGCCACCACTCCCTGACTCAGTTTAAATTTTTTTAACATGTCAAAATGGTTGTATAGGGGAAGAGACTAAGGGTAATAAGTAAATGAGATAGAGGACAGAAGGTGATGCAAGAGACTAACCAAGAGGTGAGTGGTGGTGGTTTGGACCAGCTGGGGTCCTACAGTGGTACTGCAGCCTCCCCTTACCCTTGTAAAGCAATGCACATCTTGGCTCTGTTTAACTCCAGAGCTACTCCATTTCAATAGTCCATACTTAATGTATAGCAGGGTTTCTCACTCCATACTTATGATGTATAAGCACGTTTTTGACTCTGACAATCTTCAGCCCAGTCTTCCCACAATCCAAATCCCCCAATCCTTAAACTGGTTCTCATTTTCTGTGGGATCAAATCCATGAAATAAGTGCTAAGGACATTTTGAAGAATAACTCCACTCTTCAAACACCACAACTCTGCATACTTTATATTTTCACATTCTTCAAGTAGGTTATGAACACTACAATCACCCTCCTTCTGCTTTTAGAAGACAAGAGTAAATGACATTTTCCAAGGTTACACAGATGGCAAGTCAGGCTGAAATACAAAGTAACCTTTAAGCAAGTGGCCTTCTTTTCTGGATGTTGGTGTGTAAACACTTCTTTGCCTTTCACTTATTTCTTTTGTTTGTTTTTTTATTAATCATATGTAGACATGAAAATATAGGAGAGAACAAACAGGCTAAGCAGTTTTCAATTTAATGAAATCTGATTTGATTTGGCATAGGAACCTGAGAGGAGACAGAAAGTCAGAGACAACAAAGGGAAGCACTTTTAAATTCAGAAACTTTGGGAGACCCAACACCATTGCAAGGTAGAGAGGGAGACTCCTCTGTGGAAAATGCTTAAGGGATGCCTTTTAATTGGTACTTTTAATTGGCCAAGTTAGTACTCAACTTAGGTTACCCCCTGGCATGTGTGCTAGTGCCTATGAACCCTCAGTCACCAAGGTGAAGTCTTGGGTTGCAGAGGGAGAGTCACAGTGACACATCGTGATAAGTGGAAACTGTCCACTGCCATCTTGTAAGATGTTCCTGGATAGCATCAGATTATGCTTCTTGCAATAGGCAGAACTGGGAATCCAATTCTAAGGGGGGATAACCCCAAGTCACATGTTAGCCTATTCACAAACTTACAGTCAAACTTAAGCTCTCAAACCTTCACTTGAATGTCTTCCCCAGGTGACTCAGTTATTTAGCTCACCTTCTCTTCGTACCTCCCTTCAGTCAGAGGCTCCTCTTAAGGTCATGGAAGAGCAGCCAAAGTTGAGCCTTAATTGCAGCTGTTCCAAGTCCATCTTCCTTGACCTGTCATAATTAGTTGCAACCCATCACTCCCTCCCTGACCCCTTTTATGCTCTTGACTTCTGGGCTATTCTGTATTTTGTTTTTTACCTGCCTGTCTTTTCCTTGTTTTTTTTTTCCTAGGTATTTATCTTTAGCTTGATCAAGAATTTTTGAGTGGTCAATCTTCATGACTTTCAAATTTCTTTCTTACGTTGTTACTCTTGATACTACGTCTCACATATCTGTAAACTATATCTGTAAACTTGAGATATTTACAATCTAATGTGCAGATCTCCATAATCTGCCACCAGTCTCAATTAAATTTCTTCTCATAAACTTTCTACTCAGTTATTGAAAAATCAAAACAAACAAACAAAAAACTTAGATCTTGTCATTGATTCTTCTGGTTATATCATCTCTTCCTACAACCAAATGAGCATGCAACTCTATTGACTATGAATAGTTGAATAAATCAGTAACTATATGCCATCAAATATTCCCACATATTTTCAGAAACAACACAGAAAAACAAAATTAATCAGACAATATCTAAAAACCTCAACAAAATTAACCAACAGGACATTATTAGCACATCATAGTCCCAATAGGCAACATGATAAGAGACAAACAGGAATGAAATGTACCTATGACTGTCAACATAAGCTATCACAGAGGGCAAAAATCTCAAAGATAAACGAATGGCAATAAAAACTCACCATTGATGGTACAAAATAAACACAAAGTCTATCTAGAAGTCTCAGTGGAGGAAAGCACTTGCCACCAAGCCTGATGACCTGATTTGATTCTATGACCCTACATGATGGAAGGACAAAAGAGATAACTGAAAATTGTCCTCTGACCTCCACTTGTACTCACAACCCTGCCCCTTATACAAGTAGAATAAATACATTATCTTTAAAATCTTACATTGCACTGTCATGTCAGATCAGAGTATTTGTAAACTGTAAAGCCATTTAGGAAGCCATTTTAAATCTACAGGGTAAAATCCTGAATAAAAATGAACAGCCACATTGCAGATGATGGACTTGTTCTCACCTCCCCCCGAAAAAAATAAACCCAAAACAACCAGGCAATGGGAGAAAACAGGAAACAAAGCACTTTACAATGAAGTGACTATTCTGGAAAAAACTTTAGTTTAGAAAATAGACAGGTTAAAGCAGAAATGTTACATAAATCAGAGGAATAAAATGCTTCAAAAAGAATAAGTGCTTAACTCATAAGGAAATAAAAAAGAAAAAGAAGCAAAATCATCTTAGAAAAAATGATTAATTATGATTAATTACAAGGACGCAAAGGAGAAATTTAATAATCATTTGAAGACAAAAAGAAAACAAAACAATGACTATAAAAATGAAATAAAGCTAAAACTTAAGAGTCTATAAAAGTGTCCTAAAATTAAGATTAAAAGCTTATCATACATGCATACAGAGAATTCCCCTATTAGCCAGAAAAACCTCTGGACAGGTATATAATAATCCCAGAGGTTATTGGAAATAAAATAAGCCTGAGTCTATACACTGAATGAATATATAGAACTCTGGGATTGTTAATTAGGTAATATTCAATGGAAGACCAAGCATAAAAATATATTAAGTCAAAAATCATTTAAGGAGTAAGGGGAAAATATCAAATATCAAATAATTCCTGTGAGATAATAAAAATAATGTGTGTTGTGCAGTTATTGGCCAAAATGATCTACAATGTAGTTTAATGTTGATGTTTCTTTGCTTATTTTGATTTTGATTATCCTATAAGCAAGAACACAAGAAAAGAAAGAGAAAAGCAGAAAGAAAATCATTCATCAATATCTTGAATGAACCTAGAGTAAAACATTTTCAAGAAAACAATATTAAATTGAATCCAACAGCAATTGAAAATGATGGCCTCCAACTTTAAAATTGGGATTATTCTATGAATGCAAGGATGGTTCACTCATACACTTGAAATACAACACAACAATGCTGTCAAGGACACAACTTTCTATGCTCATCTCAAAGACACAAAAATAAATGTACAAACTAAAGGTATTTGAAACATTCAACATTCTTCTGTCACAAAATCCCTAAAATTTAGGTATAGAATTTGGCTCTTTAACTGCACATGGGTGAACCCATCCCATCAGAGTCTGCCAGGGTCCTAGCCCCATTTCCACACACAGGAAGAGGCAAGTGTGGGCCTACTTCAGGCCAGCCTTTTCTTGCCCTGCTTGGAGCCTCCTGAAGTCTGAGGACTATTCAAGGAAAACCTGTCCCAGCAGACCAGCATACCCAGAATTTACCAATGTCTTGGTCCCACATCCACCTTCTGGAAGAGAAGAGCCATTGGAGTATTGGACCTGCTTCATCCTGTACCACCAGAAGAGGGAGAGACCCCACCAGTATGCACATGGAAGTACTTAGATTAATAGAAATGGGTTAATAATTAAGACAGAGCTAGCCATTTAGAAACTAGTAACTGGCCAACAGAATTATATATATATAATACAGGAATCTGTGTGTTAATTGGGGTTGGCACAGCGGTGGGATGAGACCAGCAGGGAAAACCTTACTCAAAACATAATGGCATCCGCAACGGGGCTAATAAAAACTTCCACTTAAAACTTAACAAAAGCTTAAGAAATGTTTTAGAAACAAAAGAACAGAGACAAGCAAGACTTCTTGATAGAAGCATTTTTCTCTGTTGGACTCTTTTGCTAGAGACAGACTTGTGCAGCTCCTTTAAGGGAGTTTTCCTGACTCAGCATAAGTGAAAAAAAAAACCCAAAAAAACAAAAAACCAAAAAAAAAAAAAACACTGCAAGGCTTTTAAGAAGTACTGCTAACAACTGAATGATGTGTACTAGAGCTGACAAAGACAGTGACCACATCTCCAAGGCGGCAGCATGCTGCTGGATGGCAGTGTACACCAAGGCAGTGAGCACAGCTCTCAGTTCTGGAGGTAAAAGTATCTGCCACCATCTTGGATAGACCGTGGCTAATACAGCTGTGACTTTCAGTTTAGCAATGTTGTTGTTGCTAAAGATAAAGACTTGTGGTCAGAAAAAGTAAAGATTTACAGTAAAGACAGATTCTGATTAAGAAAAACCTCTAAAGGTTTACAGTGCGTTTTAAAATATATGTAGACTTGGGGGAGAAAAAAATAGGATAAAATGGTTTAAAAAAGAAAAAAAGAAGTAGAGTAACTGGGTGTGGTGGCACATGCCTTTAATTCCAGCACTCAGGAGACAGAGGCAAGCAGATCTCTGTGATTTCAAAGTAAACCTGGTGTACGGAGTTAATTCCAGGACAGATAAAAGTTACAAAGAGAAACCCTGTCTCAAAAACAAAAACAAAAAAAAAAAATAAAGTAATAAAAAAGCCACGTAAGATGGGAAGCACAATAAGAGTGTGGATCCTCTATGTTGTTCTGTTATCTTTAAATTGTTTGACTGCTGAGGAAATAACACCTGTTAAAAGAAATACTGCTGGATTAATTCAATTTATATATTTTAAAAATGATTTGACTTCAAAATTTAAGTTCAAGGACAAGTTACTGGGGAAAAAGATTTCTAATTTTGTTTTCACAGAAAATAAAAAACCGTGGCTTCCTTCCAGGCTAACATGGTTTGATCAAGCAAGACCTCCTGCAGCAATGTCCATGGGACAATGCAGCCTTGCAGACCACTATAGCCAGGATTTCTGCATCTTCTTCAGATCCCCCATGATAGCAACCCCAACCAGCAGGAAGCAGTTTGGAAAGAACAATGCCCAAATTCCCAAATATTGTCTATAAATGTTATTTTCATTTAAATGGGGTTGGTTATAAATGGTTAATAATCACAACTAATATCTCTCTAAAGGTAAAAAGGGGATTATGTTATAGATATGAATACTTTGTTTCAGAAAGATTTTGATTTATTGATACAAATTTTTGTGATGTGTATATTTCTCCTCTTGTTTAGGTATTGTGTTTATATAGCTCATTTAGAAATGTAATGTATAATTTAATACAGATTTTAAATAGTTACCTATAATAGTCAAAACTCTAGGTTTTACCTATAATAGTCTAAACTTATAGTTAAATTAGTTAGGATTTCTAGATATACAGAGATGTATTTGAGATGAATAGGCATTCTTCAAACCTTTCAAAGATCTACATAGAATATGGCATTTAAAATGGTTTATGGTTTTTCTTAACAATGAGGCACAACTGCTCCTGGCAATACCACCTACATAAGAAAGAAAGATGTGTATCGAAGAAACTTGTTATGGAGTTTGCTTTTAATATGGCAAGACTTGCTATTTGGGCAAGATACTGCTCTTGTCTGAACTGTTTAACTTTATGCTATATAAACTCGACATGGAGGACCCACAGAAAAGTGACTGTTGATACAAGATGGACATTGCTGCTGGGTTACTGCTTCATGAAAATCTGCCAGACAGTCTGAAGGACACAGGGAAAAATGACTGACAAACTGCCAATCAGGTGGACAGTTTAAAGTTTCCTGCTTTACTGAGGAGTCTGCCAGATACACTATGGCCTATAGGCTAAAGATGGAACATTATAGAAGAACTTCAGGTGACTGACCAGGCAGTGAGTTGTCTCTGTCATTTCTAGCGTTTATATATTATCCTTCTGTGGTCTTTGATGGAGTTGAAGACAGATAGTTATGGTTATATTTTTCCTTATTTAGGATTAAAGATAAGTTACATATAATACTTTAGACTCACAAAGATAGGAAAGATAATGGAATCCTTTCTTTAAATTTTGCTAAATGTTAATGAACTAAACATTGTTGACAATGGTTCTTATTTGATAACTGTTGTGTGATATATTTTACTATGTTAAAGTTAAAACCCTTCTTTTTATTTTAGACAGAAAAGAGGAGATGATGAGAGATGTCATTCTGTAAATATGTTTCTCTTATTGGTTAATAAATAAAACCAATAGGAAAGCAAGATAGGTGGGACTAGGAGATTAGGAGGAAAAAGGAAGTAGTAAGGATGAGTTCCAAGATGGAAGACACAGAGAGCAGAATGCCAGTCCCTTTGGTAAGATAAGACCACATGAAAATACTTAGATTAATAGAAATGTGTTAATATTTAAGACATAGCTAGCCGATAAGAAACAGGAATCTGTCCAACAGCTGTATATCTAATACAGGGTCTCTGTGTGTTATCTGAGGCTGGCATGGCAGTGGGACCAGAGCGGCAGAAAAACATACTCATAACATGGGTAGACAAGAGTATAAGAATATAGTCAACAACAGAAAGATCAATATGACACCACAGTAATCTAGGCCTCCACACCAGCAAGACCTGAACATCTCCACGCAGATGAAGCAGAAGAGAACTATCCTAAAAACATGTATGATAAAGATAGAGACCCTCAAAGAGGTAATGAGAAAATCCCTTAAAGAAATGGAAGAAAGAAAGAAACAAAAAATTCAAGAAATGGAAGAAAAGACAAATCAAAAATTGAAAGAATCAATTCAAACAGTGCAAGGCTTGAAAGCTGAAATAAAGACACCCCCCCAAAAAAGGAAAAAAAAGACCCAGTCTGGACATAGAAAAGCTAAGTGACTGATCAGGAACTATAGATGCAAGCATAGCCAACAGAATACAAGAGATGGAAGAGAGGTCTCAGGCATTGAAGATACACTAGGAAAAACAGATTCATCCACCAAAGAAAAATCTTAAGTCCAACAAATCCCTAACACAAAATATCCAGGAAATATGGGACACCATGAAAAGGCCAAACCTAAGAATATTAGGTTTAGAAGAAGGTGAAGAAACCCAACTCAAAGGTGCAGAAAACATTCAACAAAATCATGGAAGAAAACTTTCCCAACCTAAAGAGTGACATGCAAATGAAAGTACAAGAAGCTTACAGACTAAGCTTACATATAACAGACTTATATGCCATCCTAAAATCCTCATCTAGTAGCTGTTGGAAACAGAAGCAGACACCCAGAACTAAACACTGAGCCGAACTCCTGGAATCCAGTTGCAGAGAGGGAGGAGTGATGAGCAAAGGGATCAAGATCAGGCTGGAGAAACCTACAGAGACAGGTGACCTGAACAAGAAGGAGCTCATGGACACCAGACTGATAGCTGGGAAACCAGCATAGGACAGATCCAGACCCCCTGAACATGGGTCTCAGTTAGAAGGCCTGAGCAGTCTATGGGACCTCTGACAGTGGAACCAGGATGTATCTCTGATGCACCAAAGGACTTTGGGAGCACATTCTCCATGGAGGAATACTCCCTTAGCCTAGAGACAGAAGGGAGGGCCTAGACCTAACCCCAAATAACTTGACAGATTTTGATGATCCCTCCTGGAAGGACTCACCCTCCTTGGTGAGTTGGTGGGGAATGGGATGGGAGGGGGTGTCAGGGGGCATGGGAGGATGGGAGGGAGAAGGAACTGGGATCAATATGTAAAATAAGAAAAATAATTATTTAAAAAAGAAGCTCTTACAGAACACCAAATAGAGTGGACCACAAATAAAGTTCCCTCACCACATAATAATCAAAACACCAAACATATAGAATAAAGAAAGAATATTAAGAGCAGCAAAGGAAAAAAGCCAAATAACATACAAAGGCAAATCTATCAGAATTACACTTGACTTCTCCATGGAAACTCTGAGGGCCAGAAGATCCTGGTTAGAGATTCTACCAACAATAAGAGACCACGGATGCCAGCCCAGACTACTATACCCAGCAAAGTTTTCATTCACTATAGATGGAGAAATCAAGATATCCCATGATAACACCAGACTTAAACAATACATATCAAGTAATCCAGCCCTACAGAAAGTTCTGGAGGGAAAACTCCAACCCAAGGAAGCTAACTATACCTACAGCAACATAGGCAATAGATAATCCCACTTCACCAACAGCCAAAAGAAACATTGGGGAAATCCACACACAATATCACCATTAATCCAAAACAAACAAGAATTAGCAGTCAATGGTCATTAATATTCCTTAATAATAATGGTCTTAACTTGACTATAAAAAAGATACAGGCTAAGAGAATGGATACGAAGATAGAATCCATCCTTCTGCTGAATACAAGAAAAGCACCTCTACTTCAAAGGCAGGCCTCAGAATTAAGGGTTGGTAAAATATTTTACAATCAAATGGACCCAAGAAACAAGCGGGTGCAGCAATTCTAATATTTAACAAATTAGACTTCGAAGTAAAATCAATCAAAAGAAATAAAGAAGGTCATTTCTTATTTATCACAGGAGAAATCCATCAAGATGAAGTTTCAGTTCTGAACATATATGCTCCAAATACAAAGGCACCACATTTGTAAAAGAAACATCACACATTAAATCTCATACACTTATAGTGGGAGATTTTTGAACCCCACTCTCACCACTAGACAGGACCCCCAGGCAGAAACTTAACAAAGAAGCAAAGTATCTAAGAGAAGTTATGACCCAATTGTGTTGTGTTTAACAGACATTTATAGAACATTCCATCCAAACACAAAAGAATAATACACTTTCTTCTCAGTGCCACATGGAACCTTCTCTAAAATCAATCACATACTCAGCAATATAGGAAACCTCAATAGGTACAAAAAAAAATGGAATAACCCCCTGTATCTTATCAGACCACCATGCTTTAAAGTTAGAATTCACAAACACAAATTGGAGAAAACATACAAACTCATGAAAATTGAACAATGTGCAATTGTACCATTCCTGGGTCAAGGAAGAAATAAAGAAAAGAATTAAAGACTTACTAGAATTCAATGAGAATGAAGACACAATATACCCAAACTTATGGGACACTTTGAAAGCAGGGCTAAGAGGAAAGCTCATAGCACTAAGTGCTCACACGAAGAAACTGTAGAAGAGTCACACAAGAGAATTAACAGCACAACAGAAAATTCTAAGACAAAAAGAAGCCAACTCACCCCGGAGGAGTAGATGTTTGGAAATAATCAAATTGAGGGCTGAAATCAATAAAGTAGAAACTAGGAAAATGATACAAAGAATCAATGTAACAAGGAGTTGGTTCTTCTAGAAAATCAACAAGAAAGACAAAACTTTATCCAAACTAAGCAGAAGGCAGACATAGAACATGCAAATTAACAAAATCAGAAATGAAAAAGAAGACATAACAATGGACACAGAGGAAATACAGAGAATCTTCAGGTCAGACTTTGAAAACCTGTACTTAACGAAATTTGAAAATTTAAAGGAAATGGACAATTTTCTGGATAGGTATTATTTACCAAAATTAAATCAAGAACAGATAAGCAATATAAATAGACGTATAACACTTGATGAAATAGAAATGATCATCAACAGTCTCCCAACAACAACAAAAACAACAGCAAACCCCCAAAACAAAAACAAACAAACAAACAAACAAACAAACAAAACAGGGGCCAGATGGTTTCAGTTCAGAATTCTACCAGAAACTAATCCACACAATAGAAGCAAAAGCATCACTGCCAAACCCTTTTTACGAGGCTACAATTATTATGTCAAAATGGATCAAAGATGTCAACATAAATCCAGCCACACTGAACCTCTTAGAAGAGAAAGTGGGTTTGCATGAATGAATTGGTACAGGAGCCTGCTTTCTGAATGTAACACCAGTAGCACAGACACTAAAATCAACAATTAATAAATGGGACCTCCTGAAACTGAAAAGGAGACAGGGAGAAGTGATGAGCAAAGGGGTCAAGACCAGCCTGGTGAAACCCACAGAAACAGTTGACCTGAGCCAGGGGGAGTTCATGGAGCCCAGACTGATAGCTGGGAAACCAGCAAAGGACCAATCCAGACCCCCTGAATGTAAGTGTCAGTTAGGAGGCCTGGGCAATCTTTGGGGCCTCTGGTAGTGAATCAGTATTTATCCCTAGTGATAGGAATGGACTTTGGGAACCCATTTCGCAAAGAGGGATACTATCTCAGCTTAGACACATGGGGGAGGGCCTAGTCCCTGTTCCAAATGACATGAAAGACTTTGAAGATCCCCCATGGAAGGCCTCACATGCCCTGGGGAGCTGAAAGGGTATGGAATGAGGGTTGGGGTGGATGCAGGGGAGGAAGGGAGGGAGAGGGAACTGGGATTGACTTGTAAAACAAGCGTGTTTCAAATTTAAATAAAAAAGACAAAATGAATTTGGCTCTTCAACATAATAAAATCTAAATATAATAAACTCACAACCAATATCAGACTTTGTGGGCACAAAGAACAATGTATTTCCTCTAAGGTACTGAATAATTAAAGAGTATATATATTCTCATTATATTTCATTCTTTTCAAGTACTGTGGGTTGAAACTGGACCCCCTGATAAGCTAGGCAAATACTACATTACCTACCCTTTTTTTCCACCTTTCACAAATTTGTGACAGATTTTTTTTTCTAAGTTGACTAAACTGGTTTTAAACTCACACTGTAGCTAACTCAGGTCTTGAACTTGTAATCTTGCTTTATGTGGCTAGAATTATATGCCTTCAGTGCTTGTCTTCATCACTCTTATTCAATATTTCACTAGAAGTTTTAGCTAGAGAAATCAGATGAATGATATACAAGGCATACAATGAAAAGAGGAAATGTCAAATTATCCAATTTGCAAGAGACTACTAGAAATAACACAAAAATTAGGTGAGGAGGAGAGACACAAGGTACACACACAAACTTGGAACATCTTCTAAATTGGTCACTAACTTTCTGAGAAAAAAGCCCACAAATACAAAAAGGTAGTCACCTTAGAAAGCACTTTAAAAACACACACAAAAAAAAATTTAGCCAAGGAAGTAAAAGAAAGCTACAGTAGCTGTAACAAATCAGGAGAAATTGAAGAAGCAAAAGAAGAAAAAAAGAATTTCTATGTTCTTCTATCTTCATGGGTTGGAAGAATGTTAAAAATATGTTAACCTGTCTCTTTATTACTCACAGCACTTGAAGAGTCAATATAATTCTCATTAAAAAAAAAACCCAAAACTAAAATCCAGTCTTCATATACCCAGGGGAAACTCTTAATATTCACGTGGAGGTGATAATAATCAAATGACCAAAATAATCCAAGGAAAATGAGAAAGCTGGAGGCCTCACAACACTGAATTTGAAGTCATACTAAAGAAGAATCATTACCAAAACAACATGGTATTGGCACAAAAATCAATGCATAGCTTAACGAATAAATTAATCCTAGAAATAAACACAGCTGCAACCACCTCAATCCAGACAAACTCACTGAAATCATGCATTATAGAGCTAGATGGCTGTTATTTCAATGAGTAGTGTTGAGAAAATTGGTTATTCCTATGTAAAGCTGAACCTTGACTTGTTACTTGTGACCCCATACAGAAACCAACTCAACTGACCAAAGATCAAAAGGGCTGACACAGTGCTGGAATCACTATGAAAATACATTGGCAGAGTATTTAGAAACCTTAGGATAGGCTTTCAGTCTACCTTAGTTGTCCATAGTTCTTTATATAGTGACGAGGGCTTGTGAGATTTTCTCATTTCACTTTGACATGTTTATTGATGCGTCCTTGTTCAGCTCATGCTTAGGCAGTCATGTTGGTAAGAAGAATTTATGTGTGTAGTATCTGACATTTATAGCTAATACAATCTTATAGCAAACTCCCTTATCCTCTGGCTCTTAAAATCTTTCCGCCTTCTTCTTAACAATGCCCTCTGATCCTTAGGAGTGGAATGTTTTGTAGATGTAGCCATTGGGACTGGGCTTCACAATTATGCATTCTGATTGGTTGTGGTTTTCTAAATATTTGCCTCATGAAGGAAACTTCTCTTTGCAACAGGTGGAGACCATTACAGAAAACAGAAATTCTGGTTCTTAATGGAGGCTACAATGTGGACAGATGTTTCTAGCCCCTCCTCCCGCCATTATTTTCCATCATGTACTGTATCCCTTTAACTTATAAGCCCAAATAAATATTTCTTCCCTTTATCTGTTTGTTTGTTCTGTCAGATCTTTCAAAGGTCACAATAATGAGAAAAGTAACTAATATATTACTTTTACATTGTGCCCCCAAATCAGCACCAGTCATTAGGAATCTAAACAGTAACAAAAATCTACATAAGGCTTAGAAGCAACCACAGGTGATTCATTTGTGTCTGAAATGATTTTTAACTATGGTTCTATGTTGAAGCTAGACTACAAACCAAAATGCTGTATTGGACTGCATTTTATTTGTTGTGACAAAAACACTTTAAGTCAAGTCAAAAGATGAGTAACAAACTGAGAAACTTGCATCATCACCCAGAGGAAAGAGTTCATATCTGTGATGTATAAACAACTTGGAAACTGATTGAGAAAAGGTGTAAAACACTCGGAAACTGGGCAGACGATATAAACAAGCAACTCAGAAAGTATTTAAAAATGTCTCAGGTACAGATTACGTCAATTTAACTTGTAGTAGTAAAAAGAAGGCAAGTTAGTGCTATATTGAGAAACATTTTTATATAAAATTTGGTATACAGGAAAATTAGACCCTGTGAACTTTTGACAAGACTGCCAAAAACAGTCTTATAGGTTGATGAGGAAAATGGCAATTGGAGACAGAGAGATGGGTCAGTGGTTAAAATAGCTATTCTATAAGCATGATGACTAATGTTCATATCTCTAGAACCAGTATAAAAACCAGGCAAGTGTGTCAGACCACTGGTAACCCCAGTGCCTGAGAAGAGAACAAGGGATTCTTAGCTAGACTAGCCCAAGTCAGCAAGCTCTGTGTTCTCACTGTCTCAATAAATACAGTGGAAAGTGATCGAGAAAGATATTGGACATCAACATTAAACTTAGACATGTGTTATAGTTTTCCTCTGTCATTCTAATTATCATGTTAGTAAAATTTGACCTGCATGGGAGAGGGTTTATTTGGTTTAAAGGTTACAGACTGTCATCCAGAGAGGCCAAATGAAGAGCTCAAGGCAGGGTTCTGGAGGCAGGAACTGAAGCAGAGACCATGAAGAATTCTGTTTATCATCTCGTTACCAGGCTCATATTCAGAAAGAGAGAGAGACAGGAAAATATAGAGAGATAGAGATAGACAGAAGAAGGAAAACAGGAACAGATTCAGCTGACAGGGAAGGAAACTTGGCAATAAGTACCAGAATTACACAAAAGTCAATCACTAGGACATTGGAACTCACCATCTATTTCCTGGCAACTTACTTTGAAGATATGCTTCCAACACCACACACACACACACACACACACACACACACACACACACACACACACACACACACACACACTTTATTTATTTCAGAAACATAATCTGTGAGTGTGAGTGTGTACATGTTTCCATATTTCAGCGGTGTTTACAATTTTAAAACACCATTAAGTTACATGTTCACATGTGAGAGTGAGAATTACCAAAGTGCCGCCATTCTGTTTAAAACTCTTAATGGTTTCCCAGGCAGAATCCCAACACTTCCACTCCACTTGCCCTTCACTACACAGGCATCACCACTGTCTTCTCTAGCTCCTTCATGGTGGCCTTCCCTCTAAGGTACACAGATCTTAATCTGATCCCACAATGAACCATGTTGTCCTCAGGCCCCCACTGTCTAGTCTTTGCCCCTTGGCTTCTCTCCAAGTCCCACAGTAAATCTCACTAAATCTTCATAAAGATAGCAGGGAGTCCTTTCAGCTTTGGACTTTGGTTCATATGCTGAAGTATATGGCATACCTTCTCCCAACTCATTTCCTGCCTGGGAAACAGCCACTTAGGCTTCAACAGTCAACTAAAGAATGCTACTCTTCTGCGGATATTCCCATCTACCTCTAAGCCATATACTGGGCCTTCTGATGCTGGGATTCCTGGAACAGTTTATTGCACACATTTGTTTTCATGGCTGTCTTCTTACTGAACTATGAGCTCCCTGAGGACAGGGCTGTATCTCATTTATCACTCACTGATTCAAAGAAAGCCCTTAGTAAATGGCTCTTGGACCATTGTCATCACCATCAAATTCCCCTTACACAGCTGGGGCCTTTTATAAGACAAAGAAAGAAACACCCTAAAGAGTACATGTGCGGAGTAGGGGTTGAGAGAAGCTGGAATGAAGTCACAATTTTCATCTGTTTGTTTTTCTCCTACAAGAAGGGAACTGGGCAATCTATAATCTGCTGTCTGAGGCTATAGTTCATAGTTCCCATTCCTCAGCAATAGGAACTCCGGGTTATGTATTGTTTGTAAAATTTATCAACTAATTGTCATGTCAGAAGTGTGTTTTCTCATGGAGAAGGGCTTAAGCTTCCCATCAAGAGCCAAAGACCCCTAGATCTGAAGCAGCTTAAGCTGGAGCTGCCCCTCATGATTCCCTGCACACCTTGCTTGACCTTAATGATTCCTCCTCTCTGAAGGCAGTCTAGGGAGCTAGAATTACTAATATTTGTAAAGTCTTTGAAATTCTCAGGTGACAGATGTAATCAAAGGACAATTTATTATGATAATTGTTATTAGAACAGTTTCTCATTAGTTTTGGATTTTAACTGCAGGGCCAGCAAGTGTTTTAAGACAGCACAGCAGAGCAAGCCTGGTCATGTCTACTAGGAGAAAGAGAAAAAAGTATGGCATGGGGGATTTGGAGCAATTTTAAGGGATTCTTGTTGACTTTGGTTCAGCAACTTTTCTCTACAAAGCCACTTTGTGGAGCGGGGACTCAGAGTTAAGAGAACACTAAATGCAGAGGACATCCTGAAGTTTTCTAAGTTGTCATGTCAAAACAACAGCTCAGTCTTAATTCTGGAGTGCATGGTTTTTCATAATCTTGTCTTGCTCATGTGAAATGAAGATACACCATCACTTTGTACCTGCTGTGGTTGGAGGGTGTTTCTAAGGTAAGAAACATGGTGGCAGGAATAAAAATAAATAGGCATTTGTTAATTTTCCAGTTGAGACGTAAGGATATCTGATACAATGGTGGTATTGGAGTTGGGAAGACATGGATTACAGAGAAATTTAAAGTAAAGCAGAAATATGATTTTCTAATGACTGGACATGGAAAGGGAGTGGAAAAGCCATGGGCAGCCTGAATGTCACTGAGTAAAGAGAAGCTGAGGATGAAATTTGGAGAGGTTAGATCATTAAAAAAAACCCTGCTAAGTGAACATAGCAATAAAATGACTCCCAATGACATGCTCCTACACCCATAAATCAGTGCATCATTCAACCCTCATCAGGGAAGCTGTTTGCTGTTTTGTTTTGTTTTTTGTTTTTTTTGGGGGGGGAGCAGGGTTTCTCTGTGGTTTTGAAGGCTGTCCTGGAACCAACTCTTGTAGACCAGAGTGGTCTTAAACTCATAGAGATCTGCCTGCCTCGGCCTCCCAAGTGCTGGGATTAAAGGCGTGAGCCACCATGGCCAGGCATGAAGCTGATTCTTGCAATAGATGATAATTAACACAAAAATCCACACCATGTAGAAACTGAGGGATTTGGGGTTGCTCCGGCATAACTCTAGAGTTAATAGTTTATATGGAAGAAGGTATGGTTGAAAGAGCCAGAGTTGGTGGGCAACTTGAAGAAAATGTCTTTCAGGTACAACAGGGCAGATGCACTATGAACTTATAGAGACTGTGACGGCATGCATAAAACTTGCAGAAGCTCTAGCTGGACAAAAATTGTAGCACAGAGGAGGGAAGTAGAAACAAAGTGCCACCTTCAGACAAGAAGTTACTGCATTCTATACCTGCCGGGAGAGGGAAAACCAATTTTCTTCAAAGGAATGGGCAGGGCCTGTGCTCAGGTGTAAGTGGCCAAAAGATAGGCTTCATGGATTTCTGTCCCTTCTATCCTCCCTGTGTTTCTTTTTCTTCCTTTTTAAATAGAAGGAATGTGAATTTCAGTGGGAAGGGAAGGACAGAATCTGGGAGGAGCTAGGGAATGGAAAGAATATGATAAAAGTATACTGCATGAAATTCTCAAAGAATAAACAGAAACTTGAAAGAAAGAAAAAACACTGTTGTTTTCTCCAGTCTCTTATGGGTTTGTTTCATTTCAATTTCTTTACGCTGCCACCTAATACATGAAGTTTTGAGTTTGCAAAGGTGAGAGCCATGATATAAAATGTTCAGCCTCCAGAAGGGCCTGCAGATTTTTCCTCAGTCTCTGTTAGTCCCTAAAACAGCAAACCTTCTTTCCTTTGCAATCCCCCTTCTTGTTTTTTCTTGAGCCTGATGTACAGATGTCTTTGCACATTCTGGCCCACCTGGCTTTGTTTATTCTTCCTGAATACGCTCCTCCTGCATCATGCCCATAATCTATTCAAATTTGATGATGAATTTAAAACTGAATGTTTCCTCAGATTTTTGTTTAGTCTTTTGTTAGTGCCCCCCTACCCTCTGTCCCTCACATGACATCTGTGGCAGTCTAATAATTATGTCTGATAGTAAGCCATTGTATGCCAAGCATCAGCACCATTCTTTATGTGTCTTGTTTAAGATCTACAAACATTCTCATAGAGCTGACCCTTGCAACATGAATAGTTTCTACACAAGATACTTGGAGAGCATATGTCATTTCCTAAGGTCACTTAGCCAATTGTGGGAAAGCTATGCAAGCTCATGCTTAGAATACTCATCAAAAATGCTGAAAAGAGGCAAACCTGAAAATCCATTAATCTTATTTAATAGCATTAATTAGTAGAATGAATACAATTTTATAGCACAAGAAACAGAATCTTTGAGTGCAAATGGCTCCATTAAATTCTAATACTGTAACCTCAGACTTCACAGAATTGACATAGAAAAGACTAATTGAGTGTTTGAAGGAAAAAAAGTCTTATGATACCAGCCAGTGTTTCCTCCAGGTCTCTCATATAGGCATACACATGAAAATTCCCCTTAATGTATTTTATTAAAAAATGCATCCTTGTTTTCTTAGAGGAACTATACAAGCCTGCTACATAATCCTCTTTGCCCTGGTTTCTCATGAGCTCAAGTGGTAGAGATGATTTATTACGTCTACACTATTCTTCTGACTCAAAAACTTTCTTCTGTTTAAGCTAACTTAAAGTTTCTAAAAATATGAATATGTATATGTACTCATTTATAGATACATACATGTATATATACACACATATAAAAATATCTGTGTACATTTTAATTTATTTTATTTTGTGCATCCTGTGGATTGTACCCAGGTCATCAGGCTTAATGGCAGGCACTATTACCCACTGAGCCATCTTGATAGCCCTAAAACATTTATTTTATATGGATACATTCTGAATCAACACAACCTATGCATATACTGAATATTTATATTTTCAAGTTGGTACCTGTATCTTGATATGAAAGGTCCTTAAATATTCACAAAGAATTACCACCTGTTGGTTACTTCTTTAATGAACCTTATGAGCTGTAGAGGGTACATCTCATCCAGTCTGACAGATGAGAATACCCAGCTTTGACATTTAAAATCTCACTCATATAGATAATAAATGCTACAACCAAGTTGTCTTCTTGTACAACTTTTATCCAAGTTGCATTCTTAAATGCAGAAATTCATTTCTCCAAGTCCAAAGCTTTCCTACCTTTTAATTATTAAGGGGCAATTAGACAAGTCTTCCCACTTCTCATACTTTGGAGGACATCCATGGAAGTATAGACCTTACTACATGAAATTTCCATAAGATGTATTAGATGTTGGGTCTGAGCATTGAAGCCTGGAGGCACAGCTGACAAGATTATCAGCTGTCAACATTTGGGTAACCTTCATCTCAGTATCCAAATGAATTTAAAGTATATTTGCATGGGAAAGAAAATGTTCTTGTTCCCTCAGGCCTCATATGATGATAATAAAATCTGTACGAACTGTAAGTGAATGTGGAAATAAATTAGCAACCTGGGAGAACTCATCTTGATATTTGTACAAGGTGACACTAGGGGAATTTTCTTCTTACCAGAGGAGAGATGTTGGAGCCCCCAAAAGGGCACTAACTGAAGTTGCATATGATAAAACTCAAAAGAGAGAAGGGAGTCTTGGAGGTAGAGATGCCTGAGAGGGTAGAGGGAGCCCCAGTAAACAGAATCCACTCAGATCTAGTAGAAGACATGGGCAGACAAACTGGGAATGAAGCCTTGATTCTAGAGACAGACATGTGCCAGGTGGGGGAACTTATCAGATGGATGATTTCCAATTTGCTGCCATAAATCTAGATTCCAAATGTCCAGTTGGGCACCCATTTAACTTTCAAAGGGCTGCTGCAGAGTTAATAAAAACCAGAAATATGTTGCTAATATTGATATATGGCAATGTCTCAGCAAAAGGATTATTATGGGATCTTTAGTTCAAGTGTTCTTTCTGTTTCTTGGCTCAGGCACTGGTGGGTGGGGCAGATCACCAACAGTTTCCCAAGGCCCCTCAATGGTGCTAGATGACAGCATTGGGAAGAACTACTACTTTTCATAGAAGGACAATGCACAGTGATGACCAGGTATCCCTTCACCAGAATGCCAAGGAGGATAGGGGGAAACACTGCAGCCAAGATTACTTCATCGGATGAAATCATTAAAAGTGAAACTTCATGGAATATTCTGGCAGTCGTTCATCTATCCATCCATCCATCCACCCACCCACCCACCCACCTACCCATTCATCCATCCCCATCCAACCATCTGTCTAATCACAGACACAGAGCTACTTTGGGAGGCCTAGTGAGGACATGGAAGAGGTGCAATCATCTTAGTTCATGTCTGAGGCCAGCTGTTGTAAGAGTGGCCTGGTATAAAAATCTATCTGTAGGCAAAGCTTAGACATTATTGAGATGTATAAGAGTCACTACAGATAACCTCACTTACTCCAGTTCTCCTTTGTGTCACATACTAAACAGACACTGGCTCATTCCTTTTGAAGTTATGTGTGATCACGTGATTAGCCGTCTGCTCTTCAAAGTGCTGTGTTTGTGTGGAAACTTCTAGAGGTAATGCCTATTCACCACATCTCTCTTTCTCTAACTTGAAAATTGTATTGGGATAAACAACCCACCATTCTGAGCACCTGATTGCCTGTGAGAAGCACATCCCTTCTGACAACACATTTTCAAAGATTTACTTATTTTCATTTTATGTGTATGTTTCCTTGCATAAATGTATGGGTAACACATGTGAACAACGCCCATGGAAGTCAGAAGAGGGTATCACTTCCCCTGTAACTGATGTTACAGATGGCTGTGTAGAACCTTGTGAGAGCATGGGACTGATCGTAGGTCCTACACAATAGCAGCCAGTGTTCTTAGCCATTGAGCCTTTTTCTAACCCTTGCTGGCTCATTTTAGATAAGAAGCAGAACTGTAAAGTATATTTTATGGTAATCCACTGAGATTTTATTGCTCAGTATTATAGAACTAAGAGTTTATCTTAACTAACATAGACTTTTTATATAAACAGTCTAATAGGGCATTCAACACTCTACCATATGGACATCTTAGTGATCAACTCTAACCTACCTGAACTCAGGTCTTGCTCACAGAATGTTCCATCTGAGATTTTGTATATGACATTTTGATAATCACTAACAAAGGAATCATAATATGACGTGGAAGACAAACAAAACTAAGTAAACTATTCAATGGGTTAGATGTCAGGCTGGAAACCATGGGCCAAGAAAGAAGATGAAGTAGGAAGGAAATCTGGAACAGATCATTAGTCAGAGAAGTGGCTGGATGTAGGTAAGAGTCCAGGAATTGCCTCGAGTTATGAAGGGATGTGCTTATATATAGAGAGGTTACAGGATAGACTGGGAAAGATGTTCTACCCATCCCTCCCTCGAGAAAGAATAAACAGCAAAAGGGAAAAGAATAAGCAATACAACTCTTATGCAAAATGATGCTTTAAATGTACACTGCATCATTTCCTCTCCACCAAAATTTTGAGATGTATGTCATTAATCATGCAATATATCTTCAGACAGTTAAGAAGAACCATAATTCAAAGCCAAATCTATCTGACGTGCAACAGTCAGTGCTTTCTACCCTACCAAGTCTCAAAAACACCTCCACATGCAAACATTCTTTTCACAGTGCTTGGATACAGCTAAATATAATCTCTTCCAATTCATTCAGAGGCATAGAATTGCCCCCTAACCCGGCCCTACCTAGATGATCCTAACTATTATTATGTGATTATGCCACAAACATGGTGATCCATTCAACATAGCATCTGGCTTCCCACTGCTCTCAAGAGGCAATTGAGCTCAAGTGCTGGAAGAGGAAGAAAAAGAACAAGTACTCTCTTGCCTCCTGCTTCTCTTATTTAGCTCAGTGTTCTGCAGAGGCATCGCCCAGGTTAAATGCACCCTCCATGACAGAAAGGATATGGCAAGGAAAGAGTTTTCCTAAGTAAACAGAACAAGCACACAGACTTTGCCCAACACAACATGGCTTCTAATAGATATTTGCATGAATTTGCCGCATTTGTTTTGCATCCAACCCTTAATTATGATCCTTTCTACTTCACAATCATGGATAATGGTGGTGGGGATGCAGAGAACCAGGGATTCAGCAGCACTAGTTCTGAGAAAGAGAGAAAGGAACAATGAAATTGTTACCTACCCGCTGTTTATCTCTGAGACAGCTACTCTGGGTGTTGTTAGGAGGGTCTGGAGGAAATCAAGGCTGTCCAGGCTCCCAGAGCTTGGAAAAATGAGATACCTGGGTGGAAAGTTTAACGACCAGAGTGGAAGGAAGGTCCTTTAGGGTTCATCTGTCCATGATGAAATGGCTTAGAACCACAAATCTCAGTCTACAACAAATGGAAATTCTGACTATAGTGACCTAACTTTAAATGCCTTTTATTTCAACATCTTTTTCTCTTAGCTATCCCATGAAATGACTATTAAGCATGAATTACCAACTCAAATCATAAATGAGGAAACTGAGACTCAGTTATATTATGAACTTATTCATACTGTATTAATTAGTCAACTAATTAAATGACGTTGATTTAACATCATTTACGATTGAATACAACATAGGAAATACAGAACAAAAGTCCAAAAAAATCCTAAAAAATAAGAACAACTGACTAAGACAGAAACAGCAGCTTCATAGCAACAAAAGCTGAGACTGAGTTCTTCAATCTCGGTGCTTTCAGTGTACCTAGAAAGGCATGCAATATACAAAAAAAATGTAAATTTAAATTATCCAGCAATATAAAATAAATGAAGATGTTAACCTGTTAATACTTGTGTGGGTTTCTAGGTGATCTGACTGAGCTATTCTTAGAGAATTGGACATTGAAACCTAAGCCTAAAATCAAGAGTGTACAGAGAGTAAAAGAGAGATTCAGTCTGTATCAAGGCTTCAAAGTAAGAAGAATATCTTGAAATATATGATAATGTCTTAGGAAATGTTCAAGGTAGATGTAATTAAAATGTATTGAGACATTGTATTGGTTTGGGAACCCTCTTTTAAATAAGTCTTTGGAAGAGAGATGCCTAACGTCAGATAATAAAGAAACTATGATGAAAGAGATGTAAGGTTCAGGGGAGCTGCATGCTACATTCCAAGGCCAAGGTTGGGTAGTGGATGCTACACATTACCTCCTCTGAAAGGCTGACAGAAAAAGATTTGATTTGTTCAAGGCAATCAAAGTGATTAGGAGATAAGAGATAAGAAGAAAGAACTGGTTGTTATGTAAGAAAAAAATGTTCTAATCATTTTCCTGCACCATGAAAGGAATCAACCAACTTTCATTCCATAGAATTGCAGTAATCATGGGGACACCCTGCTGAGAAAGCTTCATTGGATATTTCCTTCTTCTTCTCTTGCTCTGGTCTAGATTATATGGCACTTCAAATTCTACCCAACTCTAAAGTGTCATAGCTATATCTAAAACATACGGTTACAATATGGATTGCCTCATGAAAAGCCTAGGTGATAACATTCCATGATGAAATGGCTTAAAACCACAACTCTCACTCTATAACAAATAGAAATTATGACTATGGTGACATAACTTTAAATGAATTTTATTAAGAACACATCAAGAGGTAAATACAAGATCACTGATCAGGCAAAATTTCAACTTAAATACTAGAGGATAACTTAAATTTCATGCAAATACCCAAAGAGGCTCTGAAAAATCTTATGTATTGCATGCTCGAATTTTCTATAGCATGCATGGGTCTGGGAAAACATACTCCACTCATATACCCCTACAAAACTTACAAATTGTCTTTATCCCCAGTAAGCACTTGATGAATGAATCCACACTTCTAAAACCAGTAATTTGTCACTTGGTAAGTTATTTTCCTTATTTATTTTGGTTTCTTCCCTTTGGAATGTAAACATTATGCAGGCAGCGTTTTGTCTGTTCACTGCAGATTTCGAGAACTATTTTTTGCCTTTGTGACAAATAGTGTGTGCTTGATAGATGTTCTTTTAATTAATCAACCGTATCTAATGTGTTTAATAGCTTAATTAAAGTCACACAGGCACCAGGGTTTTGCATGCAGACAGTCTGACTTTAAAGGCTGATTTTACCATCATCTGCTAAGCTGATAAACTATCCTAATATCTGCAAAATGGAGATTCCTGGATTCTAAATTCTCTCTCCCTGTCTAGAACAAAGCTTGCAGGTAGGATATGGAGGAATCAAATTGGCTGGTAGTAAATTATTCAGCCTGGCCCCCAACCATTCATTAACAAGTGCCTATCCATGCCTTCTTCCCAGTTTGCTTTAGTTTCAAAGGACATTGACCCATCCTTTGCTTTAAACATTGCAATGATGCAGGTTTACTGAGAGATCTGTTTACTTTATCAAAACCATTGTCTCTTTTTAAGAAGGAATAAAATTACCTTACGTTTACATCACAAAGTCTAATGTTTTCTTTCTCCATTCAAGTTGCTGATTTTCATGTTTCTTTATAATTTCTTTTGTCTTTCCTGTGTTTCTTTGTACATTGTAACTATTTCATTTTCTATTATTGGAAGGCTTTCTGTATGTTTCAAAGCTATACTTCAAATTCCCCAGTATCTAGAGTAAAATGGTTGTTATTTTACATTTTCTTTTTTTGCTTTTGTCTTACATGAGAAAATGAGAGAGTTTTGCTCACATATTTCAGTCTCCAAACCCTTTTCAATTTCTTGCTAATATGATAGTGAATTTTGGACTCAAATCATAATTGTTAATTTTTACATTGTGCATCTCCTCTTTAAGTAATTGTTTTTTTACATTAACCTTCTGTTTTGTAGAGTATTTGTAATGGTTATTTAGCATTAAAGCAGTGTCTAATTAGTTTCCTGCTCATTGTGGGTCTTTTATTCCATTCTTCTCTATTCTTGGCTTCTTTGTTTTGATTCATTGCTAGTCAATTGTTCTTTGAATGATTTATTAGAAGCAGGGCATGGAGGTGGCTCTGTGTACCAAGGAGCAGTCATTCTGATGTATCTACCCAAGAACAATGACTGTGGCTGGTTGGAGGTTGTGGCTGATCACTCTCCAAAGCCCTCCTGGTTTAACTGCATGGTCTCTTGGCCTCTATGATACATAGAATAGGAAAGGAGCCAGGCAGAGATTTGTTAGTGTGGGAATAGCTGTTCTGTTCCTATGACCTTTTTTCTCATTTTTTTTCAGTATAACTTAATACCAAAGACAGTAATTTTAAGCAATGTGGGCCTTCTTTGCCAGAAAAATTCTGTCTGAGTGCCCACATTTGATTATTTTTCCTTTCTCTGTTTTTGTGAGTCCAAATGCACCCTCAGACAATCTAGCATAAGCATGCATTAAATTCTTTGCCTGCTGTACATCTTGGCTAGAAATTATAATTCCACAATGGTAGAACAGATGATGTGGGATGGAAGGCTCAGGTAATTCATGGCCTTTTTCCTCTTGGAACTGCCTGTAGGGCAAATGCAGCTTGAGTACCTGACTTGGTTTTTCTATGTACCAAAACCTCATGTCTTCCAGAGAAGGGGCTATGCTGTGGTATTTGGGGAGAAAACCATCAATTAGACATTTCATGTCACCTGACTTCCCTTTCACAGCCAATCATTCTTTAGTTAGATGAACACCTGGGATAATTAGTCTCCAATAGTCATGGTACATTGCTAGCTTTCTGAGCAGTATGCGTATGGTAGCATGAGATGGGATACAGGCATCTCATCCTCAACAGCAGACTGGAAACATAACCCTATTTCTCCCTATGTGCTGAGATCCGACAAAACCACATCTTATCAAAGACCTGCGCTGAAGCAGTGCACAGGCCAGCATGAGATTCAGGGATCTGAAAGCAAGATGGATCCCCAGATACTTTGGTCCATGTTTATGTCTTCATGCTCAATTCATCAGAGTGCTTTGTGCAGAGTGGGAACCAGATGGACAGGTGGAAGGCAGTCTGGAAGCTTCTCTTTGTAGTGTTGCTTGAACCAGTAATAAATGCAGAACTGAAATATCCAAGTGGAATTTAAATGGGCATGTGGACACTCTAAATGTTAATTAGTTCCTCAGTCCAGGGCTTCTCTCCCACCCTCAGTCAGTGATTGCCACCAACAAACTAAACTGTTCTATGTACATGCCACCAATCTTGCTTTTGTCTCAGTCCATAACTTGCAGTGAGCTGTCACTCCTACCGACACAGTACATGGTGCAGCTTACTTCAGGCTTCCTTTTATAGCTATAATATCTTGGAAGGCACATACTAACTGTATTAGGAACCACATGGTTTCACACACAATAGTGGTCATCATATGCTTGATGAATAAATTATGAAAGCCTAGAATATGTCCATGAAAGCACCTTGAATGGGAAGATACTAACTTATAAGAAGTATTAGAAGACAAGATGACTGGATGGGTATAATTTAAGAGTAAGTAAGTGGTTGTGGTAAAAAATGATATGCAATAGAAACAAATACCCTAAAGGAGACTGTATTGATCTATACGCCCCCTCCAAAGTATAATTGAATAACACTAGGGAGAAGCTACCTACAAAGAAATATTAAATAATTATATTACAAAGTTTTCTTAGGAGTCACAATCCCCACATTGCCACTCTCAAATGAGCAAAGTAAGTTCTCTGTCATTGCAGACATTCAAAACTAAGCACTTATAAATGCTGATCATAATGAGGTAATGATAACTGAAGTGCATTATTATATGTAGGGATGGGTGGGGATGAATGGAAAGGTGATTGATGGATGGCCTTTGTGATTTTTCCAGCCTTGTGAATGTGTGTTGTTGATTGATACAACTACCAGACCAAGGAAACACTTGATACAAAACAGTCACATTGTTTTTAAGATAATTTTTTTTTTGTATGTGACTCATGGCCATGATAAGAGGAATGATTGCAACAGTGAACTGAAATACATTCCTACTGCATCAAGACACTGATAGGCATCAGTACTACAGAAAAAGGAATCACAACTCAGGCCATGTGATTTTTCCATACCCCAATACAAGTTTACCAACGTTTTCCATAGAAGACATATAAATAAATGTCTTAGACCTTGTGACTATATAGTGTCTATTGCAACTCTCCAATTTTACTCTTAAGCATCAAAGCAACCATTAGTAATATGCAAACTAAGAGGCAATGCGACACTAAAATAAAACCAAAACCAAAAATTGAACGAAAATCAGACAATAAAAACATCAACCTTATTTTTAAGTTTTAAAAGGCCTGAAGTCTGGACTAGGCTCATGGGCCTCAGTTTATTTTACTCTTCTGTAAAGTCTTACAGACTTTATACTTGAGAAGGGGGAAATCCAAACCAAGCAAGTAATGACCTACTTACCCCATTTGCTTTGCTGAGTGCCTGGAAGTAGATGCTATAGCTCTTCAATGGGGAGAGAGGAGGGTTCCAGTAGCCATTGTAAGTCTTGTTGTCCCCCACTGTGAATGGCTGGGTGACAGGCAGGTTGGAGGGCTTCAGCTCAGCAGCAAAGTAGTGGAGAGAATCAAGGTTAGAGGCATTCCGGTAGCTCACAGGTACAGAGAAACACTCAATGATGTCAGCTGCTCTCCGGGACTTCTGAAGACGCTCCTCCTTGACAACTAGCTGGTAAACACTGGAAAAGAAAGTCAAGAGGTAGATGAGTCCCTCTGGGGACAGATAAGCTCACTAGCATTCACTGTGCTTGTATAACTCCCCTGTGAGCAGACACTGATATCACTTCTGTCTATTAAAAAAAAAAAAACAAACAAATAAACAACCCGCTTTGTAGGAATCTATATCCATGCAAAGATCTCAATACTAGTTCATACAAAGCACATCCAAAATCCATCTAAGCACCAATCTGTATAACCCATCTGCCTCTTCTAAATAGCTTCCATTTTTGAATCATACTACTACCATCTGATAGGTGCCAAGATCCTAGATCTGGCTTATTCTCAGGTATCACCTACTTATATCTTACTCTTCACCCCAACCAACAAGCTCTGTGGCCTGGGACTAAGAAGTCCCTGCCACCACCTTCTTTACTTCTTCCCATTGCTGATGCTTAGGCCAGGCACTTTTCCTCCTCAGCTGGAATTTTTTTGCCCTCAATTCATTTCATCATTCTGTCTATCTATCCTTTTGCTTCTAACACATAATACCATCTGTCTTCAAGCACTTCCATTGTTTCTCTTTTGTCCAAATTTTACAACCTAAATCCTCACACTGGCAGCTGAGGTATTCCATGTTTGGTTTTGATTTCCTTTCAGGTGATCATCTCATGGTTCTCACTAATCCCAGCAGCTCCAGACACCCACCTACTATATAAATATCCTATGACTGACCCTCTCTATCACCAGCTTGTCCTTCCTCTATTTGAAATACTCACCAGTGCTAATCGCTTCCAGTAATACTGATGTCTTTCTTATATTTACTCCATAAAGCCTGTCTAAATCTGTCCAGAATGAGTTATTCCCAACTCATTCATCACTGTCTGGTTGATTTTACAAAAGCATAAAAGGGGACACGTTACTTGCTGCGTCTATTGTATTCTTGACAAAAGTGTGGCTTAGTTATCTCTGATTCACTCTATCCTCTTCTCTCTCTCTCTCTCTCTCTCTCTCTCTCTCTCTCTCTCTCTCTCTCTCTCTGTGTGTGTGTGTGTGTGTGTATGTGTGTGTGTGTTCAAGAACAAGCCTGACTCTAAGCAAGTGACCAATGGACATTTGTTGAAATGAATCAAAGTGGATTGAATTAAAGTTGAAAGCAAGCATGAAGCCAAATCTGGATGGATGCAGAAACTCTAATCAGGGTAAACAGTGATTCCCAGGAGAGTCTGCCAAGTAATCTCATATCATCCCCTTCAACTAAGACTATAAGGAGGTGCCAGTGTGTGCATAGAGATGACAGCCTTTATTGAATATCAACCATATGCCCAGTATATAGATTCTCTTTGTTGAAGTTACTCAAAAGCTTGTGGATTGGGTTAAAAGCCCTTATCCTTGGAAAGCTCAGTGTGTCCTTCTTTTGAGCAGATAATTTTAGGAGGATTCTATTGCATTCTGAGAGGCATGGTCTAAGAGACAAGACTAATTGTCCAAAAGTATGAAAAAACTTATGTGAATTAATGAGGTGGTTGTAGATTGTGCTCATTGTTTAAACTTAACATACCACAAGCTTATGTAGCATAGGCTTCAACCCTCTGCTTAGATTATTCATCCAAGGACACTGGATTACAAAGTATGATTTGGTTAAGATACAAAGCCAGAACTATTTCATTAAGTTGAACAAAGGCTGTGAAGGAACTCCTCCTGAGAATGTGTAGCATCATTGATAGGGCAGATATTCCTTGATTTTCTCTGAACATAAGGATGCTCACTCATGCAAATAAGGAAGGAGTGCATGTGAGTTCATGACACACTTGGGTGGATATAAGTATGACTGTTGTCTTTTGTGCACCCCTGAAGGAGTGCCTAACAGCCCAGAGTGCATGAGTGACAGGAGTGAATGTTGTCATTGTTACAGGAAACACATACTGCAGCTGAGTATCAAAATGTCTAAAGGAGGGGCTGTTGTACCTGAGAGTCTTACTCCAAATGAAAGTAATGCCCAGAGCTTGTGAGATGGTTCAGGGGGTTAGAGTACTTGATAGCATGTCTACTGACTTGAGTTTGAGCTTTGGAACTCATGTAAAGACAGAAGGAGAAAACTGACTCTTGGAAGTTATCCTCTGACACTACCATTACATATTATGCACATGCAGATTAATGGATTAATCAATAAAAAGATAAGGCAATACACAGATAAATGCAGGTAAGTATTTGGGATCCAAAAGAAATGTGAATGACCTCTGAGCATGCATAGAGGCTCAAGATTTCCACATGACTGTGCATGTATGAGCCTTCTATGTCCATAAAGCCAGCTGAAGGCAGTCTGTGCATAAGTATGATTTAAACTCACTCCATCCTTATCTCTGGAGTCTTTCTTGAATGAAACTCTTATGTTTATCAGCTAAACATAATTACTGCCAAACAGCACAAACACCTAAGACCTAAACCGAAAAAACATGAACAGGAGTAGAGGGATGATCAGAAGGAATTGATAAGAGCTACATTGTTTCTTATGTAAAAAGAGCTCTAAGTAAAGCTTTACATCTGTTACAAGTGCTAATGACAGCTTAACTAACTGATGGTCCTTTATTCAAGGGGCTCTGATCATTAAGGAAACAGAAAGAGGAAGCATATAGTCTCTTATTTAACCTTCCTATCCTCCTGATCAGGACCCAACAGACATTCCTCATACTTGAAAGGGCCCCTGCTTTCTCCTAAGACCTAATCTGTTCCTCACCTCTGCTGTTCTTGTCAGTATTCACAACATAAGACCCCGGTCTTGGTTTCTTAGCTAACTTTTCTCTACATTGCATCACTTCAGCATCCTTGTTTAATCATTTGAGACCCCCAAAGATTTTGGAGCTCAACAGTTGAATCCTTCCTCCCACATTCTCTCTCTCTCTCTCTCTCTCTCTCTCTCTCTCTCTCTCTCTCTCTCTCTCTCTCTCATTTTTGTTTTTACATACTGATGGCAGTTTCCCCTCCCTCTTGTCCTCCAAGTCCCTCACCCATCTTCCTTCTTCCCTCCCCACATCCACTCCTCCTCCTCTTTTTCTCTTCAGCAAAGGAAGGGTGGATACTGCCAGCCATGGTATATCAAGTCACAGTGAGACTAAGTACTCCCTCTTCTATTATGGCTGCACAAGGCAATCTGGTGGAAGGAAAAGGTCGGAAGAGTAGGCAACTGTCAGAGATAGCCCCCACTTCCACTGTTAGGAGTCTCATAAGAAGACCAAGTTACACAATTGTAACATAATTACAGAGTGCCTAGGTCAATCCCATGAAAGCTCTCTGGATGTCTCTGTGAGCCACTGTGAGCCCAGGTTAGTTGAGTTTTCTGTGGGTTCTGTATCCTTTACTTCTCTGTGATAGGCTAGATTGACAAGAACCCAGGGCTGGCTTCATGTACTGCCCATGGCTGCCATGAGAATGTATCGGTGATGAGCCAAGAAAACAGGTCATGGCTGAGTTTGGGTCATTTGGTTGTTCAAGGCAGTTGGAAGAAAGCATAGCATCTACACAGGCTTAGTCCCATCATTTTTTTTTTACATGTTGATCCCAGTTCCCTCTTCCTTCCTCCCTCTTACCCTCTCTCCCCCATCAAATGCACCCTGACCACCCTCAGTCCCATCAACTCTTATCTGGCTGTTAAGTTTGGTCAAATTGACAAGCAGACCTGTAATAATCAAGTTGAAGGGATGAGGATAAACTTGAGACTTAGTGACCTATGAGTGTCAATTCAGCAAAAGCAGCTCTCCTGCACAGCTCAGTTCCTTTTAAACATGTTCTTTTCCCCCAAACCAACATGATTCACGAAGGGCCACCTGAGCAGTTTTTAAAGTCAGTGGCCTAAACTGCTTAGTTTGTATCCCACCTCGTATGAAATCACAAAGAGGGAGAGAATAAGGACATTTTGGAGGTTAAGCTGTGGAGTCAACTTATGGTACACATATGACTGAAGTTACTGTGCTGAAGCAGATTCAGCAGTTCCCACAGGCCCACCACATCTGCAGCTTATCCATTCAGATATAAATTGCAAGAGTCACCAGAAAGCCATAAGCCTTTTTGTCAGATGAATCTGCCTGCCAGTGCATGCAGCCCCTCCCCACAGCCAAGGGAGAGAAAAGAGCACAGGGCCACACTGAGAAGTGATGGAGGAGAGTAACAGGAGCATGTACATTGTTGTTTCTGTTTCCTACAGCAATTTTGTTTTCACCATTCTCTTGGAAATACGACTATCGAGATCATACTGCTTGCATTTCTCTAGTAATGATAAATGCATAACTAAATGAGAATAATCTGCTCCAAAGTTATATCCTGAGAAGAAGGTTGCAATACACTAGGCAGGGTTGTTTGTAGTAGGGACTTTTTAATATGAAAATCCTAGTGCTTAATAAACGAAGAATGGTACATAGCTCAAGATGCATTTACTCATGCAGTTTCCCAACTGTGTTAACTTGTGTGTCTTCCTATAAAAAGATGGGCAGATTTGTTTCTTTGTATGGCCTGCCCTGGGGGGCTCCCATGAGAGCCATGAGACCACGTTATGCCCAACTCCACCTACACTCTGCAGTAGCTGCTACAATGCCTGCAAGAGCATGTGACTTCCGTTTTAGTGACTCCTCCCATTGAAGGTAACAACATTCCACTCTGGTATCAGGTCCCCAGACCTTCTGTGTCCAAGGATGATTTCCTCAGACACCATTTGAGGTAGAAACTACAGGAGTCCTCCAGAGGCTTTGGGAAACCTGGCCACTTGGTCACCTAGCTCTCTCTGATATCAAAGCAAAGAGTTTAGATAGCGACTCACATCTCTCACACCTGATTCCTCTGATGAGACAGCCAACTTTCTATTGTTAGCAAATCTAGGGCCCCTTTTCTGTATGTGGGGCAGATGCCTACAGACAGATGCAATACCTATTTGAGATGTCGATTCAGCTAACAGATGGAGAGTAGGCTTCAGTTCCCAGGTGAACATTGCCCAACTCTAGGCAGGTGCACACTTTAGTTTGTGCTCTCCCAGAAAAAGACATGTGTGAGCGCATATTCCTCCAGGGACTAACTCCAAGTCAAATGATGTGTTGTAGAAATGGTTCCAAGAGAAAATGGTAAGGGAAGGAAACAGGAGAGAAAAGTGGGTGAGCCAATCAGGAGTGTGCTATCAGGTGAAATCCTGAAATCCCAAGCCAAGGGCTTTGAACCTCCAGTTGCAATCTGTTTTCAGCTCTGGGCTTTCTCAGACTTTCACAACCATTTATACGGGTAAGTCAATGAGTCTCTAGGTGCCTAATAACTGCTCTCTGAAGCAGGTCACACCTGAGAATCATTGCATCAATGCACACAGCACCTGGGAGCCTGGCACAGCATAGGAAGGGGACATGATGGATCTATGGGGAAAAACTGTGTGCCCTCCATGGAAACAGTATCCACATGTGATCCAGTGCTGAGAGCATAGACTAGAGCCTGGACACGGTGGTACTGCGATTTATTATTTTCTTCTCTACTGTCTTCTCCATTCCTCTCCTCTTTATTCCTCTTTATCACATTCCCTCTTCCTTCTCCCCACGCTCTTTTTTTGAGGCAGGGTTTTCTGTAGTTCAAGCTGGTCTTAAACTCAGTACATAGCTAAAGATGACTTTAAATTCTTGATCCTCTTATATATACCTCCTAAGTGTTCATGTATGTGCACATGTATTTACATCATGTATTCACATGTATGTAGAAGTCAGAGTTTGACATCAAATGTCCTCAATACCTCTCTCTCTCTCTCTCTCTTTTTTTTGAGACAAAGTCCTATATAAATTTGCTAACCATCTAGTCCCTGAAATCAGCCTTGCATCTGAACTTGAATGCAAAGTCATCTCTGAAACAGAGAATGGAGACAGAGGAGATCACCTGGGAGCCTTGCTATCTTCTCTAGGTAAGGGTTGGTGAAACTGTCTCTCAGGTATATCTCATACCTCTTCTATAAAGGTTTCAAACAATAGTAAGATGGATGTAGGAATGTTATGACTAATTTTCTGCTCACCCTGATCTGGTCATACTGAAATAAATCTACTTTTTTCAATTCCAGTTTTATGTTTTTTTTTTTGAAGATATGGAAATTAAGGAAGTAGGTCTGTACACATGAAGATCTGGTAACACTGAGACTTGGGTGAAATCAGAGTTATAGTTTGGCAAAGTATTGCAAAACTGTTGTTTCCAGTTCCATACAGTAGTCACATGATAACCATAAAAAAATCAATGTCATTTTCCTACCACCTCAACAAGAGAGGGTAAGGAAAGGTCACCGCAGATTCTTTTTTGTTGTTGTTTTTGTTATTTGTTTTTTTTGTTTTTCCAGACCGAGTTTCTCTGTATTGCTTTGGAGCCTGTCCTGGAACTAGCTCTGTAGACCAGACTAGCCCCAAACTCACAGAGATCCACCTGCCTCTGCCTCCCAAGTGCTGGGATTAAAAGGTGTGTGCCACCAACACCTGGCTTCACCTCAGATTCTTAAGTTGTTTTGCTTAGTAGCTGTCACCCATGACTTCAAGTTATAATTGCTTACAGGCTTAAAAAGATCATTCCTTGGTCATACCCAAGTAAACCGAACCAGAATCTGTAAGTATGGGATGTCAGCATTAATATTAAGCTTTCAAAGTACTTCTAGTATATAGCTATGAAGTTAAAACCCAGGTGGTCCCAGCATTTTATTTTTAATACCCAGTAGGGGATTCTCTTCTAGCATTCACTCACTTAAAATTACCAATGTGAGGCATTCCAAGTTTATTAAAATGTTAATTCACACCTACCAGTCTTTGTCCACCACACTTTGGGTCATTTTCTTGCTTTATTCCTCTATAACTTTTACCACAACAGAAACATCTTGTCTGATGGTCTCTTAACAGCTTGGCCCCTCTAACCACATAGATTGTGAACCGACTCTGTCTGCTTGAGACCTTGCTGTCTCCTCCATCACCTTTAAGACTCTGCTCGCATAAAACATGGCAACCAATTATTTGTAAAAGAAATGAATTGAGCTTGCAGACTCATCCCCCATGGAGGGATACTCCCTTAACCTAGAGACAGGAGAGAAGTCCTAGTCCCTACTTCAAATGACTTGACAGATTTACATGACCCCACCTGGATAGCATAACCCTACATGTAGAATGGGGGTGGGGGAATGGGAGGGGAGGGTGGTCAGGGTAAGTGTGAGGGGGGAAAGAGGGTAAGAGGGAGGGAAGGGGGGAGAGAAGGAGAGGAAACTGGGATTGACATGTAAAATTTTTAAATTATATTATTAATATATATATATATATATATATATATATATATATATATATATATAAGAAATTTATATGACTGATAAAAAAAGAAAGAAATTGTTAGGTTTGGCATCTCATACCTGCAATCTAGGTGCTTCGGATGCTGAGACAGGAGGATTAATTCAAGGCAATGATCAGCTATATGGCAGGTTTGAGGCTAGCCTAGGCGACATAAGACATTTTCTTTAAAAAAAAAAATTGCATAACAAAATTTAACTTTAGGAAGTTAAATTGATTTTAAAATCAATCCTTGTTTTTGTCTTCCTTTCCTTCATGTTCTATTCTTTCCCTTCTTTCTTTGAGAGAATCAATCATACTACATACACCAGGGCAGCCTGTAACTCATAATTCTTCAAGAGAAAGTTTCTGGGACCTGAGATTACTGGAGATTGTCACCACATTTTGATTCTCACATAGGATTCAATATGTTATTCCCATCAACACACAGTGTTCCCCTGACCCTTCTGCACACTGAGAATTACTCATCCAATCAAGGAAACCCCAGGCCAAATGCCATTCTCTCTGAGGAACTTCTTTTTACCTAGAATGACAGTGAGTATCTCCTTCCTTTGTATCCCATAGGTATCTGTCAACATTCTTTCCCTACTTCTCAGTGCCATGTGCTGACAATATGGCTTCATCTACAGAAAATATTTATTCAGCACTTACTAAATTCCACATATGTGTGTTCTGGCTATTACCTCATTTGGCTTTCACAGAACCTCTGTCAGGTAGATATTTCATTTCCATTTGATAAAATTAGGAAACAGAAGCATTAAATGTTTAATGTCTCCTATAGAGATGATGCTGTTTGAGTGCTTGAGCTAGGTTTTGAACAGAGTCAGATTCCAGAAGCCTCGGGCTTGATTCATAGCATTCTGTCACAATAAAATTGTTTGCCTTATCACACCAAACACCTTGGCTTTTAAAATAATTATTTGTGTTGAGCAAAACACAATAATATTGTATACATTTTGGAAAGTGAAAGGAAGAGAAAATGGATTTCCCTTAGCCAATGACTAAAACACAATCATTTATGAAAACGTTGTTAAAACTTTTAGCTTCTCTTTTTGCCTGCATGAACAACCTCTGACTTATACTGAAAATCAACAGTGGAAAGTCTTTTATAGACATTCATCTTACAGCCAACTTCATTAGGTTGCACATATACTAGTTTCCCTTATTCATGGTTTTGCTTTTAATAATTTCAGTTACCCATGATCAACTGTAGTCTGAAAATGTTAAAACAAAAATTCTAGAAAGAAATAATCCATGTATTTTAACTGTGCAGCATTCTAATTAGCATAGTTAAATTTTGCACTGTCCCTGTCCATTCCTCCTAAAACATGAATGTTTCCTTTATCTATTATATCCACCTTATGTAGGGTACCCACCCACCACTAGACAATAGATAACTACTTCAATTATCAGATAAACTGTGTTCAAACAGCCTTAATTTTGCTGAGCACTAGAAACTCGAATGTGTCAAAGAAGAAGCAGGTGTGTTGGCAGGAGTAGGAGACCAGCTGGTCATAAGGCAACTATATTTAGGAATATTTAAACAGTAGTTCAAATTTGAACAAGTCTATGTAAAAAATAGAAGAGCGAATGAATCCTTGTTACTCTGACATTTGCTACTATGACAAATCTTGAGAGAAACAAGTTACGACACATGATTAATACATTGGGTCATGGTTTTGGAAATGTCAGGCCACTATGGCTGAAAGGCCATTGTGGAACAGAGCAGCTCACTTCCTGGTGATTAGGAAGCAGAGAGAGAATGCTTGTAGCAGCTGGTTTTCTCCTGTTCCCTCTTTTATTCCATCTAGACTCTCATTCTATAGCAAAATGCCCTTACATTCCAGGAAGGTTCATCTCCCCCAATTAATCTTCCTTAGAAACATCATCATTTGACACACTCAGAGGCCTGCTTCCTTAACCTAATAGCAACTCCTCAATCTAATCATGATGACAATCAAAAGTAACTATCATACAATACAACTTCTATGACTGGGTCCTAATATCACACCCAAAGAAATATTACAGTAAGAGACAAAGGCAGCATTATTGCTGATAATGAACATCTAACCAAATATTAGTAAATAGAACCTACTGCTACATAAAAAGGATTTTATATTGAGGCTTAATGAAGTTGATTTTAGCAGTGTTGGCTGGTTTAATATTGAAACTTTAATGAATGCAGTATAACACATTAAGAGAATAAAGGTCAGAAATCACATAATCATCCCAGCAGTTGCAGAAAAATTATAAAATATAATACATATTTATGATAAAATATCATAGAAAGGGAAAAGGAATAGAAAAGAATTTTTTTAATTTATACATGCCATCCACATAACATGTAAAGTTAGCATCACCCTCCAGGGCAAAAGACTGAATGCTTTTCTTCTAAAATAAGGATGTCTGATCAACATTAGAGTGGAAAGTTTAGTCAGTAGAATAGAAAAATTTAACTTGTAATTATCTTAATTAATTGGTAACACCAAGTATAGAAAGCAAGAAGGAAACACTTCGTTTGAAGATATGATTTTGTATAGGGAGAATTAAAAAATTTATATATACATACATACCAACTAGAATTAATAAATGATTTCAACAGATCAAAATATTTAAGTGTAATATATAAAAATAGATGATAATTTCATCACTGGTGAAAAGTATTCTGCTACTCAAATCAAGCAAACATTTCTATTCATAACATCACAATATTAGCCAGATGGTTGTGGCACACACCTTTGATCTCAGCACTGGGGAGGAACAGGCAGGTGGATCTCTGGGAGTTTGAGGTCAGCCTGGTCTACAAAGCTACACAGAGAAACCCTGTCTCGAAAAATCAAAAAACAAACAAACAAAAAATAAAAATTAACAAAACACACAAACAAACAAAAATCACTATACTAAGAAAAAATAACAAAATATATGAAGTACTTAGATACTAAAATGTAAAAAATTTAAGGAATATATAGGTGAATGGAGAAAGACTCCATGTTTGTGTATTAAACAGTCAATACTGTTAAGATTACAATTCTGTCCATCAGAATTTCACTATTCAGATTTGAAATGGCCCCCGGAGACTTATGCATCAAAGGATTGATCTCCAGTGAAGTTCAGCAGTAAGACTTTGGGAAGGATAGTGGATCTCCCATCTTAGAAAACTGATTCATTGATAGATTAGTAATCTGATTGTGTTATTCGGTGATGGCGGGTATTTGAGATCTAGTGAAGGAAATAGAACAATGAGGGTATATTCTGAAAAGGAACGTCTTGTCCCAGTCCTTTCTTGTTCTCTTGACCTTCTGACCCTTTAGCCTAACACATGTTCCCTGCCATCTGCCAATTGCCATCAGCTTCACCATAGGCTCAGAAGCAATGGTGCCAAGTGACCATGGACTAAAACTGTTGTAATTAAAAAAAAAAAAAGCTGCTCCAGAGAGAAAGACACCATAAAACAGAAGTTAAAGCAGAGGGCATTTCTTTTTTAATTAAGGGGAAAGGATTGTAAAAAGGGGAAAGGGAACAGGGAGAGTAACCTCTGGGAACAGGAGCAGCAGGAGAGAGAGGTAGGGAGAGAGAGGGAGAGAGAGAGAGAGAGAGAGAGAGAGAGAGAGAGAGAGAGAGAGCAGAGAGAGCGACAGAGAGAGAGAGGGAAAGAAAAAGAGAGAGATGGATTGGAGGTGGGCAAGACCCTTTTAAAAGGTAAAATAATGAATAGACACAGGTGGTTCTCTTAGGGGCAGCAACTGGGGATGTATCCTGTCAGAACTCCAAAGGCAGGCCAGTACAAATGCCTAAATGCTAACAAAAACTCCTAAAACTATGAACAATACTAAGCATTCCCTCCTTTGAGCTGCTTATCTCAGGTATTTTGTCACATAAATAGAAAATCAAGTAGCATAAGAATCATCAGAGAATTTGTTTATCTAATAAGTGGAATATATATATATTTGTACATATATATATATATATATGTATGTATAAATGCAATGGTCACAATAGACAAAACAATTTGAAAAAGCTGAGAACAATATCACAAAACTTACAGTTCCTGATTTTATGAATTATGAAAATCAATTCCGTTAGATTCTGGCAGAAGTATATACATATGGATCAATGGAAGAGAATTGATAGTTCTGAAATAAATTCCACTTTAAGGATCCATTGATTCCTGACAAAGACAATTCAACAGTAATAAGACAATCTTTTCAGCAAATGAGGCTAGGTCAATTGAATATCCACTTGCAAAAATTTAAATTTACACTGCCAACAAGAACTAACAGAAAATGGATTATAAACCTAAATGGATGAGCTAATACAATTAAACTTCCCAGATAAAAGAGAAAATCTTCATGACCTTGGGGGGAAGTATATATAAATGTAACACTAAGACAATGATATGTTGCTGTGGAAAAAGGTAAACTGTTATGATTAAATTCCTTTAAAACTGGGATTAAAAACACTATTATACCAGTTAAAACACAAGTCATAGTCTTAGAGAAAATATTTCTAACTCACGAATGATAAGACATACGCACATCAATGTAGTGATCCCTTACTACTCAATAAGAAGGTAAACACCTCCACTGAAAAATTCAAAGTGACTGAAATACAAGTGACTAATAAGCTAATTAGAAGGTGGTAAACATCACTAATCATATAAGGAATTACAAATCAAGACAATGATGATAACCTACTCTATCCTACCACTAGAATGATAGTGGTCAAAGGACAAACCACTGTTATCTAGGGTGGAAAAACTAGGACCATCATACATGGCATAACCACTTGAGAAACAAAAGCCTAGAAGTCTTTTAAAGTCAACATTAAACTACTGTTTTCCAGACAGTGTCCCTAGGTATCATACATGAAGACATGTAAGAACACAAAACAAGCATGTAACTGCTCACAGTGACATGACAATATAAAACAATCTACATACCCACCAGCTAGCAAGTAGATCAATGCTATGTGTGATACATATAGCCACACCATGTAGTGTTATTTTTAGTAGTAATAACAGAATCCTATTGATATATTCTACATAGAAGGAACTCAGAAGCACTATACTGAATAGGAGAAGCTTGGTGCAAAGGATGCCTAATGTATCATTCCATTCACAAGGAATGCCAAGAAAAGACTAATTTATAAGAATAGAAATCAGTCCGGTGATTTTTTGGGACTGGGGGTGGAGACAAAAATCAAGTGCATATTTATCATAAGACAAGGGGTCTTAGGATCAAATGGAAACATTCTAAGATGATTTGGGGGTGATAGTTACCCACTGTGTCCATTTACTGGAAGTCACTGAATTGCATACTTAGAATAGGTGAATTTTATGGAACATGAATTAGACAACCATACTACTGTTAAATAAGAAAAAATGGAATGCATATTCCCAGATGTTCTTTCTCCCTTCAAAATTTTATGCTTTAGCTTCAACCATGTACAAATTTTAATGCAAAAATGCTGTGATAAATGATTTGTGTTACTGAACAAGATGGGCTAAGAAACAAGTTGAGTTCTTTAATCCCCAACAGAATCTACCTTTGCAATTTCATTCCCTACATTAAAGGTCACTTGGAACTACAGAGCTAAAATTTACAATATGTCTTAGTTAGGCAACCTTTATTTCAAGACTGGTATTTCTAGACTTTATTCTCTATTTGCCTAGTCAAAACAGTACTGAGAGGACACTGCAGAATTGGGGACAGTGTCTCTCCATGGGGGGACATCTCTTGGCTTCTGATTAGCTCTGTAAACAATTTCAATATCTGCCTGTCATTTATACACATATTTTATCAGATATTTGTTGATTAGTTATAGTATATCAGCTACAAATTAGGGAGCACCCAGGATTCCCTATTTTTGGGATTCAGAATCAAGATAGGTTAAACAAATACTAAAACAGTTTTCACTGTGATAATTGAAGGCAGAAAGACAAAGTCTTCCAGGGAAGGGTTCTGAGAAGAGGGAACCTACTGTTTTCTGCCAAGACTCTATTCGATAATGGTCTAGAAAACGTTTTCTAAAAAGCCCTCTAGATTGGTTGGCTGGAGCCACTTGGCATTGGTGAGCATGTGATTGCCATGCCACTTTATTAGACAACAGAGATGTGGTTAGTATTCAATTCAAATCCTTCACTTGTGATAGAACCACACTGATAAAATTAATAAAAGTGGATTTTGTATAGGAATTTAGAGGAATAAAAATAGTCTCTTAAAAAAAACTTAGAGGAACTGTGACAATTTCACCTAAGAGTTCAGATAACTTTTCCTGCTTTTTGGATGAGGCCCGACATTCTTTACCCCATCTTCCAAAGGTAGGAAAGGCATGTCCAGTCATACTGAACACTGTAGTTATGCCAATTTAAATCAAATGCAGAAGGCTCAGTCATTTCCCTTATGCATTTTCTTTCAATTACAGCTTCTCTTTCTTTTACAATACCTTATCTACTCCATCAATACCCTTGTGGCTTTACATCAGTGTATCCCAAATTCCACCTTTCCTCATCTCTACAGCTACATTTTTGAAGTAACTCCCAATATCTCTGGATTAGATTATCACCCTGTCCCATACTTCCATTTGAGCCCCTGACAATTTACACTCAAGACAGTGTCTATCAGGAATCCTTAGAAACATGACAAGGGTCATGGCTGCCATTGCTCTTTGCCTTCTACCTTAATTAGGGTGTAAGGGAAATTTGTGAGGTATTTACAAGGCCACTGCTAAGAACTCTAACTTTACCTGTTCATTTCTTCGATTGTACCAGTCTGTGCTGTTTCTTGGATCCACAGACATGCTGTTATGCCAAAGCCTTTGCACCCTCTCTTCCTTTGGAATTATGCAACCTTGTTCCTTCCTTCTTTCATTCTTCTGGCAAAGCTTAACTTGGTGGTTGTCACACAGTAACCCCAAACTACAACTACTTAGAATTCCATGCTTACTTCACTGTCTATCATCTCCCATCATGATCTAGCAAATCTAGATTTGCTTAAGAAAGCACTATAAATCTAGCCCCTTAAGAAAGCACTATAAAGGTTTGCAGAGATGGCTTAGTGATTAAGAGCATTTGGTGTTTTCTCAGAAATACCACTTTGGTTTCCAGCACTGCTATAAAATGACAAGAGCGCAGAACCATAAGTAACTCAAGGTTAAGCAGGTTCAATGATGCCCTCCTCTGGCTTCACAAGTATCAGTCACACACAGGGTACACATATACAATACATATAATACATACACATAAAATAAAATAAATAATAATCTGGAGAGACAAGGATGAAAGGACTATGGGGACTGAGGGTATGTACCAAGAGTTGGAGTCTGGTGAATGGAGTTGAGGTGGTAGGAGGGGTACCAGCAAGCATGTTGTTACAGGGCTAAAGGTGAGAATAGAGAAATATAGTGGAAGGCAGGAAGGACAATGTGAATCAACTACATGAGTCCTAGCCTGGTGTGGCCACTTAGAGTTATAGGTAGAAAGTGTTTCTAGATAATGGTGACTGACACACAGGAACGTGAATCGACTAGAAGGGAGGGCTGTGAGGGACCACATGAAGGAGGAAAGCTAGGTCTGCACCAAGGTTCAGTAGAATCTTCAGGAAATGGAGGTAGAGTGAGGAGGGTCAAATTTCATTGCAATTCCATCAGCTTGCAAAGGGAAGCATGGTTCTCTCCAATGGATTCTCACTGGGTATATTAACCACAAGTAAGGGTAGGCGTCATGCCCAACAGCAGATGACCAACACAAATAGAACTCTTAATAGTTTGTAGACTTTTGGTCTCATATTGCTTTGTTGTGCATTTGTGTGTGTGTGTGTGTGTGTGTGTGTGTGTGTGTGTGTGTGTGTGTGTTCTGGCTTTTATTAGTTTGTTTGCCTATTTCTTTTATAAAGAAATAGGCCATCTCCTGAAATCAGGAAAGACTTGCAGTGGAGAGATTGGGACACAAACTCAGTCACATAGCCTTCAACCCTCAATTTATCCTATCCACAAGTTGTGCTGGGGTAAAGGGCTGGGGAAAAAAGTCAATGTAATGATATTCTGCTATACTCATAGATTGTTGTCTAGTCCAGTAGTTACCAGAGAGGCTTCATCTAGCAACTGATAGAAACAGATGCAGACACCATAGACAAATATTAAGCAGAACCAGAGGAATCCTGTGAAAAAGGGGGAGGAAGGGTTGTAGGAGTCAGAGGGGTCAATGACACCACAAGAAAACACAGAATCAACTAACCTGGGCTCATAGGAGCTCACAGAGACTGAACCCACAACCTGGGAGCCTGCACGGGATTTACCTAGGCCCTCTATATATGTGTTATAGTATTGTAGCTTGGTCTTCTTGAGGGACTCCTAATGGTGGGAACAGGGGCTATCTCTGACTCCTTTGCCTGCTTTTGGGACCCTATTCCTCATACTGGGTTTCCTTGTCCAATCTTAATACAAGGGGAGGTGTCTAGTCTTCTGCAACTTGATATGCCATGTTTGGTTGTTATCCCTGGGTGTCCTGCCCTTTTCTGAATAGAAATGGAGGAGGAATGAATAGGGAGAGGGAAGAGGAGAGTTGACGGGGCAGACTTGGAGAAGAGGGAGAGGAAACTGTGGTCAGGATGTAAAATGGTGATGATGATGATGATGTTAAGATACTGTAAAAAGGAAGAGAAAGAGGAGTTGAGTGGTTGGGGATGATCTGTGATGAGTTGGGCAGGGGGGAAACAGTGCTCAAATATAGTACATAAACTTATTTTAAATAAAAGAGAACTATAAAAATAAACCTTTTTAGGAATAAAGTATATGGTAAGCACAGTAAATGTCAATTTTCTTTAGGGAAAAACACAACTGGATAGATAGGTGCTATTTGGGTTGGTGATTATGTTGCCTATTCCAAAAAGAAACTGAATTAAAACAAGATTAAATTTTGTTCTAGCTCTGCCCCTTACTCTGTCTGATATGCTGAGCAAGAAACTTCACTTGCTTTAAAATAGGATAATGTTGACTAACACAATAGGACACAAGACAGGAGATGCACATCTTAGGAAAGAAGACAATTTGTCATATGTAGATATGACTGAGGTCTTGTCTATTGAAGCTCATTGGCTCAAAGACCTCTAAAATGAATAAAGGAACCCAGCACAATATTTGATTTCATATGGAGATAAGTAAACTGCTCACCATGGAAACAGTGGAGAGGATGGGATGGGAAAACTTTTAGAAGAGTTAAACCAGCTGTTGGCAACGCAAATACAAAGCATACATGACTGACATTAGGAGAAATGTTTTCTACAGGAATCTCCAGCCACTAGCCTGGGGCTTGGGCAGAGTGAATGTTAAATAACTGCTGGATCAAAGATGAATAAATGGACAGAAACATTAAGTGCTGGGTGAAGCATCACATGCCATGGAACTGTTGATTCACCCAAATTGATGCATCACTTTCCTTGTCAAAAAGCCAGCTTATAAAGAATGGGCCAGATATCCTAAGCCCTAACAATGTGGATAACCCAATTTTGGTGATTCCAATATATTCACTTGTTTCTTTAAAATACCAAATATAGTTTTTTTTTGTCTAAGAAAGAGGGGAGAAAGATGGTTGTGAAGAAACTACTGCTGTTTATCAAAACATGATAATGTTACAGTAATTAAAACATGAGTACTAAAAAATAGGTTAAAGTAAAATTGAGAAATATGTATGTATATGTGTGTATGTGATGGGTGTGGTTATGTATAGAAATATAAACACTACCAATTAATAAGAAAAGAGAAAACTGTATTGAGAAACAACCTGGTGAAATTTTCATAATTATGATTTTAAAACTATACCAACTTTCAGACCTCACCACAAATGAGAATCCATATTATATTCTAACTTCATAATTTATTTATTGAAAAGTGTCAAGATGCTCATGCCATCAAAATACCATGTGTAGGGCTTGACTGGGACCCAGATTAAAAATTTAAAGCTTTTAAGGACAGTTTAGTTAAGGAAATTGGGGCTATGCACTATAGTTTTCAATGCTAGAGTTATGTCAAGTTACACTTTCCTGAGTGTAATGACTGTATGATGTGTGTAAGGGACTGGCCCCGCCTTTCTGTGTATGGATTTCAAGTGTCATGATTGTCACAGTTTGCCCTCAAACACTTCAACATCCACTTGAGACAAAGAAAGAAAGTAAATACAATAAAGAGATCGCTGATGGAAAACCTGAGGGAAGGTTGTGGCTTCCATCAGAGCACTCTCACAGGTTTGAAATAAAAGGAAAGATGATCCTGGATGGAGATGAGCTTGAAGTTTGTGTGTGTGTGTGTGTGTGTGTGCGCGCGCGTCTGGGTGTATGTGTGTTCATCTGTGCATATTTGGGGATAGACCAGAGGTCACATCTGGCATCTTCCTCTATCACTGTCTACCCTAGTTTGTGAGGCAGGTTTGTGAACCTGAAGCTCATGGAATTGGCTAGTTAGTGAGGAGCCAAACTCCCAGAATCCTCCCTTTTCTTCCTCCCCAGTGTTTCATGTACAAGTGAAGCAATCATCTGTGATATTTTATGTCAGTGATGGAGACTGAAGTCAGGTCCTCATACCTGTGGGCCAAGTGCTTTCCACAAAGGAATCATCTGCCTAGAACAGCCTCTCCTGATCCTCCTGCATCCATTTCCAAAGTACCACCAAACCTGGCTGCAAAAATTATTTTAGGCATAGCAATATAATAATGCAATACAATATGCTTATTGCTCACTTGAAACACCCGAATTAAAAAAAGAAGCAAAACAACAAATATCAAGGAGCCATGCCTCAAAATACAACAGAGTGAAAATATTTTTATAATTGCAAGATTTTAATATGTATGGAAAGTAAAAATAATGGCACACATACATATCATTCATCTCAGTAAGTAAGGATATTGACTATATTCACTTTATATAATGGGCAAGAGTGAGAAATTATTAAGTCAAAATGATTCACTATTAAAAGCTTTCAATTGGGGGGCAGGGGTGGGGAGAACTTTCCAAAGTAATTTTCATATCAAATAGAAAACTCACACTATAACTTCATACTATTTAGAAATAGAACAACGAATGTTCAGTGCTTGTGGGGTAGGGAACTAAACCTGCCTTTGGCATCTGAAAAGGCTGTGTTATTAAACAAAACACAATGACAAAAAAATTAATTAAGTATTCTATAAAAAGAAATTAGAATAAACAATACTAGAGCCAGATGGCTCTTCCAATGAGTCCTTTCAATCTTTTAGAAACCGATAAATCCCATCTCTACAAACAATTACACAAGGCAAAAAAAAAAAAAAAAAAAAAAAAAAGAGAGAGAAGACATCTGACACTGAGACCCACTCCTCCAACTGGCACTCTATAAGCAGGTAACTGGTACCTCAGGAACACATAACAGATTGAGTGACAAAATATCTTGGTAAATATCACAACACTCAACGAGAAAGCCAATATGGTCATGAGTCGATGCCAAAAGGCATTTTACAAAGCTTAAACACCATTCTGATTTCTAATGAGTGACAAAGACAAACTGCAGGACAGAAATGGTTTTCCTTGTTAAGTTTTTACAGATACTCTGATTCAAAAGCACAGTTTCCACGGCACAGAAAAGGCCTTTTCTGATATTGGGAGGTGGAGAAAAGGTTAGCCATCAGCAGTATTGTTCAGTGTGGGGAAACACAAAACCAAAATAAGAGCTGTTTCAACTAGAATAAGAGACAGGAAATCATCACTATTCATAGCTGATGTGATTATTAGCTGGTAGACCAAGATAATAAAATTTAATTAAAGAAAATCACAGGAGATTTTTAGTAAATGTGATCTAACACACACACACACACACACACACACACACACACACACACAGCGAGGATGGGAAGCTATATTTCCCTACATACTAGCAAATTTAATGGGGAGAGGGAAGTACTAAGAAATGAACAAACTTAATGTTATCAACAATTATAACAAAATAACTGTAAATAGGATATATGTGAGAGAATCTACAAATTTTTCATAGAAAAAATAAAGACTCAAATATTCATGTCCTTTTTCAGCATGGAAATGGTCATATTAATATAATCATTTTTGATTAAGGAAAATAGTTTTAAAACAAGTTAAGCCAATTCACTTGAAAATTATTTATGGAATGTGATTGATTTTTAAAATTCATGTGGAAACTAAAATGGGCTAAAATAGCTATAAATATCTTGAATAAGAATCATTACAAGGGCTAGATGTTAACATGTTTAGTAAAGGTATGATTAAGATGAATGCATGCTAAAAATCAACTGAGGGCAGACTCAATAGAACAGTATAGGAAAATAAAGAATACCATTGGGTATAGTCATATGCACACATATACACACCCTCACAAAAATAACGACATCTAAACATATACATGACATACACTCACACAGATTAAGCTCTCACATACTCACCAGATATACAATCACACACACTCATGCAGAGCTACACACTCAAGTACACACACACACACACACACACACACACACACACACACACACACATGCTCCTACATAGTCACACACATACACAAAGGCAATATTAAATGTTAGCAGGTCTGTCTGGAAGGGATGTATAGAAAATATGCTGTTTGAATAATCCATAATACATTTAAATGGTAATGGTTATTGTGATATGCAACACTAAAATAGGATGACCACACATACAAAAGAGTCTAATTTTTTGGCAGCATCAGTAGCCATATTAATGTATATTCAGGACTTTTTGCAGGGTCCCACCCCTAGACTAAGAAGCACTTGCAACTGATGACTACTAGAAGGTTGAGGATAGCTCCGCCAGGAATGAGTCCCCTCACAGGCTAACCTGTGCAGTGTTCAGTCCTGAAATCATGTATACACAAACAATGAAAACAGACTCAGTAGGTTTCATGTTTATCTTTCTGTGCACTCATATACATGTGTAAATACATATAACAATAATAATCAATGAAAAAGAAGCTATTAACTTGAGAGTTGTGGGCATGGGTGGGACTTGCGGGAAGGTGTCTGGGAAGACCTGGAAAGAGTATAGAGAGAGGTAAAGAGATCTAATTCAACTGCAATTAAAAACAATTTAAAATAAAACTATTTTGTAAACAAAATGAATAACTAAGATGGTGAAATATTTCAGTATTAGATGAAAATTTAAGGTATTTAGAAACATGAAACATACAATATCACTTTAAAAATTGTATTGATTGTTTAGGAATCTCACATCATGTACCCCAATTGTGGTCGCCTCTCAATCTTCCCATGTCTGCCCCATTCCCTGTGGCCCCATGTCCCCTGAGGGAAAACAAAGTCCATCTTGTGTTGGCTATATATTCATGGGAGCATGGTCAAATTCCTAGTGGTGAGCCTCCCAAGGGAGAATGAGGCTTTCTCTACTTGCATTGGCAGAAGTCCTTAGCTGGAGAGAGCTTTTCAGTGGCTGGAATGGGGCAGGGCTAGCTCTCCGGAGCCCAGTGCTGTGGGCCAGTGAGGGGTGGAGTCAGCTCTCCCATGCCCATGGATATTAACATGGCTTCAGGCAACAGCCCCAACCAATGGTATCCCCATGGGCTTAGGTGGTAACACAGCCACAGACATCAATATGACCATGCTATAACACGATTATTGACTTCAACATGACCTCATGTGGTTATGGGACCATGAGCCTCAACATGGCCTCAGGTGGTTACACATGCCACTCATGTCATTGTGGCTCCCCAAGACGGCAAAGCCTGAGAACATCACCAAGGTATCAAGCAACAGCACAGACTGCAACTGTCCACATGAACCTCAGCCCTCATTGTGATTGTGGACAGCAGCATGGACCACTGCCACCAACATGGTCTCCAGTAGCATTGCTGGCTGTGGTGGTCCTATGAGGAAGTCCAATATATCTCAGGGCTCAGTCATTGCCCAGAGCCAGGGGATGCCCCAGCTGCTGTAGGTTCCTGGTCTGAGTCTGCATCTGCGTAAGCTCCAGGCTGTTGTCCATTGTAGGCCCTACTGGGCAATGACAGTATGTTGACCTTAGCCCTCTTCTCTCACCTGTCACCACCATCAGGTCTTCAGTTCCATCTCTCTCTCCTTAGCACATGCATCACTCTGTTTTCCTATCTTCCCACCTCTCCATCACATAGTTGTTTATTGCAGTGGTGCCAGAGCAGCCCAAGAAGGCTGAGTGATACCCTGATGCCTTCTGGCTGTAGGGTCCCGGGTAGCATTCCAATATCACATTTTTAATTAATGGAGGAGGATTTCTATATTTTAATGATGCAGCATTCTTCCTGACTAACCTTACTTGGTTATACTATTTAGTATTTACCAAAGTTCCCCTGTCCCTAACTGACTCCAGACTTGTTGTTTTCTCAGATAATATGCAAAGTACAATTTCAGTCAAGACTCCAGTAACACAGAGAGCTGAGCTTTGAACGGCTACTGACCAATGGCCATATTTACTAGTGTCAGATGCTCATTAGCCTCAAATGTAAAAAAAGTTTATGCACATTTAACTAATAAAGTGTGTTAAATGCAAATAGAATTGATTGACAACAGCTAGGTGAGGCAGAATACCAAGGGCATGGCTGGTCAGTGGTCCATAGTCCTGTAGCATCCTCATCACTTCAGAATATGCTGGGACTCAACATCTCAGACCCTATCACAGTTTTACTGAACAGCAATTTATTTTAATTAATCTCAGGTCAATTCATTTGCACATTAAATTGAAGAGAAGTGAGTGAAACAAAACACTTACTGGAGGGGCAAATCTCCCTTCCTGAATCTTAGTTTTCCTTAATAAACATTTTTAGTTGCTTCCCACTTGCTGGGCTTTTCAATATTGCCTTCTTGTTGAGAAATCATGGGAAGCAACTTCACCCTCCTGCCATGTTCTCCCTGGAAATACCATTGTTGTTTTCTATAGTCACCTTATGTGGTAAGAAGAGTAAAGAAAAATAAACCAGTTGAACAAGGTAAGTTCCACTGTGATAGGGATTCTGGCTCCAGACACCGTGATTAAAACCCACAGTGATGCTTTCTGGGAGGAAATTACAGGGATTGTTTCTTAGTATAATCAATTGCATGCCTGAGATGTTTCTATTTTCAACTAAGACATTTTGGAAAAGGAAAACTGTGTGGTCCTCTCTCTCTGGGTGAGTCTTTTTTTTTTTTTTTTTTTTTTTTTAGGTCTTCCAAAATCAATTATCAAAGGAGGCAGGGGGGTGGTCTATAAAGCTGTAAGAGGTAAAAAGAACAATTACTAAATAAGCATTAAATTAGTCACAGTAGCTGGCATGGTAGAGCCAGAAAGGGCAAATAAATGCTAGAAAAGAAGTATACCATTAATTAAAACATGTTTCCCATAGGAAAATACAACCTACAGGTGGAGTTCTTTGCAAGAATGCAATGCAATGGAAATCCCATGCATATAGACAATGGTAGGTGCTGGGCAGACAACCAAGAACAGCAAATCTTGTGGCTTCTGGAGTACTGCTGTGGGTTCCCAGAAGCACAGTGGAGGACCATGAACAGCAAAAAAAAAAAAAAAAAAAAAAAAATCAATCTCATTGAAATACTCGAATACACACCAAGTTCCAGAAATTTCTTTGTATAAATCTACCTTGAATCTACCTCAGAAGTTCCTCAGATATAATCTATGACATACCCTCACCCTTGAGAATCCTGGAGACCCACTTGGTAATTTTGTAGCATGAAAATTATGCTAAATGGAGTCATTCTCATAACATCCCACTAAAGGATATTTGAAGGGAAAAACACAACACAACATGCCATAGATCTTTCTTCAATTAAATGAAGCAGCCTTCAAGAACTTTAAGACTACCTTTACTTAAACCTTAAGATCAGTTAATTTAGTAAGTGGAGTCAACGTTAATCACAGATCACCCACACCTAATAATAGTAATGAGAATTTTTCTTTCCCCATTAACCCCCAACTTGTCCTGAGTTTTCCTACACACTAGAGGATATATATCTATACATATACATATACATACATACATACATACATACATACATACATATATATATATATGTTCCAGGTAGAAATCCTACTTTTTGGTTATTCCCAAATAAATTTTCTTTTAGTAGATACTCCAATGTGTTTTGCTTGACAAAAATAAGGATAACTCTAATAGTAGCAGTGAGCCATTATTTGTCTTTTCTTTGTGTTATCACACAGAAAAGAATAGTCATAGTTAAATTCTCTAACTTTTCTTATACTGTATTCTATAAAGGTCCTTGAGTATCAACTAATATTCCCGTGAGGCAATGGGTGGTATGTGCATAAATTACATCTTTTGCTTACTGAAACCTAAGATAAATATTTTTGTGATTATTCTACATATCAAACTAGCCACACTTTTCTTGAGGTTCTTTTAAAATTAATTATTAATAATTCATTATTTACTTGTTTTTGAGATGTGATTTTACTATACTGCTTTGGCTGGACTCAAACTCCTAGCCTCCATGAACTCTCTCAGGTGCCATATATTTTCTTGAGAGAGTGATTGACAAATTACAATCATTCACACCATAATACCTGATAAACATTTTCTCCAAAATAAACAAAGTCTACTTGTCACTTTAAGGACAAGTGACAGCATTTGTTACCAAGACATAATTGAGCTTTCAAGTGAAAATTCGAATTTGGAAAACTTATTTCTGTCACTGTGAAACAGAAAGTTTCTGGTATCCTCATAAGATTGGTGGTGATAGCAAATACACAATTTAATCTGCCGTGATGAGGCAAATCACAACATTTTCAGAATTGAGTAGTTTTCAGAATTGAGTAGTTTTCAAATGACCACTGTATAACATTACAAAATCATTTGAGGACAAAAGACCCATTAAAAGTGTGTGAAAGATAGACATATTTTAATGTAACTAAGTGAGGAACGTTTGAAAATATAGCTTTTGCACCAAAAATAAAGCTTCATTGCTGATTTTTAAAAGTTTAAAGAATTTTCAACCCAAAGGACAAAAACCATTATATTTTAATCTTAAAACATTATCAAAATACCTACAATTTATAATGTTTCAATGTTCTTTGCCATTTGGGATTGGATTATCTTGTGTTTGGGGTGTTGCCTTGTTAAATTCTCAGCATTGATCATTCATTACCATTAAGTAATTTCTCATTAAGTAACTAGATGCTACTGCTACCTCCAGATACAATACCCCCCACACAATTATGTGAGACATTATTAAAGCAAACTTTGTTTAAAACCATTGCCACGAAAAGACAAGAAATATCAATAATATAAATACATATGAAATATCTACCTTGTCAATAAGCCAAGAAACAAAACAACAGTATGCTCCTGTGCAAATTGCAAATGCAGTAAAATAACAACATTAAAACACAAATTACAACAACCTTTTCATGGAGCTGTGATTGAAATGGCATGATTAAATCATGATAGTTTCTTTGTTCAGTAATCCATCAAACTGGGAAAAAAAAGAATCTTAAATGGCTTTCAAGTTTCCTAAGTAGCTTTATGACCCAGGAGTAAAATGAGCATAGGCTCTGGAATGGGCATTGAATGTGAACGTTGACTCTGAGTCTTAGTGACCATGTGGCCTTCTTAATGTTATCATTTATAAAAACGGAAGCCAAAACGTCTGCATCAATTACTACTATGAGCAGTGGATTAGACAATTATGTAAGCGAGGCTTCGATTTAAAAGCAGATTTAGTGTACTGCACTTCCCTCTCATTAAAATGACAGTGACCAATGAAAAACCTGTAAGTCCACAAGGGAAAAGGACAGGCAAGGGAGCACCAGCGAGAGGGTTAAGCATAATTCTAGGACACTCAATGAAGTCAGAGTGAGGTGTCGAACATGAAGGAGAAAGACAAATTGGAGAGTGACACTAGCAAAGAAGTTGATTTGTGCCACAGATTTTGGAAGGAGATGCTCATCTCTGAATCTAGAAGCAAAAAGTGCGACATGAAACAGGGGTGTTGAAAGCCTGACCCTTGGTTCCTCAAACTGTTGGCATGGGGAGCCAAGGATACTTCCCTCACCCTTCCGGCCCCAGAGGGGAGGGGCTCTGTACTTTGAGAATTTGAATACTTCTGTTTCCCAAACAGAGCACTTGCTGTCTGTCAACTTTGCCCACCTCACTTTCCAGTGTTGCTACTCAGCTGACTGGTTTTGTGAGAAATCATTTCAACATGAGCAGTCGATTCAAGTAGGAAAACTACAACTCTACAAGTAATAGAAATAAGATGAGAGTCGGGAAAGCTCCCTGTCTCCCTCGATCAAAATAATATCCCGATAAGCTGAATGTTACAAACAAGAAAGGAAGTTCCTGAGGAAAACTACCAGGACAAACAAATCCTCTTTTAAGAGGAATCTGAGTGAATTATACACAGAAACAAATTTAATGCCCCATAATTTTCTAGAAAATATAACTAAATGACCCTTTTAAAAGAAGAAACATTCATTTATTGTTTCTGGGGGCAACACACAGATTGGCTAAAGTCAAACACACTGATATCACCATCTCTGTTGGTAGAAAAACGATGTCTGACTAATTTAATTAGGTTTTACCGAAGACAATTGTACAGCTCATGATGAGTTGGATAAACAAAAACTCCCACTACACAAGAGTGGAAGAGTGGTAAGAGGGAGTGTAACACAGTGGTGAAGGCTAGCAAATGTGCAGAAGGGCTATTAACTTATTAAATTTTACAGCAGCTGTACAGCCTTGGAAAAGTTAACTAACCTATTTGTAATTAAGAATCTCTTCCCAACAAATGTAATATAGGAGGGGGTGTTCTTTTTATGTGTACTTCTCTCTCTCTCTCTCCCTTTCTCTCTCCCTCCCTCCTCCCTCCCTCTCTCCCTCCCTCCCTTCCTTCACCCCTCTCTATGTGTGTGCCTGCATGCATGCACACATGTGTATGAGCATCTGAAGTCCCAAGTCCCAAGTTTGACACTGAGACTTCCCTGATTACTTCCCATGTTATATATTAAAAGATGTCTCTCACCCAGAGCTCATGGTTTGAGATGGATCTTGGAAATTTCCCCCCTCCTTTCTCTTTGTTCAACTACAGGCTGGCCACACCAAGTCCACCCAGCTTTTACATATCACCATGCACCAGAATTTCATTCCTCCTGCTTTTTCAGCCAAACCATTTCTCCAACCTCCCTCCCAGCTCTTATTTTATAGTTATGATAAGAATTAACCGAGGAAGTTAAGCTATGTAAATGACTTACCTCCTGGCACTTAGTAAGCTTTAAGTAAATTACATGATGCTATATTAAAAATAGTATACCACTTGGCTCTGAAGTGACCTGCTTTGATGGAATTACAAAATTAGCTATTATGTATGTAGTATATTTTTAAAAAGTAGGGAAATCACTTCGCTGGGAAGATGGAAGGGAGAGAGATATTAAATGATTTAGGACAGCTGAATTTTCATCTATCACAGCAGGAAGTAAACAGATAATATCTGTAATCAATAATCTCAAAATAGGTCATTGTGTAGTGGTGCACTAATTCCTGGAAGAAATGAGTAAGAATTGAAGTACAGTCACCTATGAGGCAAAAAAGGGAGGGTTTGTAAGCCATGGGGCAGAGAAGGCTTTACTATTTGATTTTCTAACTATGTGTATTTATTAGTTTGAGTTTTTAAATTAAAGAATGAAAAGCTTAATGCATACGGACAGACTGTCAGATCTGCATATAAGAATAGACATGTTGTACCTTGTTTCATTTTATTTATTTTTGTAATTTCACTCCCGGGGATTTTTTCTTTTTAAAAGTACAATACCAAAAGAAAAACATGAATAAATCTATTATAACCAAGTTATTTATAACAACAAATAATTGGAAATGACCCAAATTTTCAACTATATGGGAATGGCTAAAAATTATGCAAATACCCAAAACAATGTTATAAGCCAGCCATATATATTTATTATTTCAGATAGCCACACATTGACTGACCCCCCCACACTCACTCAGAAACACACACACACACACACACACACACACACACTACACACTCACACATACACTCATACACATTAACACACACTCACACATACACACATGCACATTAACACACACTCACACATACACACACACCACACACACACACACACCACTCACACATACACTCATACACATTAACACACACTCACACATACACACATACACATTAACACATACTCACATATACACACACACCACACCACACACACACACACACACACACACACACACACACACACACACAGTGTCCCTTGTATATTTAGACTTCGAAACAGAAGCTTGATAGAAACAGAAGAATTAGCATGCCTACATAGTGCTTTTCACACTAAATCCTCTGTACTTACAGAATCCCTAGGTCACAGTTCACAGGGATTTATTTTAACCCTAAAACTTGAAGATTTTTTGTGAGCTGTATCATTTGCACTCACCTTCACACCACTGTTTAGACAGAGGCATCGTCACAGCTGATCCACTGATAACAAAGATAAGAGGGATTTGGAGACTTCCTAAAGGCAAACACTACATGTCACATTGGATCCTGTGTGGTTCTAGAAGCCCCTCAACACCTAAGGAGATGAGTGGCACCTTTTTCTCCTCTGAAAGAAGGTTATAAATGTAAAATAAAAGGATGTCTAGAACATTATCAACCAGTTCTTATCCAGAGCAGGTACACAATAGAACCCAGCCAGGTGTAGCTGAGTGTCTGAGACGTGCTCCTGAAACAGGATCTCAAACTCTGGTATGCATTATAGAATGTTATAGAAGTCTTGCTAAATTAAAGGTCTACCTTTAGGATTTCTGATTCAGTAGGTTTTGAGTGGAGCTTGAACACTTGCAGTGTGTGTGTGTGTGTGTGTGTGTGTGTGTGTGTGTGTGTGTACATGTTCTTGGGTATATGTGTGTGTACATGACTACAAAAGCCAGAGGTCAACACTGGATGTCTTCCACTGTCACTTTTATGCTTTTAGGTTCTCTCTCTCTCTCTCTCTCTCTCTCTCTCTCTCTCTCTCTCTCTCTCTCTCTCTCTCTCTCTCTTTCTCTGTCTCCCCCCCCCCCGTCATTTTCATACTCCATCCCTTCTTTACTTTCTCTTTCTTTTTGAGTCATACTCTGTCACTGAACTGGGAGATCAGGGATTCTGCTAGACCAGCATGTCAGAAAGCACCATGGATCCTTAAGTCTCTGTCTATATGTCACCAGGGTTATAGGAGTGTGTCATCATATCTGTCTTTTCATGTTGGTGCTAGGGATATGAATTCAGGTCTGCACCCATGTGCAACTAGCACTTTGAGATATATCCTTACCCCCTCCCATTTTTTTATTTTTAGTGAATCCCCGGATTATACTGAGAATCCCAGACCAAAATACGTAGAACCAAACTTTCACCAAAACCAACAGGAACAAGATAAAGATTAGGAGACAAAACTGTTTCTTGCCTTAAGGCTGCTCATCTGCCCTGTCATGCCAGGTAGAGCTTTGGCATAAGGTTTCTACCAGCTTAATATTATTTTCAAGCTCCTTAACAAGGTTCTCTTGGGGTCTAGACACTAGCCAAACCTCCCAAGAGAACGTCCTGCACTATGAGCAATGACAGGCCTTTTCCATCCTTCTGGAGCCTAAGTGCCGATGCAGAGGCCACCCTTTTAGGTTCCAAGAAATTATGCATTCGTTATGGAGGAAATTAACACCTCAAAGCAAACTATAATTAGGAATTCTTCAATTCAGTTTATCCTTTTTCAATTAGGCACTCTATAATTTTAATCATGGGAGCATTAACATGTTTCTGTAATTTATATACCTGTGGTATAATTAAGCCTGGGAAACACATTGCTCCAAACCTGAATGGAAGTGATTGTTTCCCTTCACAATCACAGCACCACAGGTCCCTGATGGAGACAGTGCCAATTTTAAAGGAGCCACTTGAAAGCTGTGGAGGCCAAAGAAAAGTCTTTTGACTTTGGGCATGTGGGCTTGTCAAAGACCATGCATTGTCTTTGAACATCTGGCCTATGTGTATACATCTGTATCCCAATCTTCCTATTCCTTCTGTGAATTTACAAACTTTGCACTACTGGAAATGGTTTTAGACAATCATCCTTGAGAACTAAATTCAATTAAGCAGGAACAAGGTGTCCTGGCAGAGGAGATGTTACTTGTGGGCTGTGGGAAGCAAATGGCTTTGAAATAAAAAAAAAAAACTGAACAATAATCTAACCATTATCCTAGATTGGTACCAAGCCTGCCCATATCTATTCCTTTTCTCTTTTTCTGACTCACTTATAATTCCAGCTCTGCCTTTTGGCCACAAAGCAGGGCCCGGATCCTGTGTGCAAGGTAGTTCTCTTGGGATTCTGAGCAGTTCTGCCAATTCAAGAAATTCTGAGGCACACTGAAAGTTTTTGTGCTTATTCAGACTGAACCTCTGAACTTTCTGAAGGTTAAAAACCTTCTTTTCCCCCTCATCTTCCTGCTCTCCCCACAATAGCAAATTCAGATTTGCTGACTGCAATAAAAGGAAAAAGAACATAATCAAAACTGGCCTGGGGGGACAATGCATACAGATTCCAACCCAGCTGAGTGACGCACCCATACTGCAACAGCATTTTGGCACTCAATATATTTTGTCTGATCTAAGAAAATATAGGACTTTTTATAGAGTGATAGTTGGAAATGGATTTGTTTCTCCCAGGCTGCCCTAGACTTCTACAAAAGAATACAGATTTGTTCAGATTCTGATGTTCAGCTTCACCACACATCCATCTTCTACCTACGCCCCAACATCTGCATAGAGGCAATATATTCAGATACACCATCAGCATGCACCAACACAACGTGAATTATTTCAGGCACCAGTCATTGTCATCATCATCAGAAAATAGGGTTGTGCTTTTAGCCCCCATGTGGACAAGAATAGAAGGATACACTGGCAGAGATTTCAGATCAGCTCTTTCTGAGCTAACACTGTTATCTGAATGCTGAAATACACCGTTGAAAAGACACGGGGCTCTAAAGTCTGCAAAATTAGCAAGGGATGTATTCCAGTAGAATATAAAACAACTACTTCCTATAACTTCCTACAACAAGCCCAGGGGAAAATATCAGCACCATAGAGAACTACCTGATTATTTATACAGGCTTCTTAGGCTCTTTTCCCCACTTGGGCATCCTATTGGCCAAATCACTAGTTCTCCAGTGTGGATCAGCAGGACCAGTGTCACCTGGGAATGTATTCTAATGGCAGATTCTTGAGTCCTAACTTTTCATCCTTGGGCATGGTCACACATGCAACTGTATGTTTTATAGAAGTTTGAACCATATGGGAAGTAATCATTTAACAGTATCCCTAGGTATGTGTTATCCCTGGGGAAGACATAATGGTATTCTGGAGCTCTAGTTCAGTAGGTCAGGGTCTCAGTAGCAAGTAACTCAATGACAGGTCTCATTCTTTTCTAGGGTCTTAATGTTCTAAACCTGTATCTAAGTACTCATCATTCTGTCCGTGGAATGGAAATATCATTGAACTTTATTTCTGTTCTCAAATACCTGCATCAATAATCTCATTGAAACCAGGACCTCTTCTAATCAACCCTTGTAGGATCCAGAACAGTGCAATATAAGATTTTCTACTATAATGGAAATAATAGTCAACATTGTGTTAAAAACTACCAATGGACACTGGATAGTTTAAATGTGGCTAATGTAACTAATGAGCTAATGTTTTATTTCATATATTTAATTTAAATAGCTGCCTAAAGGTGGTGGCTACAATATTAGACAATTCAGGCATAATGTCTAATATACCTGAGTTCTTCTATTATTTGGGTTCTTACTTTCTATTCTCAAAATGGACACTTTCTTTATATGTTTGCAAGCTTTTAAAAATTTCTTTCAGAGTCAATACCTAAGTGGAAACATACTAGGGAAACAGTAAAACCTAAGAAGCTGTAGCCAGGCCAGAAAAGGGTGGGTTACATGGTAAGGGTCCTGGTAAGCATAAATTCTTCTTCCTAGCCACACAGACTTTAATCTTTTTTAAAGATCATAATCTTTATGCTATTATTTTTCTACTAAAAACACAGAGTTTTCAGGATCATCTCTCTGACCAGCTCCAGGCAGCTGAAGCAGACATTGTGCAAAATGCTTTTTTATTTTATTTTTGCAAAAGAGCAAGCCTCCTTGAATATTATGGTTGCACCAATCCATGTGCTACTTCAGAAAAACACCAGTATAACAAGATATGGAAATGTACAGCATTGAGGCAGACTTGAAAGTTTGACCTTTGGGCAGTTGCAGACAGAGAAACGTGAGCCACTGGTTATCAGATGCTCAAAATCCGAGACACAGAAATGGTGCACACTGTCCTGGGGCCCAAAGCAGTATGAGAAGTAGAAGCCATCAGGGAATAAAAGCGAGAGAAAGATGAGAATGTGGAGAAGGCATCTTGCAGTAGACATTGCTGCTCTTGCAGCGGTTTCCTGAGTCACCTGCTGGGGGTGGGGGTAAGCATCGTAAAGCTATGTCTACTTAGACAGGCCCCACATCCCTTTTGTGGTCTATTGTTCCCTGATAAACCCAAATTTAGAGACCTTCATCTAGAGTCCAGGACCACACATTGAGCATCTGTGTACAACTGGTTCTAGTTGTCTAGTATCTAATAACCATGCTGTTCCACGGGGGGTTTCTATTATTATGGCCTGTCTTCTAGCATAGTATTCATGGACCATCATTCCCTGCCTTTTTCTCCTGTCTCTTTTTTACACAGATTGTTTGACAACAGTGAGGCCTGCCACTCCTCAGCATCTCTTCTACATGCACATCTACCTTTATATGTTTTAAAAATGTATTCTTATATTTCATTGTGTGTATGCTTGTACAGTTTCATGAGGTGCTTGTGGAGGCCAGGAGAGGGTGCTGGACCTCCAGGAGCTGGGGTTACAAGCAGCTGAGAGTTATCCAATGTGGGTGCTGCTGTGAACTGACTCTCCACAAGGGCAGCCAGAGCTCTTAACTCCTGAGCCCTTACCTTCATATTATTCATAAAGCAAGCTTAGCCCTGATGGCTCAGGTTGAGGCACTTTGGTTAACAGCACTATCTTCCTTTCCCTATATTCCTGGGTCAACTTATGTGCCATTTTCACTTCCTTTCTTTAAAAAAAAATATATATGTATGTGTATGCCTGTGTCTGGGTATAACCATACAAGTGTAAGTGCCCATCAATGGTAACGGTGTCAGATCTCTCTGGATTTGGGGTTACATTCAGTTCTTACCTGCCAGATATAGGTGCAGGCAATCAAACTCCAGTTGTTTGCATGAACTGCATATATTCAACCACTGAGCCAACTCTCTAGCCCTCTGTCATATTTTCCATTAGAGGTTAAAGTAACAATGTTGGCCATTTCTTGGTTTTTTTTTCTTCCCTATAATTTCTTTTTCTTTAACTTTTTTTTTTACAAAGGAAGTTAAAATATAGTCAATATAAATAAAATTATTGACCTGGGTTTCTTTCTACTTCTTCACATGCCTGTCCTCCATCCTCTGAGTGGTCTTTGGTAGGGTGCCACAAAGCTTGATCCTGCTACTCATCTCTGAGCTCTCCTTGGATGCCTTGAATGAGGTCATTCTTCCCTCTAGATCTTCAGATACCACATAGATGCTAGAGTTTCCCAAAGGAAACCTACCTCTGCTCAGAAGCCTCTCCAGCACCACAGACTTGTAGAGTTTAAATAGCCACTGTGGTAGGAGGTGAACATGGCAACCACACTCTCCTTTCCCTCATGGCAGTAACAGCTCCAGTCTCCATCTCCCCAGATGGCAGACAGTCCAAAATAGAACATTCTCACTCTTCATGTTCCGTCGACTGCTCCATTTAAAACATACTTCTCCAAACACCTGCTTTTTCTCCTTGGTTTGAGCCTGAGTGATATAATCCTGAACCCCAACACCACAGCCCTTTCTTGGTAAGCTGCATTGCTGGGCTGCAGGTGAGGCTGGAGATGGGTGGGGTGGTTTATAAAGGGAGTGCTGCAATGCAGCTAGGGTGAGCTAAAGTGAATGCAAGCCCCTCTAAACTATTTAAGTGTCACCTTTCTTCCCTGGTGCTTCCCTGAATAATCTTTCTTCTCTTAAACAGATAAGCTGTATTATGTATACCCAAGCTATGCATGATACTGTGAGATAGATGATAGATACAGAGATAATGAGATAGATGAGAGATGCAAAAAGGTTACCATTGTGAAGCAAATCAACACATCTGCAGCCTCACACACTTTGTCTTTTTGTTTATTTGCTTTTACAGCAAGACTGATTTATCTGTCTGCCTGTAGTTCTGTGCCTGAATACATGACTGACCCTTGTCTCATTGGGTGGTTCCAGGAAGTTCCATATCTCTTTAATTAAAGCGGCATGTTCCTTTAGTGACATATTTAGGCTGTAGGAAGAAAAATGCAACAGCATGTATCCTATTATTCTTTATTTCCATAGCTCCTTGTATGTGGATCCTCATAGTCCCTAATCCTGTGTGATGTGCTCCCAGCATGCTTTTTGGCATGGATGCAAGCCGTGTTAGTTACTTAAAGAGCTAAATCTTCTTGCAGGTTGTAGGAAATACCTCTCATCTCTATTACATGCTCCTTGCAAAATGGCGTGCACAGAATTCCTCATATTTGGGCCCCAGCAAAGGTGGCCCAGAGAACTGTGGGGACTGAACTAAACAAACAAGGCTTAGAGGATGATTGCAATTGCTGTTTCTCATCTGTCTCCATGTGAACTGGGACTCGCAAACTCCTCAGGCTGCCCCATGCTAATAAATCCTCCAAATTTTCATTTCTTCTCCCTAATTGGACACAATCATTTGCTGGTATCTGAGAATCAGATGGTAATGATTCCAATTTTGCTCACTGCAGCTCCACGGACCAGCAAAACTCTTCTGTGGCTGCTCTGTGTGTTCCCACTCAGGGCTTTGCCATTATTAAAGGAATCCTGGAGGAAATTTGGCAATTGTTTGCTTTTCTTTCCAGTAAAGTTTCTTCTTTTCTCTAAAAGTTGGCTGGGTCTCTAATTTGCACTGTAACTAATCACTGTGCGATTCAGAATGCGCAGTCCTAACTAGATGCTCCTGTCAATTGCAGAAACCCATAGATTCTAATCAGGGAATAAACATAACTTGCCACGACCTTTGGAAGGCACTGGCAGGATACACTGACTTCTGGTGTTTAGTCTTGTACATCTGATCCTACAGATTGAAACTATGCCATGCTTCTAGCAGCCATAACAACACGCCACAAAGTCCCAACTAACCTTGTAGATGGTCTCTGAGAAGTACCCAGGATACCTTTGCTCCACTATCCAGTCCTTGAGTCTATTGTGCTCCCAGACCACCTACATTATTACTGACTTTAACCAAGTGTCTGGACACACACAGAATACAGGCATGAGCTTGAAGAAGGCTCAGAAGATAAACCTGTTTGTGACCACCTAGACCTTGGTATAGGGGCTAACACCTCCTTTAACAGTATTACTGGAAACTGCCAGTTGTCTTAAATGCATGTTATATGGCCTTCAAAGCTGAGTGTAACATATATTTGTTTTTTACCTTATCAGCAGGTAACTTGGGGCTTGCAGAATCAGGTACCTGGTCCGAAACTACCCAGTGAAGCTGCTGCATAGAGCTGAATCTGATTCTGACCTACTGTGTCCAACTGGGGAGGCAGATGTGGTGGGAAGAACACATAGGTCTAAGGTTTTAAGTGTGTTCTAGGATCTAGCTCCTGTTCCCAAGGAGCCATAGTCACTGACACAGACTTCACACACATCTTGATAAAAGAGTGGTGAAGGCCGAGTGCATCACTGGAAGAGATGCTGCATTCTGCTTTCATGATGGAGGCAAGACAATCTGGGATGCGGCAGCTGACCTGGATGCTGGAAAAGTTAGGAATGGTATGCATGCATATTGGCACAAACAAATGCTAATAACACAGAGGACCACATGTGGGCATCTGCTGAATATCCTACCCACATGTCATGACAAAGTCTAAACCCAGAGCAAAGACTCTACTGCCCTGCCCCCTATCTGCCACACTTCTCTCCTCATCTCTGTCCCTGCTCACTGGATTACTTATGGCTCCTAGAACAACCTATATGCTTTTTCTCCCTTGAATCTTGCCATGTGCTGATTATTCTCAATCATAATCTTCTCTCTTCCTTTAAATACCCTTCATTTGACAGACCTCAGTTAGGCAACATGAAGTTCAGATAGCCCCCCCAGCTTCCACACCCACAAGGTTCATGCTGGATGCCTATGTATTTAACTGTCATGGAAACCCTTAGCCACACAATACACCCTTATCATCATTTGCATCTTTTTTCATATTTGTTTGCTCTTACACACCTGTAATATCCCAAATCAAAAGTAGTCACTACATTCTCAAAAGAAGACAGACGAATAGCCAATAAATGCGTTTAGAATGCTTGGTATCATTAGCCACCAGAGAAATACAAATCAAAACTACAGGGAACTATCATCTCACTCTATTTAGAAAGGCTATTATCAAAATCAAATGAAAAATAATGCAGACATGATGTGGAGTAAAAGAAACACATAGGGGGAAAATGTCAGCTCCTGTCTATGATCCAGCTATCCCATGTCAGGACATATTGCCAATGGGAATGACACAGAACCAGCCTGGATTCCCACCAGCAGATGAGTGGATAAAGAAAACACAGTATATTTACCTAACAGAGAACTATTTAGCCATAAAGAAAGATGAAATCCTATTATTTGCAGGAAAAGGAATGAAACAAGAGAAACTTGTGCCAAATGAAATAAGCAAGACACAAGAAGTCATGGACTGAATGTTCTTGTATACAGACACCAAGCACAGTTTGCATGCATGTGGAACATTGGTAACTACAGGTTGGAAATGCACATGAATGGTAGGTAAAGGGAGGTTGTCTTTGATCTGTGTATGCTGCATCTGTGTTGAAATATCACACTCATCAAAAGTGACCACCATAACATAAGTCAGTTCCTCTATTACGGTGGGAATGTATCAAGAGCTTGGCAGTCACGTGCGATCAGCAGAGATCCTACCAGACAGCTCACAAAGGACATTTTTATTGTCAGAGAAGATCTATCTGATAACAACCTGTTCCGGAATAGAAGGAATCTGAAGAAAATACATAGCCTTAGCATCTGGAATCTACAAGATGGGCATGACAAGTTTGCTGAACTAAAATAATCATACACTTTAGTAATTACTTGTTGGATTACCTTTGATTTGCTTTGCTTTGGTCTTTTCTTTGTTTGCATCAACTATGGGCTAGACATTAATTATTTCACATGAAGGAGACCCAGTAGAGCTAAGCTTTCAAGTCTCTTGGGGTCAAAAGCAAAATAACCTAAAACAAGGAAACCACAGGCAAAACATTCAAAACACAGTTTACAAAGTCATGCATAATACAGTTAAAAGCTCACTGAGGAACCACGAAGAAATCACATGGGTCACTGTTGAGTTAAACCTGGTAAAGGGGCAAAGTGAATTTAAATGAAACTAGAAATAAGGTTAAGGGCAGATGCTGACGGGCCTTGAATTTCATGCTAAGAAGCTTCAACTTAATGCAATAGAAAACTAGTGACCCATTTAAGAATTTTAAGCAGGGGTGCTAGCTTGATCCAATTTGTGCTTTCCTGAGACAACTCCAGCAGTTTGGTTGGGGATGGACCTGAAAGATATTCTTGACAGACATACGAGTAAGGGAATTCTTGCTGACCAGAAGAATAGGGCCTGGGAAGCACTGTCTCCATCCAGGGCTGATCTGCAAATTAAGGGACAATGCAGGTGACTAACTGGATGAGGGAAGAGAGAACAAGAAAGGAAACTTGCCAGAAAGTCTGCTGTATCTGGGGAGCATCTTCCACATAATTTGTTGCAGAGCCCCTCTTCTCACTGCAGGGACTGCATTATGGGTGATTAATTCATGGCCAAGTTACTTTCTTATGAAGGTTACCACAGATACATCAGTGTGACAGGTGGGGCGTGGGGGAAGAAGGCTCAGCATGTTTGAGTCAAAGCTGAATATTAGATTCTAGTCACCATTTGATTGATCTTTTAAGCAATTCTGGGATTCTGTCACTTAAAAACCAATAAATCTTTGAAGGCCCGAGGAGAGCAATACAAAAGCAATAAATCTCCATTGTGGAGTATTAGAAAAATAGGCCAAGCTGCCGAGGTGATTTGGCTGGAGGGTGAGGGTACAGGAACCTGGTGCAGTTGGTTCCTCAATGCTCACCTCCTCTGGCTCTCTGAATTCTCAGCCCTACTAGAAGGAGTCAAACTTGGGAAGCTTGTAAAGAGTGGGAGGCTGGAATTTGGCTCTGTCAGTGGTTAAGCACTGTGGGTTGGAGGAATAAAAGCCTGCCTGGAGGCCTGGAGTCCAAAGCTTAGTGTGAATCTGTGGGAAGTAAGTAGGTAAATACATAGAGGAACAAGTTACAGTCTGGGCCCACACTCCCCAGAGTTAGAGAAATCCCTCCCTGAAAAGTCATTCCCCCAGCTGGCAAAAATGTCACTATACAGCACCCCCCAAAAAGTCCTTCTAGATTCTCCTGACACAGTAGAAATGGAAGCCAGAACTACTGGGCAGCAGTGACCTCAGAGCCTTGTCTGTGTTCAGCTAGTGTACAGCAATGCAAGTTGTCAACCTGACAGGATCTAGAATGACCGGGTGACAAATCCTGGCCTCAGTGAGGGGTTTCTAGAACATGTTAACTGATGTAAAAAGACCTATCCTAAATGTGGGCAGCACCGTTCCACAGGCCGTGATCTTGGACTAAGTGAAGAGGAGAAAGTGAAGTGGGCAGCGGAATTCATGACTTACTGCTTCCTAATTGGGGATAAAACGGGACCTGCCTCAGTGTCCTATAACCATGACTTTCCTGCTTTGGTAAACTACACCCCTGAACTGTGATCCAAATAGACTCTTCCTTCTTTAAAGTATCTTAGCAAGAAGGTTAACTAAACAACTGGCTTTACCTGCCAGGAATTGAACCAATCATTTAACATCTCAGACTTCAGTTTCTCTCTCTGAAATAGAGATAGTGTTTCTCAACTAATTTATCCACCAGAATACTAAGAGTCAGATCGTGCAACAAAAGTAAAAATATTATCATAGTAAAGTCTTTTTATATGTTTAGATTGGCTGGCTTGTAGGGGAAGAAGGGACACATAAGTGTAAAGGTCAGGGGACAGTTAGTGTGAATCAGGTCTTTCCATCTGCCATGTGGACCCCAGGAATTGAACTCAGATTGTTGGGTTTATTGCCAAGTACTTTTACCTGCTGAGCCATCTTGCCAGATCAAATTATTTACTTAAATGTGGTTATTTTTAAATTGACATATAATAATCTGTACTTATTTACTAGGCAAAATAATAATTTCATATCTGAACATTCCATGTATCATGACTAATTTAGGATAATTGGGCTTGGGAAACATTATTTCCATGGGTTGGGAATGTTGACATTTTTCTAGTTATGTGTAACATGTTATAAATTGGTGCCTACTACATTTAGCATACTGTGCGATCAGGTATTAGGATAGCCTTTCTACTTTAAAATATGATGGTACCATTGACCAAATGCCTGAAGCAAGCCTTTGGGTCCCAGGTTGTAGAACATCCAGGTTGCTTTTCTTATCTGCTCCTGGTTCCTATCCTACAGAGGACTCAATGCCAGTCTCTCCACAGGCAGCTCACCTCTTCATCATGCTGACACTTCCTCTCAGTCTGGATAGTCAGCTCACCCCACCCCTCAATTTGTTTTGTGACTTCATTTGTCTTCTTACTTGCTTATTGTCTCACCTCCCAATCTGTTCTTTGACACACTTGCAAGATGATAAGCTTCAGGAAGGCAGGGCGAGCCTTTCTGGCTTCAGGCTATACTCAAATTGCTTAGCTTAGCTGGTATGTAGCAAGTGCTCAATAAATATTTGTGACCAGCTGCCTCCAAGATGCATATCCTCATGACCAGGACTCATACTCAGATGGAATCTGGTTACTGTAATTAAAATATATAGTAGTGTTTCTGCTCTCTCAGTAGTTGTCCTCAAAGGCCTTCTCTTTGTCGTTACTTAGTCTCCTCCCCTTCTTGGCAAATGCCCAGGCTTTGGTCTGAAAATAATTCCAGAGACAGAGGGTACACCCACACTCAGTGAACCAGGGCCTTGAGAAGGAAAGCAGCCAGAGATTTCTAGACACCAACCGTTTCCCCTTTGAGCAGTGACATTTCCCTTACTTTTTAAGGATGGAAATGTCAGAAAACTATGTCATGCATACCATTCTCCTAGCAAGATGGCATGGTTCAGTAAAATGAATGTGGAGCTAGGGTCAGAACTGGACTTCCATCTTGTCTGGCCCACTTGTTTTATGGTCTAAGTCAACTCATTGGCTTCTGTTTGTCTGTTTCCATATCCTCAAACTGGGGTAGGGAGAGCTTTATAGACATTTGATAAGCATACAGAGAGTGATATGTAGATGACGGTCACACAGCAATACAATGTGGTTCTTTTCAGATCCTTTTACCTGGTTTCTGCATCTCAGCTTCCTTATTTGAAAATGAAGACACCATCTCACAGTATATATGGAAAATTAAATGAGGATATTGTATCAGAGCAGTTGGAGGGAAAGAATACCTTGGTTTGAAATGCCAGCATCTGCTTGGGATTATTAGAGGGAAGACATTCTGTAGTAAGTGACCATTACCAGCATCCCAGCCTGCTGCAGGGCCATATTCCCTGGGCCTAGTAAAGTGGGCCCTCACCCAACTTCAGACTAGGCAAGAATTTCTGCATTTTTGTTGGTTCATTCTGTTGGCCCTACCACTATAATTTCTGGATAGAGTTGAATGAGAATTGAAAATGAAGAGTTGGACTATGTATTTCAAGATCCTCCTAGTCTGGTCTCCTAGCCCCCAGGGGGAATGCAAGGTGATGCTAGTAAAGCCAGTCCTTGGATGATCCATCCCATCCTCAAATCAGTCCAAGCCTCTTGGCACACCCTTTTCTTTCCATCTCACTACTCTGTCCTTGCTCTTTACATTAAAGCAAACTTAACTAGGCATGGCTCTTTTCTTTTTTAACAAGCCACCTTGTTAACAATTGTAACAAGTCAAACCTTATGCAACTGAGTGTCACCTTCTCTAGGAGTTTTCTCCAAGTATTTCTAAGTCCCTGTGAAGACTTCCATAAGGCTGCACAGCATTGTAACTATGCCATATGCCTGTGTCTTTAATTATATGTCAGCATCCTTTGAACATATCACTAGTTTGATACCATTATCCCAAGCACTTAAACTAATGAAGACTGTGCTGAGTGAATCATTGTTATCTTTAGCCCTTATATGCCATCCACTGTATATAAGGTATGTGGCACATACTTGTTGAACTGAACTGAGCCAATATGGAACTTCTACCTAACATCCTACTCACCTCAATGAACTGATGTCCTGAGATCTGGAGTTCTGAGCAAAACCAGCAGTCAGTATAGCTGCTTTGTACAAAGGGGATCTTATTTAGAATAAATGCCAGCCCATCCTGACAGCTATGAACTTGCACAAATCAACCTAGCTAATGAGATGGTCTTGATGCCTGGGTGCCCATTGGGTCCCCAACAAATTCTCATCAAAATAAGCAGTGTGATCCCTGTGGAATTCTAACACTTCTGGACTAAATCAGCCCCTGGGGCGCATCCTACTTGAATTATGTGAGTGGATTCTTTTGAGAATATATTATGTCTGTCTGTCTATTATGGCAATGAGTTAGGAGATCTTGCAAAGATTACTGTGTCATACAGGAAGAAAGCCACAAATGATTGTTCCTCACCTGACAGGGGCTCCCCGAGACTGGGCAGGTTTGAGCATCACTGTGATGGTTGTATCTGTTTCATTAAGTGGTGTTTCTGCATCGTATTCAGGCATCGATGGAGCTGGGCAAGAGAGAGAAATGGGATGTGAGGGCACAGGCACCAAACAAATGTCTCTCAACATGCCCCCTTGATATCCCAGTCTGACTGAACAGAGGTTGTGAGTGAGAGCCCTATGGTACCAGGAGCCTTCACAGGGGAGGCCTTGACTTCCCACTTGCAGCTTCTCTCAAGGTGCAGTAGTCTGAAGGGGTGTTAGGTATAAGCCTCATTAAAAAGCACTGCTTCCATTCAGAAGAAAGGAATGTGCAGGACATATAAGTATTTAATAAAGATGTGAAAACAGAGTCAACCTCCTTAAAACATATTCAGATGCAAATTAAAGCAAAGATGAATTAGTTCCATTTTTTTCCATAAGACCCTCTCCCCCCCAACAGGAGTGTGACTAAATCTAATCCTTTGAAAGGGTAATTTAGCCATTTGTATTATGAGCTATTAAAACCCACATCTCTTTTAATGCGTTTTTTCAATTTCTGAATTTAATCCTAAAGTTATAATCCCAATCAACGATTTAAACTTTATTTTGTAACATGTTTATTGAAGCGCTATTTTATAAAAACGTAGAAACACGAAATATACTCAACCACAAGGGACTGTTTAATTAAATTACGTCCATCCAGTTGACAGACATTATAATGAAAGCAAAGCAGCAGTGTGGGAAATACTTATGGGATGAGGATAAGTGGAAACATTAAGCTACAAAAAAAAACATGGCTTCTGCAAAAACACATGCAAAATACATATGCATGCAGACAAGATTGAATAGATATTCCAAAATATGGTCGCTGTAAACAAGCTTTCTGCAATTGTTCGGCTTTAATGCTCTCAGGTGGTGTGCTGCACCCTACTGGTAGAGAGGCTTTGCAATCTTGGGCTCCTTCAGCTTAGTCATTCATTCATTCATTCATTCATTCATTCATTTGTTCATTCATTCATCAGATATTTCAGGAGAGGCAGTGCCATGGATGTCTTATACTGAAAAGAAAAGTGTTCTATTTGGAAAATAAATTTACAAGCCAACTTTTATGTGCCTTTCTCTCTCTCTCTCTCTCTCTCTCTCTCTCTCTCTCTCTCTCTCTCTCTCTCTCAGAAAGTTTATTGGTTTGATTTTCTTCAACTCAATAATGATGTCATTGTCTAAAGTCTAAATTGTTCCATTGTCTTCAGTGATAGTCTGTTCTATCTCTTATTACTCCAGGAAATTGTGAAGGTTGCAGGAGATAGGAATATAACACCCCTTTCTCTTTCTAGACGAGATACCTGAGATCTTGGTGGCAATCCTAGTGGTGACAGGGGGTCCGAAGCCCTTGGCTGTGCTGGCCTTGATGGTGAAGGAGTAGGTAGTCCCTGGATACAAACCCACAAAGAGGTGGTGGGTTTCATTCCGGAGTTTGAACACTTTCCCCCTCTGGCTGGACAGGTCAGCACTTGGATCCAGTGAGCCAACAGCCTTGTAGTTGATCTGTGTGACAAAATGATAAGCAAGTACATAAATGTCCTACTTAGTAACTGAGGGAGCCCACTGGTGAGGGGCAGCAGGGGCAGGGAGGCAAGAGAGGCAAGCTAGGCACAACAACACAGAGCTGCTTGGGACAGTATAAACAAGCACAGCCCTGACCTTTCTATCGACAAGCTCATAGAATGAACAGACATGTCTAACACAATCAGAGTGTGCCCCCAGCTTGCTAGTTTAGAAAGATTACAGTTGTGGGGGAGCTACCCCAAGGGAGAGGAGACAGTATCACATAGGTAAATCTAGGTTGATTAGAAAGGTTACCGGGGGTGGAAAGATTTAAACAGGTTGAGGGGTAGAAGATGGGGAGATGGGAGAACAGGTAGGGGTTAACCAAAATGAAGTGGATATGAAAAGTCACCTAAAAACTTTCTAGCTTTGCTACCTTGTAATCCATTAAAAAAAAAAAAAAAAAAAAACAACAAAGGAATTTGATGGCAGATGTCTCCCATGGATAGATAATGTCAGTCCTAGAAGCAATGGGTCACTAAACAAAACTTTCATTTTTAGGTGTGGGATACCTCTGTTGTGACTGTTGGTTTGGAAGACTCTGTTCCTGAAGATACAACATATTTTGAATGCAAAGTATAGATAAATCAAACTGCAATTGAACTAGAAGTTCCCTCCTTGTTGATTACTTCTCATGGTGGTGTCAAACAGTGTTATATAGGCTGCTGCAGAGTAATGGCATTAGTGGTTTTACCCAGCTGACTATGAATGACATTACTAATGTGTCAGGCAACATGTGTCTACTGGTACAATAATGGTATGGATGTTATATGAGTAAACAAAACCCTCTGCTTGGATTTGAGACCCATTCCATGAGAGAGAATTTTTGCTGGTACTGTAAACCCAGTCAAAGATTGGTGCTGAGGAGGTGTTAGGCACCAGGGATAAACCTATTACTCTGTTTCTTAGCTAAACAGGCATACCATCAAGCTGCCTTCTACTCATTTATGTTTATACCCACAAAGAATACTCTTATCCCAAATTAGAAAAGCCCATCTTTGCAGTGGATATAGGAGAATGCAGAACTTGTGGCTGGACAGGATACTGAGAATAAATGTCAGTTGAAAGCTTAGCCCAAAACAAGGTATTCAAACCACATCCTAAGGAAGTTATCACAGAGCTCACCACAGAAGTGGTGTGGGAAAAATGTAAGAGCCCACAGATAGGAAGAAAGGTTGCAGAACACATTCTTTTCAGCATGACACTTTCATGGAAATCATGAATTCATATCTGCTGTCATTACTAGCATGGGGCCTACAAAAGATGACCCAGCCAACAGTTAGCTATGGAGCAGGGAGAAACTCGTGGCACCTTAACACTTACTGCTGACGTACTGGCAACTAACAGACTACGTGAGGGGAACACAGAATATCTAGCGGTGAACCCAGTGGTGAGTCAATCAGGCTCAAATCAAATGAGTGCTCTGAACCCAGGATTGCACAGATGGCTCAGCTTAAATGCAGGGGCACACAAAACAAAAGCCATGGATTTTGGGAAGAGATATGTAGGGAAGTCAGGAGCTGGAAGGGGTAGGGAAAAGATGAGAGAACAAGGGAGGAGAGTAATCAGAAAATATTATGCACATGTATAAAATTGCCAAAGAAGGAATCTTAGTAAAAATATGCTGTAGTAATAATAAAGAAAATTTATCTTATTAATATATCTCATATCTAATACTATCATTTTAGTCTGCCATCAATCCAAAATATTTAACAAGGTAGCTCACAAGTTCATATTCCATAATGCATTTCTAGTGTTAGAGATCTAGTATATATCTGGTATAGAGCATAACTCAGTGTCTGTACTACTGGTATTATGTTAAGGAAGTGGTCTCCTGTACCAATTTGTTCAATGGTACCTGCCACTTTCTCTTCTAAGAGGTTCAGTGTAGCTGGATTTATGTTGAGGTCTTTGATCCATTTGGACTTAAGTAGTGCATGGGCAATACACATGGGTCTATCTGCAGTGTTCTACATACCATTATCCAGTTGTGCCAGAGCACCACTTGTTGAAGGTGCGTTCCTCCTTCCATTGTATACTTTTAGCTGTTTTGTCAAAAATCAGGTGTTCATAGGTGTGTGGGTTAATAGCAGGATTTTCAATTCCATTCCAATGATATACCTGTCTATTTTTGTGCTGATACCAAGCTGTTTTCAGGACTATAGCTCTATAGTAGAGCCTGAAGTCCGGGATGGTGGACTAGCCACTTTGCAAAGTACGGTAGCTCCTTTGTTAAAAATGAAGACTATGGGCTAAGAGATAGCTATTGTTAACACAATTGCCACGTAAGTAGGATAGGATAGCTATAGAGTTCAGATTCCCGGAATCCAAGCAAATGCCAGATGGAAAGCAAAAGGTTTGGATTTTCAGATCCCCAGAATCTATGTAGATGTTATAAGGGCATAGGGACATGATGGGAGATATTATTCTGTATATATGTTTCTCATACTGGTTAATAAAGCACTGTGACCAATGAGATAGCAAGATAGGCAGGGCTAGGAGACAAGGAGGAAAGAGGAAGGAGTGGGTAGGAGAGTCAACATGGAGACCTGAGAAAATGAAGACGACCGCCACGGCTCCCGGATAAGACGAGCCACGTGGAAATAATTAGATAAGTAGAAATGGGTTAATAATTAAGACAGAGCTAGCCCATAAACAATAATGGTAACTGGCCAACAAGATTGTATCAAATACAGAGTCTCTGAGTGTTATTTGGGACCATGGCGGCATGACCAGGAGGCCGGCGGGGAAAAACCTGCTGTAACAGGGACAACCTTGTAATTCTTGGAGTGACACTGTCTATGTTGTGAGGCTCTAGGTTTGATGCAGAGAACCTGCCTTAATTAATAAGGTAGAATATTGGTTAAAAAGGACCAAGTTCAGACTTCCATATGCACACACACACACACACACACACACACACACACACACACACACACACACAATTTACTAAGGGTTAGCTAGATAATTCAGTAGGCAAAAGTGTTAGCCATACAAGTCAAGTTTGACGACTGTAACCCACATTAAAGATGGATGTGGTGATATGCATCTATATTCCAGTACTCCTATGGCAAGCACAGACAAGTTCACCAAGCAGTTAGCTAGAGTATGTAGTGCAGCAGCCAAACAAGAGACCCTTCCTCAACTAGGTCACTGGTCACTAAAGATAACCAACTCTCAAAAGTTGTCTTCTGACTTCCATCTGTGTAACATAGTACACACACACGCACACACACACACACACACACACACACACACACACACACACACACACGCATTTAAATAAAAAAAAAAAACATGCTCCATGCTTCTAAAACAGCCAAATCAGGCCAAAGAGGAGACACATGTTCTTTATTAAGAAAGTGAATGACATCTTATATCTGGCGTAGGTGGCAAACATGTTGGAGACAGAGTGATTTTCTGTATGAGACAGTAGAGATGTAGCAATGGTGCCATGTGCTTAATGAGAAAGGCCAGACTTGGCTAGGGTCAGAGTGAGCCCAGGAAGAGAAATTCCAAGTGATGACAACTTGGGTTTTCTTAAGCAGAGTCTACACATGTTCATCCATCCACATGTGGCTAGAAGTTTCAGGGTTTCTGATGGTACCCTCTTTCCATTCCAAGCACTGAAGATCCCCCAACTCTCCATGCTTTTCTGACTGGGGCACTTTCAAAGACTGCATTAATTCCCTAGGTCCCAAGACAATCTGGGGATCTTAGGATTAACTGTATTTGCTCTATTTTCTGATCTTCACCTGCAAGACATGGTACACATGTATGCATATACATACAGATACACACAAATAAAATAAAAAATAAAATAATTAATTTAATTTATATATCTATATCTATTTATATATGCTCTACCATATTTTATGTCCCAAGTCCCCATTTTTCCATTTTTGTTATTTTGTTTTTAAACTGGTTTCTCTTACATTTCCCAGTCATTTGCCCAGTATCAAATCATAAACTCAGAGGCCACATCTGAGCAATAATGAACCAAGATGCAGTGCTCAGAGAAGGAGCTTGGAAGAGAAAATATCTGAACCTGAAGGTAGAAAGGAGTCAGAGCAGAGGAAAGGGCCCTGAAGCTTCCATGTGGAGACAATAGGTTAGGAAAGGGCCTGAGGTGGGGAAAGGCTCACACAGAGAGAAGTTCAGGGTGATTATAGAGCAGAGGGCAAGTGGAGGAAAGCGTACAACTGGACTCCTGTTTCCTAGCAACAGAAGAGGGAGATGCTCTGAGGTGTGCCTGGAGCCAAGGACCCCAGTGCATCAGTAGAGAGGATATGCCTCTGTATTTTCTTAAAAATCAGTCCTAGTGACCCTGCCTGAGCTGGTGGCAACACCGCTGATATACAGACACTGGGAGTGAAAGCTCATGCCTTATTTACTAGCCATCTCTTTCCTGAGCTCCAAATTCAATCCAAAAGCGACTCAATTTCTACGGAGCTGTCAATATAATATACCACGCTCCCCTGCTCTCCTAACCTTTCGTGGTATTACAGGATCCTCACTTACTTGTAATGAAACACTATGAATAAATCAATGTATGTTAATATAGCATGTCTTCAATTTTTTATGAAGGGCTTCACCAAATCTAATTCCCACTGTTTTGTCAGAAACAGTCTTTGAAAAATTTAACTTGCAAGTTTTACGAAGTAGGTGGGGGATCAGGCTGGGGAGGGGAAAATATGAGGAGAAAAATGTGCAGGAGCCAGAGCCGTCAGTGAAGAAGGTAATCTCTGGAGGCAGGGCAAAGAGAACATTTAGTAGAGTGGCAAGCATGAAATGAAGGGCAACTGAGAAACACCGCCCAGCTGTACAAGAGTTCCAAGATCTGCAGACTGGATCTGGCTGCAACAAAGTGCTAGAAGCTGTTCTTTTCCCTGGCTGGAAACAGTGCAATTAACAACTAAAAAAATCTCACTTATCTTGTCATATGCAGTTTGGTTTTCCCTATTTCTGAGACTGCCTCCATGTCCCTTGGACTTAGTCACTTTAGGCTCTGGACTGACTTCTGTGATCCCCCTGACAGCTGATTTCACTACTTAAAAAAAATTCATAGTTTCTTTAACCACAGGACATTTGAACAAACTAATGGGTCATCTTGGAACACTTCTTCCTTAATCCATGACTCCTTATCTTTAGACCTCACTGAAGGCAATACTGTGCATGAATACCTTCTGTGGCTCCCAGTTACCCCTGCCTTATAGTCTCAAAGACATAATAGACACATCATTTCTCTCTTGATTCATTAACTTTATATTAATCATACACTGATTTCATCAATGAGTGTTTCCAAGTCCTCCTGTCTGTTGGTAGCTCAGGGCAAGGATTTTTCTCTTGTCTTACTTGAACATTTCTTCAACTTGCTTGTGAAAACAAGTGGTTCCATGAGCTCTGCAACTGGGGCAGTTATAGACAGCTGTGAAACTCTAGTCCTTCAAGGGTAAAACACAGATGCTAATTTGAGTAGCTTCAGCTGACACAGGGGCATCCTGGGAAGAATAGGCTGTTCTCCCACGGGAGTTGATGGCAGAGACAAGAAATATAGCAGTTCCTCAAATGGGAAGGATGCTGTTCCAGATGCTTCCATTAGGATAAGGCTAATCATTCAGCTTTGTTCTGAGAGAAGGGATGGGAAAGTGTTTGTTCTGGGGGAAAGAGGGAACATAATGCTAAGAGAGGAACTAAGGCAAAGTAGAAAGAATCGCCTGGGCAAGGCTCGCGACTGGAAAGCACAAGAATGCTAAAAAATTTTAATTATGTTATTTTACTTACTCCAAGTATTTAGGAGAAGGAGTGTATTCACATAAAAATAGTTTAATCCTAAAAAGAAATGGCATAGAATCTTTATGGTTGCCCACTTTTCTTCCACTGTGGAAACTGAGGCCAAGAGAGGACATGGTGAAGTGTGGGCCACGGTGAGGCAGCCTGAGTGGGGTTTAGAAGCAGCCACGGCAGGGACAGAATTTGGCCACCCTTCACTGTGGCTGCCTCCCTACAGTCCCATCGCTCCAATGATATGTGTGAATATGGGGGTCACTGTGTGGCCAGAAACACAAAGCCAAGAATTAAACCCTGGTTACATATTTACATATGGCCAAGTGGAAAACATCAAATTTGCTTATGGGTCACTATCAGAAATGAGGCAGGATTTTAAGCCAACAGCAAAATAGAATGAAAACGAACTGAAGTTGATTAAATGTAATAGTCTGTCTGGTAGGATGACCATATGAACTGAGTGTCTACCTTTGTCCCAGTGGCTCAAGGCTCCAGAAGTCTCTTCTCGGGAGGGTCAGGCCCCTAAATTATCTTTCCCAGCAGTCTCTGTCTTCCTCCTGCAGGGCTTCCTGCTCAGACTTCCTGCTCTGGAAGTCTTCATAGATCACTTTTAGCAAGATCACAGGGTAAGGAAAGCAGCCCTTTCCTTGAATAAAGGTGTAAGTGCTTCCCTTTAAGCCCAGCACAACAGGTTATTTTCTCCTCCAGACCCACTGTGAATATGTTCTGCACGTGGGCATGGCAACCCAAGGGGCTTCTGAGATACAGCCTGCAGAAGGAAGCCAGCTCAAGGCATTCCCTCCTGCTAGAAAGAACAGTGTTGGTCCTTTGGCTTCCAGACAATTTAAATATAAATAGGAATTGCATCTCTCCTGAGGAAGAACAGTGAAACACACAGCTGTCTGCAGAGCATCTGTCAGTGACCACCTGGCCACAGTGCCCCCTTTTCCTAGACATCTGAGGACTATTATAACAACAGAAAGGTGATTATAATTGCTGATCTTGCTACTTAGTCCTGAAGGGTGGAAGTCAGCAGAGCCAAGGAAAGTGCATGGGGACTGGTTCTTCTATGCACAGCCAGAGACCAGCCAGGCTTCCACCAAAGCTGCCAGGTAATGGGAACTCACTTCCTGTTGGTCTCCATGCTAAAATTTGGGTGCAGGAGAAAGGCAGGTGCGGCAAAGTTTTGAACAAACACAGGCAAGTGCTTAGGAAAGATGGGTCCCAGAGTGATGGGTTTAGCTGAGGAGAAGAGAGAGGAGAAAAAGAAGGGAAAGAGAAATGGGTTAGAAGATAGAGTTACTATTGTAGAGAATAAGAAAACATGTTAACTTAATAGCATGGGGGCACCTGTTAGAGGGGAAGAAAAGATCATGGGTAGAAAAATGATCCCCAAAGTCTGAACTCTACTCCATGGAATATAGAGTGGAATTGTTACTTTCTACTTGTGAAAAGTATATCATGCTTTTGTAGATGTTGACTTGAGGAAAACTTGAATACAGGGTAGAAACTCTCTATCAGGTGATGTGTGTGTGTGTGTGTGTGTGTGTGTGTGTGTGTGTGTGTGTGTATCATGTTTTAAAAATTCCTCTTTGAGTATATAAAATTATTTCAAAATAAAATTCCAAAACCAGATATGATGGTGTATGTCTAGAATCCCATCACTTAGGGGCAGAGGCAGGAGGGTTGATAGTTGGAGATCAGCCTGGCTCTACAGTGAGACTTTCCTGGAGTTGGCCCAGAATGGTTTGTATTTACCATCCAACAGTCACAGCCACAAAGCTGATTAGTAAGGAAAGAGACAGGAACTAACATGAACATACATGTAGTTTACTCGCCCCCTAAATCATTGTCACCCCTCAGCTTGCAGGCAGGTTTCAAGTGCATGAGTTCTTGTCCAAAACTGCTCCCTCTGCCAATAATTGCTGCTCCAGTCCTAAGCTCTGCCCTACTTCCTGCTCCACACTTCCCATCCTCTGCCCTATAAAGGAAAAGAGTTCTTATGTTTTCACACAGACAATCCCATAGCAGGGCTACCATCAACTCAGATGGCTGCAAAGCTCCTTTATCCTAAACTGTCATAATGCCACTTAATAATATGAAGCTTAAATCTCCTTTCAGCTTTTAATCTCACACTGGGGTATCTGGGGTGCTATGATGTTGTCATTTTCACGGAAACCTTCTTGTTTAATGAGTCTGCCTAGCGATACTCCCAATGGCTTTGAGCCAGCGAGGCAACACTACTTAGGTTTTGGGATGTAAGCAGCTTGCTTTCCAACTTCTCACTCAGTCAATTTCAGTTTTGTTGAATGTGGTTAAACTGCTGAGGTGCAGGGTGAATTCCTCTCCAGCTGGCTTTGAGCAGGCCAGCTCTTTGGAACTTTGCAGTCACACCAACAGCCTTGTTGGCAGGGACAGCCTTGGGGCACCCTCCATTGGGGACAGATGCCTGCTCTTCCACTTCTGGTGGCTGTCAAGCACCCTTCTCAGCACAGAACAGTAGTGCAGAAGAGGTTTACTGACTAAATGAGGACAAGAACACAGTGGCAGCAAAGCCTGAGAGATTACGACTGGGGTTTGGAGTGGAGAAATTATATGGTTAATGTCCTCCATTTTCCATCCCATCACCCAGTCTGACTGCAGACCTTCACCGAGCCTGTGTGACCAGGTGAGAGAGTCAGCTGTGTGGGCCTATGGCTAACCCACTGCAAGAGGAACTTGCCTAATGCATTAGTGACCTTTATACTGCAGAGATCAAACACCTGGCAGAAGAAACTTGAGACATTTGTTTTGGCTTGTAGTTCAGAGTCACAGTCCCTCATGGTGGTGAAGGCATGAGAGCTGACCCAGCTTGGTTGACAGCTCTGGGGGCCTGTGGTACAGCTCCACAGACAGCTGAGAGACTTGTAGAACTAAATCTGGGCTGGGCTATAACACTCAAGGCTCACCCCACAGTGGCCTACCTCTATCATCTGGAAACTACACCCTTCAGGTTCCATACCTCCCCAAACAGTGCCACCAGCTTGGGAACAAGTGTTTAAGTAAATAAGCCTCTGGGAGATACTTTATCACTAAACCAAACTATTAAGCTTCCACAGGGTGGTCCATACCAGCTTGACATACTGCTGGTACTCGGTAATTCTTAAATACTTTTTTTTAAAGATAAGAAACAAAAAGCGTGCTCATCTCATTGGTGTTTATCCCCCATCCTGTTAGGATTTAGGAAGTGAATAACAAGGTGAGTTCACCCTCGTAGAATCATGAAATCATTAAGCCATAGGCAAAGGCTCTATCCTCAACTCCTAATCACTAAAGAGCCTCAATTTATGGTAGAGTTACATTCAATATAATCAAGTTGAAAAGTACATTTGATGCGCCTCACCTCCCAAACATCATACATTATCCTTACTAATTGTTTTTATAAGTCAGGTTCCCCCTATGTATTCCAGGCTATCCAGGCTAACTAATATCACCATGTAGCTAAGTTGGCCTCAGCTGTGTGATCCCCATACCACAACCCCTCAAGGCATTCTAGGAGGGAGCCACTACTCCTAGCTAGCCTATCCTATCTGAACACTTAGCCTACAGTTGAACAGAGCTGTGGAGTAAGAAGTTTGCTTTATAATGAAACACTGCTTGTATCATATGTGTGACCAGGTTCTCTACTCAAAGTTCAAGTTGAAATGGCAAAGCCAGGACATCCTTTTGTACCACCATAAACTGAAACTGCCATACGTCATCAGACCCACTGATCACAACAAGATTAATGCACAGGGAATTTCTACCTGCACTTTACCAGACCTCTGGTAAGCACTTGCCAGTCCCAACTCATGGAAACATCAAATTAGACTAGCGACTACTACCACTCTGGTTCCCATTCCATACAGAAGAAACTATTGCTCAGGGGATATCGTTACTATTTCTGAAGTTTCTGCTCTCGTGGCTGGCTAGAGGTGAAGCTCAGCTTAGAACCCAACTAGTGTGAACCAGAATTCACTGGCCTGACTGCTCTGTGAAGATCATGAAGATTGGCCAGTCTGGCTCTCCAGGGCCAGAAAACTAGAAAACCCCTTGTTTGCTGAGGTATATTTGGCTGAGAAGTGATAGTGGATTCATATTAAGATTAGCCAGAGCTCCTGGTTAGGAAGGTAGGTATATTGAAGCCAGCATTAAGGGGAGTTGGGTGGAAATGACTTTATACAGCCAGGCAAGTTAAGGTATCAAAGTTCAGTTGAATTTCCTTAGCTCTCTAAGGAGTTCCCCTCACCAGCATGGAACTTCCTGCCTCCTTGTCTGTGGTGAAGGCAGGGGGCAGGTTTGAGACCCTCCTAAGGAGAAATTCATTGATCACATAATCACATGTTTCGGGGAGGGCCAGTGGAGGACTGAACTGTGAAGTTTCATTCTATTGCATTTTTCTTTCATTCAGCGTTTTTCTCATGAAATTAAAACGGAATTGATTTCTCTCTCCCATGACATTAAGGCATTAAGAAAGGAATAAAAGGGTGGCCCTACCACAGATCCAGGCACCAATTCCAAGCAGCACTACTGCCTTTGTGAGAGAGATTTATTAGTTATCATTTATCAAGGGAAGGTTTAGTAAGGGTCTATTTGGAGAAATAACTCCCCTCCTTCCTAGAAGAAATGGGAGCTTTTGTTTTTCTCCTTCCTTGACCAACACAATCATTTATCTAACATTCTCTCTAACCTGTTCTTTCGTTAGATCTCTCTCTCTCTCTGTCTCTCTGTGTCTCTCTGTGTCTCTCTCTGTCTCTCTCCGCCTCTCTCTCTCTCTCTCTCTCTCTCTCTCTCTTTGGCTTTTCAGAATAGGGTTTCTCTGGCTGTCCTACAACTCACTTTGTAGACCAGGCTGGCCGCGAACTCACAGAGATCCATCTCCTCTTCCACGCAAGTGGCAGTGATTAATAGTACGGGCTGCCCCCAACCTTTATCTCTTTTTTTCTAATTATTTGATTAATTAAATTTACATCCTGGCCACAGTTTCCCATCCCTTCTCTCCTCCTGGACCCATCCTCTATGCCTTCTCTGTCCCCACCCCTCAATCCATTCCTCCTCTGATTTTGCAGGTCTGGAATGTCTATCTTAATAAGGCATATCAAGTTGCAGTAAGACTAAGCACCTTCCCCTGTATTAAGGCTGGACAAGGTGAACCAGTATGAGGACTAGGGTTCCAAAGCCAGCAAGAGTCAGAGAGAGCCCCTGCTCCTACTGGTAGGAGTCCCACAAGAAGACCAAGTTACACAACTGTAACATATGTGCAAAGGGCCTAGGTCAGTCCCCTGGTTATCAATTTGTCCCTGTGAGCCCCAATGAACCCAGGTAAGAGCCCTCTTTTTAATCTAGTTCTGTGCTGTTACCACGGGAGCAAACCGACACATAGTAGGTGGCATCACCCTAGGGACTATCACCTCTGGTGAAGCAAGTTTTGCGGAACATACCTCCTATCTGGCTCCAGGCTCACAGCCCAAGAGAGCCTTCCCAATTACAAAGTGTCAGAGGAGAGTGGGTATAGGAGGAGGATGTTGAGATTCAGAGAGGCCAAAAGACATAGTGAAGGCCACAGATGAGTGGGCTCTTCTAGAGACGTAGCTGGAAGATGGATTACACAGCAAGAGACCAAAAACTCTGGTGCACCTCTTCTACAGATGGCCCTTTAGAGTAACACTGCCCACCATTGGCAGAGTGCAAGGCATATTTGTGTTCTTTGTGTCTTCTAGGAACTACATGGACAACAGGGAGAAAGAGGCTGCTGAAATCGACCTAGGTCAGATGCTTTATATAGCCCAAGATAGCCACATTGTTACTGTTTCCAAGTGTAATCAACACAAAATTATTAAAGGGGCAGTTTCCATTGTTTCCCCCCAGAAATCTGTTGTGGCTTATTCTTCCCTCATATCTTGAGTCAGGTGGACACACTAGCACATTCCTACAGCTCTGGAGCCATGTACAGCCAGCAACTAGACAGTGAAGGTCTAGGCCAAGCTGTTCCACTTTCTCAGATTTCTTCCTTTCTCTTCCCCTTATCATCCCCCCAATTATTCATTTAGAGGTTTTTCTTTGGTTGGGATTTTATGAATTTAATTAAACACACACATACACACACACACACACACACACACACACACACACACACACACACACACACACGCATGCATGAACTGTCAACTTGACACAACCTAGAGCCACTTATCAAGGAATCACCGAAATCCACGTGGGCGTGTCTGCGGGCAATTATCTTCATTATTAATTTTTCAGGAGGCCCCAGCCCACCTTGGGTGGCACTATCCAAAAGCAGCCATCTCTGAGCTGTATAAGAAAGTAAGCTCAGTGTGAGCCTATGAGTTAGCCAGAGAGTGAGCAAGTACGTTGTATTCCTCCACGGTTCCTGCCTCCAGGTTCCTGCCTTCCATTTATGCTTTCTCTTCTCTCAAGGATGGATTATACCCTGGAAGTGTATGTAAGTCAATTAAAACTTTTCCTTCCCAGGGTGCTTCTGGCTAGAATATTTCATCACAGCACTATAACAAAACTGCACAACTGGATATGGGCTCGATTCATGTGACTGTCCCATATAGCTTCTGTCCAGCTGTACGGGACACACTATTGTCCTTTTAAGGACAAAGGAATTAATTTGTAAAACTGTTGTTAACATGGCTGAGGACAACATGGCTCAGGTGGTAAGATACTTTTGAAACAAGCAGGAGGACCTGAGTTGTCTCCCAGGAAAGCCATTAAAAATAAAAGCCAAGTACCTTGGCAAGTATTTGTGATCCCAACTCTGGGGAGGTACAGATCTCTCAGGCAGACTGCCCAGTCAGCCTAGTTGAATTGGCTAGTCCGAGGCTAGTGAGAAACCCTGTCTCAAAAGCAAGGTGGATGTCACCTGAGGGTGACATGAAAGGTTGATCTCAGGCCCCCATATGTATACCTAATCATCTATAAAAGCACTAGCATATGCACAAACATACACAAATATTATGTCTTTGGACACGCACAGTTGGCCAGTGGGACTTGGATTGGACACCTTGGCATGTGTGTTAAGCAAACACATTTGAAGAGGAAGATGTTTAGATGTTTTTCATCATCTGCCATTGCTATTACCACAACTTTTTTCACCTGTTGGGATAAAAATAGTCCCCTTGTTAGCAATTACCTAGAGTATTCAATCAGTAACATCAGAGCCTCTCATTGTTATCTATTCATTGAGTATTAGCATGTGGACTAAATGATGCCACTCTCATGGGAGAGCATCCAGTGGTGTGCAGTCTAATACCAGGGAACTGCTGCTTGCTGCACATTCCCCTTCCACACTGCCTTTGGCCTCCTCTCAATGCAGATAATTGCTAGGGGTACATGCCATTTGTCTGTGCCCCTTATGCTGTTCCAGGGGATTTCCCCACAGCTCTCATAAAGAAAACTAGTTACTATACCCTTTAATATAGCCATGACTCAACCCAGAGCAATAAGACCTTGCAGATAATATCTTCCATGCTGTCCTCTTTTCTAGAATCCTAACTTATGACATAAAATATAGGGTACCTTTGTGAAGCAGACCAGGTCCCGGCACACCCAGTCCATGCCCCCCTTTCCTCTCCTGGGTACTCATTGGCAGAACTCAGATACCAGGGCTTGTTGCTTCTGCAGACATACTGTATGCTCTTAACTCCTCTCTGCCCCAATTCCCAGGCTCCTCCGTTGCCAACTATGAGTGAAGTGATTCTCTTCCTCTGTTGAAAGTCAGTGCACTCAGGATATAGGCATGCAAGTCTGATGTTTCATCTCTTGAGAGATTCTGCCAGCTGTTTCCCTTCTTAGTCCACCTTTTTATTGGCCAACAGGATCTACTTCTGCCCTGGTGGCTCCCAAGGACCTCTAATGTGTTGTCACAACTGTCACCTCTGTCCAGTTCTTCTTTCTGTCCTGAGTGAGACATGATCCCAGAGGCAATGCCAGGGGTCATCCATGAATCATCCAATTTCCATCAGAGACACACAGCTCTTTCCTTTATGGCCTGCAATTCTGCCTTTAGTCAGTGCTCTCAGAATGCATGTGTCCATGTCAGACAAAGCTGGCTTCCACTCTCAGCATCTCCAGCCATTCCACAAACTGTACAGCCCACATGAGCCTAAGTGATTGTAAAAACTCAGGGTCCTAAGCTGGAGATTGGCGAATGAAACCCACAAAGTGAACAGTGTGATTTCTTGGCCTTCTAGAGCCATGCCTCATTAGGCAGCCACTGTAGGGAGAAACAAAACCACAAAGTGGAAAGGAAAATGGCCTCGGGATTCTCTCTCTCTCTCTCTCTCTCTCTCTCTCTCTCTCTCTCTCTCTCTCTCTCTCTCTCTCTGTGTGTGTGTGTGTGTGTGTGTGTGTGTGTGTGTGTGTGTGTGTGCGTGTGTGTGTGTGTGTGCATTTTTGTGCATGTGCATGTGTATACTGTTTTATTAGTACTATGAATTATACTACAATGTACAAGCCAGTAGAGGAAGACATTAGACATCAACTTCTGGCCTCAGGCATCTAACCTAGAGTCACTGACAATCAATAGGACAGAATTCATGGTGAGAACCAGCTGTTAGGGTTATAGTGTTTGTTCTTAAAGGTAACTGCTGACCCAAAAATAAAATGACTGCTCTAATTCACAAATTTCGATGTAGAATCCTGGGACTCTTTCCCAACACTCTGAACCTGGATACCTGGGAAGATTGGTGCAATAAACCTTCCTTAATATCTTCTGGGCCTGGAGGATATTGTGGAGCCTACTGGTACACTAGGCACTGCCTATTGATACAGTTGCTTGGTTCATAAGCTTACTAAGAATGTGGAGTGAGGACATGGTCATAGGCAGAAAAATGATTGCACAAATTCAGAACATTGAAGAGATGTCCAAGAAGATAACTATCACTTACCCACCATGGCTATGCCAAGCTGAAGCCTAAGAGTGTATTGTGGAGTTTAAACACTTCAAGGCAAGCATTACTAGGAGTAGAGCTCTTTTCAGCAAGCATTTTCAGAGATGTCTTGTTTTACCTTAAGGTTTGATCTCCCAGAGACAGGCTTCTGGGTTGAGGTCTAGTGAAGCATCATCATAGACAAAGTTTATTGCCAGATGGCATTTTGAGAATGGGACTTCTTCATGTGATCGACATCTGGACCTCCAGACTGCAATCAAGCTTAGAAGTCTCCCAGATGTGAAAACAACCTAGCATGTTGAATGTGTGCAACTCAAAGGCCCAGGGTGTTTTGTGGGGATGGTGGAAAGAATCACCCCATCAATTCAGATGAAGCTCTTTCATTGAAAAATACCAAAATTTTCATGAAAGACATTTGATAAAGTAATAGTAGTAGAAACAGCCTTCCGATTTTGCTGAATATGAGCATAGAAACACTCCCATGGAGAGCCTGTTCACATTAGTTTCTTGCCTTGTCACTGTCTTGCTGGGTTCACTGTTAGTTCCAGAGGACTAAGTACCCTCAATGGCTCACCACACACCCAGTCCATCTAATTCTGGCTTGGTGAGGGGCTGTGCTAGTTCCTGCCTTTCCAACAATGTCCCTTTTATCTAATAACAAGCATTCTTGCTATCAGACTTTACCTCTAAAGAAGAAAGTCTCAAGTAACCAACAGCTGAAACTCTAAATTGGGGTACCCTGGAGAGTTTCTCTGCACCGTCCATTCCAGTCTCCCACATTGAAAGTTACCTCCCAACTCCTTGAAACACCTACATCATTTTGGTGATTGGAGTCAATGACCACACTCACACACACATGCACACTCATGTTGGACACAATGTAAGGTGTTGGACTTCGAAGAGCCAGTAGCGGTAGTGGCTCGAGTTATCTCACTGCAGGCTGAAGACACAGAGCCTTAGAAACAGGTGCCAGGGAGACCCACAGCTGAGCAAAGAGGAGTAAAGACAGTGTGCTCACAGAGGAAGATGCAGATAGGCCTAATGAGGCAGGAAGCCCATACAATGGAGAAGAGAGAGAAAATGCATACAGCAACCCAGGAATTAGATTTTCTGACTACAATTCCAGGATGTTCAATCATGTTCATGCATTGCTCAGATTTTTCTGGAATGCCAATCTGAGATATTTTTAGTAAATTTTTACTTCTTCAAAAGTGTATTTCCTCAACAAAAAACATCTCACCTAAATAATTGTCTCACTTAAATCTTTGATCTTTCTCCCCCTTCCTTCAGCAAACATTTGATATCGGTCCCTCTAGCTCAGTGACAATCTCTACATTTAGGCCAGCCAACCACTGCATGTCCATGATTCATTCTTTCTCATCCAAGTCCTATAGTCTACCTGCTAGGAGCCATGAATGTATCCAAAGTGCAGGCTCTGAAATACATTAATTCATGTGGGCACCTGGTACTCCCCAAGGAAGCATATTAAGTATAAGCAATGGAACTGAACGCTGATGTCTTCACTTCACTGTTATATCATTCCCTTGGAAAATATCCCAGGATAGAGTTGTGTGGGCTGATAAGTGCTTCTTTACCTTGTCAGACCCCTCAAGCACCAGCTCCAGATAAGGGTTTGAAACAGAGACCCATACCTCTACTATATATCAATTTTTCTCCTTAGCCTCAGGAACCAGTACTGAGGTACATCAGTCCAAGTCAGAGGGGTAAAGTGAGCATCTCCATCAGAAGATGGACTGTGTTTGGTTTTGCTGATTAAAAACAATACTTACCCCTTCTCAAACTTCAGGAGAAAGTTTTTTATTTTGTCTAAGACTGTGAATGCCATTATTTTACAAGTGTTGACATTTGGGGCAAGATGCTTGGTTTGTGGTACCTTAATCTATCAAGAGAGATAGTATATTCTAAACTGAGTAATAATGGAGATAATAAATGCAAAACCCTCAGAATAGTGTCCAGACACGGTTAGGATTTAATAAATATAATCTACCCTTATTGTTGCTAAAACATTGAAGTTCTCCAATGATTTTTCCATGACTGTTAGATAATGCAGGTCTCATATAGTCTAGCATGGCTGTTGCTACACCATATTACTTCTTTGACTGTTTAGGTGAATCAGGCACCAAACAGGGAATTTATAAGAGACAGTCTTTTCTGAGTCAGCATGGCTAAATATCATCATTACGATATTTTTTATGACCACCTGAGTCTTGGAAGTTTGGTATAGGCAGACTCAGGTAGCTTGAAGGGTGAGAGGTGATAGCTGAAGGGTTCTGTTCCAGGAGACTCCAACAGTCCTTTTCTTCCAGCCTTAGTACTGGTATGCTAAAACACCACAATCAAGGCAATTTATAGAAGGCAGAATTTAATTTGTCTTGTGGTGACAGAGAGCTTTACTCCATGATGGTAGAATGAAGGGCAGGCACACTGTGTGAGTAAGGTGTTATATATGAAGCTGAGAGACATGATCATGGGCCAACCTCTAAGTAAAGCAAGAACTCTGTGGAAACTTATAAAGGCTTGGATTCTGTTCAACTTAGTTTTCTTCAACACTAGAATTATTGACTGACAGTGTCTCTAGTTGTGTCTCTGAAAATTGGGAAGAGCCAAGATCTCAGGAGGTTTATCCTGTAGGCTCTTATATCTGAATATAGTTGTTGGAACAGTTTGGGAAGGACTAGGGTGTGTGGCCTTGTTGGAGGAAGTATGTCACTAGGGAAGTGCCTTGTGGATTCACAGTGTGATCTTAGAAAGTATGACCTTAGGAGCTTATTGGGTCATGAATGTCATTAGCAGAAAGATTGCCACCCTTGTAAAGGAGGCACCACAGAGATACCTTGCCTCTTCCTTCTTGTGTGGACACAGCAAGAACATGCAACTTCTGAGGAAACTAAACCTTGCTAGATGCTGAGTCTATCTGTGTCTTGATCTTGGCTGTGAGAAATAAATTTCTACTGCTCACAAGCTATCTAGTTTATGTTAAGAAGTTGTAGCCCAAATGAATTAAGGCAACATACCATTTATCTTCAAAACATTGAGATTCTGCTACATTTTGGGGAGGCCAGAGTGACGAAAATCTTGGTCAAGTAACACATGATATTCACACTTTATTGAATGCTTATTTGTACTTGGTATCATTCTATACTCCTCAGCATACACAAAATTATTTAACATGCAGAGAAAATACTGTGAAATTAGTTTTGTCCTTCCAATTATACCACTGAGGATATAGAGTCAGAGGAGTGAATGACTTTATCAAGGTCAAAGAGCTAATGGATATATTGCCAGGCTGGGCTCTGGCTTCTGTCCAAATTGTGGTAGGCTTGTAGGTGTCAGCAAAGGGATGATGTCCAAGACAGTCACAGAACTACTGAACCATAAATATTCATTTTAATCTATGTTTTCACATGGGATCTTAGGTTTCCTAACTATTTAGATTTTTTTGTAAACTGACAGGATTCTATCACTGATATAGACTCTAGGGAATTAGAAGATGTTTCTGCTTGGTTGACACATCACCAAATGATATGTCTACAAGGCTAATGCTTCCACAGATGTGTTATGTACAGTGTCCAGCAGCAAAAACCTCTGACTTAAAAGAAAATTTTGATGCCAATATTAGTTTTCAGTTTCAATAATAGAAATCAGGGGCACATGTGAATAAATAGCTTTGTCATTTACAAATTGCAGACTTGCCTTTCCCATTGGAACTGTCATATATGGTGAGCAGAATAGTGTTATGCCATGCATAAGGAAGACAAGAAAGCTTTGGGGCCAACACACTAGGGAGTGAAAAGGATGTTTGCCATATACATGGCCTGATTACACACCTAGCACCCATTGCATTGTCTGTTACATTCATGAACTTCAGGATGGAAACATCACAGTAAAGCTTGTACCAGGCATTATAGATAGCCACAGATACCAAAGAAACCACCTCACATGAAAAACCACACAAGTCCCAAGGAAAATTATAGTGGAGGACAGAGAGATTCTAACAAGAGACTCCCAGGAAAGATATCAGATGCCCCCAAAAGAGAAGGTCTAATGACCTTTTAGTGGGGAGATTTTTTTTCTCCAAGGTTAAGACTTGAGGTTGGAGAAATATCCCAGGAAGCTAATAGAATGTTTTTACAAGTTACCAATTCCTTCATTTTGTACTTTGTAAGTCTCAACTGCCTCATCATCTTACATCTGAAGAAGGCAGTACCCTAGGGATGAGATGGTCAACACCATCTGCCCCAAGGGATTCCTACAGCTTCCTTACAACATCACTGGCTCATGGACTTCCTCTCAGTGACATTTCTCCTCTCACAAACCTCCTAGAGGAAGGGCCTGTAGAATTCTGAGGCCAAAAAAACAAACAAAGAAACATACCAACAAAAACCCAAACAAACAATAAAACAACAACAACAACAAAAAGGCTGGTTGGTCTATAAACAAGGGAACACTCAATCAAATAGTCCAATGTGATATATTAATTCACAAAGTAATTAGTAAATAAAAGGATGTTGCCTGTTTGATCTCTATGCTGTACTTTTGCTCATTCGGGTCAATAAAGTAAATGTATCTTGAAATACAGAGCAACTGAATTTCAATCATGTTTTAATTTTAAAACTTACAGCCAAATTATATTAAAAGTAAAATAGCAAAAATATATAAATACATATGGCAGAGAAAGTCAATGTCCTTAATATGTAAAAAGTTCTCATTAATCAGTAAAATGGGTGATCATGCCAATAAAAAGAAATGAAAAGTTAACAAAGATGTATACCACCAATTGGTGAAGTCAAAGTCAAACTCACTAGGAATCAAATATGAGTATGTTTCAGTTAAATATCCTGATATACTTTTTTAATAATAAAGGAAATTAAAAATGATAACAGAGGGGCTGTGGAGACGGCTTAGCGATTAACACTGGCTTCTTCCAGGCTCACATCCAGTGCCCACATATAAATTCACAACCATCTTTAACTCCAGTTTCAGGAGATATGACTCCCTCTTCTGACCTCCGCAGGCACTACACGCACATGGTACACACACACAGTGCAGGCAAAACATACACATTGGATAAAAATAAATCTCAAAAGTGAAAATGATGATAGAGAGTTTTGCCAAATGGACAGTTTTGTGAATTGTGGACGAGGTTGCAAATCTCTTTTGTGAGTGCAGAGAACTGACCTCACAGCTGGAAGTCTCCCACATGACTTCAGTAACAGAAAGAGTCTGACACAGAAGCAGAATCACAAAGAGAAAAATGAAGCCCAAACAAGCACAGGCTGGCATAGCACAAGATAACATACTGCAAAGGAAAATCTATTGTGGGAAGTTGAACATCCTTACAGTTACGATTCTACCATCTACCATGGAACTCATCCGATTTCTTAATGTTATATATATGGTTGTTATGCCTAAATGTCTGTGTACTAAGTGTGTGCAGTACCAATGGAAACCAAAAGAGGGCTTCAAATTCCCCTGGCACCAGAGTTGTGAGCCACCGTGTGGGTGCTTGGGATTGAACCTTGGTCATCTGGAAGAACAACCAGTGCTCTTAACTCTGGAGCCATCTCTCTAGCCCAGAAATCATCTGTGGCTCAAAGTTCATCTGATATGACATTAACTATATTTGGCAAAGTCAAATATAAATTTATTAAGAAAAACTACTATCGTTATAAGATGCTGTAATAGTATATAATGTTACACAAGAATAGAAACTAAGGCTCTCATACTTGGAGGGGAAAACCATGTAGTATTTGAACAGTCAATTGCTGAATACCTGTGTGTGTCTGGTGATGGAATGAAGAGCCCACGTGGAGGCTCCATCTCTTGGGGAGACCTGTGGTACTTTAGTTTGAAGTGTCCCTCCAAGACTCATGCTGAAGTCTACCTTTGTTGAGCATTAGGTGGTAGCGTCTTTAGGGAAGTGATGATGTCTTAACCACTCCATTTCAGCAGATGGGTTAGTACATTATAAAGGGGCCAGTGGAAACCAGTGCAGATCTGCCAGTCCTTCTGCTGTCTATCATCTAAAGATACAATACTCAAGGGCCCACCTTGAAAGAACTTGGCTTTCAGCATACACTTACCCTATTGTTACCATTTCCATGGACTTCCTAATTTCTTAGAATTTAGAACTCAAATCTTTCCTTTACAAGTACTCAGCCTGTGGGTTTTGTTACAGTAACACAAATGAATTAAGACAGGGGGTAACCAAGTACACATGGAGTCATAAGCCAATAGATGTTTAAATAAAAGAGAAGTGAACCATGGACGCCATGGTGAAAATTCAGGTGAAAATATCATGAATGAACCAGGACAGTGCCATTAGAGTCAGAAACAAAGGACATAGCTTGCCCAGACCATTACTATTCAAAATTGCTTTCAATATATAAGGATTCAGAATGAAACAAGCATGTGCAATAAATAAAGAATCCAGTGGGGATATAAAGATCATAAAGTAAGTGTGTGTGTGTGTGTGTGTGTGTGTGTGTGTGTGTGTGTGCGTGTGTGTGTATGCAAGAACATGTATGTAGAGGACAGAGGTTGAGACTGGCTACCTTTCTGGATAACTTCCTCTTTACTGTCTGAAACAAAGTGTCTCACTGAAACTGCAACTTGTGGGTTAGCTAGGAATGCTGGACCAATGAGCATCAGGGTTCCACCTGTTTCTGCTCTTCTCCCCCAGTGCTGGGATAACAGACACATAATCTTGTGCATAACTTTAATTTTTTCTCACAGTGATATTTAGTGTTGAGGTGGCAGTAGTAGTCTGTGTGCATACACATATGCTATAGTCATGGGGAATGCCCTTCTGTATATGTTTCTCTTATTGGTTGATGAATAAAACACTGGCCAATGAGGCAGGAAGATAGGCAGGAGTAGGATAAGGAGAATTCTTCAAAAGATAGGCTGCAAAAGACAACTGCCATGTAGTTGACAAAGAAGTAGAAGGTCTAGTCATTCTTCAGTAAGCAAAGACCACATGGAAATACATATATTAATAGAAGTGGGTTAATAATTAAGACAGAGCTAGCCAGTAAGAAGCTCTAGTCATTGGCCAGTTTTATAATTAATATAAATCTCCATGTGCTGAGAAAGGTGGCGTGACCTGGCAGGACAAGAGAATCTCCAGCAACACAATATAGCACACATGTCAGAATACAGCTTTTAGGAGTTGGTTCTCTCCTTCTACCATGTGAATTCTGGAGGTATAAGCCAGGTCATCAGAGTTGGCAGCTCTTCCTTCCCTGCTGTGCCATCTTACTAGCCCTATGCCTGGCTTTTATGTGGTTGCTAGGGGTTTAAACTCAAGTCCTCATTCTTACACGCCAGGCACTTTAGTCTAGCCATCTCCTCAGCCACCATAGCAAAACCCTTTAGGGAAAAATATGAAAGACAGACAATTACAGTAGTTGCTGAATGCAAAGGCTGAATTTTGCCAACATCAAACTATCATAATAAACGGGGGAAATTGCATCCCCAATCACAGGAGAAAATTGTGGTGAACAGCAGTGAGAAGAAACAAGGCTTTCCAGATACAAGACGGGCAAACTCCCACTGTGCAAGGGCAAACAGCAATCCCAAGTTCCAAGAGCAGAAGCAGAAAGATTGTAAAGTTCATTCAGTACAAACACTGAGAAACTTGAGCAGGAAAGAACCTTCTCACACTGACCGACCCTCACCACTCTTAAGTGCCTCCTATTAAGGAGTAGTTTCCCCAAGAGAACATCTCTGAAAAAACAAAAAAAACAAAACAAAAAAAAAAAAAACATTTTCTCCAAGCCACAGCCGGCTGCACTGATGACAGTGATCAATGGCTCTATTATGTAGATTTGTCTCTGGCTCTGGTCCTGACCACCAGACAGCCCAGTTGACTGTCTGGAACAGATATGCCAAGATGCTCTGGCCACAAACATGGTAAACTCTATAGAGAAGTTTTTCTCTTAACTTGGCTCCCCCACCCCTGCCAAGAATCCTCACATTTTGGTTGTCCCTCCTGAAGAGAAGTCTTATGAAGAGTTAGGAGCTTAGCCTTTAGTGCTACACATGCACGCACGCACGCACCCTGAGATAGGGTTTCTCTGTGTAGCCATGGCTGTTCTGGTACTCACTCTGTAGATCTGGCTGGCCTCAAACTCACAGAGATCTGCTTGCCTCTGCCTCCCAAGTACTGTAATTAAAGGCATGTGCCACCACCATCCAGCTTAGCAAACATTAACAGTACTTGTGGCATGAAATGTGAGTTGGCTGGGTTAGAGGATTCCAGAGAGAAGGAACTCAGTAAGGCAAGGCTCCTAGACACATAACCCCAAGCTAACTCTGTACTGTCCAGTCTGGTGGGGTGACAAGTGAGAGACTGGTGAGCCAGGGTGAGATGACTTGGCACCTTGAAAAGCTCAGATAAGAGGCTCAAGCTTTGCAGCAGAGGCTGTAGGGATGCAACCCTGGAATTAAACCAGAGACTGACATTATCACATTTTCCATTTTAAAGAGCGTACAAGCTGGCAATAGTCTGGAGCCATGTAAAGAGGAGATACATAGCAGGAGAAGGAGTGAGGCTGTCGGCTGCCTGCCTCCGACTTTGCTTTGCAATTACTGCCTTCCCCCGATAACTGGGATGAATGCCACCTGCACTACAGCGCTCATGCTTAGCAAAGCCCCACATGTCTCCATGCTGAAACAGCCTGTGCTGGAAGCACTCAGGGCCAAGGGAGTTGTGCACTGTATGGAGCTGATGATGTAGTGAGGTGGAAAGCCAGGGAATGCTGTCCAGATGGTCTCTGAGCTCAGGTTCATGCTAACGCCAACAATGCTGAAGTTTAATGTGGATGAAACAAACCATTCATGCCTAAGGACAGAGAAACCCAAGTAGTGACCCTTCCATACTGCCCCTCTTCATACTCCAACACATATATGTATGCATGCATGCTTGCATGTATTTCTCCAGCCACGTTACTTAGAATACCAACAGACACTGCTCTTTGAGTTTATGAATGAAAGTTGTATATCTGATCCGCCTGACACCCTCCACCTGGACCTACAACACCCCTCTCTCTTGCTCTCAGACTGTAGCAAGCATTCTGCTCTTGCTCAGTGTTTGGAGGTACTTGCCTTGACCTAATTGCGAACAAGCTGTGTCCCCTTCTTACAGGGATCCACAGATTCTACATTGTGGTAGGTTTCCGAGCATATTCCAAAGCAATGCTCTGTAAGTTTTAATGTGCAACCCACTCAGACTCTAAGCCAGTAGGTCTGTGGGCTGGGTCTAGAATCCTGCAGTTCTCACACATCCCCAGGTGATTTTGATATTGCTCCTTAATGGTGGATACCTGACATTGCCAGATCTGATTGCTGGTAAATGTTGAGCTCTTTGTATCAGTCTGGAAGTAGTACTACCTTTAAAATGAGTGACCTAGACCTATGCTCTGTCATACCACTTATCAGCTTTGTCACTGCAGAGGAGACATGACATAGTTGTAAGTCTTGACATATCATCTGTAAACAATGCTCAGCCAATGTCATGGTCCAGATACGAAATTTTGATGACTCTGGGGGAGTGGATGTAGAAGAAGATGCCATCACGAAGTAGAGGGTGCAGTGCTATTTACTGCTAACAGTTATAACACTATAGGCTCTGTCGTATTACAGGCATAGCAAGTGGCATGGGGATCAGAAGTTGCATAGTTAGTAGAGAGTAAGGGGAGAACAATCATGGTGGAGAAGGGACCAGGTTGTTGGACACTCTGATGCACTACTCTCTAACTGATGACAATTGACAAGAGAGTCCCCTCTATTGGGTCTGTAAGACCCCCACCCAACTATAATACTAGGAATACTATCTAATGGAATTCTTTATTTTCTGTCTCTGAAGCTAGCTCTCTGGGGTCTTGGGGCAGCAAGACCCAAATGGGGCATACAGGAAGCTGCAATTTCAGCCAGATAATGCTTCACATTGACTGAGTAGAGGAGAAGAAAAAAATAATACACCCTAGAGGGCATTTTTGAAGAATCAGTCAAGAACTTTTTGCTTCCCCCAGGTTTCCCCTTTCTTGGTTCTTCTATTAAAAATGTGAAATCTGAAGCTAGGGAGATAGCTCAATGGTTAAGAACACTTGTGGCTCTTATGTGGGACCAGGTTCTGGTCCCTAGTACCCACATGGCAGCTCATAAGTTCATGTAACTGCTCATACAGGAGAATCTGAGCCAGGTAGCCAATGAAATGCTCCTGTTCAGATCGTCCATCCATGAGCTTGGCATGGAAGAAAGAAACACTGTAGGCATCATTTGTAAAACTGAAAATGGCTGGAATCTAGTGTGTATGGCAAATCACCAGGTACTAGGAAGTAGAGAGTACAGGGAAAGACATGAGATTCTGGGAAGTTGGCATGTCCCTGTCTTACAGGACATGGCACTTTTGGTGTCTAGGACAGTGGGAGATGCAGAGCAAGACTATGTAAATATCTACAGACAATGTTGGGGTTCTTGGATTCCTGCCTTGACTTGGATGCTAAATTACTAATGACCCTTAGCAGATCATGTATTTATGGGCTTCAATCTGTAAAAGACAGCACTATGAAGACCCTTTCATATCATGGTGGAGTTTGAGTTCTGGAGGTTCCTTGGTTCCGTTTCTGATTCTTGTTTTGCTCTTGTTTTACAATTAGCCATTCTGTATTGTGTCAGTTATCCCCATGCCCACTGTATCCTCACTAGATGACATGTCCCAGGTGAAGATCTGACTTACCATCTTGATCAACCTCCATTCCCAACCCTAGGCACAATGTCTGGGTCTTAACTTCATATCTGCATGTCACTGACTGTTTGTTGAATGAACAAAGCAACAGACAAAGGGCTACATGTCTAAAATGACTGGTGGCTGTGTTGTGCTAGCTCAGGAGTAACTAGGTTCAGATTGGCTGAATTTGAATCTGAGCCCCACCATTTACCATGCCTCTGACCTTTTACAACCCCCTAAGGCTTAGCTTCTTTATCTGTAGTCTCCAGGTACTGAGGAATCTACCTTATAAGATATGTCAAGGTCAACATAACTATTGAAAAACACTTTAAACAGTTCTAGCTCTCAATAAGTAATCAATACAGATCATTACAGTATATATGTGTGTATATATCTAATGATTTGCATTCTATATAATGTAATATACATATGTATGTGTATGTAAATATCATCATCAGTATGTGCATCACTTCTAGAAGAATGTGCACTGTGAATTCTCCACACGTGGATAGATGCATGACACCAAGTAAATTTGGTCTAGCAAGTCTCCAGAGTGAGTGGTTCACACCTGGTCTTTTCATATCCTCACAGCTCCACCTTTGTATTTGGAATTCCACAAGATCTATTTAGTTAGTATGCACATCTGCCTCTGCTTTCACATTCATGTGTCTGTAGCATGTTAGGCCATATCAGTCACATGTTCTGCCTCCTTTCCACCCACTATTGCTCTGGTGAAGTTCTTCCGTATTTGGGAATATATTGTTCCTATGTCTGTGACAGATTTTTTAAATTCTCTTAGCTTTTTTTCAAGTCTCAGGTTGACCTTTCTTATGGCAGATCTCCTTGATTCCTCTAGAGTGAAATACATGACAAAGGTTCTATTCATTTCCCTCCACCCATATAAAACCTCCAACCATGTCCTCATAAGAGAAAAATAATATAAAGAAACAACTAGTGCAAGTCATGCAGCATAGCTCAGCTGCTTGTGGTACCTAATCACTATCTTTTGTTGAAACTTAGAACCACTTGACCCAGATTAAGGCAACTGCTGCCTCGATCCCCAGAGCTTCTCCCTCTTAGGATTCTCAATGTCACCTAAGCTTCCAGTGCTGTCTCTGTCTCCCTCCCTCTCTCTCACTCCATTCTCCACCTTCCTCTCTCCATCTCTTCTCTATGTGGCTTAAGAGGAACCAATGTTTCTAGTTCCTTCCTCCTTGCTGTCAGCCCTGGCTGTGAGACTGGCCAAGGCTTGATATCACTAACTTGTAATTTCAGGGCAATTTGAACTCCTTTTCTCTTGGGGATAGATGGAAAAGCTAAAGTCTCCTTGAATCAGCAGGTGGAGCTCAACAAAGAATTAAGGTGCCCCTGTGCCTTTCTCAAAGCTCCTGTGAGACCCACAGGATAATCAATTTCACAGTTCTGTAAAACCGATTGGAATATGATTGTAAAGCCAGGCAGAACACACTCTTGGTGCTTAAAAAATAAGTCCCATTACAGAGGCATATAGAGTGTATAATGTCTGCTAATCTATAGCAAGTCACCAATGCCAAGGATTCCTCTCCTTCTCAGTTCCCCTGGCTTCCAACACCAACTCTTTCAAGGCCACAAAGTCAGTGTGTGTGGTCAGCAGCCTACTAAGAATTGAGCCCAAATCAGTAGGTAGGCTCTAGGCTTCTGCAGAGGTTGATTGCGACAGATGTTGAACTTCAGTATAGGCCTCTGCTGTATTGCTGCTTCTGTTTCCCTATGTCACACTCCAACTTCCTATGGCTGCACACTGCTCCAAATCACTCTGCCCATTCCACAGGGAAGAAAACTGTCTTCAACCAAGGTTTACTTCTTGGCATTCAGATGCAACAGGTACCATTTGATAAATCAGGAAAAGCTCAGGATTAGCTTTGCATTCTGACCTCCCTTGTGCCTTTGCTCCTTGGAAAGGAGGCCTGTCTGGGTTGGCTGACCATAGCTCTTTTCATAGTTCTATAGATCTGCACTGCTGTTGGTACCTGTAGGTAGACTAGAGTAATATACAGCTGTCAGTACTTGTGGGTAGAGTACTGTGAGGTTCCCTGCTGGGCACTGCACCCCAGTGAGAAAGGGAAGGTTGTCAAACAACAATGATGACAGGCCCCACAAGAAACCCAGCACAGGCAGCTGGAATAGGCTCACTTGTTCCTAGGGCTCTTAGCTTTTTCCAGGCTTTATCCATCCCTATCTGGTATTTGTCCTGGTTTTCCAATTGTACCCTGAGCTTCTCAACAAACAGTAGGGTACATTTCTAATTCGCTTCGGAATTATGGAATATTACATTAGCTGCCTCCCAGGGGACCTTTTAGATTCATTGTAGGATAAATCAGCATGACTTCTTTGAAGTTAGGCATGGGCAGAAGACTTGCTTTGGGCAATGAAATGTGAGCAGAAGTGGCTGGTGATGTTCATGTAGACACTTAAGGGACTAGAGCTTGACTTGTCAAATTCTTTTTCAGTCTGCCACAGGAACTAACACTGTTTATCACAATGGCAACTTAGCTTGAATCTTGAGTGGCTGATTGTCAGTTCTCTGCTATGGGAAGGCAGTTTAGGTAAGAAGTTGCTGCCTTGCAGCATAGTATGAGCAAATGACACATTTTGAAAACTTGAACATTTACAATCTGGGGCTTGGCTAGTTTATAGCATAAACTAGCTGTTCTAGCCTGATTTCTATTGCTGTGATAAAACACTCTGACCAAAAGCAACCCTAGGGCAGAAAGGGCTGATTTGGCTTCTATACCTCCAGGCCACAACCCACCATGGAGGGAAGTCAGGGTAGGAGCACAAGGAGGGGACCTGGAGGCTGTAACTGCGGAGAAATGGTCTTTGCTGACTTACACACTAGTTTGCTCACTGGCTTATGTTTAGCTAGCTTTCTTACACTGCTCAGGCCAAGGAAATAGTACAGTCTAGAGTGCACCAGCCTTCCTACATTACTCAAGACAATCCTTCAAAGGTAACATTTACAAAACAGCCTTGTAAAGTCAATGGCTCAATAGATGATCCATTTTTCCTTTTTTCCAGGTCATTCTAGGCTTGCCAAGTTGACACTAGCTTAAGCTGAATGGTATATGTTTCACAAAGAACAAGAAAAGGGGGAGGTAGGGAAAGAGAAAGAAGGAAGGAGTGGAGATATAGGAAGCAAAAAGAAGGATGTGTGGGAGACAGAATGAAAAGAAGACAAGGGGGAGAAGAAGTAAATGACTGAATTAGTTTCCAGCCCTCTGTGGGGCTTTGTTTCAAACTTGAACATTTGGGAGCTAAGGATCATCCTCTCCTGCTTCCTTCTGTCTTGAATATTCTGAGAACCCCTGGAGTATTTGGACACAAAACCCATGCTTCTTTGTGTGAAAGAAAATTCCATTTTCTCAAATTTAATGCATAACAGAGCAAAATTTTTAGAGAAAGGTGGCAGCGAAAAGAGGCAGGAAACAAAGCAATTGTGACTTTTGGGTAATATATCCAAGCCATAAAGATTTCATTAGACTCTCTAATACATTGCTAATGAAAAATCAGACCCTTTCCTATTTTACCTACTTTCTGAACATTAGAATCAACTTGTCTTCCCAAGCTTTGCACTCCATTTACATTAATTAGAAAGTTCCATAATAAGGAAAGCTTTTAATGGGCTGTTATTGTAGATGATTTTACTGGTGAGCTGCATTGTTCTGTTTAATAGCACATAAAATGGCATGTATAGAGAGGGCTTTGATAAAATTGAAGTTTTGATGGTCTTGGGCTGAGCTAGCCATTGCTAATAGACTGGGCTCCAGGGAGATTTACCAGGACCACTTGTATAGCATCCATATGATTCTGACCCTTTAGTGTTCCAGCTAATACCGGGACTATAACAGGAAGATTCGGGAATAAATATAAGCATATATTGTCCTCTTTTTTACTACAGTGTTGGATTGAGGATAAGGTCTCACCTAACCATATTGTCAGAACCCACCAAGCATCATGGAGTTAGCTCTAAGAAGAATTCTTCAAAAAAATGAGAAACTTTTGTTATATAATGTCTATTACATTCTAGTGATCAAGTTGCTATAGATTTGAGGAGGGATTTGGATAGAATTCATAAGGAAGTACACAGGACAACAAAGATGAAAGATTTATCTATTTGAATTTGACATAGGGCATAGTCAAAATAAGGTGGTTGCTTTGCACTGCTGAATGCTTCATCACTATGGGAATTCAAACTGAATGTGGACTCATTCATCAAATTCTTATGGAACATGGGATGGGGCAGGGTCAGTGGTAATAGCTGGAAAGACAAGATTAATAAGCTATAGTTCTTGTTTCCTAGCAATTCACATTCTTGTGGAGCAGACAGACCCATAAACAAATATTTATGCCAATGATATGTCACACAAACTAATAGAAACATGTACAAAGGTGTATGAACAAAGAGGTAATGAGAAAAGGGAAGGAGGTATAAGGGAGGTCAGGCTATGCTCTGGCAAGTAGCCAGTCCTTCAGGATGAATCAGTTGGATGCTCAGGGGTAGACAAGGTGAGATGGTGTTTCTGAGTCAGGAAGCTCCTAAAATAGTATGATGGATGTTTGCATTATCTTTTCTTATTAATCCATTGATGGGCATTGGGTCACTTCATGTCTTGACTAGTAGTGTGGATAGCACTGCAATTAAGATGAGAATAAATATAATTCTCCTTAAGATGTTGATATCAATTTTATTAAAAAATGTGTCAAGAAGTGGCATTACTTGGGCATGTGTCTAATTCTTCTGGTAAACTCCATACTGCTATGGATAGCATTTCTGCAGCATTTAAGATTTTCTTAGGCAGTATACAGGGTACCAGTTCCCCCACATTCTTGCCAACAATTTCTGTCTTTGGAAGTTGTTTGTTTATTTGGATGATTTCCTCTCTATCAGGTTTAGTTGCCAAGTGAATTTTCCCCATGATCAGTGACGTCCATCATTTCCTGCACCTCTGGGTCATCTGTTTGTCTCTTTGAAGAAATATCTATTTAAACTCTGTTCACTTTCAACAGGTTTTTGCTATAGAGTTGTATAAATCCCTTCTAAATTATGAATATAAACACCTTATCAGATTCATGGCTTGCAAATGCATTTTTTTTCTTATTCTTTGTGTGGTCTCCTCATTCTGGCGGGTGTTTCCTTTGTTGTTACAAAAGCTTTTTTCTTCTAATGCCACTTTTGTAATTTGCAGGCTTTTTTTTCTCTCCCCATCACATCCAAGACACCCCTGCTATGGACCTTTCCCTCTATTAGTCACTCTAATTTCATAGCTTTAGGTGTGATGAACATTTAATCTACATTATTACATTTAAATTTTTTATTCATATTATTTGCCATTAAAATGAGAAAGCCCTGCCATTCATGATAGCATACATGAATTCAGAGACCCTTATGGTAGGTGAAATAATCCAGCTACATAAGGACACATATATTTATATGAAGCATCTAAAATAGTAAAAGTAAAAACGCAGAGATAGAATGATGATTGCCAAGGGCTTCAAGGAAGAATGACAAATGGAAAGTCAATTTTCAACCAGCTTATTGTTTAATGTTTCAGTGCTATAGGATAATAAGTCCTAGAATTATTGCAACATTATGCCTTCAGTTTATAGCGTAGCATTGTATACTTAAAACATGTTAAAGAGCTAGATAGTATGTTAAATGTTCATATCTTAATATAAGTAAAATAAACAGCTATCTTCATTCCTAAAATAAGCAAACAAAACACACAAGTCTACTTTGTGCCACATACATAAGGCAGAAAGCTGTTATTTTACACACATATCCATGCTCACACATGGTAGGTGAAATAATCCAGCCACACAAGGACACATGCATGATTCCATTTATATGAAGCATTTAAAGTAGCAAAACAACAACAACAACAAAAGTACAGAGAATAGAAGGTTGTTTGCCAAGGCCAGGATGAAGGCTAGGAGGCATATATGCAAACGAAAAGACACACTGTCAAGGCACGGCATGGACAGAGATGGAGATAGAGTACTTTTACAGAGTTATGCATGGCTGGAACACAAGAGCAATGAGACTGGGGAGAAAAATTGACTCTTCTCTTGGACCTGGACTGTTGCTATGCTATGAGACTTTGGGAGTAATAAAAGATATTACTTAGAGAGTGACACAGTTAGAATTTTGTCTCTGGTCATAATTATTTAATTGGAAAATTATTGTAAGAGTCCAAAAAAGAAATTATAGGAGTCTAACTAAAACATGGAGGTAAAATTGAGGGACTCTGAAGTTGCACAGGATGAAGAAGATGATGAGTACTTCCAGGTGACGAGGCAGCTGGGAGGAGTTAAACTGGGTAATTTACACGGAAGAGGGACCTGTCATGACTGCTTGGACTTTCACAGTACCCACCATTGCTGTTACCTTATACATCTTCCTAACACCCCTTCAAAGGAAACATTTTCATGTCCCTTACAAATGAGAAAATTGATGCTGGTTCGTATGTCCAAAACCAGATAGTTAATGCTAACTTTGACTTAGCATTGTTTGTATTCCATACTAGGTCCTCTATGGTTTGTGTTTGCTTTTTGGTTTGTTTGTTCTTTTTGACTCAAGATTTTAGGATCACACAAGCTAACTCTTGTGTGTTCAAAATTTGAAATAAGGCAACTCTTGGGGCAAAGTATTTGACACTATCCCCGTCTACTTACAAACTCTCACCACATTAAACATAATCACATAGAGTCTAAGCAGTACCTATAAATATCTTTCAAATAAAAGTGAGGTCATTTATTTCTGGGTGATAGTACCCTGCCCAGGGCAGTGATATAAGCCAGCAGGTTGAAGGCCAAACAACTTTAGCCAGCCCAGAGATTCAATAAGTTAAAATACGTTTTGGAAGACAGCTTCAGGCTAGGTTTGTCTTTTTCTTTGCTGAGTTTGGGGAGACACTTTATTCAGGACAAGCAGACCAGCTCTAGAGGATGCATGTCTGCTTAAAGGGTCATTGCCATGGCGTCCAGGTAAGATTTTGACATGAATTTATACTTTGGATTTTTTTTTGATCTAGCTTTCTTATTTCTTTAAGTTTATCATTTGGAATTAAATGTCAACAAAACTCTTACCAGTCCATCGTTCCCTCTTCTTGAAATGCCTCTAACACTGTTTATCTGGGAACTTTTTAGAGAGCATGTAGTTCTTTACTGGGAAAGACTATGCTGTAGGGAACATGTGGCACTTTTAGAAATCTCTGCATATACTTTTGTTTATCACAATTGGAGGGGGACATCTAGTAGATGGAATTCAGAGATGCTGCCTATAACTGACAAGGAATGTAGAATAATTTATCCCACTTCAAAAGGTACCCAGTCCAAATGTTAATAATGCCATGGTAGAGAGGGTTCCCCCTTCATTCTCAAACTAAATGGGATCTCTCATGTTGATGGTTTCATTGAAAGTTTCATTCCAAACTCAAAGCACCCATCATCATTTTGTAAGAATCTATTTGTATGATTATTTGTAGTTAGATTTTCTTGTCAGACATATTTTAGACAGCCAACCACCCAAAATAATGACATGGAGACTTATTATTAATCATGAAAACTTGGTCTTAGCTTAGGCTTATCCCATTAACTCTTATAACTTAAATTAACCCATTTCTATTACTCTATGTTCTGCCACATGACTCTTAACCATTCCTCCATTCTGTATGTGCTATTGTACTGTAGCAGTATAAAATGAACTTACTCACTGAATAGCTTTCTGACTTACATGACTGACATTCCCAGAGGCTGGATACAGCTCTCATTTCCCTTTTCAGTGCACTGCCAGTAACTACTACAGTACCTGCACATGGGAGGAGATTCACAAAGAACTGGCAAATGAATCAACAGAAAATGAAAGAAGAAAGGCTGTTTAAAATTTTTCATCCACATTTTACCAATTTAGTGTGAACATGATAGAAAATATAAATTTAGGACTGGGGAGCTGACCAAACTGGTGATGTGCCCAGTCACACCAATGGAATGGCTTGCGTTCAATCCCCAGAACCCAAGTGTTACCAAAAATAAATTTGGGGATGGGGGCGGCTAGAGAGACGACTCAGTGAGTAAGATCACTTACTGCTCTTGCAGAGGACCTGTGTTGTTCCTAGCATCAACATTAGTAACTCCAGTTCCAAAGGATCTGACATCTTGCCTCTGCAGACACATGCACTGATGTGGACATTAACTCACATAGATACATATACATAAACATAAGCATAAGTAAAATTAAACAAATAGTTTTCCCTTTACTAAAAAGATTGGGCATGGTGCTGTACACTTCTCATTCTCGGGCTGTAAAGGTAGTGCCATGTGGATCCCAGGGACTTGCTGAGCAGATGGCTCAACTGAATTGAATTGGCAAGTTCAGGTGAAAGAAGGGGTCTCATCTCAAAACACAAGTTAGATAGATGTTGAGGAAAGACACCCAAGGCTACCCTTTGTCCTACATAGAGACATCCACACATATACATGTTTACACACACACACACACACACACACACACACACACACACACACACGCACGCACGCACGCACGCATGCATGCATGCATGCACACATGCACACGCACATACACACAGATAATTAAAAAAATAAAAAATATATAACTTGAGTCATTGTTTAATTGGCAATGTATCAGTCAAGAATCATTTTTCAATATGGTGCCACAGACATACAGTACTATAATTAACCAGAGAAAATGATTTTTGATAGCCAGCACCCAAGATTGCCCCAAAGGTCTCTCTTCTGATACTCAAATCTAATACTGCCCTCTTAGAATATGTTGTAAAACACATTGACATTTTTTTTTTCCTCTTGAATCATTCACTCTAGGGGAAACCCTATGCTGTTTTATAAGGAACTAACTCCTCGCACTTAAAGCTGTGTGAAGGTACCATCATGGAAACCAAATGCATCAGCACAGTTCAGCTTTTAAATGAGGTAGACTCCATGGACCCTGAACTAATGCTACCAGTCCCGTTCCTTGGGCTCCTGCGCTTTATAAAATATTTACAGTAACACATCCTTGTTATTCTATGCTGGAGAAAACATTATCTAAAGGGTAACACCTGTCTGAAGTATTTATCAGACTGTAGAAAAGTGGGTATTTAGAGTCAGGCCTAAATGGAATGATGAAAACTATAAAAGCTTGAAAACTTGTTATTTATGGTTACTCTTATAATATAATGGACCCTGAGCTAGGTCTTTCTCTTTGCATTGCTTTTATGAATTAGATTAAATTGCTTTAAGAGCCACAATTGGGCAAGCTGAGTAATTGTACTGGGGCAACTGTGGAGAAAGGAAGAGGGATTTGCAATTCCTTTGAGGGGAGAAAAGGAAAGGAAGTGACTGTGGATTCTAAGGATTAGGAAGCACTTCACTCTCCTCATTGTAAATTCTTAAAAATCCAAGCCAGTGCCTCCCAGGGGAGTAGACTTTTATAAAAAAGTAGAGGAGATACAGCTTGAAATTTTCAACATAGGTATTAGATCTTGAAGACTGGAATAGGATTCAGAGTTGCAGGGGAAAAATTAAGCCCCTTGCATCACTAGTTTAGTCTCTCAGGAAGCAAAACCCAAGAACTGTCCCTGATGGTGCCCTCGGAGGGTTGGGAGCAGGTAAAATCAAGGTAGTTTCTAGCATGCCATCTCAGAGGGACAGACCTCAGACAAAAGACCTTTCTTGGACTTCAGGGAAAGAGGATGTCAAGGAGGGCTTCTTTGAAGTTCCTGAAGAATAAGGGGAAGTTTGGAGGTGTGGCCAAACCATGCTAGAGGAGGGAAAGATTTTTGTTACATTCTGCAAAGTAGAAGAAATCTCAGAGATATTGCCCTGGGTCTCATCAAGCAAGTCATACAACCAAAGACAGCATTAAATGCTCTGCCACACTGTGAAATGTCAGTGCATTTCCTTGCCTTTTAAATGCTGGGGAGATGGCTCAGTGGGTGGAGCACTGATCCATGCAAGTGTGAGGGACTAAGCTGGAAGCGCTAGAATCCAGTGTAAAAAGCCACCCAGGTGTAACAGCTGCCTTTCATACTAGCACTTGTGAAGACAGGTGATTCCTGGGCAAGATAGACAGCTAGACCATCCTGAATCCATGAGATCCAGGTGCAGGTAGTGTTGGGAGCCGACCTTGAGTTACATTCTCTTGCGGAATTGCTTACACCTTAGAACTCTAATTGAGCCTTATCTTGGTATACAGGAACCTGCTTGACAGGTGATCTCTTCCACTCATTCCAGGTACTGAGTGCCCGGAACTGAGATGGGCCTGGCCCAGGAACTAAGATAAGCAGACGTTCATTGTCTGATGTTTATTGTCTGGGATAATTACCAGGACCCAGGAGTTAGCAGAAGCTACCCCTCCCCATTTCCTCCCTGCCTGCTACCCCTCCCTGTTTCCTTCCAGCTTTGCTTTAAATACTCCTTTTTACATCAATAAAGTTAGACCTTGACAAATGCACTGCTTGGTCTCCTTCCTTCTTTCTCTCCCATTATTTTCAGGTTCTAGCCCACCTCGACCCACGAATAACTAGGCCCCGCGGGTCGGGGCAAGGGAGAGGCTGGCTTCAGTAAGGAAAATATGGTGTGATCTGCCACATGCCCCGCCCCTTTCCTGATAGCTCTCCAGTTTGCTATCCAATGATGCCCCCTTTTCCACTTCAGGAGGGTTAGTGTGCTCCCAGTAGCCTCTGCATTTCCCTTCCTCTCTTGCTTCCATTTCAGCTAATTCTAATGGTGGCAATCGTTCTGAAACTCACTCAGTTTGTAGACAAATGTTTCTCTACGTTTGCCTAGACTTTGAATGAAATGCCTTTGCTCCTTCTTTCTGTTCTAACTGTGAGTCAACTACAGACCAGAAAGGAAAGAGGGCTGTTAGCATGTAACAAGAAAAAGGGGAAGAAGGAAAATGATAGGTTTTGATAAGAAAATAGAATTTGACATTTTCTTCTACTGGAGTTTACTAATCTTTCTTTTGATAGTTTCTCAAAGAAATGGACTTCATTTTCCTTACCCCAAACCACATATTTACCTTTTCTTTAAAAAGAAAAATGGCTGCTATTTGATAGTGATCAGTATTTCATTTCACTTGGCATGGCACAGGAAAAAATGAGGGGTCACATAAACAAATAGTACCCCATTGAGTTTCTATAAAAGACTACAATGTGACCATAGCTGCATAGTTCTGTCCATATCTCCAGAGATTAAGGGCATCACAATATAGATGGTGAAGGCCTAAATGGGCCCTGGGAACTAAGAGAGGTGCTCTTCACAGAAAAGAAACAGTGACAAACTCAAGTGAGGTGGTATGTTGACAGAATGTCACAGAAAGTGGCATAGACAGCATAGTGGAGAAAATATGGCCTTCACCCAGAAAAAAAAAAATCTTTCCTCAATGTGATATTTCCTGGCTAAGGTATCTCTAACAATAGATAAACCAGGGAAAGATACACATATCTATATAAGTTTTGTGTGGCAAAGGAATCTTCAGGAATGAAGATGCAAAGATCTAGAAGCCTGTAAAACTTATGATTAGATTTGATATAAAATGGTCAGTTAGTTGTACAGAGATATGATATCATGGCACATGATAATTATCCGTGATGTGAAGATTTAGAAAGACCTCTAGATTCTTCTTTGGGTCCATTCTTCAGAGATTATGGCATTTCTATTTTCCAGATAGCACACTACTGGGGTGGCTGTAAGACTGGCAGCCAGGTAGGCTAGGTGAGTAGGGAAAATTATACACCATGTGATTGTGTGTGCCGAGGAGCTAGGTACTGAATGGGAAAATAAGTTTCTTCAAGACTCCATTGTGTAGTCTCTGATAGGATGTTCTATTTCCCTTAATTGCTCTCTCATTTCAAGGCTGATCACGTCCCATCCCTATGATTTGTAGACTCTCCTAACAAAGCTCATTCTACCATTTCTCTTTGTCATAACACATACTTAGGATATAACATTCAAGTTTGAGTGTATGCCAGTCTGTGGAAGTGAAACACTATTAAGTAGAGAAAACTTTATCCAGAGGAATCCTATCTATAGATGCAGATGAATGTATACAAAAAGCTTAAAACATCTAACTGCATCCTTGGCTCAGCTGCTTCTTAGGCTCTGACCTGCCTGGTGTTATAGGTTATATTTCTTCCACTACTTCACACTCACTCTGGAACAGTAACTCAAGGTTCACATTTACAGGCAAATTTCAAGCATTTTTCAACTTAAAATGCTGTCTGTATGTATATGTGTGCATTAAAAATATTTAACATGTTCAAAACTATGACTTTCTCATTAGCATTTTTTCTTTCCTTTTGGAGGAGATTTGGCCACTGAAAGTTTCTGCGTGCTGTCTCTATTTACATTTCTCCCTTAAGCCCTGTGATTTTTATTGTGTAATTTTTGCATTGCATGGTTGTTTCGAAGAACATACCAAGTCATATTTTATCCATACTTGTTGGATTCCCCAGTGCTTGAGAATCAAACATGGTACAGATCAATGAAATCCCAACTGAAGACTTGAGATGTGACTACAACCCACAGATCATCCATAATGTAGGATTTTACCCAAATTTATGAGACATGGAGTAAAAAATGTTTAATTCTAAGATAACATTGTAATCTCTAAAAATTGTATTAAACAAAATTGAAAGGAGACAGAAGAAATGAGTAAGAGGCAGGCAAGAAATTTGATAATCTACCTTCAAAGTCTACACAAATGTGTATCTTATTGACAGAAATGCATTTATCTTTCTGGTTTGCCTGTTTTCTGAAAAAGATGCACACAGGTGAACACTTTTCCTTTTCTATATGGTCAGATCATAGCAAGGGAACCTCATACTCATCTACAGGTTAAGCAATGAAGCACCTCAGCTAACCACTACTTAACTATCTCATCAGTGATTGGTTCACATGTGGTTATGTGACAAAATTCCAGCCAATAAGATACAAGAAAAAAATGCTTTGATGTCTGGTACTTGTAAGTAATCTCAGCAATTAGAAGGTAGAGACAGGAAGATCAGAAGTTCAAAGTCACCCTGGGCCATAGAAGAATCTGCCTCAAACAAAACAAAAACCAACAAGTGAATAAATGAAAACAAAACCCAATCATAAACCCTCCATAGACAGTTCCCACATCTTCCCCTAACTGCCTTCTTTATTTTTCTAGAGCTCTATCTTTACATAATTTAACAAGTCATTTTTCATTATCTTTCTCTTGAGACCAGGATTTTTCATTTTAAATAGTTGATTAATTTTGGGTTTTGAGACATGGACTTACTCTGTAGCTCAGACTGTCCTAGAACTTACATATAGTCCAGTTTAGCCTCAACCTCATGCCAAGCCTCCTGCCACAGGTGTTCTCAAGTGCTCTTATAAGAAGCATGAATCACTGTGCAAGTCATAATGTTTTAAAAACGAGGTTGGTAAAATGGTTCAGTGGGGAAAGTTATGTGAGACTCTCTTCTGTTGTCGTTTGACCACTACATGCACCCAAAATGCCTTGCATGTCCCCACATATATATATATATATATATATATATATATATATATATATACATAAATGAAATGTTATCATGGACCTAGATTTCTCTGCTGTTAAGCCTTATGTTCCCTTAATCAAGTTGCCCTCCTTGTGAGATAGATTCCATGCTCTCCCACACACATTGGATTAGGATAACATTCCCCCTTAAGGTCCTCTTTTGTAGGCAAGCAAATGTTTCCAAAGACCAAAGCAAAATTTCTTCCATATCTCATTGGCCTCCATGGGCTAATATGCACATACCCACACTGACACACTCACGTAAATTACATAAATCTTTTTAAAATGCAACTATAATGTGGCCTGGTTTTTAATGCAAGGACATGTAAAAAGACTGTTTATGGGAACACTTAGTTTGCATCAGTTATAATGTTGAACATTTCTTAAATCATCAAAATCACAATCTAAGGAAATAGATAATAGCTCCCCATGTAAGGAAAATAAAGTTTGAAAAATGTAGGTAATATACTTTGTGCCCGATAGCTAGAAAAGAATTGAGGTGGTAAGTGACCCACTTTTATCTTGTTTGAATATCAGTATTCTGTGACACCCTGCCAGGGTGTGTATGTGTGTGTTCCATAACAAATTGTTTAAAAATTAAGTAAATATACATAAGGACCATTTCTTAATAAAACACTAGATAAACAAATAGCCAACAGACATGTAAAGCCCTCATTAAACTCATGGTTAATAAAAATGAAGTGAAATTAAAATGTTTTGTTTATTTTATTCTAATATATAACCCTTAAGCAGAAATACCCATAACATATTACTAAATATTATCATTTAATGTACAAAGATTTATGTGCACCACAGTACTAAATATAATAGCACAAATGACTCAGTTAAATAAATCATGTATAATATAATGATGGAGTATTATGTAGTCATTAAAATGATTTAAAAATTATTTGTGAGGCATGAAAGTGATGAGTATATTATTACAAGAAAAATACAGGTTTTCACATAGCATGTACAATAGAATTCCAATAGTATGTCAACAAGAACAAAGCCTCTTTGCATATGTCTTGATTTGAATATTAAAATTCTGGAAGTCAACTTTAATAATAATAATTATCCCTGCATAGAAAGATCGTGGATGATAATTTTCCATTTATGTATTTTAAGACCAAATCAGATTATCAATCAGTACTCTAAAATTTAGTGACTTTAAACCATAGTGATTTATCATTCTGTAAACCAACTGTATGGGCTATTGTGCTAGAATTGCTTGGGATCACTCAGACATCTGTCACCTGGAGGCTAACCTGAAGCTGGAAGTTCTGAGACAGCCTCACTCATACCTGAAAGTAGACAGTGACTGTTGCTTAGGAAACTTCAAAAAATTCTACACACTAGAAAAGAAAACTCAGTTTCTTTTCAAAATGACTCAGGGATCAAAACAGACACCCTAAGACCTAGTGCTAAGGCATAGAAAGTATGGAGTGATAAACTAATGTGGGCCCAGCTGGAAATCCATACCCTAAGAGGGAGCTCGACTCTGAGGGCCAGGACTCAGAGTTAGGATACCCCAGAAACATGTAGTAGAACCAAAATGAATGGAAAAAAGTCAATGAATCCTAATGATATTCTGCTATTCTCATAGATTGGGCCCTAGCCCAACTGTCATCAGAGAGGCTTCACTTAGCAACTAATAGAAACAGATGCAGCACTGCCAACATTCAGCAGAGCTCAGAGAATCCTATGGAAGGAGAGAAATGACTTTACCAACCAAAGGAGTCAAGGACATCACCAGAAAACCTACAGAACCAACTGACCTGGACTCATAGGGGCTCACAGAGACTTTACCAACAACCAAGGAGCATTATGGGATTGACCGAGGTATTCTTCAAATATGTTATTGTTGTGCAATGTGGTCTTCTTGTGAGACTCTTAACAATGAGAGTAGAGGCTGTCTGTGATTCTGATGCCTGCTTTTGGAACACCTTCCTCTTACCAGATTACCTCATCCAGCCTTAATATAAGAGGAGGAGACTAGTCTCATTTTAACTTGATATACTGTGGCAGGCTGATATCCACAGGATGACTGCCTATATCTGAAGGAAAACAATGGCGGAGGGGGGGGATTAAGGGGAGGGGAGGGAAGGGAAATTTTTGTCTAGCTTCTAGACCATTTTAGCATCATTTTTTTTATTCTGTTCTATTGGTCAAAGGAATCCCTAAGACAGCACAGACTTAAGAGAAGAAGAAACTCTCTCTCTCTGGAAGAATAATAATGTGGCATGAGAACCATTATTTTAATGCTCTGAGTAAACTAGCAATCGTATAACAATAACTATAGTAAATTATTAACTACTTTTATCTCAGTGCAGAAGGCCTTCTCAGGATCCCCATTTGAACCTAAATTAGATCCCTCTTTAGATCTGTCTGGAATTTTCAGGGGACTGCCTACATGACTCTATTAGGACTTTATTTTGTACAGTGGTTCATTACTGTATTATTTCAGTTTATTATAAGAACCAGGATCATCATCCCAGTGACATAATACGTACATAGTCTGTTAGTATCTGGGGAGGCATTTCTTCAGTGGATGGAGTGTCTTATATGTAGATTACCTTAGAGACACATGCCTCAGTCCAAATGTAATAAGAACAAGAAAGAAACAGAGCTATTTTAGTTATTTTTAAATGAATCCCATGATGTTGATAATGTAGCTGGTAACCATGGCAGCGTTGATCTCCATGTTTTGTTTGTCAGCCTTCTCCCTTGGTGGAGATGGAAGAGCCTGTTCCTGAGAACATCAGCAGGGCTAGTCAGCATCTTCCAAATACACTGGGATCAGTTTCTGAGCAGTAGAAACTGTGGTACTATGTAATTGTATCATGGAGTTCTGTAACTGACTATAGAACTATAGCTTTGATCTTGGAAGAATTGTGGGAAGGTATCCCCAATTGTTGTGGAAAATTATTTTAAGGTGTTACAATTGTTTGGTCTGTAAACATTTGTTTTAAAAATGCAAAGATGTGTTGCATTCTTTTATGTTGCATTTGTTTAACTTTTTGAAGCTGTGTTACTTTGCCTGTCTAAAATGCCTGATGGCCTAATAAAGAACTGAATGGCCAATAGTGAGTCAGGAGAAAGGATAGGCAGAGCTGGCAGGCAGAGAAAATAAATAGAAGGAGAATTCTGGGAAGACAAGAAGAAATGAGAAAAGGAAGGAGAAAGAGCAATATAAAAGAAGGAGAGAAAGATGCTAGGGACCAGTCACCCAGCCCCTCAGCCATCCATAGAGTAAGAGTCAAAGTAAGGCATATAGAAATACAGAAATATAAAAGCCCAGGGGTAAAAGGTAAATCAGATATTTTAAGTTAAGAAAAGATGGCTAGAAACAAGCCAACATAAGGCCAGGCATTTATAAACAAAAATAAGCCTCCACCCATGTGTGACTTATTTGGGAGCTGGGTGTTGGGTCCCCCCAAAAGAGCAAAGAGTAGAAAGAGTGAAGAATAAAAAAGCACAACAACACCCAGTGCCATTGAAGAAAGGAGACAGTGGGAGAGCTACTGAAGAAATTTAAGAAACAATACACAAATAATAATGGAATCATCAAGGTGGGAAAATCACATAGATCTGGAGTCCATAGAAGATTCTAATTTTGATATGTCTAGCACTAGACTTATGGGTCCTAATATACCCTTCCTGGGTAATCCAGGCATTCAAACAACTTTTGGAAATTAGGGTACAAATAGAGGATATCCTGAGGCTCAAACCAGTTTTGAAAAATATTGGAAAGAGGCTGATTTTTCTCTCATGACCAGATTGTTCCAAGATACTGCTGTGAGCTGGGTAGCATGGGATATATTTACTGACTCATTTTGCACATGTAGCGCAACAATATGAGTTAAATACAATTCTCTGGGTTCTAGTCACCATTAACATCACTTTTCACCCAGGAAAATCTATTGTGTCTTTCCAAATCTGACTTATAAGATGACTCTGGCAATATCACCTTTGGTAAAGTGAGGATGGCCTATAACTGGGTTGCCTTAGCAACAAATAGGATTGAGCATTAACAATTGAATCCAGATGGTCATTATAGACAGACAAGAAAACAATCTCTGCTCACTTTGGAATGTGCCCACCATTTAGTAGCATACCAGCATACAGCAGGGTCTTAAAGCCTGCTATGTTTCCTCTATCTCAAGTCAGAGCCATAGGCATAGTATGTCCAGGGTTGGAGCACATGGCTCTCTTTATTGAAGAGACTACAGAGTAGAACAGATAACTGCCATGGTAGGCAAAATCTGGTTTTGATTTAGGGATATTACTCAGACCATAAGGGACTCCTATATGCCCCCCCCCTTAGTAAGCATGGATCCAGGCACGTTTGATTGATTCATTCATCTATTCAAATACTTTTTTTTTTTTTTTTTAATCAAAGAGTTCTCTTTTCCTGGGCCTGTGCAAGATTCGAAGGATACAATTATGACTGCTACAATTTCTGCCCTGGAGGTGTTCTGCCAGGAGAGCAGATGGTATTTAAATCCCTGCTGTGTTTGAGAGGGATTTCAGAAAGATATTCACAAGATGTGAAGGCTAGATGATGACAGGACTACCCTGTTCAGAGTGAGCCAAAGAGTGCATCAAGGGACCAAATATTATTGGATAAGAGATACTGGGCAAGGCAGAAAGACTGTAGAATAGGGTATTCTTATGAAGAAATGGTGTTTACAAGGACCACAGCTAGATGCTTATGGTATATTAAGGATATGGCAAGGATGCTGAAATAATCTAGGATGGAAACAGAAAAAAGAAAACATTGAAAGTTTGGGCCAGAGAGAAGTGAACTACTGAGGAATTTGACCAGGTAGAGTGGTATAGATGGAATGCATTTCTGAGTAAGTTCATAGCAATTCTACTAGGCTATTCCTGTAGTTGAGGCAATGTTTAGTTGGGTTTTGAACAGATGAAGCTGTAAGTGATATTTGACAAGGAGGTGGATGTAGGATGTGAGGAATATGGTAAAGCCAAAGAAAACTCACTTCCCCCTCCCCACTTTCTGGCTCAGGAGTATAGTGTCTACTTTTTACCAGGACAGGAATCTAAGAGCAGAAGTAGTTTAGAAAAGCAGATTGGTTGACTCATGATTCAAACTAAAATTACTCAAATATGAATGTTAAAATACTACGTAAATCAAACTTTATTTAAAAACACTACCAGACTCGGTATTTTAATGTATCGTGGGTTTAATTTCTCAGGAAGTTAATAATTTCTTCATTTGTGCCTACCATCACTTCTGAATATCCTCTGATAGAAAAATATATAAGAAAGTTAAGCAGAATCAAGCCAATACTTTATATAAACTTTGGCAGCATAGTAGGGAGCCAGATAAGTGGAGAAAGCAGCAAGAATGTTATACATTCATAATTGTATGTAGTTTTCTACTGTTTATGACTAATCCCTTTACTGTAATAGTGACCATGTTAAGAGATACGTTATTTCTCAACTATGCTTCATAGGTAAGAGAACCATATGCATGTGTGCACACACACAGATAATACAAAGGCAGCCAGTGAAAATTAGTTGAATCAAATACTACATAGGAACTTAGACAAGTCTCATCAAGCCTTAACAATTTTGAGAACAGCAAGTTAGTAATATACTACCATTGTGGGGCTTACATGCTATAATGCACATCCCCAGCCTTGCCTTGAAGACAGCAGATTAGGAACCCAGCCAACATAGCTGTCACTGTCACTGTCACAGCTTGTGAACACATGCCTTGTCTTGGGACATCCATATCCTTTGTCCTGGGAATATGGAACTGGGCTAATCTCATTTTAAATTGGCAAGGGCTGGTTATAAGATCATGGGATATAGAATGGCACATTATTCCAGGAAATGGACACATGGAGTAGAAGACAGTAAAGAGAACCAAGGACTGAATGAAATGGGAATAGAGAGAAGACAGAGGGTCCATTAAGGTGAGGCAGTAAACCAGTGTCCCAGTTCCTTGTGTTAATGCTGGTTATTCCCATAGCCTCTCTGGTTTGACACTGGTGAGCTATCCCTATGCTTTCCAGCAAATTTTGTCTCTTGATTAAGCCAGGTAGAGTATTATTTACAACCATTCATGTCTTGGCTAAAACAGATGAGTGTCTATTTTCAGATAATTGGGCTCAAGAGGCAAGAGGAAAGCATGCAACCAACATATTTGTGAAAAACGCAAAGATTTACATGCTCATTTTCAGAAAGATAACCTATTTGCCTCTGGAAGACAGAGCAGTACAAACAGAAAAAAAAAAAAAAAAAAGGAAACTTAGAGCAAAAGCCAAAGACTCTAGCATCAACCCAGTTCAGAGCAGGATCTAGTCTGACCCATTGACCTATATCCAATTATATATGGCATTTATAAAGTGGTAGGGTTCAAGCACAGAAGAAGAAAGGGAACTCACAAATCTGGTTTCTAACAATGCAAACACGGTAGCGAAGTATGTTGTGGGTTATAAGACATTTAATCTTAGAAACCTAAGTGTTTTCTCATCATCTATTACCAATGATGCCTATGTGCCTGTGCTTTGGCTTAAGAGGGTGGTGTGTGTGTGTGTGTGTGTGTGTGTGTGTGTGTGTGTGTGTGTGTGAGTTTCTCTATTGACTCATACAAGTGTTGATATTAGAAAGATGACTTGATTATCTGAGTCCACGGATAATGGACATACTTAGCTATAACCATGCTACAATGTTTGTCTCATTATTAAGTACATAGTACAGAATTTAGGAAATATATCTTAGAAGAAGTTAAAGTCTTAGTTTAATTACCCAGGGTGGCCATCTGTATATTCTCCTATGTTATTTACTCTTCTCTCTTAGTGCTTACTGCTCATTACTACATAATTTCTGTCACCCAGGACACAAAGTTTTTTTCTATTTTCACAATTTTAAGTTATAAAATTTTTGTTTTATAAGAAAGTGTGTTTTAACAACTTGACTTTAAACATTCCAGGGTGCCACAGATACACATTTTTCTCAAGAGCTTCATGGACAGGTGTCATACTAAGAACAAATGGGTTCTAGGTTTCATGGTTTGTAGTTGAAGGTTTGGAAGACATATAGGATGAAGACACTTAGCATCATGGTTTAATTTTAGTGTTAGAGAAATCAGTTTATTTTTATGAAAACTTTAAGACTCTGTGTCTCCAGCCGGCCCCCATCAGTGTGCAAACTAAGTGATACCTTGGGGCTAGAGGGATCAATACTTGTCTAGTGCCTACACCAATACCAAACTTTGTGCACCCTTTGAATGGGAGTCCACCACTTCATCACTCTAAAGCCACTTGGGCTTCTATGTCAATATCAAAACTCACTTTGGATCTCCATCCTGATCTCTAGATTAACAGGGACTCTGGTTTCATGTGAGCTATTCTTGCCACATTCAAATTTAGTGCTATTCTCTACCCAACTTTACAAATAGATAGCAACTAGACATTCACTAATTGTAGTGCTTCTGTGTACACAGGTGTACAAAGCTTTTCCTTCAGCCATGGCCATGTGCATGATTTGTGGCTACTGGGACAAAGGTATAAATAATCACATGACTTCTACCTTGGTTCAAAGTACACATATAGGATCTGTCACTCTTTCTCACTTATTGATGCCATGTTAGACTGGGATTCTCTAGGAAATGATAAGATGCCAGAAAGAAAAAAACTCAGGTCCTTGCTTGGCTGAGTGAAGAGCTAACATCCACACACCCATCAACACTAAATCAACTGTCCTTAGAAAACAGGAACTATTTCTGTTGTTACTTCATTTGGGGTCTATGTCAAATGTGCTAAGCTTACAGTTTCAGAGAAAACTAATTTGACCATAGTGAACTTACTTGAAGAATGTGGCTTGTTGGCAAATTTGATGTATGTTCTTTTATTTATTTATTTCTTCCGGCCCTCCGTGTCCAACTTTGTAAAATACCAAATCTCTTCTATATCACTTGAAGAATTTCTCTAGACCAGAGGTTCTCAACCTGTGGGTGATGACCCCATTGGGGGATTAAACAACCCTTTCTCAGGGTGACCTAAGACTATTGGAAAACATAGCATGATTTTTACAGTATGATTCATTGCAGTAGCAAAATTAAAATCATGAAATAGCATCAAAATCATCATGAGGAACTGTATTAAAGGGCTGCAGTATTAGGAAGGTTGAGAATCATTGCTCTAGACCTAACAGTTCTTTATATGAAGGAGAAAAAAATATGACAAGAAATTCCAACCATGAGGGATGAAGAATACACTTGTAATTTGATACAGGAATTTTGTTTATGTTTTGGCCTGATGTCCAATGGAGTCAAGCATTGATTTGTGAGGCAGGGTTCACATTCAGCTGGTCAGAACAGATCATAGAGTTCTCTGGCCAACTGGAGAAAGAGAGGCCCCTGGGAAGGAGGCAGAACAGAAGGTTACGCAGACCTTTTCTAGCCCAGAAGTGAACAGTGCCAGAGTGTTCCATGGTCATTTGTGATTATCTCAGGTTTTTATCTTCAATATTTGTTCTCAAATTTCATTTTATAGAAATCAGTAAAAGAAATCACACTAGTAATTGATAATTTGGATAATATATGTAAGAAAACAAAAACCAAAATTACTGAAAATATAAAGAGAACTTAGTAAATACAACTAGGGCATGAGATTTTAATCTTCTTAATAATTAAAAAATTAGTTTTGTTCTTTGCAGATGAAATAAAAATGAACACGTGTATAAATAGTGTTTTCAACATGAAATGCTCCCATGGTTCATGTGTTGGAATGCTTAGTCCCCTGCTGATGGCACTGTTTGCTGATCCACTGTTTGGATCCTTTGGAAGATGGACCCTTGCTAGAGGAAGTGAGTAACAGAAGGTGTCATCGTTTGGATTTTATAGCCTGTTCCCGCTTCCTGTCCATCTTCTGCCTCTAGAGTGTGGAAAGAATGTGAAGAGCCAGTAGGGGTGAAGGATCTAATTTGGTACCTGCTTGAAACTCCGATGCTCAATAAGGTATCAGAGTGTTATCTTCAGCAACAGGGCTTAACCATCAGTTTGTGGAGAGCAACCAGCAGTCTTGGCAATAGCCTGAGTTGTCTGGGGGGGGTTCCATGGGGCACTTTTAGCCAACAACTTAATTGCATGTAACCCATTTCTGACACTTGTTATTTCTTTTGGTGATGAAAGATGTCTAGTTGGGAAATTATCTTCCTTGTTATTTGGTGACTTCATTCTGATTTCTTCCACATATGTATATATTTTAACAAGTTTCAACAGTAGCAGGCTTCCATATGACCCATCAAATGTAACAGTGTTAATTATCACTCCCTGTAGCCCCTCCTTTTCCCCCTCTTCCAGAATATATTGTATGAAAAGAAGAAGGTTTTAGATAAAAACATAAACTGCAGATTTCTAGTGAAGAAGGCCTAGGAGTTTTTAGAGGGACATGGGTACCAGAGATGAGTGTAGTGTGTGTGTGTGTGTGTGTGTGTGTGTGTGTGTGTGTGTGTGTGTGTGTGTGTGTATTCAATGAACAATTAGAAATGTGGATTGAGAAAAATGCAGTGTCTTATTTGGTATAATGACCAGAAGGAGAAGACAATGAAAGAGGAGGAGAAGGAGTAAGAGGTAAAATACTACCATGGTTTCCCTGTCTACTGTCATGTCTTATCCTCCATGATTGTCTGTTTCCCTATGGAACTAAGGTAAAAATATCCTTTCTCTCCTAATTTGCTTTTTTCAGAGTAGTTTGTCATGACAATGAATAAGTAACTAAGGCAGAGATCACAGAATAAAACCACATACATGCAACAAAGCATCATGTAGGTGCACAATGGCTATATTAATTGAATGTATAATGAACTGAGTACCTTCATATACACTTTATGTGTGTTTCTCTCTCTCTCTCTCTCTCTCTCTCTCTCTCTCTCTCTCTCTGTGTGTGTGTGTGTGTGTGTGTGTGTGTGTGTGCTCACACACATGAATGCATGGGCACACATGAGCTTAAATCTCTCATTTCCTGAATAAGAAAGAAATGGTAATGCAATCTGTTACAGGAACAATTTTACAGCTCACATTTTTAATCCCCCCATGATCATATTAAAAGGCATCATTTTTTCATCTTATTTATTTACTTAATTTTTCAGATTAGGCTCCAAGAGAATGCACTGCTGGTAAGTGAGCTTTGCATACAAACATTGGCTATGGACATAAACACATTGTGACTTCCTCACATATGTGCCCAGTGCTGGCTTTGAACTCCTTACTCTCTTGCCTCTATACCCCAAAAGCTAAGATTACAGGAATGTGCCATAAAACCTGGCTCAAATTTTCCTTAACAAATAGAAAGGCATCTTTTTCCTGTATTTGCATTTGATGACATGAGATTTCTCAAGATAATGGCCCCATCAGTAATTGAATTGTCAATCTTGGTATTTCAGATGACCACAGTTAGGACACTGAACAGTTACAGTGTGGTGATATGCATATACACATTTTTCTTTCTGGACTCTCCTGTGAGTGTATCTTGTCTGCTGTAACTGTGCCTATGATTAGTAAGACAGACAGTGATGTTTCTGTGGTGTCCTTTTATGATAACAGAGCCCATCTTGCATTTATTGTCTTTGCTTAGAACTCAGAGGCTTGGTGCCTAGAAAGGCATCTTTTAATTTTTTTGTACTTAAAGATCCTTTATTTAAGTACACAGACCCTAGATCGTTCAGGATATGCAGGTGGAAACGCTGAACTATTTAATAAGGAATATAGAAAATGAGGAGAGATTTTCATGACCAAAGATCTAGGATCAGCAATAGATAAATCCAGAGCAATGTGATCCAAGCATCTCAACTTTACATATTAAGGAAAAATAAGAAAACAAATAAAATCTGGAGCCTACACAAACTGAAAATAAAATAATGACACAGAAATAATATAGAGGCAAATAAAACATAAAGTTGGCCTTTGAGGAAAAAAAAATAAATGCACCTTTGCCAAAACAAATAAAGAGGAAAAGTGTAACATGAAATATTAAAAAGAAAAGGACAATGCAACCACAAGTAGGAAAGAGATTAAATGCATTTATAATTTTAAAGAGACATTTTAAATATAATTTTTATTTAAATTAGAAACTAGCTTGTTTTACATATTAACACCAGTTACCATACCCTCCTGTCCTCCCCTGCTCCTCCCACAAACCCCCATCCCATCCCATCCCATCCCATTTTTACTTACCAGGGAGAGTGAGGCCCTCCATGGGGAGTATTCAAAGTCTGTCATATCATTTGGAGCAGGGGCCAGACCCTCCCTCATGTGTCTAGGCTGAGGGAGTATCCTTCTATGTGGAATGGGCTCCCAAAGTCCATTCGTATACTAGGGATACATACTGATCCACTACCAGAGGCCCCATAGACTGCACAGTCCTCCCAACTAACACCTACATTCAGGGTGTCTGTGAAAGTCCTATGCTGGTTTCCCAGCTATCAGACTGGAGTCCATGAGCTCCCCCTTGTTTAGGTCAACAGTTTCTATGTGTTTCTAAAGCCTGGTCTTGACCCCTTTGCTCATCACTCCTCCCTTTCTGAACTGGATTCTAAGAGATCGGCTCATTGTTTAGCTGTGGGTGTCTGCTTCTGCTTCCATCAGCTACTGGATGAAAGCTATAGGATGGCATATAAGGTATTCATAAATCTTATTATCAGGGAAGGGCATTTAAAGTATACTCCTTACTATTGCTTAGATTGTCAGTTGGGGTCATCCTTGTAGATCTCTGGACATTTCCCTAGTTCCAGAGAAGACTGTGTCAGGGAAAGAACAGAGGAAAGCAAGAAAAGAGATACCATAATGGATGGAGCCATTACAGGTTTAAAGAGATCTTTTATGTATGACACCACAACAACAGATTTGGAAATTAGAGTATAACGCTTTCCTTAAGACAAACAAGAAATAAGTAAAATTTAACCAAGAAGATGAAAACCATAGAATGGTTTATTGAAATAACTTTTATAAAAGCTCCATCAAATCTATACTCTGTTTTTCCAACTGGCTTGACATGTATCATTTTAAAAAAAGTAACTCTAATTATTGGTAGGTGGATAATGTGTAAATCCTCTCAGACCATTTAAAATAAGCTTCTTCATTCATTTATGCATCCAAGATGATATTAATGCCAAGATATGACACAAACAAAACAAAAAAATCAGATGAAAGATCAATTCTGTTTATGGAACAGATGGAAAATATTAAACAAACAGCCTCAGTCAGTACATCAAAGGGATAAACCATGACTAAGTGAGAATTACTCCAGGAATGATTCGCAATCAGCAAATATATTAAGGCAATTGTATTACAACCAGAGAGTAATGAGCAAAGCCATAGAGTTGAATCAGTAGATATTGGAATGACATGCCACTGAGCCACCCTCTTTCATCATTCTGGTAACCGATGCCAAAGCTTTTGTCTGGGAATGTACCTGTCCCTCTCCTCTTAGCAAATATAGATAACAAGGCACTCTTCCAAACTTTAGGGGAGGGTTGGTGATCTACATAGGAGCCAACCAGCATATTATAATCCTGGTTACAAGGCATTTTGTATTCAAGGATGAGTGCAGGACAGAGTTAGGGTGAGTGAAATGCAATGCCATTTTTTTCAGGAATCATAAGAACATCTTTATCTCTCTCTACCACTGGATTTGAAATGAGTTTCATGGGTTTTAGAACTGCTGCAGTCCCTCAGGTGGCTGCAGTGACAGTCTACAAGAGTTACCACATCCTGATGATATAGTTTGAGACCTTCTATCAAGTTGGCCTTCAGCCAACATGTTCCACATAAAAGCCTAAGCCAATTTGAGTTAAGATGTCTTGGTTATTTGTCAAAGAAGTCTTCTTTGATTTGTTTGGCAAGATATACTTGATAAAATCCAGTAAAGACACTTAATGAAAACTTTAAAATAGGAATTGATGGGCACTGAGGATAAAAAATGCTTTAAAAAATCTTCAGTAAATGTCATGTTAAGGTGTAAAATATTGAAGCTATCTGTTTTAAGATTATGCATAAGACAGGCATGAGTGGCCATCATTTCTACTTCTATTTGGTATTACTTTGGTGGCTTAAACAAGTGCTTAAAGCAATAAGTAAAATACTCAGGGAAATACTACAATAACAGAATAGACATATGGCGAATGTATTGGCAAATGGTGTGATTATAAACTTAGAATATTGAGACAACTTATAAAATTATTGAAATTTATATAGAAATTGTTTATTTGACTAGAATTGATGTAAACAGAAGATCAATAACAATATTTCAAAATAAGAATCAGAATTGCAACACCCCCCATTGGATCCTGAAATCTACATGTCCCACTTGGTTCCCAAATGTACCCATCCCTGGAGACCTGAGCATACCTGCATAGGACTAAACTAGGCCCTTTAAATGCGGGTGAGAGTTGGGTGACATGGGAAGTCTGTGGGACCATTGTCAGTGGGACCAGGACACATCCCCAGTGCTTAAACTAGCTTTTTGGAGCCCGTTTGCTTTGGAGAATTACCTTGCTCAGCCTAGACATAGATGAGAGGGTCTTGGTCCTGCTTAGTTGACTCCCCATGGGAAGCCTTACCCTCTCTGAGGAGTGGATGGGGGGATGGGGTAGGGGGGAAGTGGAGGGAGAAGGAGAAGGGGAAGGGAGAGAAAACTGAAATATGCCATCATAGAGCCCTCATCTAGTAGCTGATGGAAACAGAAACAGACACCCACAGCTTAACACTGAGCCAAACTCCTGGAATCCAGTTGCAGAGAGGGAGAAGTGATAAGAAAATGAGTCAATACCAAGCTACAGAAACTCACAGAGACAGCTGACCTGAACAAGGGGAAGCTCATAGACCCCAGACTGATAGCTGGGAAACCAGCATTGTATTGACTCAGACCCCCTGAATATGGGTCTCAATTAGAAGGCCTGGGAAATTTAAGGGACTTCTGACAGTGGAACCAGGATATATCCCTAGTGTATGAAAGGATTTTGGGAGCATATTCCCCATGGAGGGATACTCCCTTAGCCTAGAGGCAGGAGGGAGGGCCTATACCCTACTCCAAATGACTTGACAGATTTTGTTTTGTTGATCCCTCCTGGAAGGCATTACCCTCCCTTGGAGTGGGGGGGGATGGGATGGGAGAGGGGGTTGGGAACATGGAAGGGAGGGAGAAATGGGATCAATATGTAAAATAAGAAAAAAATATATGAAATGAAAAAAAGAATAAGAAATCCTCACACATTTGAATGAAAAGATTTAATATTGTAAATATATCAATATTTCCAATATTTCTTATTTATGCAAGCCAATACTTGCACAAATAAGAATTCAGAATCTTCATAACTTTCATCCATAACATTAACTTCCAAGTGCCTTTAAAGTCTATGTTGAAGAGTATATGTGTAAAACTGCCCAGAAAGCTATGAAAAAAAGGTAGACATACCATTCCTCTTTAAAGTGACAATAAAAGTGTATCATTAACACAGAATAGAAATTTCAGGATTCTATGACTACATAGCAAGTGACTCAGTGGAACCTATGGGCATTTTTATTTGAGGAAGATTTATTAATATATAAGGTGATGTTTTCTTGAGATGCTTAAGACAAAATAAGTATTTTGATAGTTAGAAAATTATTAAATCTATGTATGTAATCTTGAAGGTATAAAAGTAAGAAATGACCCCTTCCTTTCAATGGGAGACTGGGCCCTGTGTGTTAGATGTATCCTGAAATCCTTGTTTTGTGTTAAGAATATATTTTCTGTTGGGGGTCCTTTGGCAGTGGCACCAGGACCTATCCTAGGTGCATGAATTGGCTTCTTGGAGCCCATTCCCTATGGTGGGATACCTTGCTTAGCTTTGATATGGGGGAGGGGCTTAGTCCTGCCCTTACTTGGCCAGACTTTGATGGCTCTCCAAAGAAGAAAGGAAGGCCTTACCACCACCCCCTTTAAGAGTGGATAAGGGTGGGAAGGGTGAGAAGTGAGGGCAGGAGAAGTGGAAGGAGAGGGAACTGGGGTTGCTATGCAAAATGAAAGGTCATTTTTTAAATAAATAGAAGAACATTATTTACTACATATATATCAAGTGATTATAGTACTGAAACCAGTAACAGAGTTAGGGATGTGACTCGGGTGTATGATAATTGCTTAAATTCACAAGACCCTTGGTTTGATCACTAAAACACAGAGTAGATATTATTAAGATCAACTGACCTTTAAATGGAATTATGACAGAATAAGTAAAAAGAAGGTCTGTGTGGTCACCTCCATCTACCTTGCTGCTGCAGCCTATAACTGGAAACTGGGTGATTGATAAGCGATACAAATGCATGTCCTCCTAGGAGAAGACCCTGGGAAGCCCATGATGTAGGTGGTGTGCTTTGGATGAGGTCTAGTCTTTCACTCCCTGCATGTCTCTTTTTGTTAAGTCATCTCATAAAAGCAGGAACACAAAATTCCTTCACATCACTTTCAGAATAACTGGTCTGACTCATAAGATAGCTCAGGACTTACCTTGAAGGTCCCATCCCTCAAGTGTTAGGTCAATGACTAAGTATCAACATTTGAGTATGAGAAGACCCATTCAGACAATACCACTGATAATTCTAGTAAATCTCTACTATCGTTGGTCTGAAATTGAACTATAACTGTACAATGAAGTGTTGAACTGAAATCTCGAGTTAAGGTCACATAAAAATATTACTTGTATACACTGAGGCTTTAGCAATTTCTTATAATATAAAGGCATTAAAAGTATGCTGGAAGTCATTTAACTGGAGAAATGAGATAAAAAATCTGAGACTGTGGAATCATTCAAGATATAACATATGCTTATATGAAAGTATCCTTATATAACATAGTAAAGTATGAAATGATGATACTGTCATTTTTAAAATTACAAAACTGTGGTAATATTTTATTTTGTTTCCTTATTTTGCTTAAGAATAAAACAGTAAAGGAAACAGAAGAAAACAAAGAATTCAAGTTAGAACATAATTGATTTCTTTATTTCAGTGTTTAGCATGGCCCAGGGATCAAAGCCGACCTTCCTTTATTTTTGTATAAGTAAAGTGTTATTAAAATGTGCTAACAAATTTTTCTTCTATTGTCTACAGATGCCATCATGATATTCCTACTTGGGTTTAAAGAAAAGATGTTTAATTTTATAAACAGACCAAAAAATATCTGATTGACACTGGTAAGTTTAGAAAAACAATTATAAAAGTTGGTGGTATAAGCTTTTAATCCCAGCACTTGGGAGGAGGCAGATCTCTGTGAGTTTAAGGCTAGCCTGGTCTACCAAAACAATACAAAGAAACCCTGTCTCAAAAAATAAAAGTTAAAACAAGCAAGTACAATCAAAATTTTATTCAAAGACTATTGCGGTTTAATAAGGGTCAGGATAAACAAATAGGCCGAATAGATGTTTATTAAGGGAGAAACAACTCACAACAGAGACAGATGAACACAGCTAAAACATAGTTAAAACTGGATGCTCCTCTCTCTGTGTCCCGCCAGAAAAAGCGTTCTCCGCCTCCGTCCGAGACCAAGCCCCACAGGTCACTTCTGCCCCTGGCTCCACCCCCCCAATGGGTGTGGTCAGTGCCACAGAAGCAGACACAGTGAATATACCAATACAATTTTCCTTTTAGTCTAAAGAAAAGATTTAAGCTTGTTACAAAACTATATACAAAACAGTGAATAAAAGTGTGCTCTAAGAAAAAGAAAATCGAGAACAAACATACCTAGTCCTAGGGTAAAGACATAAGGGAGTTTACAATAGAGTTGTCCTAAGTTGGAAAGCTTAAGTCTAGTACCTAATATATCTAACTAGGAAGAGAGACTAATACTTATGATAGTTTAATCTACAACCTCATCAATACCTGAGAAGGAAAATAATGATACTAGGGTAGAGAGGAAGTGCAGATGGGCAACTTCCAAAAGATTCAGCGAGGACAGAAACAGCAAGCTACCTGGACAGTCACCCAGGGTCTCACAGCAACGCTGGTACAGCCAGTTTTGGCTAAGGCCAGGAGTATTTGACAGACCACAACAAAAGAAGGGAGGTACAAAGGCTGTCTTTCCCTGACTTGGCAGGTTCAGCAGTCTTCTGTGTTTGTCTCCTGCAAGCACATAGGACTGCATGTCCAAATCAGTGGTCAAGGTTGAGGCATTTCCTTGCCCAAGATGCCATTAGCCGAAGCGAGGATGAACTCCAGAAGGAGCAACAACAGTGTCCAACATACTTTCTGGAAAGTGCACAGTGCTGTCAGGAGCAACAGTGTCTCATGTCAACGGAGTACTAATATAAAAACATTTAAATGCCATGTTCTGCAGGTCTATGAAGTGACTGAAGATTAAGCATCTATGTCTGACTAATCTCATAGGCAAAGGAAACATGGGGAGGATAATCTGTAATATTCAGGAACTTGGCTAAAAAACCTGAATAAAACTTCCTTGAGTAAAGCAAGGATAAATATCTAAACAATATAGTTTTCCTTGGTTAGAATTAAATATAAGTTACATATAGGACTTTAGACTCACAAAGATAGGATAGATGATATTTTCTTTAAGTCTTACAAAATGTTAATGGACTAAATATTGTTAACTGTGATTCTTATTTGATAACTGTTATATGATACATTTTGCTATGTTAAGGTTAAACCCCTTCTTTTATTTTAGACAGAAAAGAGGAGATGATGGGAAATGTTATTCTGTAAATACGTTTTTCATACTGGCTAATTAATAAAGCCCTGTTGGCCAATAGAAAAGGAAGATAGGAGGGACTAAGAAACTAGGAGGAAGGAGGAAGTAGTTGGGAGGAGTCAGGAGGTAGAGCATGGAGAAAGAAGATGCCGGCGGCAGCTCCCGGATAAGATAACCATGTGGAAATACTTAGATAAGTAGAAATGGGTTAATAATTAAGACAGAGCTAGCCAATAAACAATAATGGTAACTGGCCAACAGGATTGTATCAAATAGAGAGTCTCTGAGTGTTATTTGGGGCCTGCGCGCCAGACTAGCGGCAGGTGGGCTGGCGGAAAACAACAAGCTACAAAATACAGCAAAATAATAGTTTGTTCTAGAAATTTTAGAAAAGAATAACCATTATGTTTTATCCAAAAATGTAAGAAATATTGCCAAAAATGTACATTTTATTGCAAAAGAGTGATGATAAATTATTGCAAACATCTAAATCAAAACATTGATAGAAACAGTTTAACAAAATTATATTTAAGCAGGGTGAGAAAGGAAAAGTTATGAAAGAATAAATTAAAAGTAATATTCAAGGTTGTTTAAACAACAGAACATAGTAGCTAATAACTGACAAGATGGATATGGGTATAAAGTACAAGTAGTAATTGTGCTACATAAAAGCCCAGCATCAAAAATGTGGAAAGCAAAGCAGAGAACAGAAATCTCCAAAGCCACAATTCCATTGAAATTTGATAGAGAAAATTCTTATGTTTGAAAAGATCAGAGCAAAATTGTAAACCAATTGTAGCATATTAATTTTAGGTGACCTCAATGGTTGATGGTAAAATGTACATCTTTTCAAATGCACTGAGCAAAGTCACCAAGAGAAACCCTACTCAGTAGTACAGTTCTAATTTTATGAATCTAATGGGGGAAATGTGCTTTCAGCCTGCAATGTATTTAAACTAAAAACCAACAAAAGAGACACATCTGGAAAGTCTATCAGTATTTTAAGTTTTCATAGAAATGTTATTTAAAATCCATAGACCAAAGACAAAGCTACTAGGGAGATGACAACATAGAGGATCGTTTGGAAATGAAAATGCAGCCCATCTGACTATACTCAATATGGGATATAGGCAAAGTGGAATCTAAAGGAAAACAGAGTATAATACAAATATTGTGAAACTGAAACAAAACTGAGAGTTGGAGGAGTTATAATAGAGCTCTTGGGTAGCACATGCAAGGATCCAAATCTGAGAAGACAGAGACAGAAAGAGAGAGAGAGAGAGAGAGAGAGAGAGAGAGAGAGAGAGAGAGAGAGAGAGAGAGAGAGAGAGAGAGAGAGAGCGAGAGCAAGGGAGAGAAGACATCTATACTTATACGAAACTTTCAAGAAGTTTGAAAAATTAAAAAGGAGGCAAAGGGAAATAAATACAAAAGAACAGAAACTGAAAATAGACAATGTAGAAAAATAATGGAATAAAAAAGTTCAAGAATCAATTATTTGGGAGATTAATAAAGACTGATAGGTGTCAAGTCAGATTGATGAAGAAAGGAAAGAAGAAAGGTAAAAAGCATTCACATGAATAGTACCACAGGGGATATCTCCAGAGATGACCAGAACACCATAAGGAAGGGATGGTTAAAGTGCTGTATGGTAATACATTTGATAGCACTCACACATAATAACAAACAACAAAACTCTTGGTCACCTAAGGACACTGCATATAAATTTAGTAGAAACACATAGAATTCAGGGAAGGGAAGTGAGAGGTGGTGATGGGATTTTATGACTTGATAGCAGAATGGCTTATTTGAGAAGAGGAAGGGGTTGGCAAAAGGGGGCAGAGAAGAGCAGTGAACAAATATGAATAAAGAATAATTATATATATTATAAAACCATCATAATGAAATCCATTATTTTGTATACCAACTAATATTTCATTTAAAAATTAATATAAAAATTAACATGAAAATATCTCAATAAAACTCACAAATCTATATGATGAATATATATTAATGATATTTAAAAAGAATTTAGTATCCAACCACTTTTTGATTGGATTTAAGGCTTGCTCCATTCCATGAGATGGAACCAATACTTGACACTACCAAAGTGGCCAAAAACCTGAGACTAGAGAAGTCATGAGACTATGGGAATTTTAACACTTTTATTCTGCTAAAGAATCTAGCAGTAGTGTGACTCTTAAGGACATCCTCATATAACCAGAGATCAGAGCATCACTACTCAGCCCTCATCAGGGGAGCTTCTTCTTTCAGTAGAGGTAATTAATGTAGAATCCCACAACTGGACAATGTGCAGAGAGGGAAAGACTTTGGAGAACTCAGACCTAAGTGGGCTGTCTTTATCAAATTCCTTCCCTCGAGTCTCGGGAATCTATGAGGAGAAAGGGCTGGGCAGATTATGAGAGCCAGAGGTGGTGGATGACATAAGAAGGAAACAATGTCTTCCAGACACAACAAGGATGACACACATATAAACTCAGAGTCTGGGACAGCATAAGATCTGCACAAGTTCAAACCAGACAAATATCCCAGTACAAAGAAGTGGACACAAAGCCTCACCCCTGACCAAGATGCAACTGATACCTGCTGGGAAAGAAGAACTCATTTCTCCAGTAGAGTGTCACTGGGTCTATCAACCACACTCCAGGGCAAACCCCATGTCCAGATGTAGTTGGTCAAAATGAAACAGATTTCTCATTTTTCTTGTCTGCTTTTTGTTTTGCTTTGATTTCTTTGTCCTTTTGGAGTTTTGTTTGTTTTGATTATTTTGAGAGACATTAAGAGAAAGGGAGAGAAAGGGAAAAAGAGAGGGTGAGAGAGAAAGAGAGAGAGAGAAGCATGAAGTTGGATGAGTAGGAAGGTGGAGGAGATCTTGGATCTGGGTGGGGGGAAAGAATATGATCAAATATATAAAGTAATAATAATAACAAAAATCAGTATTATGAAGATTTAACTTCTAAGCTTAAAAACAGATATAAGATCTAACCAAATTCTTCAAAGAAAATATAGCATGTTTATTATTATTATAGAAATGAAACAGTTCTAACACTGTCAGTCACTCAGGATACCAAAATAGACTTCAAAGATCCATCTTACCCCTGGCCCAGTCACATACAGTCAAAGTGTGCAGGGAGGACAGTGCAAAGCAGCACAGGAAGCCACCAGGACTCTTGTGTGCAGATAATAGGGATGTGGAATGACTAACTGTTTGGGAGAATAATCCAGTAGATTTCAATCAAGTTAAACATATATTACTATAGATGACCCAGAAAACCCAACTGTGGGTGTTTATCCAAGAGAAATAAAACACAGATGGCCACTCAAAGACTTTTATATTATTATTCATACCAGTAATATTTATAGTTAACAAATGAATTAATACATAAATACATAACTGTGGTACATGTGTACAGTGGACAACCACTTAGCTGATAAGCAACACATCATGGACATGTTTAATAACCTGGATAAACACTGAGACCACTATGCTTCAGGAGAGAAAAAGATTCAAAAAGCTATATACAGAGGGGTGTATTCATGACATTCTAGGAAGAGCAAAACTTCTGGGATAGAAATCAGAGTAGTGGTTTCCAGGCCAAAAAGAGGGAGGGGTGGATTACAAAGGACACAGGGAACTTCTCTGTATGTTAGAAATGCTTTTTATCTTAGTGTTAGTAGTGGTTCTTCAACTGTATACTGAGAAGGAGTATGACCATATCCCATGATAAACTGTTCTCTTATGAAAGGTAAATTTTATTATAACAACAGTTTTAAAAACTTATAATATACCTACAAAAGTATTTATGAAGCAAAAGCAAATAATAAGAAACATGAAGTTAAAGTGTTAGGGCACAATAATACTTGCTCAATCTTTTCACTATTCTTTTAAAAGCCTGGTGTTGGTAGCATACACCTTTAATCCCAGCACTGGGTAGGCAGAGGCAGGCAGCTCTCTGAGAATTCCAGGATAGTCCAGTCTACAGAGCTAGTTCCAGGACAGGCTCCAAAGGAATACAGAGAAACCCTGTCTCAAAACAAAACAAAACAAAAACAACAAAACCTGAATAAATGTCAAAAAAAATCCAAAAACAAACAAAAACATAAAGTAGCAAATTTTCTCAAAATTTAATGGAAAGCCCAAATAAATCACAAAATAAACATAAACACATAAGAAAGTCAAATGAGTCCTTCAAAGCTTCATATCAACATTTTCTGATGGCATAATTTCTGTTCTTTCAAATAAAAAGTCCAAGTGATTTCTATGTTAGTGGAATGGTGCTAGGGCACAGAATGGAACAATTTAGGAAGCCCTGTAATCTCAGTCAAACAGGCTAAGCAAACATTTGCAAAACCTGGCTCAAAAATTCCTCAGCCAAACATAAGCATATGAATATAAAAGTTCAAAATTAAATTCTGTTTAACTGAACAATGTAATAGAATAACATTGCATGGTAATTTGTGGAGACTTGTTTTGGTTGTGTGAGATGGTTTGGTGCCAGGAAATGTGTAGCCATCATTTATGTTAAAGAGACAATCTCCTGATCACTTCTGATGGTATTGCTTGATATATTTCCCAGACTCCACAATGTTCTGAATGCCAACCTGCTCTGCAGATGGAACCCTCTCAGGTAGACTGTTCTTTGAAAATTTCTTCCCAGTAGCCAAACAACATCACATGACATGAGGGTAAAGACTTTACTTCCTGCCCCTTGTATTCACCAAATATGAAATGGATGAATATCAATAGACATCTTTCTTTAAAAAAAGCTTTTAAAGAAATTCAACATCCATCCGTGATAAAAGGTTTGGTAAAATGGAAATAAATGACTAGTTTTTAACATGATAAAAGAAAAAGCTATCTCTTATTTAAATCTTTCCTCATGCTTAATGTTGAAATAATCCAAGCATTTTCTATTAGATTCAGGACAAGAGGAAATGTCCTCTATTCCAGATATAATTGCCAGAGCAATTAAACCAGAGGTTGATATAAAAGGCATTCTTATTGTTAAAAAGGAGGTTTAAAAAATTGTTATTGTTTGCAAGTCAGCCATGGTGAATCAGCTGTAAAACATATTAGAAAAGAAATGGAAGCATTTACCAAAGGGGCTGGTTACAAAATTAATATAAAAAGCTAATAGCTTCACAAAATAAACAAGAAATGTGATGGAAATAGCAATCAGTCTGAAAATGTAGTGCAAAGAAAATTTTATAAATAAAAAAATCAGAAAAAAATAATCTAAGCATAAGCTTTACAAGAAATGGGAAGTACCTATTGAAGAAACAATGTGAATAAACCCACAAAATCCTACTCCAAAATAGAGAAGATTTTATGAGGCTATAAGAAATTCAATCTGGTAAATGTAACAATTCTTTCTAAGTTAATCTTTGAATTTATTGCAGGCACAGAATAAGCACAATAGAATTTCTATTATGGCTTCACAGCATTCTCCACCACTTATCTAGAAAAATAACCACATGAGAGTATCTAGTAAGTTACAGATTTCTGTTGAGAGTGTCCAAGTGCAGGTGAGCCTTAATCCGACACCAAGCATCCTTCCACTTCCACAGGAGAAAAGAAACCTCCAGAATGGAGGCAAGATGGTGACAGAGACAGAAGTTGGAATGGTTTATTCACAAGTCAAGAGAAGCCAAGGGTCAAATGCAGGAATAGGTACTATGAGGAAGTCATAAAACATATTCTAGAAAAATATGACACCTGGATTTGGGCTCTGACTTCTAAAGGTGTTAGAAATGAATTCTCCTTTAAGCCACTAGGTATGTAATTATTTGTGACAGCAACTAATACAATACTCAATCCTATCAAATCCCAGTATTTACATTTTAAATATCTCATTCTGATTCCCCATGTGTGAGAGCTACCCCTTCCCTGAAATTAAATGGAAGCAATCCTGGCCCTATGCATAATTCAGGATGACTGTGGATGCTTCTGTTTTCTTAGCTTTTGAGCCACAAGTTACAGAGAAACAAGCATTATATGTGTTAGGGTAACTGTATCCATTATGAGAGGAATGGGTAAGGAGATTAGGGACTGTCAACATGATGAAATATTTTAGTCACCAAATAAGATAAAGACTAGCAATGTGAGTCAAGTGGGTTTTGACACACCAGGCTAAGGCAAGTGTGTTATCAGATCAACTATACTCTCTATCAACTCTCTACTATAATAGCTGTGAATAACATGATTCTTCCATGTGGCTTGCAACAGCTTTATTTATTGGATGGTGGGATTATGTTTCTCCTTCCTTTGATATAGCCTCAGAGATGTCCTCATGGTGATTATTTGTGCTATAATGAAATGGTTACTCATACCTACTCCTGCAAAAAGAAAAGGTGGCCAAGACCTTGCCAGGAAGTTCTACCAAACTGTCCTGGGGGAGAGGTGAACACTTGCTATTGAAGGGCAGAATGCCATGCAATGATTTCAATTCACTTTGGAGTGAAGATCTAATTCTTGCTTGCAATCTTATTAGCCATTTGATATGAGGTAACAGCAGGGAGGGTAGTCACACTCCTGTCCTGTCACCTTCTGGGCCTCTGGGGCCTTACCTTTCCTGCTGCTAGTTGCTCTACCTACTTCATAGAGATCCTTCCTTCTTCCCTGCTTTCTATTCTCTGCAAACACAAAGGAGGCTTGTAGGCGGCCGCCCGCAGGACGCCATTACAAGATGGCGAACTTCCTCTTTCTTGTACCTTATTTGGGCATACGCCAGCTAGGCGGCTGTACTCCAGCGCGCCTGCTCGTTCCCTAGCCAATCCCGTGGCTTCAACACTGAGGCGAGGTCTTTTGAGCCTATGAGACCGTGACCCGTTGCCTAGTAGGATATATAAGCAGCTGTCCCTTCCTGCCTGGGGCCCCTCACCTTCAGCTCTCCCTTCAACCAAGAAGCGCTCCAATAAAGTGTGATCTGAGAAGAATCCTCGTGTGGTTGCCGTCTTTCCTGCGGGTCAGGCTTGGCGCGCCACAGAGGCTGTGCTTTATTCCTTCTCTTCCTTTTGAATAAGCCACTTGATCATTTTGTGAGGCTCATGCATGAAACCCGAGAGAGCTCCTTGGCCAAACCACCCATTAGGTATACTTCTAAAACTAAAAGGTTTAGGCTCATACCAAAGACTACACTGATGTCCAGAAACATGATCCATGGCTGGATGTCACATGAAGCTCAGAATCTTATAGTAGGACCAGCTTCCCTAGTCTGACATCTCCTACTGATAAACAAGGGACAAGAACTCTGCAGGAAAGCCTGTTTTTCATGCAATACAGGAGCATAAGTGACCAGGAACAGCACAGTGACAAGGAATGATGGAAGCAAAAGCCCAGATGGAGTGATATGAGGATATGTGCGAGGAGAGGAAGGCTAGCAGCAAGCTAAGAACTTAGTCATTCCTCAGTCACCACAGCAAATGGTCACATACAGATGCTGTCAACTGACAGAAAACTATTTTTTATATCCATTAAGGAATTCATTTATTTATTTATCTTTACAAAACAACAGTGGTTGTGGCTAGACATGGCAGCACTGTGACATAGTGAACGGAACATGAGAGGTTCAGAGCAGTACAACAGAAGCTGTTATCATTGAGAATAACCTCCAAAATGGAACCATGTTCATTCATTAATGCTAAAATATCCCGGGGGTGGGGTGGGAGAGGGAAACCTTTGGATAGTAGAGTTACATTATAACGATGCCAGTAGCCACAATGCCCTTCTAATAAACAACATTTATTTATGATCTATTATAGGAATGGTAGGTTGATGAACTGGAAAGATGCCCAATACCCAGCATCTTCCTTTAGGGTTAATGATGCTTCTTTCCTAGGGTGAACTAGCTTGTCACATGTTAAATCATTGTCCTGAGTCAAGACTTTTCAGTTTGGGCCAGAGGAGGCACTTTATGTGCTGTCTAGAATCCCACCTACATACCTGTCAGTTTCACTTGCTGGGTGACAGGTTGTACAAACAGGTACAGAAAGGGTGAGATGTCCCAACTATAGTCTGGAGGAAGAGACTTTATACTGCTTTTCTATAACAAGACCCAAGATAGAAGGTCCTATTTCAGGGTATTGGGTTATGAAGATGGGAGACACTTGAGAGGGGATAAGGATACAACCAGAAAAGCAAGCACACAATAGACCAAGAGAAGACCCCAGTGTTGCTGGAATCAGTCATTTTTTTTAAAGTTCTGTGTGGTGATATATTGTTTGTGATCTAATAAAGCCACTGAAGATCAGAATTCAGAGCTAGCCACAGCCTTAGAAACTGGGCAGTAGGGGCACACACTTAAATCACAGGACTTAGAAGATAGAGGCAGATGGATCTTTGTGAGTTCAAGCCCCACAATCTAAAAGAGAAACAGCTCACACATTTAATCCCAGCACTAGAAAGGTATATAAGATTGGACAAGGCATTCAGTAGTTAGTCTTAGGCAATTCATCTCCAGCCTTTGTGAGCTGAGGATCTCCCCAGCCCTTGGTAGAAATAAGAGCTACTGGCTTGGTTGCTTTGCTTTTCTGATCTTCAGCTTGAACCCCAATATCTGTCTCTAGTATTTTATTACTCTTACTATCTAGATTCTAGAACTCTGAAATATAAGTGTCTATAGGAACACGCTCTTTCTGAAGTTTAGACAGGAGGACTCTGTTTGGCCTCTTCTCATGCCTGATGATTGCCAGCAATCCTTGACATCCCTTGTCTCTCCGGAGCATCATTCATAGCTCTGCTTCTCATGTTACATGAGTGTCTTTTTTGGCATCCAAATATCCCTATTATAAAGTTTGAGGTTATCATCTTAGGGCCCAAACAACGCCATTACCCACCAGCATGATAGAATTATGATTTCATTATATCCATAAAGACTCTTCAAATGAAGACAGGCTCACTTGTGTCAAGGTGAAGGCTTTTCCATATCTTTTGAGAGGGGAAAATAATTTGACCCATCACAGAGAATAATCTTCATGGAAACATTAAGATAAAAATTACAGGAAAAACATCAGCTAATAAAATCAATGGACAATTATTATCTATCAAGTTTTAAAAGCTTATATCTTGAGGCTAACAATGGCCCTTTATTGACACTTTCATGGTTAAATAATACAAAAGTTGGAAAAGCTAGATGTATATTGATCACTTAAAGGGTCCCCATGGTCTTTACACAAAACATCATTTAGCTCTCATGAAATTAGAGCAGACATTGTGTTCCCATTGTACAAATGAGGACATTGAAATGTTCCCACAAATCATTCAAAGTGCAGTTATTCTCTGTTCAAATGTACTGTGGGTGTAAAATGTACACTGTGTTTTTAAATCTTAGCATGTAAAATTTCTCAATATTTTTATATGAAACTTTGATATGGTAAGTGAAATATGATAAAAATTAATTTCTCTTTAGTTTTTGTTTTAATGCAGATACTGGACACTTTTAAGTAAAAAACATAGCTCACAGAATTATTTTATTGGAAGGTTCTGATTTAAATGACAGCACTGACAATTAGCAGAGTCTGGCATAGATACACACTAAGGACTATTGAACACACCACCTTAATCTCTTGTTAGAATCCCATTCTTACAATAAAGAATGGAAATTTGAAACCTTTCCAGAAACAAGGTACAAATGATTAAGAAATACACTGGGGAATGAACGTCATTAGTAATCAATATGCAGTTTACATTTGATGAATGAAAGACAAGAATATGGCCATCAGCTTGCCCTCAGAATCAATGTCTAAATAAGATGAAAACAAAGATAATGCAGATTACCCACATGGATAAGAAGGGTCCCAGAGTCTCACATTGTGCTATCATTCAGTGAGTCCTGATGCAATTTAAGCTAGTAGTGCCCATTCTAGAAGTCTAGCCCATAGCATATACTCAGCTCCATCATGGGAGGAAGTGTCCTGGCTAGAGGACAGCCCCATCTGGATTTGGAGTGGCAGAGGTGGAGGCCATTCAACACTTCACTGGTCTGCCTTCCATGCCTTTGCAAAAGGCTCATCAATTCTCCCTGAGAGTTGCCTCTTAACTGGTACATTGACTCCTGGAAGAGAGAATTTGATGTCTAATTGGTCAACCAATGTATCCCATCTACCTGGGACAGTTTGCTGTAGAAAGGAGATGTTTACTAAATGCTGAAGAAAAGAAACAGGCTAATGAATGAATGAGTGGTCTTCCCATGAAGGGAGCCTATAAGAAAAGAATCTGATGTCTATGATGAACCTATTTTTACTGTGATAGCCTTTATGTACATATACTGTGTGCGCCCTGGAGCTACTATATGTAGCTCAGTCTAACCCAATAGGTGTAAAGATGCATTAGAGCCCATTCACCAGGAGTGGAATAAAGTCCAAGCTCAGCTGCATATGCACCTAATTTACTTGAGCAGAGACCGTCCAGGTACCTGCAGTTACTAGCACAGCAAGAGTTAGAGTTTTGGGGCAAACAGAAGTTTCCTTGTCTTAGCATCAGTCTGAAGCAAACTATCTCCTTCTCTCAGAACTTTGCTCCCTAACCCTGCCCTCCATGCCCTCTCACCCACTTATACCTGATTTGGATGCAAACCCTAGAACTGGAAGTTAGGGTTCCAGTCTGTAGATCACTTCTGTCTTTTCTCCCCTCTCCCCTCTCCTCTGTCACCTCTCCTCTCTTCTCTCACCTCTCCCCTCTCCTCTCTCCCTTCTCCCTTTTGCTTTCTCCTCTCATTCTTCCTCTTTCCCAGCCCCTTAGGATTAATCTTGTCAATTTATTTGTAGCTTTTGTTTGAATGTGATTACCTAGCATCTTTCTTCCCAGTTCCTCTGGCAGTGAAATATCAGTCAGGGACCAACATAGATGGGCAGATAAACAGATAGAGGGCATTCTGGGGTCTAAGATGACCCAAGTGAATGTGTTGGCCTCCTTAGGGTATGTGGCCAAGATGCTGGCTGCTCCCCTGATTCTCAAGCTTTGTGTGAGGATGGATTCATAACTTTAAAAGGACAAGCAAGTAAATCTAGGTAGGATGATGTAACATGTTACATGTGAGTAGCTGTGTCTTGGCCAGAAGGTAATAGGTATGTGGGATAGACATAAGGGATACTGAGGAGAAAGAAAGTTGTTCTGCACATTTACACACAGTTGTCTGATAGGACAAACCCTACAGTGAACCTGAAGGGCATTGCTAGAGTGTGGTTTCTGGGAATTGAACTCAGGACCTCTGGAAGAGTAACCAGTGGTTTTAACTGCCGAGCCGTCTCTCTAGCCTGAGTTTTCTCTTTTTATATGGCTCTTAACCCGTTGCTTCTTCTACCATGTCTTACGTGTGGACCCAACTTTCACCCTCAGACATTACTTTGTGTCCAAGTATCCACTAAGCTTACCCCACGTCCTGATGAAGGCACTACATTTACAGGCCCTTTATCAGGGCTGGTTTAATGTCATGCAATAATGAAAGGCACAGAATAACCTAGACAAACACCAAACAGTTATGGTCTTTGACACCAGAATAATAACACCAGAAAGTTCTTTAAAGGAAATAATTTGATAATTGGACAAAGAAAATTCCTGGAGATGTCCATGGAAACCTCATTTATAAGGGGGAAATACTGGAGGCTGTGTGAATGTCACAGGGGATGGTTAAATAAAGTATGGTAGTGAGCTTTATGGGACATTATGTGACCATTAAAATGCTAATAATATAACTCTGGTATAATTTAAGTAAGAGAAGTGCATTTAAAATTATAAAGATGCAATAATTACAGGTACATAAAAATTTCATATGCCTGCAGACAAGGAATAGAAGGAACTGAAAAAAAGAAAAATGTTAAGAGTCTGAGTAACTGAAATTGTTTTCATTTTCTGTTGTTATTATTATACTTTATCAATATAAATGGCTAACTTGTTAAGATGAATTTAAAGTTTGTGCAAAGCTGCTACTCAACAGCACTCTATAATCATGGCTCATTTAGCACCTGCAAGAACAACTTAAACCCCAGTTACTGAGATGAGCAAGTAGTCAACTTCAAAGAGCCTTGATCTCTTCGCCCCTGAAAACATTTTGTTGCTACTGTGACTTTGGATACCAGAGGTTTTCTAAGCTTCAATGAAGAAAGCATTGCTTCCCTCAGCTGGAGCCTAATGTCACAGGTGCACTTTCTCTGGAAAAAACCATATTCTCTGTTTGCTGAAAGAAACTTAACAAAGCCTGGATAGCAGATTCAAGGTTTTATTAAGGGTATTGTCATCCCATGACTCCTGTGGTTCTGAAGATAAGCATCCCACCAGTGGACTCCCAAGTCCTAGGTAGAAGACAGCAGGGCTTGTAACTGACTGCCATTACCTCTATTTCACTCTGTGACTGAAAGATACTTGTCTGAGAGATTTTTCAGGGGAGCAAGAGAAGGAAGGCACTGTGTCTAAATCCTAATGCAGCAAAGCATTGTGTCTAATTTGGGTTGCTTACTCATTAAAACATGTAGCTGAAACTGCTGTGATTAATTTGTATCATTGGAAGACAGTGTCTCCAGGGACAGATATAAGAGACATCATATCACACAAAGTGTAGTGCTCAAGGCTTCATGAAATAGACTCTGTCATGTAGCCATGGGCTTTCTACTCCAGGTAAAGCCACAAATATAAAACAGTTCTTTGCAACATCTTTCTTCTTATGAATGAAGAATGCAGTCCAGAATAGCATAAAGGTATTATACAGGGAGCTGGTTCCAGATAAAATTCTAAATTAAGGAGATGTGAGTATCTCTGATATATATGGAAGAGGATGGGTCTGGGCAAAGAGACAAGCATGAGAAAATCGTGTGGAAAAAGAAACTCAACGAAGCTATTTTCCCTTACCCATAGTTCTTTGCAACTCACTGCTCTAGCTCTTCTATATTGACTTGGGAGAGGGAGGAGAAAGCTGAGTAACGTCACACATTTGTCATGCACTCATGAGTATTGCCATGTGCTAAGAATAGTCTACTTGTTGGTGAAACACTGATGAATTAGAGGCTTTTCTGGAGGTTTAGTCTCTCTCTCTCTCTCTCTTTCTCTCTCTCTCTCTCTCTCTCTCTCTCTCTCTCTCTCTCTCTCTTTCTTTCCGTCCCTCCCTCCCTCCCTGCCCCCCCTCTCTCTCTCACACACACACACCCACACACACACAGCACTCTAATGTAAGCCAGTTATTTCAATGACATATTTTCTCTGGAATATTGCGTAGACAAATGCAAAAACTGATTGGAGAAGGTGGCAGACAACCTAATTTCTTTCTCGTACTGGGGATCAAACCCAGAACCTCATTCATGCTAGGCAAGCATTCTGCCATGAAACATCAGAAATCTGCCATTCTATCGTTCTATTTTTGCCTTAAGAGATGGACTGTTTCACGTATAAGCAAAACAATGCTGTATTTGTCTTTCAATACATGGCTTATTAAATTTATCATAATATTCCCCAAACTGGGGGAGGGGATGGCACAAGGTTTCAATTATGCAAGGAGGACACGTGCTGGAGATTTTATAGGGACATGACAACTAATAGTTACTAATATCATATTATACACTTGAGATTTCCTAGGAGAGTTAATCTTCAGGGCTTTCAGTACATACACAAAAAATCATAGCTATGTGAAGGGTTGTATATGCTAATTTTCTTTGCTATGGTAGTTACTTCATAGTGCTTGCGTGTGTGTGTGTGTGTGTGTGTGTGTGTGTGTGTGTGCATATGCAGGTGAATTGTATGCTTTAAATAGATACAACTTTTGTCAATTGCTCTGCAATAAAGCCTGATAAAGAACAAAAAGAAAAGCAGTAATGAATGATTGAGATGACTGAGGTAGGAAACAGACATTATTAATATGTATTAATATGTATTAATATGTATAAAGGTACAGAGGTAAAAGAAAGTGGTGGCAGTAAGGTGCTGAAATGAGCAGAACTATGGCATGGAAGGAGGTATCCAGAGAGAGAACACAGAGGTCAGAGAACACACCGGATGAAAAAGCAGACTGGCTAGTGGCAGTTGTTCAAATTTGCTGGATAGGCTTTGATTAGGAAGGGTGGATCTTGGGAAAAGATGACTTAAAGGCTGAAGATGAAACAGGTGATGGATGTGCAAGTGCCAGCAGATGTGAGGCAGGGGACAACTTCAGGCCACCGAGTTTCCCGTAGTGGCTCTGAATACACCTGCGCAGGGGATTTCTCTGTATTCTTATCTCCTGCTTCCACTGTGGGGTCTCTGATTCAGCTGATCTCCGGAAAGATCAGATCTGCCAGACAGAAAAGCCTGTATGGGTCAGAAGGCCCTTGCCTAGAACACAATGTTCTCCCTTCTTTGTCATTCATTTCCCCTTCTGCTCTTTCCACAGCTATCTATTTTCCATTTACTACATTGCAACAATTTGCTAAAAGATCTGTGGAAGTTGAGGATTAATAAAAACAATAAATGTTTTATTTCATTTTAAGTTTTTTTCCAGATGAAAAGCTTGTAAACCTCTGTCTTAGACTATTAAGGATGCCACAACAAACTACCATAGCCTAGGTATCACAGACAAGAGAGATGTTCTGCTCGAAATTATGGGGGCTGGGAAGACTGAAGGCCAAGTCTTTGCATATTCAGTGTGATAAGGGTGCTTCTTCTTATTCATGGTGTTATCTAGCTATGTCTGTATTGGCATGGAGTATGAGTGAGCTTCTCCAGAACCATTTTATAAGGAACCTAATACCATCACAAAGGTCAAGACCACTCATTAATCTAATTACTGTTTAGTCTTTCAACGATCCCATTTCTCAGCACCACCATTTTGGGAATTATGTTTCAAATTATGAATTTGGGTGAGGGGACACACAAAAATCACACCATAGCAACTCCTATGTACAAATGTGTGGGTACCCCCTGTACAAGGGTTCCAAGACACTTGTTTGAAAAACACTTCCTTGAACAGAATAAACAATGTGTACTATGCAAATTTAAGTTGCAAACGGAACATGGCCACTGGGCTATTGATCTATTGGGGCAGGGGGGGAGAGAAGTAGTCATTCAAGCTGCCTAGGACTGCTTCTCTTTGTTGTGTTTAGTTTGTTTTCTTTTAAATAACTGATTGAAAATGAGAAACTTCATGAAGTGCTGTGGTTGCAGCTCACAGAGAGCCTTGCCTGTTTTGATATCTGCTGTGCAGATGCCGGGAAATGATTTTTTTTATCTTTCAAAATTGACTTGGAATGGGAAACTTTTCCGCAGTAATGAAAAAATATTATCCCTATTTGCCTTCTGCAATTTTCTTTTGATGCTGAAAGGCCAGACAGTGAATATTTGTGTCAGAAATTTGTGTCAGAGCCCTCCCAAAGCCATCAGGTCAAGCATGCCTTTCAATCGCATAAGGGAGGGACAGTGTTGAATACCTCTGTTGAGCTGCAAAAATGTTTAAGTGGAATGAGATTTGCAAACTGAACCATAATGATGAAGCCATCTTTACTGGGGCATGAAGCATCTTCCTCTTAATCTGGCCCCACCAGTCCTGACAGCTTAGGTAACTTAATCCCTTTCTGCAAGTACCAGGTTTAAACAGGAAAATAGTCCTTACAATGAAGGGCTATAAGGTCTCAACAAAGTACAGGATGGTAAGTGCTGGGAGTGGTGTTTAGTAATGATAATGGTGCTTTAATGGGGTCTTCCAGAAACAAATGAATAACTGAAGATGACTGAGCTGAGTATCATTTATAATCTATAGGACACTTGAAGGAAACAGTAGAGCCCAGTGAAAGAGGGAATTGAGAGAGAGAGAGAGAGAGAGAGAGAGAGAGAGAGAGAGAGAGAGAGAGAGAGAGAGAGAGAGAGAGAGAGAGAAGGGTAGAGTGACAGGTGACAGAACTTGTAAGGTAGCCTTGAGAAGATCTGTGACCTTTCCAAATGGGAGGAAGCAGGACACGGAAAGGGCAGGGTTCGCAGGGCCTGCTGGGAATGAATGCAGAAGAACAGAAGCAAGAAAGGAAGGCAGCACAGTGGGAGCTGTGAGTCAGCCGTTTGCAGGGGACAGCAGGTAGAAAAGAGATGGACACAACTGGTGACCATGAAAACTGCAACATGTATAGGTTCTGAGATTCAACAATGATCAGAATGTGCTCTGGGAAGTCTCAGAATTCTGAGCTGTCAACAGATGCAGGCATAAAGAAACAATACAGAATAAAAAAAAAGTTATTATAAAATAAGGAATGATACCTTAATCCAGGTATGATAGATGTATAAAGTATTCCTAAGATGATTCTTTAACTGAGGATACAATAAAGGAAGCATGATATAGATATATTCTATATCTATGATGTTCTAGATAGTGAAGAGAAGAGTAGTGGGGAATATGACATGATTGTAATGTAAACGTGAGTTTTGCGATAGGGGATATGAATAAATGAAAGGCACTGGGAAAGTTAGAAAGCTCTGGAACATTCACAGGGAGCAACCTTAGTCACTATGAAACAGAGTTGATATCTCTTAGGATACTAAAAGTAACTGGAATCAAGGGTGGGCTTATGACCCATGTTTCAGCAAATTGATTTGGGTCCCAATGGAAGCATTGCTTGTTCTGGTGCTGACTCAGAAGGGGCAAGTATAAAGATTCAGGAAAGACTCTCTGCAGGGTAGGAGAATCCTGAAGCAGAAAGAATATGGTTCTAAAACTGAGGCCATCCTGGTATAATGGAAAATCTTGGCTGAAAGCTAGTTTAGTACTGTAGTTGCCAAATTATAATATAAATGAGTATGACCTTGGGGCAGGGACACCACAACTCTCAGGAGATCTGAGAAGGGACCAAAGACTACACATGTCTAATGAGTTTTCAGGAACACAGAGTGGCCCACTCATGGATGTAAGCAGCTATTCCCTTTTACAGATGAGTTTGCTGAAGCCTTGGAAGGACAACGGAAAGGCATGCCTAGTGGTATAGCATAGGGGAAATTGATGACAGATGCTGTAGTAATGTAGCCATGAATTATCCAACTCAGAGTTTTCATAGGGTGGCAGGGTTCACTGGGATACTACTAGGAGCCAGACATGCTACTTATTGCTTTCTGGCACAAGGAAGAGGGAGGGAACAGGAGATGATGAGGCAAGAGTGTTCCTAGCACGTCCTTGGAGAGTGCAAATGGATCTGCCAACATGTGTGATGAGCTCTTCACGCATCAGCCTGCTCTGAGGGTATCATGAAAGCTGACATAAATCTCTGGTGGGCTGCCAAAGGCCTGCTTCCCAGACTTCTTGATTGGCATAAAAGCTCAACACAAGACTCAAAACACATGTTCACAAGGGTGCAATCCACTTGAGAACAACTTGGCAATATGTACCAAGAGTTACAAAGACTATTCATTCCATTCAGCCTTGTAGTTTTGTGTGTGTGTATGTGTGTGTGTGTGTGTGTGTGTGTGTGTGTGTGTGTGTGTGTATGTGTGTGATGGAGGGGAGAAAGAGGGAGAGAAAAGGAGTGGGAGAGAGGGAACTCTTGTCCAATATAGAAAACGTATTACTCAGAGGAGGAAAAAAAAAAGCCAGCTATGACATTGAATGGTTGCTTGGTAGCTATGACAGCAATATATCTAACTCTTATAATATTTCAGCATTGTGAGTTCAAAAATTGCTGTGCCTAGATACTATTTTAATAATTTAAGCCAATAAACTAACTTCAAAGAAATTCATTTTGCCTCAAAGATATTTGGGTAGTATTAGAAACAGGGTTTGAATTCAGGTTAATCTGATTTGAAGGTCAAGTTTTTTTCATAATGATACAATGCTAACATAAGCCCGTGGTTCATCATAGTGTTATCTGAAATATGGGAAAACAATAAAAGAATGGGAAAGTAAATTAGGGAATGCACAGTCAATGGACAATTATGCAGTCATTAAAAAAGATAAGCTGTTTCCATGGTACTTTAAAGGCATCATGATTGTGATAAAATGCTTAATGAAAAATTACAATAACAAATTTTATGTAATTATTGTTAGGTAAAATGTATTCATATTAATAAAGATAAAACACGAGGCAAAATAATTGTAGTGTGGTGGAAATTATAGGTGTTTTTCTCTACTACCTAAATTTTCTGTAATATGGTTATAAAAATTATCTGAGGGAGGCTAAGCTTACAGAATGAGAATGTGGTTGAGTACACAGAGAAGGATACACATACTAAGTTCTTAAGACATCCTGAGGTGTCTACATATGCTCATCTTCCTGATCTTCAGCCATGATGATTGTAGACAATGTGTTCAATATTAGGATTTCCCCTTCCAGCCTCTTCTTCAGGAAGGCCTCTATAGCCCAGCCCCCTTTTTCACAAAGTAAGACACATAAGCTTCACCACTGAGAACTTTATCCCAGGACTACAGGTAGTACACTGACCCAGATGGCAAGAAAGGACCAAAAGAACTCTGAGCATCATTGTTGACATGTCTATGGGGCTTACTATTGCCAATGTGACAGGATACAGATTGACCCAGGAAACAAGTCTGTAGGCATGCCTGTGAGAATTTGCTAAATTGGATAAACTGGGATGGAAAGAGCTATGTTAGCTGAGGGCAGCACCATGCAAGCGCCCAGGCTGAACAAAGACTAGAAAGCCAGTTGGGCAGCACCATCCATCCATCATACTCTCCTTTCTTATGGTGCACTCAATGTGACCATCCACCTTGGGCTCCTGCTGCTATGACTTCCCTTCCAGGATGGACAGCATCATAAAACTGTGAACCAACCCCCTTTATCCTTTTAGTTGTTTTTGTCAGGGCATTTCATCACATCAGCAGAAAGAGTGACTACTACAGTGGCTAACATTGGGAATTATTGGCTGTCTTTACAGGCCAGATCTCATGGAGCGTTGCCCAGTGACTCCAGGAAGAGTAAATCACACCTTAGTAAGAAGAAAAAACAGCTGTGGGAGCAGGGGGCTCACCAGTTCTGGTCTTGTTTTTAACCTTTCTCCAGCCTTCCTGGGCAATCTCAACCACATGCTACCTAGGGTCAAAGAACTAATAAAAGCTTCAGCGAGGGTTAGTCGTGATGCCTGGAAGCTGTGGGGACTGAGCCCCAATGAGCCCCCAGTGGTCCTTTCTAGGTGGTTACAGAAGTATAACTGGTCATGACATGCTCCCTGCACCTCTACACATAGGCTTGGGTCGTTCTGTGGATAAGTTGATCCCCAAGAACCACAGCCAGTTGCCCATTGTTTGTAACACCTCTGATCCTCTCGACTTTCTGTGTTGATTGTAATCACCATATGGGAGTGACTCTGATCTAGACATGAGCAGATCTTGCCTTAGCATGCAGCTGACTGGACATCCACAGACCAGAGTAGACTATAGTGTCTGGGGAGATTTACCAGAGTTTCATATCTGTTTCATTTTCTTGGTCCACAATTCTAAGGTCCCTGAGGGGATTAAGACAATGCCCACAAAGATTATAACTATTGTAAAAGGTGCTTGAAATTGAAATAGGCTTAGACTGAAAAAGGTATGTGCAAATTATTACAAGAACAGGTACTGAGGGCTGGAGAGATGGCTCAATGGTTAAAAGAACTGGCTACCCTCCCAGAGGACCCAGCTTCAATTCCCAGAATTGACATTGTGGCTCACACTGTCTGTAACTCTAGGGGAAGGGGATCAGAGTCTCTCTTTTGGCCTCTGCAGTCACCAGGCACACACACACACACACACACACACACACACACACACACACACACACACACACACACACCATACAGACATATAGGCAGGCAAAACACAAGTACACATTACATAATTTAAAAAGTATAACACAACAACAATAAAAGCACAAACAAAACAGATTCTGGGAGCTGGACTGATAACTTAGTATCACCTAGCCACAAAGCAATGCTCTGAAACCAGGCTGCACCCTGAATGCTGACATCACCTCCAGTGGTCTTGACATGGAGAGGAGGTCTGAGGCCATGGCAGTTTCTGTAAAAGAGTGTTCCTTGGTGGATTATTGACATCTAAATGGAAATGGGTATTAGGGAAAATGAGGATACATCTATGCAATCTATACATCTCCTTCTGTTAGGAAAAAACAAACTGAAAGTTAAGTTTTTAAACAAGGAGCCATCTATGCCAAGTCGTCTAACCTTGAGCATATAGATTTCCATCCCAATCTGGACATATTGTTCTACTCTCCTCCCTTAGATCCATTTCTATTGAACACAGAGAGCTATTATTTTGAGCACAGTTCTGCGATCAATGAGAGGCATATGAGTGTTTCTGCTTGCTGCTGACAAATCTATAAGAGGGGGAAAGGAAAGCAGGAGTCAGACTCTCCTCACCAGCTGTAAAAAGAGAAGTTCACTTCTATGTCCCCCAATTCTGTTCTACATTGTAGAAAGATCAATCGTCACATCCCAAATAAAGTGATTACAAAGTAAGACATGGTCTATGTTGTCAGAGAGCCATTAAATGAGATAAAGTGGATTACAGGAAAATGGAAATGTGTTGGACAGGGTGAAAAGTAAAAATGTGATCATCAACATATCAGAGACACTGTGAATGCATGGTGTCCAGAAATAAAATGAACCTGTTTATAAAATGTTGGCATGCACAGGAGAATGTGCATAGGAGTGACTTTCTCTTACCTCTCCGTATATCACTATGTGATGTTAGAATGTCACTAACATTCTTAGAGGATAAATTACTTAAAAAAAAAAAAACAGTCAAGGTTGAGGAGGTGACCTAGTCAGTAATATGTCTGCTGGGCAAGCATTGGGTCTTACATTCAGATTTTAGCACCTATTGCTAGGCATGGTGGCACACAGGTGGTACCCTAGTACCAGTGTAGATGAGGATAGGTGGATCCCTCAGAGATCCTGGGACAGCCAGTCTAGTCAATGAGTGAGCCCCAAGTTCCCTGTAAACACTGTAACACACACACACACACACACACACACACACACACACACACACACACACCATGGTGGAGAGAGCTAGAAAAGAACACACAGAATCAACATCTGTCCTCCATGCATACCTGGCATACCTGCACACACACATTTACACACACAAACATGAACATATTCATTAAGCAATCTTATAGAAGGAGATTTGATTCAAGTTTGAAATATACTTTTATTTATCAAGCAGTCATTTGCTATGTGTCATTTTGAGCAGGTACCATCTTAGGATTTGGAATGTGGGTATTAATAAAAACTCATAGCTTTAGCAAGTTCGTGGCTAAGAAACTGAATTTTTTTTTATGAGTTAAAGGCAAACTTGTTGGTCATCAGGGTATCATATATTCCAATAAAGATTATTGCAGAATCTGATACAGACTCTTGAGTTTTCACATGGACTTTTAGGTCATATTTATGAATGAAGTGATGGCAAGTTTGACCATCACTGATTTTACTGTTGCCACCTTTAGAAACCAATCCTCATGCACTAACAAATCACTTTTGGACTTAATGAGTCCCACATGAAGGATTGCATTCTTTCATATGGTCAATAGTATGTATGAAGGTCTTGTCTTCACAGTACAGCATTTATAGTACAGGGGAACACAAATAAATATATGATAATGATAAATGTGGCATGTTACATAGGAATGAGAAACAACGGTGTGTGGAAAATGTCTCATTTTTTGGACAACTATAGGGGCCCTTTCTGAGAAGGTAGAGGTATATAGTAAAATGTGTTCACCAAGGAAGAGCAGGCACATGGGTTTTCTGGCAACAAAGACTTCTGTATATAATAAACCTGAGGCAGGAGAGAAGGTCATGGAGACACGGGAAAATAAATTGAGAGACACAATTCTTTCAGTCCAAAGTAGGCAGTTCTGGTTTTATATGAAACACAACACACCTCTATAAGTAAGGTAATAAAACTATGGGGGATATTAAAGCAAACCTAAATATAGATAAATTTAATATTGTAAAGATGTCAATTACCCACACATAGTTTTACACAGTCAATATTATTCTAATCAAAATGGCAGCAGATGTTTTCATTAAATTTGATGAGTAGATTCTAAAATGAAAACCCCCAGGGCAAGAATAACCAAGATATTTCTGAAGGATGGAGCAGAGGGGTGTGCTCTATCAGAGATCCAGATTAAAAGTGCCATTATAGTAATTGTGGGCATACATAGTTGTTATTGAGGTCAGCAGAAGACAGAAATCATTAAAAAATATGAAATATCAAGAATTTGGAAGTTAGATCTATAGCTGGTAAAACAAGGACAAATGCTGGACTTACAGAAATGACTCAACTAAAGTATTTATTCCATACTGGGAACAGTACTCTGTATATTCCATTTATCAACATATATAAAAATAAACATATATTTCAGGAGCAAAACTTATAAACACTGGTAGAAATGCAGTCAAGAAAAACGATTTCCTTCATTTCTACTAGTGTTTAGGAACAGACAGATTCTTACCAATACAAGCCAAGACTAAACATTTGATAATAAAAGACTTAGGTTTTTCAAAAGATACACATTACAGGGGGTAAAACTATCAAGCTATGTGTGTAGTCAAGTGGATAATCATCAAAATATGTTCTGAAATACATCACACAGCTACAGAAACCAGGGCACATCTAATTGCAAAGTAAAGGGCAAGAGTAGAAATCTGACAGAGAAGAAAATACAGAGGGATAAGGTAAGGAGGAGATTTATCCCTGTTCATGGTTATTTATGATCCCGGGACTATTATACAGGAAGATAGTAACTAGATGCCATTTAACACCTGCCAAGAGAAGCATGACAACATTGAAAATAGTGTCTAAAAATTAATCACAGTACTTGTATTTTGTTTACAATGTTGTAAACAAATTCAGAAAATTGTTTGACTTTTGTTGTGGGGTGTAGTTTAACATTCATTTACTCTAACACATTACCCATTTTCTAGATACACAGTCAGGACAACACACACACATGAATAATTAGAAGGAAGGTATAGTGGTCTTGTCAGTTCTGGGGATTGAACCTGGGACCTGTGGATACCAGAGAAATGCTCTACCAGTGAGCTAATTATTTTTCTCAAGATGGTTGTGAACTTACTCTGTAGACCAGGAATGTCTTCAACTTGTGATCTCCTGTCCAATTTTTCTCAATAGCTAAGATTTTAGTTCTGTGTTACTTGACTTGAATGGACAGTGTTCATTTCAAAACACTGAAAGTAGCCCCATCCCAGGAGCAACCCCCAGTGTGTGAAAGGCACACAATGATAACATCAAACAATAGACTACTAGCAATCAAGAGGAATGGACTGCAACTATATTAATCAGTAAGGAGGAATGTTAGGAATATAATCTAGAATGAAAATGCTTCAAAAGATTACATAGAAATGTTTAATTATAACCCACAGAGGCAGCTGACCTGAACAAGGGGGAGCTTATGGACCCTTAGACTGATAGCTGGGAAACCAGCAATGTACTGACTGAGACCCCCTGAATATGGGTCTTAGTTAGAAGACCTGGGCAGTCTAAGAGACCTCTGACAGTGGAACCAGGAAGTATCCCTGGTGTATGAAAGGATTTTGGGAGCACATTCCCCATGGAGAGATACTCCCTAAGCCTAGAGGCAGGAGGGAGGGCCTAGACCCTACTCAAATCACTTGACAGATTTTGTTGATCCCTCCTGGAAGGCATCACCCTCCCTCTGGAGTGTGGGGATGGGATTGGAGGGGGATCAGGGGTGCATGGGAGGAAGGGAGGGAGTGAGGGAGAGTGAACTGGGATCAATATGTAAAGTAAGAAAAAATAAAAAATACTATTTAAAAATTAAAATAAAATACATAGCTGTAAAAAAAAACTATATAAAATGTGAAAGAATTATGTAGAGAGTTCAGAACACTGGAGGAGGTGGAAGGATGAGTTGAAAAGACAGAAGTAAATACATATACTTCTGGAGACAATAAGTAGAGTAAAGATACTGTCAAAGTTCTGGATGTCTAATAAAAGATGTGCTATGCAAGAATGAATGAATGAATAAGAAGATTGCATACAGAATGAATGAAAGTCACACACAGAACAGTAAGTAAAGGGTTTCTTATTTTTGGCCCTCAAGTGGTAAGCCAGAGTCTATTGGTACAACCTCCTAATTAGCAAATGTGGAAACCAAGACCCAACCTAGAAAAGTACTAATTCAGGTACATCATTTGCCAATAGTAAACCAAAAGTAAATATTAATTTTCCTAACTAAGTAATTCTCAATCTGATTTTATTCTCAATCTTAACACATGTTAAGAACATGCCTAGAATAAAATAAGAGACCAAGAAAACCTTGAGCAACTTTATGACAATTTGAAAGACATCATATGCAGGCATGCATATGCATGCATATACATATAGGCATTATATGAATATGTATGAGCATGAAAAGCCTCTATATATGTGCATGTTGTTTATTTGTGTGTTTGCGTATATATGTCTAGATGTATGTGTATCATATATGCTTGAATACATGTATGCTTGTGCATATGAGCATGTATGTGTGTGTGTGTGTGTTCTGTATGTGTTTGCCTTTGTATCCAGGTGTGTGTATACCTGTGTGTTCATGTGTTTTGTGTCTGTGCTTATGTATCTACATGCATTGAAACCATAAGAAACTAGAGCAAAGCTCTGTTCTTTGGTGCCAATTGTAATGAAATTATTTCTTTCTGTTTAAGATAAAAGCAAAAAGTAATGAAAAGAAAAGAGCCAGTTGGGTTGGGGTAGGAAAGAAAAAGCCATCTGCTATACCCTAAACGATGACAGAGATAAGCTGGAATCAATCGCAAATTTGAATTCCAGCCTGCAGGGGCTCAGAGCCACCACCTGTCCTGATAGTAGATGAACCCTGCAGCTCCCCTTCATTTATGTACTAAACACCAAAGGGCCCTGACCGAAACAGGAACAAACCATGCAGCCAGTAAAGGTAGTGCATTCATGCTGCACTGCCCACCCAGCCTGGCAGAATTCCACAGGGGTGAAACGGTAAAACATCAGACATGAAAAGAGAACAAGCTATGATGTTCAAAGACATTCTCAGCAACTTAAACACTGTCTCTGGGCAGTGTATTGAAAGGACATGGTCATCAGGGGAAGGGTTCCCTCACTATTCATGTGACTGTACAGAAGGGTCCCCTACAAAGACTCTGGCCCATGCAGTGCATCAAAATGCAATTTCATATAAGGAGCATGAAAGAGCCTACACTGGGCAAATACACACCCAACTCCATGTTAATTCTTCATCTCTCCTAAAGATTCTTTTCTTTAATCTAAAATTTTTCCTCAGCAAATTTCTAAATAATATTATGACAAAAAGTCCATGAGTTACAACTGGGAGCCTCTTAAGATGATGAGGCAGTTCTCCCAAGATGAACAATGATGAGGAAAGTTAGGATTTGGGATATATATATATATATATATATATATATATATATATATATATATATATATATATATGCCCTTACATGTTGGCAGGGAATGACAAGTATCTACATGGAGCAACTTACATAAATACATGTAAGTATTACCTTGGAACATGCCTCCTCCCTTCAAGACTCAGAGTGTCAGAAATCAGCCTTTTCAACTAGAGCTGTTCCTAATAAAACACTTCCTGCCTGTCAGGCTCAGACACTCTGCCCTGTCTATGGCATCAGTCTCTGGAAGGAAAGAAACATCCTAGCAAGAGTGAGTGATTATCCCAGTGATAAAAAACAAAAAACAAAAAACAAACCTGAAACGGCATGACATCTAGCTGTTTTAAAGCCCTGGCATTTTTCTTTTCTTCTTTTTTTCTTTTCTTTTCTTTTCTTTTCTTTTCTTTTCTTTTCTTTTCTTTTTTTTTTTTTTTTGTAAGATTTAGGAAAGACCTCTGGGCAAATATTATGTTTTGTGTACATGTGTATCTTTCTTAATCTCATAAAAAAACAATAGAACCAACTTCTGCTATCTAGGAGTGGGAGAAGAAACATAAATGAAGTGTGTGGTGGGCTCCTGCAACTGAGTTATAAGACACAATTATCAAACATAAAGGGACATTGATGCAATGCTGTCTCCCTGTGTGTCTGCCAATATTCCATACCCTATTCATGCAGTGATCTTGAGGGGGAAAGGCCAACCAGGGCTTCTTAAACTAAAGCCTTTAAGAACACAGATACTTATATCTAACTATGGATAAGGAATAATCTGGCTTCAGTGTCTCCATCAGAAGTAGGTAGAGGGTAGACCAATAGATGGAATATGGAGTAAGCAATGGTCCAGGCTACATTCACTTAGCAGGTCCTGAATGGGATATTTGTTGAATACATATTATGCACAAGCTACTATTTTGGGTGTTCAAGACCCAGTAGTATGGGGACCAGAGGCCTGGTGTTTAAGTTCAGGTCTGAAGGTCTGCTGGCTGAATCCCTTTTGCTCAGCAGAGCTCAGCCTTCTCTCTACCCAAATCTTTACCTGATTGGCTGCGGCCCCATTCATATTATATAAATCAATCTGCTTTATTAACACTATACTCGTTTAGCTAATTTCATCCCAAACATCCCTACAAAAGCATGCACTGTAATTCTTGACCATACTGCTAGACATTGTCACCTAGCCAAGATAACAGAAAATTCATCATTGCAGGGCCCATAACTCATGATGCTAAAAGTACAGTACACAAACAAATTGAGTGTAGTCTGTGGGAAAGCATTTTAAAAAGCAAGTGGCTAAAAGAGAAAGCAGTAGATACCAGTCTGGGACAAAGAGGGAAGTAGAGGGAAACCCTCTTGGAAGGAAGGAACAGAAGGAACAAACCCAATAAAGAAAAATAAGGTAGGAAGGATGGTGTTCTGAAGGTTGCAGGAGACTTTGGGAGCCTAAGAATGTGATGGAAGGCTGGAGGAGCTGGAACACAGCATCTAATAGGAAGGGGTCAAATAGAGAGGCGAGCAGTGGCTGGAAGACTCAGTGCCCTAATATGCAGATGAGGTCAAGGACCAGGATGGGCATTGGATGTGGGGAATGGATGGGGTGCAGACAAGAGCTACTCAATGGTCCAGGCATAAGATGGCACTCAGAATAGGATAGGTAGAAATGGGGCCATTTGGCCTGACCTGGGACTATTGGGGCAGGAGAAAGATAACTTTCTGGGGAATTATCTGTACAACATCTGGGATAATAGATAACTCATATTTCTGGCATGAACAATTCAAAAGAATCAAGAAGTTTCTTTTTCTAGTTGCAAGTCTGGCTTATCATACTCCATAATGGACTGCATTATGGGAAACTTGTACCCTAATTAACATAGATCTGGTTTAAATGACTCATATTTGGGTTTAGTATTGTATTAGGCATGATTCAGATGATCCCTTCCTACTTCCTGTCCATCTGCAATGCACCATATTGAGTTCTTCCCACTGTGCTTCTGTGGACAACACACATGAGAGCCCAGTGTTGATGAAGCCTGAGTACTTACTATGGTAAAGCTAAAGGGCAGAAGGTGGTGTGTGCATTCATCCAGATCCAGTATCTTCCTCTTTGAGCTCTTAACCCTGATCTTACACACAGCCAGCCACCTCTTTCCATCAATGTTGCTATTGGCCCCCTATGCTGTTCAAAGCTCCTCTGCCTCAGAACTCACAGCCTTCTTGCAGTGCATTCTACTGTGTTGATTCCTGGAGCCCTTGCTTTCTGTTCAGATTGAATGCAGCCATCTGTGTGCTGGAAAAATATTGACAATTCTCCGACCTATCATACCTTTTAAAGGCGTTCCCACACAGCAATGCTGCCTTGCTTTATTGAGGCAAAGTCTGTGTTTTATTTAACTCTGAATGCTGGATACCTAGAATAGCTTGCAAGATAAATGTCAATCAAGTCTAGTATAATCAAGACACCCATTCCTGCCTCATTAGGGTCTTCTCATTCCCTTTAAGCTTCTCAGATTTATACACTGTAATTAGAAACTTGGTGATTTTGACTGCTAAACAGAAAGGCTTTACTGGGAAGTTTCATATGTCTGAATTTTAAATATTTTCACACTTCGTTAACCCAGTTGCAAGTGTAACATCTTCTGGCCCAATTCCCTCATGTGGTGTGAATTTTATTTTGGGGCAGAGATGAGCACAATTAATTGAACCATAGCAAAAACACATATTGATTACTATTTTTCATGAACTCTGAGCAATTTTTCTCCCAATGATTTTATTGGAGAACTTTGAGAAAATGGTTTGGCAGGCTTTTGCCCTCAGTGACCTCATTCTAGCTGCAAGTCCAGTCAGCTATTGTCATGGTCTAGGTCTGAAGAATTCTGGTTGTCCCTAAAAGCTGAGTCAGGTGGAAGATGCTGTACTGTCCTTTCACATCTAAATCCTGATTGATGAACCTTGGAATTCTACTCAGACATAAAAACTGTCTGTGTGTGAATAGCAAGATTTCAGCTCTGTTGACAAAAATGCTTTCAGCTCTGTTGATGAAAAGGGCATTCCTTAGCACATGGCCCCATCTTCCATGCAATGACTGTCGTGATTCCATCAGGCAGATACTTCCAGATGAGATTATAATTCCATAACTACTTAAACTGCCTCCTCCTTCTTAAAGTCCAAATGGCGAAACTTTAGGATATCTTTTAGAACAGAGATTGTTATTCTCTCATGTGCATCAGAATTCTAGGTGATCTTGCTGACTGAAGTTCCATGTTTCCGGAGCCTGAGGTTCTTCAGGGATGGTCCTATGTGGCGCTGATGTTGCTGGTGTCTGGACAGAAGACCTCTGACATCACCTGTCACTCAGGAGGGGGATTCTTTATCCCCCCACTGGAGTAAATTCCCAGTTATTTGAGGCCATGATTGCATTCATCCAAACTTCCTATTACAGAAGGAATATCTACTCTTATAGGCTCTGCAGAGAATTCTGAGCTCTTCCTTTTGTGAAAAGGAGAGGCACAGTGTCTACTGCTGGTTCATAGAAGTGTAGCAGTCATGACAAGACTCACAGCTACTGTTGGAGGTATATCCAGAAGCTAACCCACCTAGGCTCCAAAAGCTTATTGAAGTAAAACTCCTGAATGAGTGGAGACTTTTGAGGCCTATAAGCAATAAGAACAAGGTAGCCATAACAAACTCCTTGTCTTCCAACTAGGTGAAATAAATAAATGAGTCCTCATCACAGTTCCATAGAAGATGGAAGTGTTCTTGCTTCCTGCTCTGTTTTCCACACTCACAAGATACTTGTGTATCCTGGAATCAACTGCTCACAGAATAGTGAGGTGTTCTTTTAAGAATATAAACCTCACAGCTAGAGAGACAGCTCAGTGGGTAAGAGCACTTGCTGAGTAAGCATGAGGACCTAGCATCTCTGTAGCGCAGAAGACATGGCTATATCTGCCTGTAATGCCAGCATTGCAAAGAAGAGACAATGTCTGGGGCTCATGGGATAGCCAGCATAGCCAAAAAACAAAAATAAAAAACAGAAAACAAATAAACAAAAAACAAGGTGAGTTCCAAGTTCAGTGAGGGACCCATGCCTCAAAAGGGTAAGATCGAGAATGACAGAGTAGGACATCTGATATCCTCCTCTGGTCTCCACACATGTGTGTATACACGTACTCTCTCTCTCTCTCTCTCTCTCTCTCTCTCTCTCTCTCTCTCTCTCTCTCTCTCTCTCTCTCCACACACACACACACCTTATTTTTAAAATTTCAATGTCTATATTCCTTCTAGAGTTTCCCATTCACCTCAAAATAAAAGGCTAACTTTAGGCCCTGTAGATTCTACTCAGAACTCAGATACTCTCAAACAGGGTCTCATTGTTCTTCTCCATGCTCACGAAGTTTGGCCACTCTGGCCTCTTATTTGCCAAACATTCCAGTCATTCCTACCTCAGGGCCATTGCACTAACTAGCTAGGTTCTTTCTGTCATCATTGCTTGGCTTTTCTACACTCTGATCAGGTTGCAGGCAAAACAACCATACACGAGTCTGTAACATTTACTTTGCATGTCTGATATGGATTTGTTTATCTCTCAGTTCTTACACAGTTTAAGCCTGACATAGCTTGATACATTCAGATTATCAAGTGGAGACCAAAGTTCAAAGACAGAATGGTACTTAATCAAAGCCACTCAGGTTTGGGGGTTACAAGACTGATTAAGTATAAATCCAGAAATGTTTGTATGATGTGGATTTAAAGAGGAAGAAATTTTATCTGAACACTGCTTGAACCCACTCTGCTTAAGATAGATTCATGGTTTCAATGATGGAAAACTAGTCTTGCTTCTGTATGTGTGTGTGGGGGTGTGGGAGTGTGGGGGGGTGTGTGCACATGTGTGTGCACACGCATGCGGGCACATACATGCATTTGTTTTGATGTTGCTGAGTCAAGGTCGTGCTGTATATAGAAAGGCAAACACAATCCAAATTTCTCTTCCATTTGTGACATCCTATTTTTCTTCTGTCACAAAATATTGTTTTTTTGAGGCTAGAAGGTAGTGTTTTGTAACTTATGGGTTCCTCTCTGGAAATTACAGTTAGGGCCTAATTTTAAAAAGCAAATTGGTTTCATCTAATTAAATTTGGAAATTGCCTCATAAACACATATTTCATTATAGACATCTCTAAAAGCAAGGTTTCCTGTTTGCTCACAGGGGCAAGGCTGGCTTGAGCTCATTGTGAAGGGATCTCCACCTCTCTCTGCTCAAGAGGGCATGGTTCTCTTGCCCTCTGCTGGTTCCACAAAATTTCAAAAATGCCACATTTTCTAGGAAAGCACTTCTCAATTGTTAATGTCCACATGCATCTACCAGAGGTTTGGTTACACTGGAGATTTTGATTCAGGAAGCATTAATGGGGCCTGGCATGTTGTATTTCTGAAGTTCCCAGGTCCAGGATCATGGACCACACTGTTATACCAGAGGCTACACCTGCATTCAGGAGATAGGAGTATGCCATGGCTGATGACATCCTGGTACATCAGATTTCTATCCATCAACTTCCATATTTTTATGAAGTGTTAATAGATAACACATCACTTTTAAATTCAGAAGACTGCTAATTATGTATTTAATATGAACCTTACAGCAACCTCATCTAGTAAATTAAATTAATACCTTTTCTAGTTTTATTCTTTTACAGTTGAGAAGCCTGCTATTTTAACAGAATATGAGATGTGCCACAGTCCACATACCAGGTAATGAGGTAAACTTGGATTCTGACCTAGGTGCCTGACCTCCACGTTAACATTCTTACCATGCATGGACCTCATTAGTTTGTGAGATGCAGCATCACAGCCATGCTTACACACAGAATACAATGGACCAAACACACAAAAACAGTACCCCCCCAAGAGTTTTGGTGTGTTCCCAAATGGCTCACAAAGATGTCATAGCCCACAGAGTTACTTGAAAATACCTCCACAGAGCCATCTCCAAGAGTCCATCACAGAAATATATTCAGGTTTTTTATTCTATACAAGGCAGTGGGTTCATAACTAAGTAAGCCATCTTTCTCTCACTTTGTGTCTACTGCTCTAGAGACTGTACCTCACACCAATGTTACAAATTCAGGAGTTGTTACTTGACAAATCTAACTCAACAGTGTTTCGATCACTTTCTATGCCCATCTGTTTCTTTATGTGATCACAGAAAGGCAAAGCATTGCATTGCTAGTCCAGAGCAAGGCATAGCCATTTGACTGATGCTGCTCTTGAAAAAGAAGTCTATGTAGAGATGTAGGCACACTTTCAAAACAGTAGAATCTAGTGGTTTCCAAGAGCAGGTAAGTGTAAGGAACAGAACCTTTTCGCTTTCAAATGAGAAAAATAAGGCAATTGCCACAAGCTATTCATAAAACTAAATTCATTCAATTCCAGAGACTTTTATTGTGAAATGACATCCTTTTGTAGCTTTGGAATCATATCTTTTTAAAATTAAATGTTAATAAGAGATGGTAAAATAGCTTATGTTGGTTTCTAAAATCTTTTCAATGTTGCTGGTCCATGAATTCTGAATCCACATACCTCTACAATGGAGAGTTTTTTTTTTTATGATAGTACCATTGCTCACTAAATCATGGATCTTTACCCTGCTGTATGAAAAATAGGCTGCTACGCAGAGTAAGTCTCCATGTCTGTCTCTGTTGCTGCCTTCCTCCCTCCTTCCTCCCTCCCTCTGTTTGTCTCTCTGATTGTGGTCTCTAAAGTGAAAAGCATACAACTGTGAATTACTGTGATTTGATAGGATTTTTGTTTTTCTTTCTTCCCAAACATTGTTTTAACCATATCCTGCCTAGTCAAATGGTGCTGATACAAATGTTTCTGCTCTTGCAATAAACACAGGAAGAAAGATTTTCTCTGTGACCCAAGAAGGATCATTGACATTGGGGTGCTTGATTCCTCCTTCCAAGTGATAGCTATGAGAACTGCATCAAGTTCCCCGAACTTTCTAAAATGAAGACATTTGATAGATCTTTTGAAACCAGGTACCCAGTGAGACAAGGTGTTTTGTTTTGTACATGGTGATAATCTTGTACTTCAGAGATACCTTGGGACTATCCATGTCCCTAGAAAGCTTATGAGTTCATTAGACTAATCCTGAAAAATACCTTAGCACCCATAGCACCCACTTCCACAGCCCATGTTTCAGAGATGCAGGTTTCTCCATGGATGCTCAGTGGTGTAGGCCCTCTGTGTACCAGGGTTCATGTTTCTGCCTGAGAATCAATATCTTTTATTCCTTCATATGTGCTATCATCTGAAGCAGTGATTGGCACTCTTAAAGATGAGGGATCAGGTCTGAAGAGGTTACCAAGGGAATCCTGATGCTATGGACAAGCTTTTTGGACACACGGCCACAGTGTTTTAAAGTTCTGCATCCATGCCCCTCAATTTTATCACTCTGTTTTTCTACTTTGTTCAGCAATTATTAGAAGGTCATGGTGTTTCAGAATACATAAATGAAATCTTACTTACATGCTGGTCCTTGACTTAGATATTAAGTCTTTGTGGAGATAGCTTTGTTTTTGTTCTGCTTCAGACTTCTGGACAGCTTAGTTTACCATCTTTAGGTGTCTGGTTGGTGGGTGTTTTATTCCTGGATATGGTCTATTTCATGTCTGATATGAGAAAGCTTTACTGATGGGTGAGAGGATTATGGACTACCAGTTGGCTACTGATATAATATGCTTTGGGCACAAAACAGGCTAAAATTCAGGAAATCTTTTATCTTTGAAACAGAAATAACTATAGCAATGTCTCCAAAACCCATGATTCACCATATGCATTCTGGAACTTTATCATTTGTCTTTCAGGTCTGGGTCTTCCCTTTTACATTTGGTGCCTAGAACTATTGACCCATTTGCAGAAGGGATCATTCCTAACCATGATCATATCAATGCATGGTATTTATACATGCATTTGTCTTTGAGATAATAAAAACAGGCCAACTATGTGCCTAAGTTGTGTCTCACTCACCTCTTATACCCTCAAATGAACGAGTATTCAACATTGAATGAATCTGAGCCAACTGAAGTGACCCAGGAGCCTCCTTACCTCATAGAGTGTGATGACCCCATTGGTCTCATTGGGAGGTTTCCACTGGATGTATATCTTCTCCTCAAAGGGCCCGCCTTGGATGGACTCAAGAGGAACAGCTCCTGGAACTATAGAAGGAAAATGTTGTAAGCCTGATGTCACCCCCACATCATTTCTCCATCTCTACTGACCAAGAACACGAATGTCAAAGTTTCTATAAAAGACTAGACATTATATATTAGGACCGATGGCTGATAACTATCTCTGATCCAGTATCTTGACTCTGCCATTGTAGCACAAAAATAGCCATGGATAATATGTAAATGAATAAATATGGATGAATTTTGATAAAACTTCACAAAATCAGACAATGGGATGGATTTGACTCATGGACTGACAGCCTCTCATTCACTCACTGAAGGAGACTACTAACAAAGTAAACCTGATCAGTCACAGGGGATGTAAATAGGCTTTAGCCTGTTTTAGGACTGTGGTTTGATGCATGGGAAACTCAGTCCCCTGACCCTGCCAAGTTTTTCCCAACTTTATAAAATATTTCTTTGGTTTCTTAATTCCTGGATGCAGCAGTAATCGTATACCTAATTAGAACAATCTCATCTTGGTTCAAGAAGCCATCTGACTCATGCTGCTATGTCTCTTAATCCCTTGTTGGGTAGATGTTTAATATCTACTTGTTGGTTGGATGAATGGGTCAATGCATGACTATGCCAGTATTTGGCCTTAATGAGTACACTATTTCTGGGACTGCTTCTGTCATAAGCCAGTCTTTCCATCAGCATCTTCTGGCTGGTTCCAGCATCCTCACAAAACAATCTGGAAGATGCTGAGCCAGAAAATAAATGATTCCCAAAACTTCTACTTATAAGCCCTTAGGGAATGAAGAATTCATGTAAATCATTACCAAATCTATTTATACTTCAGCATTATAAAAGCAGGTACCCTTACTAAGTGCTTACTTTGTTTCAGAATTTTACATACATTATTTCACTTAAGCTACAAAACAGCTCTACCTAGTGTATTATCTCCTTCATGCTGATAAAGGAAGTGAAGCTGTGAGAATGAAATATTGGTCAAGGTCATCCCACTCTTAAGTTGTAAAGAGAAAATGGAACACCTATCTGTGAGCTTCAGAGCATATACTCTTAATCATCTTGCTAAGTCTCTCTGGATAGAGCCTCAGCCATATGCTGCATTCAGTTCCCCACTGTCAAATTAAAATGCACTTAGGTTTCTCACATTATTGACATGATACATACAGTTTGTTGATAGTAAGAATATACAAAAAGAATATACAAAAAGGTCATCTGAATATATATGATGATAGCTTCAGTTTAGTGTTCTCTCGGGCTTCGTTCCTTCTGTTGCTTTGTCCTGTCCAATTTTGATGATGTTTTGAAAGTTTATATTTTACTTTATTATTTTAATTTCTCAGAAGCCTCTTCTTTTCTAATGAGAGACAGGAAGGGAGTGGATGTGGTTGGGAGGAGCTGAGAGCATTAGAAGGAAAGGAGACTGTAATCAGGGTATATAGTTTGAGAAAAGAATATTTTCAACAAAAAGGGGGAAAGACATAAACAATGAAAAAACAAATCAAACAAAACTCTTAAAAGAAGATGAACGAAATCACTCATATCCAAATCCAAAGATAGATTTTCAGTATTATATGGAAATATAGTTACATATACATTTTTAAGATATAATTTTTTTCAGAATTAGTCAATTCCATGTATGTCATATTTTAACTTTTTCATGATTAGAAAATCATAGAACATTAAAAATTCCTAAATTTCTCATTTTTTTTTGAGATCAGACATTTCAGTGGCCACTTGGAGGCATGTGATTGCATTGTGGCCATAGCAACTGTCCTTTCTTATTGAGTGTAAAGCTGGTTGAAATATTTCCTGATTATGAATATCACTAGGTTAAACATTATTTATTTTTTCAATTACCACATTAGGTACATGTTTCTTTATGAGATGTTTATATGTTCTTTGTTGTTGAATCTCCTTCCTCCATTTCCTGCTCCTGCCCGTGCCCTAATGCTTCTAGTGGCCCTGTTCATCTTCATGTCATGTGTGTTGTGTTCCTTTTCCTGAGTTCCTTACTTAAAACTCATATTTCCCCTCTCATGGGCCCTTTTGGAGAGGCAAGATTCTGACCAAAACTCACTTCCACAAAAATGCACACATAAAAATAAGATGCTCAGAGCTGTATACAAGAGACTACATGTAATATTTGAAACTCTGTGACTGGATCACCTGACTAAATATAATATTTTCCAGATCCATTCAAATTCTTACAAATTTCACAATTTCAGATCTTTTGATGGGCATTTTTATACATAAGAAACTGCCTGCAACTTTGTTTGTGTCCTCAAGACAAATTTGTGGCAATTAATTTACTAGGCCTAAATAGATCTTATTTTTAGGGATTTTGACACATATTACCAGATTGCCTTCCAGAAAGTTTGTGTAAGTCTGAGTTTCTAACAGAAGAATATGCCTAGGCTCAATTTCTGCCCACACTGACTATTTAAAAAATTAAGTATATGTGTCATTTTTAGAACACTGGAAAGCACTTTTTTTCACTTTTAATTAGTCATTTGCATGACTCTTTTAAAAACATGCTCTCTATACCCTGTGCTCATCTCCCTGCATGTGTCTTCATTTTTGCTCACCTTTCTCTTATGGAATTGTCACTATCATCCCTTTGTAAAGATACACTTATTTTTGCATAGCTTACAAATAGAGTTTTTAATTTTTGTTCTTTTTTTCTGGTTTTTTTTTTTTTTTTTTTTTTTTTTTTGGTTTTTCGAGACAGGGTTTCTCTGTGTAGCTCTGGCTGTTCTTTGTAGACCAAGTTGGCCTCAAACTCACAGAGATCTGCCTGTCTCTGCCTCCTGAGTGCTGGGATTAAAGGTGTGCACCACCACTGCCAGGCTATTTTTGTTCTTTTTTTTAAATGCCAGATTTTCACTTGCCTTTTAATGCTTTTAGGTATGTAGAAACTTTTAAAATGAGTCAGACTTCTTATTGCTTCTTTGTAAGCCCCTCCCCCCTCTGCAAGTATATCTTAATTAATGTGATGAGGTGACTGTTAGCAACATTAGGGATATAAAAATAACAAAGAGAAATGTGGCCAAATTCTCCTAAAGCTTGTGATCCAGGAAGTAGACATGTGTTAAATAACTATACCCATAGATCATTTCATTTAAGGTATATGGTACTAGGAGATCAATGAACAGAGAAAGGCTAGGCTAGCCAGCCAAGATATTGAGTGGCAAGTAAGTTAGAGTTGATGGGTATGTAGAAGTACCTAGGGTAAATGCAGAGAGTATTGGGAGTATAGTAGATAGCTTTCTGAGGTCAAGAGTGGAAAGAGAAAAAAATCAGTTAGGAAGTCTGTAGTCATTTTGGAGACAAAGGATGTTAACTTGCAGCAGGGCAAGGAGTATAGAAGAGAAATGAACTGTAGATTTCTGTCTTGCTAAACCAGCATGAATTGATGGTGATGGATAAAGGCAAAGATGACAGGATGTGTCAGAGAGAGCCCCAGCACTGTTAAATATAACCCAGAAATCAGACTGTTGTTCATATAGGGAAGGATCTTAAAGGATGACTAGTTTTGGAGAGGAATCTGGTACCTCAGCTTTTCTCAGACTTGAGGTATATGTAGACCATCCAGCTAGAGTGGGTGAATAGCCGTTGGATAGACAAGACTGAAACCGATGTTTGGATATTGAAATTATGTCCTGGGAATAAGTCCAGCAACAAGAGTATAGGAAATAAGGGGAAAGGTAGCTCTCAGACTCAGCTAAGAGAAACTTGTCTCAACAATGAGGAGGAAACACATGAGGACACTAGGAACAAATGATGAGAGAAGCAACCAGGAAACCAGGGAGTTGAGTTGTCACTGCAGCAGCTATGGACAGAGAGGAAGTTGAGAATGGACTGGTTAGTAGTGATGGATATGGTTGAATGGTCAACTCAGAAGGCCTTGAGGTTGCTACTAATCTAGTCCCAACACTTATGGTTGGAGTAATTATGCTTTAGGGAGACTGGTTGTAGATCACTAGCTAGAGAGGGCCCAAAAAGGAGAATATGAGGTGTGATAAGCAAAGGCTTCTAGTTATGAAGGGCAAGGAAAAATAAAGACAACAGAGATAGAAGTGGGGGGAAACCCATTTCCAAAATGGGAAGGGTTACCACATGGGTAGGCCAAGTAAAAAAGGATTCAAAAAGGGCCACAAGTTGGAAGTGTAGAAAAGAGAAAGGGGGCTGACTGGGAGTACTCTGAAAAGACAAGAGCAGGATTGGGTGAGTAGAAGTCCCTTTTATCTCCCTGAGAGGTGAAAAGAGGATAAACTGTTGGAGCTGCTTAGGCCAGGGAAGTTCAGTATCCTAACAGTATCATATTTCTTAAAATGGGGGATAACCTATCTTTCAGGAGTACAAAGAATTGGGGAGAGTTGAGACAGTTGAATCACTAAGGAGTAGACAGTGAAATGAAAAGACAAATGGGGTTTCTACTGATTCATCTGAATATTTATCTGAAGATGGGGAGGGTTTGTCTAGAGGAAGAGGGACTCTGTTGAGTAGCAGAGGGTTAGCTTGGTGAGAAAGTTTGAGGGATAGTGAAGGAAGAGGGTTTGTCTGATGGGGGTTATAATGATGAAATTCAGCTAGTATCACTATGCTTTTCCAGCTGACAAATTCTCTTTCTCATCACAGGTCAGGCCAATAGAAAGCACCAATGAGTAATTATCTTATGACATTTTTTATTGACTGATGGTTTTTTTTTTGTTGTTGTTGTTTTATCCCTAATACTGTCATCCATTTAGAATTTATTTTCTACATTGTACACAGTAGAATAGAAATTTTACCCATAATTCTTCACTGCGTTCTTAGGACAATTATTTGGCCAGTAAAAACTTTGCACTGTGATTTAACATACCGCCTTTCCAAGATGGGTTATTTTATAGCCTGGCATAGGTTTTCAGCCTTCAGAGTCATAGCTCCTAGTATGACAGTGTCTCCCTATAGTTTGGGATGACAAGTTTTTTAATACTTGGCAGAACAAGCACTTCTCTTTGATTGTTATTCCTTTTCAATGCTTCTAGGGTATGGTTATCCCCTAGTCTTCAAGAAGAACATCTACTTGTAAATGTTAGTGCCTAGGGAGGTAGAGGTGAGAGGACAAGAGGCTCAAAGTCATCCTTGTCTACCTAACAGGTTTGATAGTAACCAAGTTTACATGAGATCTGGTGTCCAAAAAAAAAAAAAAAATAGAAGAACTTAGAAATAATTTTATAAAATTGCAAAGCTATTCCAACAGAATTGATTGTTACTTAAATTAATTTTTATTTAAATTAAAACCATCTTATTTTACATACCAATTCCAGTTCCCTCTCCCTCCCATCCTTCCATTTCCCTCTATCCCTGCCCCCATCCACTCCTTAGGGAGGGAGAGGCCTCTCATGAAAGATCATTGAAGTCTGTCACATCATTCAGGGCAGGAATGATGCCTTCTCCCATGTACCTGGGCTGAGAGAGTATCCCTTTACAAGGAATGGGCTCCCAAAGCCCATTTGTGTACTAGGGGTAAATATTTGTTCCACTACCAGAGACCCCTTAGACTGCCTAGGCCTCCCAACTAATACCCATGTTCAGGGGGCCTGGTTTGGTCTTATGCTGGTTCCCCAACTGTCAGTCTGGGGTCCGTAAGCTCCCACTTGCTCAGATCAGTTGTTTCTGTGGGTTTCCCCAGCATGGTCATGACCCTTTTGTTCATCACTGCTCCCTCTCTATCACTGGATTCCAGGAGTTCGACTCAGTGCTTAGCTGTGGGTATCTGCTTTTGCTTCCATCAGCTACTGGATGAAGGCTCTAGGATAGCATTTAAGGTAGTCATCAATTTCATTATAGTGGAAGAGCATTTAAGGTAGCCTCTCCACTGTTGCTTAGGTTCCTAATTGGGGGTCATCCTTGTGGATTCCTTGAGATTTCCCTAGTACCAGGTTTCTTGTTAAGCCTATAACAGCACCCTCATTAAGGTATCTCTTTCCTTGCTCTCCTTCTCTGTTCTTCCCAAACTTGACCTTCCTGATCCTTCATATTCTCCCCCACCCTCTTCTCCCCTCTTCTTTCTCCTATCTCTCTCCCTGCCATGCTCCCAATTTATTCAGCAGCTCTTGTCCCTTTCCCCTTCTCTGGGAAAATGTTTCTCTTAGGGTCCTCCTTGTTTTCCAGCTTCTCTGGAGTTATGGATTGTAGGCTGCTTATCTTTTGCCCTATGTCTAATATCCACTTATGAGTGATATTTTCTTTCTATGACTGGCTTACCTCACTCAGGATGGTTCTTCTAGTCCCATTCATTTGCCTGCTAATTTCAAAATGTCATTAATTCTTGTAGTTTCATTTTTCTCTTCTTTTGAGTGCAAAGCTCATCTCTATATCCAAGGGTTTTTCTACTCTATAACACTACACACGTCTTTCATCATTACTCCTTCTATTTGTGTCCCTTGTTGTTTCCTACAAATTTCATTTTTGTAATTTTATTACATTCTTTCTCTTATTTTGCATTATAATAAAAAGCTTCTCTTTTTCTTTGCAAAACATAAGCATATAAAATTAGTCTGTTTTTACAGAATGATTATAAACTAATCACATGATAGATGATTATATAAGAAGAAAGGTATTACACACTTCATAACTCTCCTCACTGGCTCCATTTTTCCCCTTTATCATGAGCATCAACATACCAGACACTACAGAGTTTCATGTTAATCACCCTAAATTCTTATTTGGGGTCTCCAATACAAATGAATATCCCAGAACAATGGGTCATTTAGTTTTTCTTTCTTCTCTTCATATACACAGATCAGGTGTTCCAAGACTTCCATTCATTATTCTAGGACATCTGGAGATCCATCAACTGTGTTTTATTATACTTCAGTTCATGACTGTCATTTTTCCAGGTTTATCTTATCCTTCTACTTCAGACTGAACATAGAGTTATTTCCAGATGGATCCCTCATTTTGTATGGCTCACATGACTATGCTGCCTTTTAAATCTGTTTGAATGTACACTAGACGTCATTAAGGTACACTCAAGACTTTTGGCTGCAGTTGAGAACCTTCTAGTAGAAGAAAAAGTGACTTTAGTGCTCATCTTTAAGATCATACCTATCTATACCCTGTGGGCTTTTATCATCTGTTATTTGGGATGTGGCTCAGTAGTCCAGGTTGGGTTTGAAGGGGCTGTCTTTCCCTTCTGAGCCAGTCAGACCTGCTTCAGGTGCAGTCTCCTTTTCTTCCAGACAGGCTAAATTTGGCAGATGCTCTGGATGCAGCTTCTTGACATGGCGCCTCTTGGTCAGCCCTTTGTCATCACAGCACCCTCCAGTGTTTGAAAAGCTTCTTTTTCAGCTCCATCCTGGGATGATTGATTAGTCCTCACAGAACATCCATAGCTGCCAAGTCATACTTTGAAATAGATGGACCAAAGGGCTTATCAGTCTACAGATGTCCTGAATACTAGCAAATTGTTTTCCAAAGTGGTGACAAAATTTTAGACTCTTTTGTTCAGTGTCTATAAGCTCCCATATTTCTATACCCTTAAAAAATACTTGGCATCATCAGCTTTGAAAGCCTAGGTCACCTAGTAAGTGCAAATGACATTCCATAAAGATTTCTATCTGTTCCTACCTATTTACTAATTAAGGTGATCTGTATTGCTTCTTTGCTGATTTACTGGTTCCTTTATTTCATAAACAAACATTATAGTTAAAAAAAAAAAACTCTTGGCTGGGCTACAGCTCAGGAGCAGAGTATTTGCCTGTCACATTCAGAGCCCTGGGTTCCATCCCTAGGACACATACACATACCACCACCACCAACAACAACAACAGGAAATCTCTCACTGTTTGTCTTATATTTGCCTTTGGATATAGATCAGCTATTACGTTTAATATGGTTGAATTTATCAGAGGCCTTCATTTTTTGTATGAGTTTGAGAGAAAGGCAAACAGTAGCAGAAACTGTTGGTGCACCGCCTCCATCTTCCTGAACATTGCACATGCTCTTTACCTAAAGCCATGGGAGCATTCTTGGTGACCACAGAAGGGAAGCAATGAGAGTAATGCTTCTAAAACATCTTTTAATCAGAAGAGAAAGTAAGGTGATGAATGGGTACCCATGTTTCCTCACCATCAGTTTGATCACTCCACTTTCTACTGGCTCTAATAAAAGTCTTAAACACTGAAATGGGTGGTATGTGTGTGTGGGTGTTTGGGGCAGGTGGTAGTGATGATAATAAAGACAATTTCCAACTCATGGTAGACTGGTGCTATAATCAATGGCTCTAAGCATGAATCATTGGGAAAACAAAATTAGTAACTTAACATGACATTTAAAAGAAACAATGAAAATAAAAGTTTCTCCTTTTAAAACACTCATTGTATGGATTTACACTCATCTACCATGGAGAAAGAATGAAAGAATCAGTGGCTTTGTTTGGGCCACACTTTGAAGGGCACTGTTCTAAAACCCAGTGTTTGATGGAGTTGCTGGTTAACATGTGTCACCTTGATTCCTCCTTCCCTTCCCTGTCCCTCTCCAGTGTGACCTAAATACTTTTCTTTTGAAATCCTTATTGTAAATTTAGCTTCTGAGAAACCCAAATAAAGTAGTCATGTTGAAGAAATACTCTATGTCTTCCAAGGTCCAATGGCATCATGATAAGTTTGGAAGTTATGCCTTCGATAAAATGACCTTTATTAAATGAACATTTGCATCCTAAAATAAATTTATTAAATAAATTTACTAAAATAAATTACTAGACTTCTGTGCCATGCTGCTTTCAACTTCTGTTACATTCCCACACAGGTATGGTTCCAGAGCTCTGTTTGGTTTAGCTGTTCTGTTAGACCAACCCTATATGAGCATCCCATTCTCTTAATGAATAATGATTTGTCTCAATATATAGAAAACCAGGGGATGGAGGATGGCTCAGTGGTTAAGAGTACTGTATACTTCTCTCACAAGCCATATAATATTGAATTTCATCTTCAGGACTGTCTTACATTTTTGAACCAGCATATATACTTTAAAAAGTTTGGGTTTTTAATTGTAATTGTTTGAAGGTAATTTGCCTTTTATATTAGTCTATCTGTATAATATTACATTTCCCACCCCAAGTATAATCTACCTCTTTGGGGGGGTCCTTTAATGTCCCTTACATATGCAATTACAAGTAGTGTCTTAAAAATAATGCCATATCCTTGTTAGGTGAACAGAAATGGAATATGGTCCTCAATGTGGATGTCTTGGGAATTATATCAACTTTAATTCTAATATTTGTGTTCATAGTTCTTTGGGTTATCTGTAAATAATCATAGCATCTGTAGCTAATAACAGTCTTGTTCTTTCCAATCTTTTAGCTCATTTTATTTTTGTCTTTTAGGGTCAACAATACAGCATTTAATGGGAATAATGATAGACACATGTGTTTTTCCAATTTTAAAGATAATGATGCTGTTCTTTTATCCTTGCATGTGGTATTTGTAGGTCACTTGTAGTTATCATTTAGCAGGTTAAAATGTCCATTTTATTACTCATATTCAAGAAAATTTTATTTTTAAATACTGGGCTTTAACTAAACCCACTTCAGTAATGATACATTTCCTCCCCTCTTAGTACATTAATGCAGTGAATTATATAAATGGGTTTTGCAAAGTTTAAGCTAATGTTGGCTTCTTTAAATATATTTTTCTATTCATATATGTGCTGTTGGGTTGTTCAGTTCTATTTTGTTTGGGATATCTGTACCTAACTTTTTTCTCTCATTATAAACTTGTCTGCCTTGAAAGTCAAGGTTATGGCTCCATCATGAATTAGGGAAGGGGTTTTTGGTATTTTCCTTCTCTGAATGGTTGTAAGTAGCATGGGATTACAAATTCCCAGTGATAACACACACACACACACACACACACACACACACACACACACACACACACACAAATTCCCAGTGATGATCTGATCACATGTGGAAAAACACATTAAACTTCTAAATTGTTAAGCTATTTTTGAAAATCTTTAAGCCATTAATTCTATTTCCAAATATATTATAGGAATACATGAAAATGTGCATCTTTTCTGGGTTTAAATATATTTCTAAGAAAATTTTCCTTGTTAATTTTCAAATATTAGTAGTGTGTGTGTGTGTGTGTATGTGTGTGAAATTAACTCTGTACAAGTGGATAAAAAATAAACATCTCATTAATTTAGTTCTAGTGAGTTTCATTCTATGACCTTGCTTTTATTTATAGACTTTATTTCTTAATCACACATCTCACAAATAGTTTTGAACTCTTTTAAAAGATCAGTGTGTGGAAAATTATGTCTTTACAATGTTAATTTCCATTCTAGGGGCATATTCCATATCAAATGTTTACACAGTTATTCTTAAGACTGGATACTAGCATTTGCTTTATAAAAACAACAAAAAAGGACTTTTTATATCTAATTCCCAAGGCCCCTTGCTTTGCAACATCAGATTCTTTTCTCCTTAATAAAAATGTAGTCCTTTTTTTTTTTTTATCTATCCAGAGACCTGTCTTCATGAAACCTGTAATAGGTATTACCAGAGGTGGAACAGTATAGGTGGTCTGGCTTTGTGGGTCATTCTGCTAGTGATCAAGTTCCAGTTTTAAGTTTCTCTACCTCAAAGAGAACGGGAAGAACAGGGCACATTCATGCATTATTTGGCCAGAGAAGGATTTCTACTTGTCTTGTGAGGATATGGTAATCAGAGTATTTAGAGAAATAACCAGGTAGGAGGAAGGTTCTCCACAGAGACTTTCTAGATATTTAAGGAGGAACAGTCTGGGACATCCAGAACATTGCACTTCCTCTAATTGGGGTGTTTCTTTTCAATAACAACTCCACATCACTATGGTCAGTCTTAATGCTCAACTTGGTAGTGTATAGAAGAAAGAGTAAGTGAGCAGAGTACAAGCACCCATCATTTTGGCTACAGAAGCAATGTAACCAGTGGTTTCAAGTCCCTGGTGCCTTCATTTCTCTGCTGTGCTCCTGAAGCTGTAAAGTCAAGATAAACTCTTCCTCCTTAAGTTGTTGTTGTCAGAGCATCTTATCACAGCAATAGGAAACATGATCAAGTTACTTTCCTTATGTATACCCTGGACATCAGCTTAGAGTGAGATGCTTGTCCTGTTTCCTGTGGGCTGGCATCTGGAGTTGAGCTCTTGGTATCCCATCCCTGCCTTTAGAACTAATGTCCAGGGCTTTGCTTTCCATGCATCTCTGTATTAACTGCTTCTAGTATAGTTGTGTTACATTCTCTTATGCTAGTCACAGTAAGTTTAAAGGTATCTGTCTCTGTTCTTTGGAAAGACATCTTAGAGAAAGGTGATCAGATCAACAGTTTAAAACAAAACCCATATTTTCATCACTTGGACCTATAAGGTACTACTGGGAAATAGCTGAGACCATGGTTTGGACCCACACTGCCAGGGTTTGTGTTTTATTTGTACTTGTTTGCTGTCTAACAAAGGGAAAGTTACTAAACACCTTTAGGTGGAACTTTCCTTGCTTTAAGGAGGGTATGAAACCAGCACCTTCTTCATAGTTTGTCATGAGCATTTTATATTTCAAAATCATAGTGTGCTTAGCAAGGTACCTGGCACGAAGTAAGTGCCCTGTGTGGTTGTCCCTCCCCAGGATCCCACTGTATTCCTCCAAGAGCTGTAATAATATAGGTAATATAGTTGAATATCACACTTAGAATTCTGCAGATCCAATTATGATTGTACTTATTTCCAATGTGTCTTTACCTCAATCTTCTTTTCCAGAATAATAACATATTGCTAACCACAAAAGCCTTATCTTCTCATGGCTTACCAAGGATACTAAACAGCTCTAACAATGGTCTTTCTGATTTCTTTGGTAAATAATTGTAAAATTTATTTTGTCTCTTAGTGCTCAGGATTCATTGATTTGATAACATATTTATGTGTGTGTATTCTAGTTAGAAGTGTTATAAGTACTAGCATTGTAATGTTAAACAAAACAGAGAGAAAAACCCCTGTCTCTGTGGAGTTCATTCTATTTGGGAAAATATACATAGTAAAAGGTAAAATATAAATGCAATGTTTCAGTTGATAAATGCTAATGGTATACATGAAGCAGGGAAGAGAGACAAAGTGTCATATAAGAGGCTTCCACATTTAAATGAAACTGCCTATGAAGAGCTCTTAAATTATAAATAAGAATGAAGACTTGATGGGTCAAAGAGAAAGCTCTGTTTAGTTGGTAGAAGGCTATTCTAGTCCAAGGGGGTGATAAGAGCAAAGGCTCTGAGGCTGGGGCATGTTTAGTAAAATTGAAGTCAATGATTGGATTCATGAAATGAGGCAGAAGTAGGAGATGAAGTCCAAACAAACAGAACTGGGACATTATGTACCATGGAAGTGTTTATCTCAATACCATGATGAAGATCAGAAGGATTTAGAGCAGAAGGCTGAAGTGATTTTCTTCATAGTTAAAATAAAAATCAGTCTGGATGCATTGTAGAGAAGAGCATGCATACCCCAGGGTTGAAGCTGCAAGACTAAATAACTGGTCACATAATCCACATAGTAACTACAACTATGGAGCCAGCAGTAGAAGTTGTAAACAAGCAATGGAAAGGGTTGTTCAATGTCTCTGTGCTTCTGTATTGAATGCAGAGCTCAGGGATTACACTGATGAGTCAGATGTAGAGAGCAAGCTAAACTGTTGCTTGGCACAAAGCTGGATCACCAATTACAGACAGCATTTCATGAAGGAGTTCCCTAGAGCTGTGCATCCCAGGATCTCATTCTGACAAAAGTAATGAGAAACTAATAAAACATAGTGCTACTAATTAAGCTAGAGAAGACAGTGGGGAGAAGGAAGTTGATGTTGGTGGACTGATGACCATCTCCTCTTATTTGGGATATTTCATTCCAAAGGATTAGAACAATCCAAGTGAGGAAATTGAATGGACAGGTGAATAAAAATCACTGTAGGGGGCTGGAGAGAGGTTGGGCTTGGAAACATCAATTAGAAAAAAATATTAGCTTGTGTGTGGATGTTAAAGCCAAGGGATCAGAAATAATTAGGTAAATAAATGGATCCATAGTCAGCAATCTGTGGTCCTTGATAGAAATCCAAGCAGCTGTTTGCTTTTGCAAATAAAATTTTATTGGAAAATCGTCATACCCAATGATGTATATATTGTTTCTGGATATTTTCCTGCCGCAACAGCAGAATGAAGTAACTGCCAAAGAGATCTATGTGGTCTACAAAGCCTGTTTTCTATGACTAGCCAGCCTTTGGTTCAGAAATGAAAGAGTTGCAAAAATACAAGTCAATAAAGCTGAGATGTTTAAAAGAAATACAGGAGGGAAAGGGAGTTCCTGTTTGGAGAGGGATGACTAGGAAAGTGTGATAACCTAGAAACTAAGTAGAAAAGGGAGTTTTGAGGACGTTGTGACAGCAAACCATTCCCAATAGTGATGGCTTTCTAAGTAAGATCTGACTTGGAATAATGATAGTTGGATTCATTAATATCACAGGAATGATGATTAATCCCAATTGACAGCTTGATAAGATTAAGAACAACCTAGAAGATGGGCCTGTGGGTGTGCCCATAGACAATTATCTTGATTAGGTTAATTGCCATAGAAAGACTTGCCTACTAGGGTGGCACTATTCCTTGGCCAAGATCCTAGAACTATATAAAAATGAGAAAATGGGAAGAGCAGATTCATTCCCTGTACTCTCATCCTGATTATGAATGAAATGTAACCAGATGCCTCAAGTTCCTGCTGCTGTGACTTCTGTACTATGATGGATTGTTATCTACAAATGGGAACCAAAATAAACCACTTGTTTCCTAAGTTGCTTTTGTCATGGTGTCTTATCACAATAACAAAAAAAGTAAATCAACAGGTGATTGCAGAAGATTATTGGCGAAATTATCTGCATTTGAGCTACTTTGGTTTGGTGTGTTCATGAAACTCAGAAGGGAAAAATGGTCATATGGCAATCAGTGGATAGAACAGTAGCTGGAAGACAAGGGAAGACTGGACAGTCTTGCTTTTGTCTTTTTAAAGATGATGAAAATAAAGCTTCTGTGTAAAGTGTAACAATCAGTTACAGAGGATGATTTTGCTTTAGGGTAGACAGTAGACTAGCACTAGAGTAATGACCTTTCTTTGGCAAAGGGAAGTAGGATTTGGCACGTTAAGTAGAGAAATTGGTTTTCACTGTGAAAACAAATGTTTTATCCCTAGAAACTGAAGGAAAGATTGACTATGTGGGCATTACATGGGTCAAGAAGTATCAAATGTCATCAGTCTCCTTAGTATTGTAGACAAGGTTATCAATTAAGTGTGGCAGCAGTATGAAGGTGACAGAGGTTTGAAGATGTGGATAATTATTCTGTAGACAGTAGAAAGAAAGAATTAACCAGAGACAGAATGCTGCTTCTGGACAATTTTCAGGACACACTCCAGCAGTGTGCCTGACTTCCACTGGAGCAATTGGAAGGACGGTATGTGGTCAGCTAAGAAGAGGGGACTCGGAAACAGTGTTTCATGTGCATGGAAATGAGGGCCAGGCTAAGATGTTGAGAAAGGATGCAAGACAGTGACTGGAGTGACTGGGAAGGAAGAGGAAATAAGGCAGAGAGGAGGAAGGCAGATTCCAGTGCAGATGAAGTTTTGTATCTACAGAACTTGAAGAAGTGAAAAAGTAAAGGTCATAGTCAAATTGAGATGTTTGTAATCTGGATTAAATAAAAATTGGAAGCTGTTTCAAAGTCATCCCTTGCCACAGTGAGCAGAAATTATGCATAAACCCTTGGCCTGGCTTTTTTCCAATGAAGAATTATATTCTCTGCCTGATGCTGGCTCTGCACCACTTACCACAGCTGATGGCTTTATGTGCAGACATCTGTGCAGTGTATATTTGTAACATATATTCTCTTTATTCTTAAGAAATTTGTACATGTATACAATGAAATAAGATCAACCTCCCACTTTCCCCATCCAGCTCCTGCCAAATTCCCTAACACGTGCTCCTCACAGCTTCATGTAGGCTGCCACTGTTGCTGCCTCCTCTCCTTCCTCCACTTTCTCTTCTCCTCCTTTTTACCACATGGATGTAGAGCCACTGGAAAACTAGCAGTTGCTACACCTTCCCAGGAGAATGGTCATCCTTCCTGCATCAGCTATAAACAGCTACTAGCACTCTAGTAAGAGGTGTGGCCTGGGGAGCACAACTTCCCCCATTAATGTCAGAATATTAGCTGACTTGATCTTGTACAGGTACTTACAGGCATTGTGAGTTAGTGAGTGTGGTAGCTATGTCGGGTGTACAAGACAGCATGTCACATATGTCCTTCCATTCTTGGGCTCTTACATCCTTTCCAACTCTTCATTGATGTTCCCTGAGCCTTGTTAAAGATGGAAGGTGTGAGTGGGGTAGTGATAGTAATGAAGCTGTCCTGTTTAGGGATAAGCACTCAGCTTGTTTGTTTGTTTGTTTTTACTCTCCTTGATCAAATATGCATCTCTGTACTGACTGTTGCCTTCTAAGTGCCACATATTTTCGAAGCCTACTGGTACTCTAGGCCCCACCTACATGTGGGGGTGGGTCATATACTTATGGTATGTATAACTTAAGCAAGGTGTCCTAACAAATGATAATGAGAGCTCGATCCTGTTCATATACTTCTCCTTCTGAGCATATGTTCCTTTATCCCATCACCTTGTACTTTGGAGGCAGAGAGGTGATTACATCTGCCAGGTGTCACAGCCATGGTCAAGATGTCTCAGCCCCAGGCCAGAGCTCTTCCCTCCCACTCCATTACTGCTTCTGTAGGTCAGGATGTCCTTTTCAATGTAGTAGGTGACTTTCATTTGATGAAACTGTGTCTCTCTCTATCTCTCTCCTGTTTTCTCTCTGAAAAGACTCCGCTGTGTTGAAAGATTTCTTTTGTCATATCTTCTAATCCTGTGCTTCCATTCCATTCTTTTATTTTAATTCCATATAATTCTTTAATGAACCCACATTTTCCTTGTCCACAATTTCATTTCTTCTTCTGTCACAGCATGGAACTTTCTATCCTCTTGACAGAGTTCTACAACAAAGGTTAGTTACTTTATAATTTCATTCTTTTAAAAAAATAGCATACTAAAATTGCTAATTTTAACTGTGCTTCTTGTCAGTAGGTTCATGTAAATTCACTGTAATTAAACCAGATGTTTTCTTATGCTGTAAAGTCAGATGGTAATTTAAGGGGGATTTTTTATTTCAATAGGAAAGAGAACAAATTGTTGTCAAAGAAAGTTTATCTATCCCTTGTCTATTTCCCCTCATTTTCTGTCCCCTTTACATTTTGTCTGCCCTGTGACTTCTCTCTTTTTTCTTTATCCTCTCCATTTGCATGTATGTAAAATGGGTTCACCATTGATACCTTGGGGGACAGTAATGCAAAGTATAAAAGTTGTACATGAGAAAGCTCAGAACCTTGGACTGGTTTTCATCCCCCCATTTCAGGGATCTCTCTGGCTGCTTGACTGATTGGCCATTCCTCATAAAGAGGCCCAGAACTAACTTAAAAATAAAGCTGGTTAGTGAAGACTTCAACAAACATCAGTGTGTGTATAAGGGAGTCTTATAGAGAAAAGTTGAAGAAATGTTTCAATCTACTCATGTTTTATAGTTTCATTGGGGGAAAATTATTTCTTCCACGTAGCTTCATAGCTTGAGACATCAATTATGACCTCTAGTTGAGGAAAACAGTGGTTTGCTACTAAATATTTTACCATAAGTTCTCTAGGAAGGAAACAATGACTTCTTTTCTAGTCTCCATGGTGTGAATTTTCCAACCATGGTTGATTTCAAGCAGTGAATGTGTTACTGAACTTGGAGGCAAGAAGAGCTGCCAACACTCAGCTTTAGCAAGCCAGGACAAGTGAGCTTTGATTGCACATAAAGGATACATGCAAGCACCCAACTTAAGAGATGGTGCCCATTCATGAACAGCATGTTATCATGAAAAGGGCATGGACCCTGATGTCAGATACTCATTTATTAACTCGTCCATCCAGTCATTGGTTTATGAGGACACATTATAGACCAATATTATTCTTCCTACTGGGAAGCATCCATCAGGGGTACCCAGCCACCAAAACAAAATGAAGTCTGTTTTCAACAAGCTTCCATTCCTTTAGAGGAATAGTTAAGAAGCTAAAGAACAAAAGTAAACTATGATAAAGAGACAGAGAAAATTAGATAGAGTGTTAGAAGGCCTTCAGCCAGCTATATGCTTTCATAACACAGGTCAGGGGAGGCCATACAGATAAGACTTGGAAATGTATGAATTCCTCACCTGCACAACAATGCCAACAGCATCTACATCATGGTGTTTGGCAGTAGACTACAAGAACAAGAGTACAAAGCCTAACTCACTGTGGGTATATGAAAAACACAACTGCATTTCTCAACATCACTCACAATACTGCAAGGTCATCTTTCCAATCATTACAGAGCAACAAGCTGAAGTGAAATGAGACTGTGAGGACCTCTTAAGGTACATAGTTTTTATCCTTACTGTCTGACTGTGCACTGCATTGCATCCATCTTGTTGCTATTTCCTATTATACTTCCCCTCTTAGCAGGCCGTACATGCCCCCTCTTGTTAGTGTAGGTGTACCTAACCCAGGCAATGTGAATCCTCCATCCAGCTTACTATAATCTGAGAAACCAGGTGAGTAGGCTCAAAAGAACTTCACACAAAATTAAGGCATGGAACCTTGGAACTTTTCCTTACAAGAAAGCATTTGAGTTTAAGCCTGTTTTGCCACATTGGGATAATATACCTATTAGATGTGGTTAAACATATCAAATATCAATAATGTTAATATATTTTATACTGTTACTTATTATAATCAATTACATTTTTATGTATTGTTAAAATTGTATTCCCTTATTATACAATAGGGAAAATACTGCTTGTTCTTTCATATTTGGTATGAAGATTAAATCAGTGCACATTGCCTGTGAAAATGAAAAATGAAAGGCCTTCTCTGAAGGAGAACTTAATTGATTGTGCATTTACCCTTTGACTTCAGCAATTCTACTGTGAAAAATTTACCTGAAAATACATCTACACAAACACCTAACAACATACACAACAAGGCTATTTGCTGCAGTATGACTACACTGTGCCTCTTTATAAGAAGCAACTAATCAACCAGAAAATATGATACTTGAAATGGAGGGGCACCAGATGACCTAGATAAAAAAAGTAGGTCATAGAAAATAACTGAAACAAGTACTACTGGACACTTGGGTACATCTATCTACATAGCCATAAGCACCACGAAAATATTACAAGAAGGAGTGATTTTTGATACGGAATGTTTTCTAGGATATAGAAAGTGAATATAAACACGGATGAAGTATACATTATTCCAAATTTCAAATATTAAATAGAAGTGAAAGGAGACATAGTGGCACTGGCATGTAGAAGTCTCTAAGCTCAATGGGATTGGGGATGGGGCAAGGGAGACAGAAAATGAGGAGAGAAGAAGAAGAAAGGTGAGGAAGAAGATAAAGAAAAGGTACAAGGAGGAGAAAGAGGAAAATCATTTGTTTTTTTGCTAAATAAACCACATAAGATAGAAATGAAAGAATAAAAAGTTAAAAGTAGTTTTTGTCCTTCATAGAAAGTTTTATTTTTGTGGCTGATAGAGACACAATTTGTCCAAAAGCAGAAAACAACTGATCATGTGGTACCCAACCCTAGCTGATATATCTACAATGTAACCCCTATGTCTAAGGATCAGGGAACACATGGAAAGGGGGAAAGGGGACAGAGACATTGTAAAAGCCAGAAAACAAGGACGTTTGATGTGAAATAGTGTCATCTATCTATCACAGGAAGCTGCAGCCATGATATCTCACCAACCTGTACAATGACAATACCGCCTAACATGCCAGCAAGGATGGAGAAATCTCACGTGACTCCACCCCTAGGAGCTACAGCCAACCAATGGCTGCTGAGAGAATCAGTCTTACCCCAGGGAGGAGCCTCTGAATTGGGTATCCAATATCAAATAGTCAGGCCTAAAGACACACACACACACACACACACACACACACACACACACACACACTTAAATAGAAAATAAATAACAAAATGTGGTGTTTTATATTTAACATATCTATCAGGTGTGAATTGAAGAATTCAAAAGTATAAAAATTGTGGCAGTTATTCCTCAGAATAAATCTTTGGTAACATACAATTTTAAATTTTTAAAGAAGCAACTCACTTGCATGTGGGAAGCAGTAACATTTACTTATCAAAACATAGAAGAAGAAAAACCTTAAAATTAAAAGAACTTTAATTGGCTATCAAATTGATACTAATGTCATATAGATAGAAACCCGGAATGTTTGAACACAGTATTTTGACTGTACACTCTAGGCAGGGCAGAGCTTAGTACAGAGAGGTTAAAATGTCCTCTCAGTAGGTTCACTGATTGCTGGTGGGTTGGTACAATTTTCGATAGTGCAAATGAGTAGACAGGTGGATGTAGAGAATTGGGTTCTTCACTGTAGGAATACATGTGTGAGATGTGAGGAGCTATTGAGAGGTGTTGGGTTTCAGTCAGGATGGGCTCATGATTTAAAACTGATGAAATATATTCCCCAGTTAGTGGCATTGCTGCTCCTTTGAACATACCTAAGACCCATCTTAGAGCCCAGAGACTCCTGCCTGTAGACACAAGCAAAACTTTTTAGGTGATTTATGGCCTTTGTGTCTGGAGCATGAACATTACAGACAGTCTGAAACATTGTATCATGCCAGAAAAGAGGATGACTAACAAGGGCATATCATAAGGATCCAAGGACAAGCTCAAAGGGATTCTTTCTAGACATGGTCAAGACAACTTGATCACCCAAGAAATAAGGATGGTGTTGGAGCTTAGTATGCTGAGTCAGACCTGTTTCATGAACTAGTAAGAATCCTAGGCACAGGGAGGAAGATGAGAGAAAAGCTCTTCTGTAAAGAAATAGGCTATTCAGTAAATGGAAATAATATGGCAAAATTTAAAGTTATCAATGGAACCAACCGATTTAGGAAAGGATTATGAAGAAATGCTAAAATCACTGAATAAAGATCTGGGGTGATCACAGGACGTTTATACAATCTCAGTGTCACAAAAGAGGAACTTTTTTGTTAATAATATAATTTAAAAAGTTTACATGTTGGTCCCAGTTTCTTCTACCTCTCTCCCTCCTTCCCTCCGTCCCTCCCTCCATCACTCTTATCCTCTTTCCCCTGTGACATGCACCTTGGCCACCTTCCCCTCCCATCCCCCCACCCCATTGCACTTTTAGGGCTATGCTATCCAGGGTGGGTCATGTAAATCTGACAAGTCATTTGAAGTAGGGACTAGGACTTCTCTCCTGTCTCTAGGTTAATGGGGTATCCCTCCATGGGGGATGTGTCCACAAGGTTCTTTTGTGCACCAGGGATAGATCCTGGTTCCACTGTCTGAGGTCCCTTAGACTTCTCAGGCCTTCTAGATGAGACCTATATTCAGGGGTTCTGAATCAGTCCCATGCTGGATTCCCAGCTATCAGTCTGGTGGGGGGATTCGTTCCTCCTTGTTCAGGTCAGCTGTGTTTCTGCAACCTGGTCTTGTCCCCTCTCTCTGCATATGGTTTCTAGTTTGACTCAGTGTTTAGTTATAGTGTTTGCTTCTGTTTCCAACAGGTACTAGATGAGGGCTCCATGATGGTAGATAATTTAGTTGATGATCTTACTATCAGGGAAGGGCATTTATGGTAGCCTTTCCACGGTTGCTCAAATTGTTAGTTGGAGTCAGTCTTGTAGGTCTCTAGACCTTTCTTTAGGTTCAGTTTACTCTTCAAACCAATAATGGCTCCCTCTTTTATGTTCTTCCCCCCCTCTCTCTCTCCCCTGTGTCTTCTCTTCCTACCCTGACTCAATCTTCCTAGTTTCACATGCTTTCCTCTTCTCCCCTTCTCTTTCTTCTAGTTCTCTCTCCATTCACTGCCCCCCCTTCCCGTGTGCTCTAGGTGACTTGTCCCTTCTACCTTTTGTGAGTGACCTTATATGAATCTCTTAGAATCCACCTTGTATCCTACTTTCTCTGGTGGTGTGAATTGTACTAAGCCTTCTTGATGGCCCATGTTGAGTCATTTGAAGGTAATGTTAACTTTCTTAGATGCTGTATGATATTGTGGATATATATGTATGTATGTATGTATATATATAAGTATATATATATATACTTTTAAGCTATGCATGCTGAAGTGCTAATTGTTAAAGCCATGATTTCTTTTATAATTTAATATTTTTTATTAATTCTTTCAAAATTTTATACATTCATATGTATAAAATATATTTTGATCATATTCATCGCTGCCCCTCCCACTAACTCCCCTTAACTACATCTCCACCCTTCCTCACCATTTCCCTAATTTCATGTTATGAGCTTTTCACTTGCTAAGACTTCCTATGTCAGATGTTCACACACTTAGGTGTAGTTTGGCTAAAGTTGGATGATTATCATGAAGATCTGAGATATTTGTAGGATATGGTAAAGTAAAAGTCTACTCAAAATCTTTTTTTTTATCAACAGCTGTTTTCCTGATAAAGTTCAGTGTCTCTACCTCAAAGGTATTGGGGTGCTAAAATGACTGCCCCTGAACATGCTCCCAAAATATCCATGTTTTGAAGGCAGGTAAGAGCAACACAAAGTCAGTGAGCCCAATCTGTGAGGCTGCTCTCTGGCTCCTGGAGGGGAGCGGCAGGCAAGCATCCCTGCCAAACTCCAACCTCCGTGTACTCTCACTTTGAATTGAATTTCCAAGAAAAGGAGCCAATGTTTTCTCCCTCTAAGGAGAAGGGGACCTGGCCCTAGCCTATGGGGCTTGTCCACAGCAGTCTTGGCACATGCCTTAGTCCTAGCTACTCAAGAGGCTATGGCTGGAAGATGGCTTCAGCCAAGAGTTTAAGAGTAGCCTGAGCAACATATTGAGACAATGCATCAATAAACAAAAACAAATACAAACTTCCAAAGAGTCTCCACACACCTCTGAGACCTGACAACAATTTCTGAGCTATGGCCTCAGAGGAGCTACAGACCAAGGAAGGATGTCTTATATGCTGGTGTCTTTAATATGGTAATGTCCACACATCTCCTGAAGCATGAATTGATGTTTCATTAATGATGTTTACTAAAACTTTAATTTCAAAGCACTGCTGTTCCTACTTTGTTTTGATAAAGGCTTTGCGGTTTATTTATTTTTCTCTGGATGATAAAAATGAGAAAGATAGAGGCCAAGGCACAGCTTAAAGCTAGGCCTTGGGACTTGCTGCTGCAAATGGAGGTCATTCTCATAGTGCAGTTTGAAGAGTCCAAGGTAACGCCTCAGAAGTGTTTCCCTCTGAGCTGCTCCTTGACTGTATCATGATTTGTCAACAAAGGTTCCTTCAGGCCAGCACTACAGGATAGCCTGGGAATAGTAATCACTGATCACTCTCTGCCCACTACACTGCTTCTCCAATCAGGGCCCAGGTATACTGCCAATTCTTGAGGATTGTTTTGCTTCCTACAACCAGTGCAATGGTTGGTGAGAGTGTGGAGATGTGTCCCGTTGCGTCTGGTTGGCTGTGTTCTCTGTGCCAGAGGCCTTCTGGTCAGGAATCTTTTTATGTGACTTACTGCAAATGTAGTCATGCTTATTGAAAGCTAATTGCTGCCATCCTCCTTTTTTACTTTATTATTTTTTCTTATTTAACATGTCGATCCCAGTTCCATCTACCCCCTTCCCTCCCATGCCCCAACTATCATCCTCTTTAGTATCCACAATAAACTACAAAGTATCATTAATATCAAGTCTGTTTTATAAGTGAGAAAACTAGTGTACTAAGAGATTAAAGAGGGTCGCCAGGCATACTGGCCTGGAGAGTCTGCCTTCTCAAAGAGTGTTATTCTCCCTGTTGGAGATGGGGTGGGGGGCTCTGTATGTTTTAAATCTGGATCCTGATCTAGGGCTAGCTGCAGCTCCTTCCCCTGGCTTGCAACATCTGTGACACATAACCCACCCAGGAGAGCTGTCCTTGAACCTGCCCAGAAGTTAAAACATAGCTTCATTTACTTTCCTGGCCCATTTGTCATCCCTACCCAAACTTTCCTTAGTCATGAAATCTACATTGAGTCAGATTCTAGAGAATTTAATAGAGCCAGAAATTAACCAGACCAAGAAAAAAGAAAACAAAAATCATAAAACAAACAAACAAACAAAAACAAAACAAACACACAGTGAAGTTCTTCTTAGGCATGTCTCAGAAATCACAAATTCTGGTCTACATAAGACAGCTACTATGTGCAGTTACATGCAGATTACACTGGAATCCTTGGATGAAACAACCAAGAAATGTGAGGCAAAGAAAACTGATAGAAAAAGTAAAATTTAAGTAAAGTCTTGGAATAGCAATAAAAGAATCTGTCCTATAGACATGAAAGGAGATGTCAGTCTAAACAGAAGGAATAGCATTGGCAAGGACAGAAAGGAAGGTAGTTATATATTCTATAAAAAGGGTCCCACACTCCAGTATCTTCAAGATAGGAGACATGTTCAAAGAAGTAGTAAAAGAAGCAGACTCTGTAGAGCCTTGTAGGAAGAGGGGTGGGATTGGGGTGGGATGGTGAAGTGGGGAGGAGGAGAAATGATGTGGGGGAGGGAGGAACAAGATGGGATGGAGTGGATGGGGGTTTGGTACAGTAGGGGAGGTACGGGGAGATAAGTGGGGTGGGTGGGAAATGTGGAGAGATTGAAGGAGGTGGGAGAAGGTGAAATGGGGTGACAGGAGTTGTGGTACGGGGAGAAATTCTTAGGTTGACTCGGGCTCTCAGGTGTAGCTCAATGAAAGGAGGAACATGAAAAGATAAGTCAGCCTAGAGGAGAACATTAGTTCATTTTGCAATACTTGGTATTTGAGATGCCTTCAGGACATCCAGGTGGATTATCAGCTTTGAGTTCATTCAGTGTGCATGCTAAGCCTCAAGCTATTCTATGTATTTTTTTCTTTTAATTTGTGCAGAATCAAGTTGTTTGGTTTTCAATCTCAACATGTTTAAACAATAAGGTAAATGCCCTTTCCAGGGGCATCTGAAGAGTTAAGTCTTGGTTACAAAGAGTGACAGAACATGAGGGGAGAGTGGAGGAGGCATGAGTCACCATGAGCACTTATTTATGGCACAGTTGTCACTGCTCATGGCAATATAACCACTCCGGAACTATACTAAGCATAGTCTGCAAGGCCCTTCTGTGGAGACCTTGAGAGTAGTGGGAAGATTGAAGCTGGAGGACAAGGTGAAGGAGTTGGATCAATTAGTACACTTCCTGTGTAATTAGTACTGCTTCCTGAGTAAGACTGAGGACCCGAGTTCAGATTCCCAGCAGCCAAGTAAAAACTGTGTATGTCAGAGCATGCTTGTATTCACAGTGTTGTGAATAAGGAGGTAGAAAGATCTTTGAGCTTGATGACTAGCCAGTTTACCCAAATGCGCGCACACACACATACTCCTCACCACTTACCAACCCCTAAACATACTTCATCTTCTCCATCCCATAAACTGACCTCCCTCACTCACCGTCCTCCTCGGTCTGTACCACCAACTCCTCACTCTCCATCCGGCCCTCAGGGTTGGACAGCAGCAGCCGCAGTCTGATGGTCATGAAGGGCCGTAAACCCCGCAGGGTATAGTGGGAGGAAGTCTGGATCACCTCCTCCGCCTCATACTGCTGCTGGTTGAACACATACTGGTACTGCACTGTGAGGTTGTAGCTGTGACAGCGGGTCACTGCGTAGCCAAAGGGTTCCCACTGCAGCGTCAGCTGCCTGGCCCGAATGTCCACAATCTCCACATTCTGAGGGCCGTGCACAGGATCTGGAAAATACACAAGAGACACAAGAGTTCTGAGGAGACTACAGGAAGCGGATAGATGTTACTGCTCTTCATTCTCATCTCCTCAAACTCCCCACTGTCTCCCTGCAGCATAATTTACATGAAAATTTTCTTTAAGTCAATTTCTTTTTTAAATTTAATCACACATATCTAAGACAAAACAAAAATAGAGTGAATTTTTTGCTTTTAGTTAGTTAGTTAGTTTGTTTGTTTATTGATATAGGGTTTCTCTATGTAGTTTTGTAGACCAGGCTGGCTTTGGCAATTTCTTTCACAATGAAATATGCCAGCCATAAAAATATAAAAGTAGGGCTTCTTCAGAATTCCACTGGGAGCTGCCAGGTGCTCCCAAAGTACACAGACTTCTGAGATGTGCTGATATAGATGACTGCTGGAATTCTACACTGCCTTCCTTCTGTGTTCAACTCAGCTGTGGCCTCTCTCCAGAGAGCTGAGGTTCCCTCCTTTTCCTCCCATCCAGATGCACAATTTGGATCTTTGGTTACATCGCAGACAGACATTCAACCTTCAGTCCATCTGACCATAATGGCACCTTTAAATTCACCTTCCTAACCTCACCTATAATAGGACATATCACTTGCTAGCATCCTGACACACTTCACTTTTCTTCCTGTCCCCTACACTTCCTCCATGAACATCATTCTACAGTCCTCAGTACCCCAGCATTGTTCCTCACCTCCTTATTCAGTGATCTGTGTCCTAGATCCCCATATATAACAATGACCATGTCTTACTCCCTCATCTGTGCATTGATATTTATACCTTGTATGAAGAAAACAGATGAGTTTTGTACAAAAACTGATTAAAACAAACAAGAATAGTGAAGATAGGGGTTTGATTTAACCCCATACCACTTATAGGATAGTTTCAAGTTGTGTCCTGTGTTTGAATTTACTATTTGCTTCATTTGTAAATTGGTGATAATAGAAGCTAACCCCACTGCAGGAAAGAGTGGATCTAGATGAAATATTCTGAGCCGTTAGAGTTGCACCTGGAATTAATAAGCACACGCTATGTAATGACTGTGGGTTTATTTGTTTTTTTTATAACATAGGAAGAGTAATAAGAATAATAATCATCCTTCATATGCTGCACACACCTGAATGTCTTGCAAATGGCAGTGCTTGTTATCATCATTATGCAGTGCCACAGAGTAGGATATGGTCACCTCAGGCCTCAAGTTTCAGTTCAGCTGACTCTGCATTAAGGCACCAATGAGAAAACCTGTGGGAGGGGGCTCTTAATGCCCACTGAGTTCCCGAATTAACCTCATGGGAGAAGTGTAGCTTCTAACAGAGCTTTGCCAAGGGACACACTTCACAAGTATGTTGGAGAAGAAGATGGTCCAACCCATAGATGTACATATTAGTTAAATCAGTAGCTATAGCCTCTCCTCAACTGAGAAATTAACACTGACTCTTCAACCCAGTTATCCATGCTGCAGGATCCTTTGTGCAAAAGAGATGCAGAGTCCCAAAAGAAAATAAGTGACTTTATGAAAGTGACATCGGACAAGTTGCTCAGGGCCCATTATGCTGAACCTGTGTGGAATGGAAGATAAAATATGTGGGATTCACACACAGTTGGGCTGTGACCAGGCATAGCTATTGCTTCTTAGCTGGTGTCTCTGGGTGGCCCAGGTTGCAGTGACTATAGATACACAGGCATAGAGATGAAGGGAACTTTCTATCTTGGAAATGATAGCTTCTCCTCTAGCTTCTGTCCAGCAGAATTTTTTTTCTATCTGTAAAGATTCCAGAACTCTGTTGGCATATATCCCCAAGTAACACCTTTCTAACACTTCTCTGGGAAACAACACTTAACCCACCTCATGGGGCCCTCTACTCCCTCATTAGAAAATGAGGGCACAGATATTTAATACTTGGTTGAGGCTAAGGACACAGTTTCATTGAGCATCATAAATACTAAAATATTCCATGTCAAACACAATTTTTGAGATGTCCAGTATGGCCTAAAAGTACAAATAAGATACCACCAATGAACAGCATCCAGGAAATGCTTGCTCTATTTCCTGAAGCGCAATGCATCAGGGGGAAAGGGGGAGAGACTGCCAACTCACTTGAAAAATGAATAAATCAAGGCCTGGAGAGGTCAGGAAACTTGGATAAAGTAACAAGTTTAGCAAGAAGCAAAATGAGTTTTTGGATTTGCATCTGTCCAGGATGCAATCGAGGTAAAAAGTGGACCAGAATGCCACAGCCATGGAAGGAATACATGCTAGGCTTGATCAACCTCACAACAACTGGTGAGAAGACCTACTCTAGAGAAAACCAAAGTTCTGAGAGATGAAATGGTTGTTCTAGGGCTACATAGTGAGAGGCACTGTTGAGATTTATAATCTGAGAATGTCTTACACCTTTGATTTTCTCTACTCTGCACCACTAGAGAGGGGTCAGAGTAGGAGCATAAACACAAGGCATGCCACAGCCCTTGGAAATTTCGGGGAGACCTAGAACAATGCTAGGGAAAAACAAAAATTGTAACACTACAATTGCTTTGCTCTTGTAGACCTGCCACTAGAAGGGAATGCTGGAACTTAATGCTAAGCTATACAAAGGCCTATATTCAACCCCCACCATCTATTTTCTGCAACCCAGCTATGCAAAGATGCATATAAACACTGTCATGCCTTCCTTAGAGGTAGCCTTTTCTCAAGGTCTTCCCTCTTTTCATGGTGTGCAAGGGGTTTGTCACCACGCAAAGAACTTCCCTCCAGTATAGGAATATTGGGCCACAGGTATAGACCTTGGTTCTCCCAAGCACACGTGATTGAGTTGGAGCATGGCTGGAAGCCAGACTCTGGCACTCAGTAGCTAAGTGACCTTGGCCAAGGGCACTTCATCTCTGTGCCTCCATCTCCTCATCTATAAAGTAGAAATTACTGCACTAATCTCAGAGGGCTGTTAATAAGCATAAAATGAACTGTAAAGAGAGAAAATTGCCTTTCCCTAACAGTGGGGATTCCTCTTACACAGAACTGCCTTTCTTGGAGAAATGCCCTAAGAAGCCTTTAAAAGTTTTTTCCTTATTCTTGAGAATTTCACACACACATATATAACAAAATATCACATCTATTTCCATTTCCCCCCAACTTGCCCTATGTTCCCACAACACAACAAAACTCCTTTTAAACTTTGTATTTCTTTTTGTAATTATTTATAACACACTATGTTCAGTCATTGCTAGCCATATGTATTAAAGTGTTTTAAGAATAGGAGCTGCATTCGCAGAGCCTTGCTTGCAGCTGTAGTAAGCCTCCATAGGAAGATAAACACCAAGGTCTTGGTGAGTGGATAAATCAGGTGAGGTAGGGAAATAATGAAATAGTACACTGTTGGGAGGATCCACAAATATGATCCCTCCCCATGTGACTCCTCAATCTCCAACACGGTCTTCAGTTATCACAAAAATATTTACTAAGATTGGACAGAGCAAAGACATGCACACACACACTTTGACCAAATAGGACTCTCCACAGTATCACCAGGAAAATGGAACTCTGAATCCACCTGTACACTACAGTGACCATGGGTGATGATTTTGGACATTCCTCCAACCTACGGATATTAAGAGGATCAGGGAAATCTCAGTTCATATCCAGTAAGTTGGGGCTCTAGTGGTCCTCTGGTAAGATAAATGCATCTGGAAGTGTCTTGTGACTGTGGTAATTCACATTCTAGAAAGCAGAAGTGGTAACTATGAAGCAGGAGCTCTGGCCAAGTCATTGCTTTAGAGTCTGCCTTTAGCAAACATTGCTATGGTATATGTCACTAGGCTCTATGAATGGAATGTAGTTGTATCTCCATGTACAAGTGTCCATCATACTTAGCACTTGTCACACTGCCCAGGAATTGCTTGTTTATACATTTATCTCCCAGATTGCCAGTGACTATTTTCTGTTTGTCTAGCATCTCTAGGATCTGTCAAGCAGACTTCCTATGAGATGACCAGATGGTGGTTTGTTCTAGGAAACTGAGTTCTGATCACTTGTTTCCACTGCTCCTCCCCTGTTCACGCCAGCCCATCAGCAGGATATCCCAGGCCCGCATTTCTTTTCTGCTTTGTTTTCAACCAAGAAGATGTCCTGAAATCCTACATAAGAGAAACTAGTTTTCAGAGTGTGTGATGGAAACACTCATGATTTCAGTGTGATTACTCCCACCTCCCAACAAGCCTCAACTGCCAAACTATGATTGTACTTCAGTAATTGCCTTCCACGAGCAAAGTCCTGGGTTTACATTTGGGTTGGTGCAAACAAGTTGAAAATTGCTGAGAAAGTCTTGTGTGTGCAGTAGAGATTGGTTTGTTGAATTTATATCCCTCGTGTAAATACATCCAAGCCTACAGCCTCTGGTCTCTTTCCCAGATAAGGTCCTCTCCATGTGACCTTCTTCAGTAACAGCCTACAGGTCAAGACAGCACACAGAGCACAGAGACACTGGCTCATCTGAGTCTCTGAAAGTTATTCTGTCATGGAAAATCAAAGTGGCTCTCATCCTACCACCTTTGCAGTATAGCCACGGGCCTTGTTCTGATTCCCATCTAGTTTTTGTCATATTGACTTTTTCCTAGGACAAGGGCTCAGCAGCCAGTGTATTGTACTCACCCGTCCCCTGGTCTCCCTTCTGACCATGCTTCATGTCACTGAAACCCTAGAATTTCCTGTCCCCATAGCTCCAAACTCCTTGCAGAGACTGTGAGACCTACTTTCCTTGGTTGTCCCTTCTTGTGAGCACGGTTGGGGCAAAGAATGGTTGGTAAGAGGAGCAGAAAGAACTTGATTTTGAGGTCTGAGGACTTAATAGCACAAGTTCTTTAGGAGAGAAAGAGTTGTGTCAAAGGACAATGGAAACAGGCCATAGGTTTGCACTTGTCTTTATATTCCAGGCTCATTTGGGATTTTGCATGTGATAGGTTCAGAGGTGTGTGTGTGTGTGTGTGTGTGTGTGTGTGTGTGTGTGTGTGTGTGTGCGCGTGCGCGCGCACGTGCGCGCATGATATTCTAAGAAGCTTATTTGGAACAGGACTGCATTCCCAGGACCTCAGTCTGTTACTTTGAGCACCTAGAAAAAGACAACACAGAAGCATCTTAGGGTCAAATTGAGTAGCCCGGGTTATCTCCAGTTGTCAAGTAGATGCAGCCTCCACTCATCTGAGGCAGTCTAAAATGAGAGACTGCCAAGATCACACTGTAGTGATCTGTAAGAGATTATCTTGATGGATGTGGGAGGACATAGCCCACAGCGGGTAGCATTATGCCTAGGCAGGTGGATCTGAGCTGTTTAAGAAATATAGTTGATCAAACGAGTGAAAAGGCCAGCAAGCAGAGACCCTCCATGTTTTCTGTCTCCAAGTTCCTGCCTTGAGTTCATGACTGGACTTCTTTCATTGTTGGATTGTGACTTGAAACTGTCAACTAAGTGAACCCTTTCCTCCAAAAGTTGCTTTTAGTTAGTGTTTTATCATAGCAAGAGAAAAGAAACTAGAACAGGATGGGAAGTCAGGAAGCTATCAAATAGAATGGTGAAAGGAGTCCAAAAAGACTGCTCCTGAGCAACTCCTAGAACATGACCATGATTGAGTAATGACCTATAGTGCATACAATGGCTTATCTCTCATGGAAAACCAAAATAAACCATCCCATAATGTACAGGGAATTGGCTCTAGGGGGTTCCATCTTGTGTGTGTGGGTGGTGGGGTGGGGTGGGGTGGTGTGTGTGTGTGTGTGTGTGTGTGTGTCCCTCACATTCTAAGAAACTATTGCCCTCAGAAGGCAGCTTAGCTTCTTCTATCTCTACTGGGACTGTCTACCCCAAATCCCTCTGCTTCTATTTCTACTATTCACACAGCAAACCCTATACTCCTAAAGAGAAATACATCCTGCAAAGTCTTTTGACATCCTCTGCTATTTTCTGTGCTGTTCTCTGTGTTTGGGATCCTGTCTACAGAGACAAAGTCCAGCTCTAACACCACAACTTGCTGGTAATATTTTCCAATAACTTTCTTGGCTATTGAGATTGCCTTGAATTCTCTTTAGTGCATTTAGAATCTTATGCCAAGCTCTAATTGAATTGCAGGTGTTTTAGTCACATGATAATTTGAATACAGAACTAATGTATAGGTTAGACAGACATATTAAATAGATAGATATGTAAATCTAAAAGCCGATGATGCCTGACCTCAAGAGCATAGCCAAGCTCCTAATACAAGAACAGAGCAATAAACAGCAGGTTGTTTCAGGGTCTCTTTGTGTTCCAATTTTAAGGTTAATAATGCGGCTAAGTCAGAATTGCCTCCTTGTTTTGCTCTGTATGGACTCAGCCTTTAAGTCAAAGGAAATATCTGCAAAATCTCCTAATGACCTTAATCAAAGCAGAAAACTGTAATAAAGAAAGAAACAGAAAACAAATTTCCAGTTCATGAATTTACCATGTATTCATCTTTGCATGTGGAGTAGGCCAGGACACATGCACTGTTCAAAGCTGAACAAAAAAAAAATTGAAATGATTTGGAGCATGGGGCTGAAAATGTGGAGGTGGATAGCTTGTATGTAAAATTAATTTTTTATCCATTTGGAGATATAATTTGAGTTTCTTTCAAATTAAATTGCAATGGAGTCCTAGGCAGCAGGAAACATTATTGCCAACATAATTTGACACTGCAAAAGCAGTAATACATTGACAGATAGTTCAATGTGACCATTAATTTGCAATTTCTGCATGGAAATGATACATGAAGGTGGGGGAGAAAGACAAAAGGAGCAAAGTTAAAATCCATCTTCTTTCCAGAATCATCCAGTCTTCTACTACATTTTATTATTGCTGATGTTTGGTGGCTAGGATTTTGTTGATCAGGATAACACAGGCATCTTCTGATGGCAGCTACCTTGACAACTGTAACCATTACAAGCTGGAGATGTTAGCTGAGGAGGTGGACTGTTTACTACCCTCTTGTGGCTATGTCCCAGAGAAGGTAATTTATTGGCAATTTCATCATGTTCCTCAATTAAACAGCATGTATTGGCAGTGGAGTCACCATGGTATGGTAGGAAGATCATTGTCTCTTAACTGGAAAGCAATTCCCTTTTCCCACCTGTGTCTGTGCCTCATTCTCCTATTTGGATGATGACTGTCTCCAAAGGCTATGAGTAAATCAAGAAGCCCAGGTGTCAACTGTGTATATGACGCAGTTGCATCTCCCAAAGCCAGAAGGGGAGGTGATATGGCCTGATATATTAAGTCAAACAGAAATAATGAACATTACCATGAGCCAGATCTTGACATTATACATACTATAAATGACTTCTGGTCTTATGATTTAACCAACTATAATTTATCATTTTCAACCTTCCAATGATGGCTCTTCATATATTGCTATAGGTAGGTTTTAACTTCTATGAAAATATCTTAGATCTCTGAGATGTACTGGACATTGGGAATAAAGGTGAATGAAACAAATACTTAATGTAATTTATTCTACAAGGTACATTCATGATAACTGTGAAGGAGAGAGTAACAAAGCCCACTGTATCTTTTGCATGGGGAAGTACTAGTCTCCTGTGTACACAGAGCAGCAATACATAGCTTCACTTTGGGGACTTACTTGAGCCAATTTGAACATGATTATTATACAACCCAAACGTTCTTTTTCATAGAAACTGAAGCCACCAAAGAAATTTGAGGTGAGTTCAGGTTAATGATTCCTCCATAACTGCATTATTAGGTTATAATGAGAGCAAGTCTTGAGCCCAATTCTACCTCACAGATGAACATTTATTACATGAACATGTATTAGCCAGAAAGCACAAAATAGGTCATTCTGTTCCATATGGCTCACTGAAGGCCCAGAAATCTGTCCTTTAATGCAATTTGCTTACCATTTTGTATGAAAGGATCATTTGAGGCAGATGGGATAGTATCATAAGTAGGAAAACATTTTCTTTTTGTGTAAGAGACTAGACAGCAAATATTTCACTAGACCCTGAAGGTCTGCTATGTCTATTCATACCTGTGTTTGTAATGGCAGCTGGCCAGACAACCCATGTATAATGTGTATGCCCATGCTTCCATAACACCTTGTCTAGATCAGGCACCCACGACCCACGATTGTGGGTGGGTTTCATTTGACTACTCTCATAAAAGGGTCAAAACAGGTGGTATTTAAAGTCACTCAGTCACAGGACTGTTCAGGGGCACAAGCCTCAGCTTAAGTTTGAAAAGCAGAGATCTTGGATTTCACTGTGTAAGTCTGAAGGCTGTTTTAAAATGTATTTGGGGGCCGAGAGTATAACTCAGAGTTAAAATGCTTGCCTAGAATACATATGGTCCTGGCATCTGTCTCCAGTACTACAATAAAATAAAAATATTGACTAGCCTACATATTTTGATTAACTTTAATAATGTATAATAATTATTATGCCAGTCAATAGGCTCCTGAACACAACAAATTTCTGATGCTTATTGGCAAAATGGTAGTTACTCACCAAGATAAGTATCAGAAACCTCTGTGGTATTGAGAGTTTTCTGTAAGGCTTGGACATCTTGACTCGAGTGCTTGTATGCTCCTGAATGCAATGTTCTTGGTTGTGACTTATAGGCTCCTGGTTCTGGATTAAGCATCACTTATCTCTAATGTACTCATCACATGCAAGTGGGCACAGGCCTAAATATTTGAGAGTAAATGAGCAACAGTATAACATGGAGTCTGGATGCCCAGAACACTATTCTGAAGGAAGTGACCAGGATAGACAGACATTAACAAGTAAATGGTAAAATATGTTGGGGGGGGGAATAAAAAGTTAAAGCCCAAGTAGAGGGGGTAGGGCATTTAATATCCAAGGAAGAATAATGAGTAGACAAATGGCCATTGAGATTCTGGTGTGTAAGGACAAGGCAGTGGAGTAGCCATGATTACCTCCTACCAGACAGGTGGCCCTGTGATGTGATGTGCTAGCAAGTCTGCATGCTTTGGCCCTTTCTACCTTACATATCATGAAATAATAGTAACAGTCAGTTGTAACAGTATAATAAGCTCTTATCTTATACCCAGCACTATACTAGATGTAAGATCAGACCAAATAGCTTCTCTGTTCTCATGGAGAGTGCATTCTATCAAAGGCCAGAGGCTTGAATACCACATCAGACTAATATTTACCACGATATGAAATAATGAGCACTATAGAGAAAAACATGCAGGGACCCTGGGATTCACAAATGCCAACAGTTTTATTTCTTTGATTTTAGGTCCTGTAACCACATCCTTAATCTTTTCTCACCATTTGCATAAAAGTTTTACTTCTCTCTGAGACTTAGTTTAAAATGTAGCAACAGGGTGGCAGGTGAGATGTTGGGACACAATCTTTTTAAACAGGTGACATGTGCTCTGCCTTCCTGGAGACTAAACCTTGGCAGGGTAGACTCAGATAACCACAGTGTCAATGAAACATGTGACCTGACCAAATTGCATGCTAAGGGAAATAGTATGTGTCATATTATAATAAAATAGTAACTGCTTTAAACTGGGTGAGTGGCAAACTAGATAAAATGCCAGGCAAAGCACACTAGTTAGGGAGAGTGGTTATGCAGGGGTGATGTGTTGACTATAAGTTGTCAGTCCTCTATCTTCTATAGTTTCACTTCTATCTCAGCTTCTGCTCAACTCCAGACCTTAGTTTTAAGATCAGCAAGTCTAATCCAAATTCATGACTTCATGCTGTGACTGAATTGATTGGAACATATGGGTGGGGTAATTACAGCTGGTCCACTTTTACCCCATAAGACCAGGATAGGGAGGGAAGATTCAAGATACAGCAGACTCAAGAGTTGCCTGATGAACTGGGGTAAGAGCCTCAGAGCTGGCACCTAAGGGCTGTGAACCAGCTACTAAAGCATTGTTTCTTGGCTCTAAAAAACATTTTGTTTTGTTTTTGTTTGTTTTACTGAGACAGAACCTTAGATATTCCAGGATAACCTTGAATTTGTGAGGTAGTTGAGGATGTCTTTGAACTCCTGATTGTATTGCCTCAGTATCCCAAGTGCTGGATTCCAGGTGTGCACTACCATGCCAGACTTTAAACACTCTTTTGATACCCTACTTTAACAGTGCTGCGAGTGAGGTTGCAAAAACCACATCTCTGCTGAATCACAGAGCTCAGTGCTACTTTTGCCAATAGCTGGAGCCAGAGGGAGCACGGGGAGGGGAGAAGGAGGACTATCAGGAGGAGGAAGACACTACCTCCAATTCCTGTGAAGACATTCCAGCGCAAGTTATTTATCTGGGGGAGCTTTCATCAGAATACTTAAGTCTAGGTTGCAGTTTCCATATAGTCAAAGAGCTAGCTTCATTTTTTAAAAATCTAATTTTCAATTAGAGAGACAGAGACAGACACACAGAGAAAGAGACAGAGAGGAGAGCACTTCATTGTGTACTAGCCAGAAAAATATCCTGTATTCCCATCTTTTAGAATTTCACAATCTTAGCCTCTTCTCTTTCCTGCTGGTTCTAGCAATCACTGCTTCCCACATTGCTGTCTTTTGTCTAGTTGCCTGCTTTCATTGTTTCTGTTTTGTAGATCATTCTTCATACACAGTTAAGCACAGATTCCAAAACTTTCCCAGTTCATGGTGCCCTTGGTGTTTTGGTAAATTAGTTTCATACATCCCAGGCCAAAGAAACACCCAGTAGCTTCATTCATTAGTCAGTTCATATAATCTAAAAGGTACCTATATCCTGGCATGATTTGAGAAAGCAAAATGGACACATTGTCTTAGTCTGAGTTTCTGTTGCTTTGATGGAACAACATGGCCTAAGTCACTTGGGGAAAAAAGGATTTGCTTGGCTCACACTTTCACATCACAATCCATCACTGAAGGAAGTCAGGACAAGTGCTTAAACAAGGGAGGAGCATGGAGGTAGCAGCTGATGCAGAGGGCATAGAGGAGTGCTGCTTACTGGCTTGCTCATCACAACTTGTTCAGCATGCTTTCTTATAGAACCCAGGACCACAAGCCCAGGGTTGGCACCATCTACAATGAGCCATACATGCTTGCTGTCAGTAAGATCTTAAGTGTGCCAGCATTTTCTTAATTGTGGTTCCCTCCTCTCTGATGACTTTAGCATGGTTCAAGTTAACATAAAACTATCCAGTATGAACATCAACAGAAGAATAAGTTATTTTACTCTTAATGATCACTACTAACTAATGAACATGTGTATCTTTGTGAGCAGCACCACACAGCTTATCAACTGTGGGTTCAGTTCAGATATTGCTAGATCTGTTGCCAGCTCCAAGTTGATTTGTATCCAGTAATTGCATTTCATCTCAGACCTGGCCCAAAGCCTGGCTTTGCAAAGATATCATAGGCCACATAGACTGGTGCCTAAACTGGTGAGTGCCTTAAGTTAGCGGCTTGCATGGTGTCTGCTTGATGCTGCTCTATTTCCCATACTTAGAAATAGCTTCTGGTGCCTTTGGAAGTTCCTAGGGGTTCTTGGTGGCCTCAGTACACACATTGAGAACTCTGATATTTAATAATACTAGTTAGAAACAAGCACATGAGCACTTCCTAACTTTATCTTGACTGCTACAGAAAACTACACTCCCTGAACTGGCTGAATGTCCCATACTCATTTCCATACCAGTGTCCCATGTAGACTGACTAGTCCACACCCACCAATCTGGTACCTTAGGGAATTCACTGTGCTTCCCAACTCTGTCTCAGATCCCAGGTTCCCTTCACTATTCCACCTGCTCTGTTGCTGAGTCCTGGGACAAGGTAGCTAGTAAGCCATGTCTCTCAACACATCAGCTGTTCCAGCACTCAGAGGCTGGCAAACTTTCTTTGGACACAGGCACAAAACTGAAATCTGGAAATAAAAGCTTTAGAATGTTTAAAAATTACTTTTGCAGCAGAGAAAATCAGGTTGGAAAGAGAGATGCAATTTCTAAATTACATGGTTTCAGATTTCAGAGAGAGAAAAGGAGATTTAGGGAGGTTGGGGGAAAAGAAGGCAAGCCAATAACATCTTCCAGGCTTCATTTCAATTCACCCTTAATCCATGGCCAGTCTCTTTGTCCACAGTCAAAAAATAATTGAAAGAAAGAAAGGAAGGAAAAAAGGAAGGAAGGAAGGAAGGAAGTAAAGAAAAAAAGAAAGGAGAAAGGAAGGAACAAAGGAAAGTTGGAGGAAAAGCATGTTGGGTCAAAAAGTACCTCAAACTAGATTCATGAGAGGTGTTAAATATTTCAAACATTTTCATTCTTTTGGCTCTGAATAATGCCAGCAGTGGACTTTGGAGAGAATCTACAAAATAGTTAATGCCGTCACTATTTGAGAAGCCTTGCTGTAGATCAAATTGTGTCTAGACTGTGTACAACAAGCAGTCCTAATTGGATTTTGATGGTCCCTCTCTGAAACTACTTTCAGTTAGAGACTCTGGCTTTCATATTCAGATCTGGGGTTTTTCAAAGCCCTGACAGCTCACAACTGAGAACTTCTCCACCCCAGGACACTCTTGATCTCACAAGGAATTGCATTAATCTATAGACACTGTTCGGGACTGCTGGACCTTGACGAGCCCTGCTGTGTCAGCAGCCCCAGAAATGCCTACTAAGCTTTCTTTTTTTATGATGTCCAAAGCTTTATTCTTTGAAATGTACAAGAGTATCATTAAACTTTAGGAACATTTTCAAATAAAAACCACTGTCAGTTAAAGGAAGCTTATTTTCTGTTCAGTCTCACTTGGGACTTACCTAGCCAAAGAGAATGAAAATGAATGGCGTGAAGTAAAGTGATCTATTCCAGCGACTTTGCCAAACTCCCCAAGGGTAGCCAGGTAGGACATGAAGGAAAGAGAAGCTGGAGTCAGATGACACCTTAGCTCTCCTGGCTTGTACATCTTTCAGTGACAGTGGTGAGATAAAATGTACACATTGTGTTTTCTGGCTGAAGATCCATTGTGGAGGGTGGCCCTTTGCTGTGATACATCGGCATAGTCTTTAAGATTTTATGTAAGTCACCAAATAAGAATTTTTTCCTATCAGAATTGTAAAGATGATCATGATAGTGGTTTAAATGACAATGGCCCCATAGGCTCATATATTTAAATCCTTGGTCCCAGTTAGTAGAACTGTTTGGGAAGGATTAGAAGGTATGACCTTGTTTAGAAGATATGTCATTAGAGGTGGGCTTTGAGGTTTTAAACACACATACAAGTCTTTCTCTTGACCTACCTACCTGCCCATCAGGAAGGATATCTCTCAGCCCCATGCTTGCATGCCTGCTGCCATGCTTCTTGCTATGATGATGATGGACTAACCTTCTGTAACTGTTAGCAAGTCCAGATGAAATGCTTTCATTTATAAGAATTGCCTTGGTGATGGTGTCTCTTCACATCCATAGAACAGTTACTAAGACAATCACTATTCCTTCTTGCTGACTTTCAATTGTTGTGGAGGGTAGCCTCAGAAGACTAAGGACAAACTGAAAGTCCTATATAACCCTGCTTTTCCCACATTTCATCAGACATAAATTTTTACCAGGCCTTTCTTAAATGCTCACCATTTTCACACCTTCTTCTGTTACCCATCAAACCTTATTTATGAACTCTCAACCCTAAACACATAGGTTAACCCTTATCTCCTGTGAAGTTTGAATGAGATTGCATATGCACATTGGTGCAGTAATGACACACCATAGTGCTATGTAATAATTCACTCCCAAACCACTGATTTACAACTAGGTATTTATTTTTCATTTCCTTACATGGTCTTGTATTATTCAGGTTGGGCTCAGCTTGGCTTGAGGTTTTGAGCTGTTTTCAGGTTGTTCTATTTACTCCACATCATAGACTACAGGGACAGCTCTTCCTAGGCCCTGCTTTTTCTTAGAGAAAATTGCTACAGTTAAGCCAACCTGTGCATAGTTTCCTAAATCTTTCTCATATCATGCCTGTGAATACTGACTGTATCAGCCAAGGTGGGGTCACTTAGCAAACCCAACAGGAGTGGGGTTGATATCCACATGGGGATGGAAGGAGAAAGTAGTGTGAGTCAATATTTGCCAAGTAACATCTCATACCATCCAGATCAATACATGTCTATGCTTTGGTTATAGGGCTAGCCAGAGTATCACACAGTCCAGGATTGGTCCTCTGGAGGAAGTAAAGTATGGTTTTGCATCAGGTTTCTGCTGAAGAAGTTTCTGCTGAACCCACAAAATGCAAGACAGTGAGTGGCCTTTCTCCACCTATGTGGTAATTTGCTGGGAAAAAGGGACACAGCTAGGAATGTCACTCTAGCCTTCTGACTGTCAAAGTGAACTGGCTGAGCCATCTGACTAAATGGCCAGGTTACTTATATCCCCCTATCTCACAAATGCCTGCCAGCCCACATGCATCCACATATACTACCATCCTCTGTCTTGGTACTAAAACCCCTGTGATTGGAAATAAATAGTCCTTTTTGTGTCATCTGGAACCTGCTACTTTCTATGGAAGAAATACACTGGATATGATTAAATTGAGCAACTTGAAGTGGGAGGTCACCCCGGAATATGTAGGAGGACTCACTGCATCAATAAGACCTTAAAACAGAACAGAAGTTGCAAGCAGAGAGAGTATGCCTCTCTACTGGTACTGAAGATAGAGAAAGCAGCCCCAAGCCAAGGAATGTGGGCAGCCTCCTTGAAAAAGGCAAAGAAATTGATTCTCACCTAAACTCTGCAAAAGGAACAGCCTTGAAGAACTATTTTGAACTTCTGACCATAAAAATAGATGCATGTCTAGTGACTCATTTCAATAGCAATAGATGCCCATACAATCCCCAAATATTGTTCTGCATTTATATATTTCTGCATTTTTATTTCCAATTCACCTTCATTGCTTTTCCTCCATAGAAATGTTATTTTCACATATGTTCTCTTGCTTGAATGAATTTTTTAAAATGCATGCAATTGATTAGTATGCATGCATTTTAATTATGTAAATTTGAATTTATTCTAGCTTCTTTCTTGCTTTGCTGTTCAGCACTATTCCTTTGACATGCCCCTATGTGCCCTTAGTCAACCACTTCCAACCACTACATGAGATTTCAGGGTTTGTATCTTTTTACTGCATTTGTCTACTCCTTACTGAAGGATCTGCTTCCAAATAACGACTACCATACACTATGCTGCAGGGGACTTTCTACAGTACATCCACATGTGAATTTGCATGAGCCTTTTTCCAGTATATATGGTCCTTAGAGAGAAAGTATTATCTAATGATTAAGTCTAATTGAACAAAGTGTTATCAGACACCCTCAGCTTCTAGGTGTATGAGAATGTTTATATACTAATGTTTATATACTCATGTCATCCAGTGGTGTTATCTTATTTTCCTAATCCTTGTCAATCTGATTAATTCTAAGTAGTATTCCCTCTAATTCCAATGAGTTTGATTTTCTATTTATTTGTTTGTTTAGTTTTTTTGTTGTGTTTGTTGTTTGAGACAGGATTTCTCTATTGCTTTGGACCCTGTATTAGAACTCACTCTGTAAACAAGGCTGGCCTTGAACTCTTAGAGATCCACGTTCCTCTGCTTCCCAAGTGCTGAGATTGAAGGAATGTACCACTACTACCCAACTTATTTAGTTAGTTCTTGAGATAATGTTTATCTTAGGGTTCTATTGCTGTAGAGAGACACCAAAACCAAGACAACTTTTATATGGGTGTTTATTGGGGACTTACTTATAGTTTCAGAGTGTTAGTTTATTACCATCATGATGGGAAGCATGGCACAATTGGTGCTAGACATGGCAGATACAGCAAGAGAAGTGCTGATAGTTCCATTACAGAGCCTGGTGTGGGCTTTGCAACCTCAAACCCCACTCTCAGTGACATACCTCTTCCAACAAGACAACACCTCCTAATACTTCTAAGCAGTTCACCTACAGATGACTAAGCCTGCAGATGTATGAACCTCTGGGGTAACTCACTTAAACCACCACAGAGTCTCACTCTGTAACCTTGTCTATCTTAGTACTCTCTATGTAGACCAGTCTGGGCTTGAACTCACAGAGATATGCTTGAATCTCACTCCCTAAATATTCCACATCAAATGTCATATTTCCTGTTTTTCTTAATACATTGAAAATAAAATGATAAATTCATGACAATGTTTTATCAAATGTTTGTTTCATGTAAATAGTCATATGATTTATATCACTTATATTAAAGTAATGAATTATGCTGTTACTGAAATTAACTCAGTCCTGAGATAAGCTTCTATGTATACAATTAATATTTTTTAAAGCAGTGTTGTACCCACTGGCTGTATTTGATTTCAGACACATTCTCTATACACAAAATGTGCCTGTATTTTTATCTGATTTTGGAATTAAGATTTCAGTAACTTCATCAAAGATACTAACTTGCCTTTGTTTTATCTTTTTTTTTTTTAGAAAAAAAATAGCATTAAGTTAAAAGTTTAACCTCTGATGACTTGCGAGAACTTCCTGTTCACCAGTCACATGAGTTCAGCAGGTTTTGCTGTTGTAGTTGTTGTTTTTGAGACAGGCCTATAGAGTTGTTTTTTTATGATAGTTTTTATTTATGTTTTAAAATTTTCATATGTATCTTGATCATATCCATCCACTACTACCTGTCTCCAACTACCCCTAGTGCTCCCTACTTCAACTGCCTCCTGTTAGGTTCAAAGCAGCACCCCCCACACACACACAAACAAACAAAAAAGGAACTGCTGGTGACAAAGTCCCAAACAGATGTACTCTAGCAAGGTAGATAGAGGCATAAAGGTGGGTTTTCTGTTTACCAGAAATGCCCTTTAATCTTCCAGAAACTTCCCTTAATATTCTCTCTCAGGTCAATTCCTAGGTCAGTCATTCTCAACCTTCCTAACACTGTGACCCTTTACTACTATTCCTTGTGTGGTGGTGACCCTCAATCATGAAATTTGATTCTTATTTCATTACTGTAATTTTGCTGCTGTTACAAATCATTATGTAAGTATCTGATTACAGGATATCTGATATGTGAAACCCACAGATTGAGGACCACTGACCCAGGGCAAGGGCATTTAATTTTTTTATTTTTGTTTTTGTTGTGGTTTTTTGTTTGTTTGTTTGTTTTTGTTTTTGGGGTGTGTGTGTTACCTTTTTCTCTCTTTTTTATTTATTTTTATTTTACATATCAATCCCAGTTCCCTATCCTTCCCTCCCTCTTTCCCTTCTTCTATCACCCCCCTCTTTAAATGGCAATCTTGCCAAAAACAATCTACAGATTCAATGCAATCCCCATTAAAATCCAAGCACAATTCTTCACTGACCTTGAAAGGATAATATGATAATAATCAACTTTATATAAGAAAACAAAAGACCCAGGATAGCCAAAACAAAAAGGAACTTCAGGAGGCATCAGCATCCCCGACTTTAAGCTCTACTACAGAGCTATAGTCCTGAAAATAGCCTGGTATTGGCACAAAAATAGAAAGGTAGACCAATGGAATGGAATTGAAAAACCTCACATTAACTTACACACCTACAAACACTTGATTTTTGACAAAACAGCTAAAAGTATACAATCGGAGGAGGAAAGCATCTTCAACAAATAGTGCTGGCACAAATGGATGATGGTGTGTAGAAGACTGTAGATAGACCCATGTCTATCGCCATGTACAAAACTCAAGTCCAAATGGATCAAAGACCTCAACATAAATTTAGCCACACTGAACCTCTTAGAAGAGAAAGTGGGAGGTACTCTTGAACAAGTAGGTATAGGAGACTGCTTCCTGAACATAACTCCAGTAGCACAGATACTGAGATAGACAATTAATAAATAGGACCTCCTCAAACTGAGAAGCTTCTGTAAGGCAAAGGACACAGTTAACAAGACCAAACAGCAACCCACAGGCTGGGAAAAGATCTTCACCAATCCTACATCTGACAAAGGGCTGATTTCCAAAATATACAAAGTACTCAAGAAACTAGTCAGCAAAATATGAAATAATTCTATTAAAAATGGGGTACAGAACTGAATAGAGAACTCTCAATAGAGGAAATCAAAAAGGCTGAAAGACACTTAAGAAAAGTGCTCAACATCCTTAACTATCAGGGAAATGCAAATCAAAACAACTTTGAGATACCATCTTACTCCTGCTAGAATGGCTAAAATTAGAAACACCAATGACAACTTATGCTGGAGAAGATGTGGAGAAAGGGGAACACTCTTCCACTGCTGGTGGGAGTGCAAAGTTGTAGAGCCATTATGAAGATCAGTATGGTGGTTCCTCAGGAAAATGGGAATCAGTCTACCACAGGATCCTGCCATCCCCCTCTTAGGCATATACCCAAATAATCCACATCCATGCAACAAAGATGTGTGTTCAACTATGTTCATAGCAGCATCACTTAATTCTTATCAATAGAACAGACTCAGCCAACTCAATGACCCTAGCCTGCTGACTGTCTTGTAAAATCTACTTGCTTTTCTTCCAGTTTGCCCTTCTTCTTGCCCACACACTCCCAAAGATATAGCCTTGTAAGTTTGATCATCACCATACCTTTATTTCTACCCATGGGGTGATCGAGTTCAGTGGTTTCACTTTGTCCTCATGTACATCTTCCAACTTCATGTCCTTTTGGTTGTTGTTGTCACTGTTGCTGTTAATAAACCCCTGAATCCTATTGGTGCTGCCCAAATGCACAAGGATGTGTGGCCATCCACTGGGACAAGAGCAACCTAGCTGACAGTAGCCAAATCCACAAGGAAGAATGACTCTTCTTTCCTTTCCTTTGCATTCATTAACTACCAATAGCTCCTTTGATAGAGGTAGGAACTTGGGGGAAGCATCCCCATGTTGCTGAAATTTTCTTGCCCTGTCAGGATCCACTGATTCAGCAACAAATGAACACATAGAGACATTATATTAATTATTAAACTGTTGGCCGATGGCTAGGGCTTCTTACTTGTTATCTCTCTCTTAATTACTAACCTATTTCTATTAATCCAAGTATCTACATGTGGTCTTATCTTACTGGACAAGGGTCCACACCTGATACTTCTTTCTCTGCTATATGGCATCTCCTTGTGGTCTCTCTTTGACTACCTTTCCCATCATTCTCCTCATCTACTAGTCCCTCCTATCTTCCTGCCCCTATTTATTTATTCACCAATCAATAAGAGAAAGATATATACATAAAGATATCACTCATCATCCCCATCCACACTGAAACTTTGTACTGGCTTGATCTTGTGCCTCTTGTTGAGGTCCTAGTGTTTTTGAGAATTGCTTGACTATCATTTCAGTTTCTTTAATCCCATTGATCCACTGAATTGTTCTTTTTGTCCTTATGTCATTTTAAGTTTTTCCATAATTATGTGCATTCAAAGTTCTCAGTTCACAGCACAAGATTCATTATATTCTTACTTTAAAAATATTTGTGTTTACCATGTCTTTCTTTCATCAGCTGGCTTTAAAAAAAACATTCTTTTCAAAGAACTAAATTATATATATTTTAAATTCTCCTCTATTCAGTTAATGTTCCTTGTCCGTTTAGACTTTTTTCTGATATTCTTCAGTTGAATGCTTAGTTCATTTTCAGTATTTAAGAATAATTACACCCTATCCCCACTTTCCAAATCCCAGAGACCCTGTAGTAGCCTCTTCACACCCCAGCCCATCCTTCAGGCATTTGTGACCATCGGAGACTTGGCCAGACCCCACTTGGAGAAGTAAGTACCTGGGTCTCTGACTAGAGGATCATGCCCTGTGGGCCCTAATTGTTTGGGGGCATATCCTGAGCCCCGTCCTATCAATTGGAGCCTCAGAGACCTGGGAGCAGCCTCCCCATACCCCAAAAATCCTGTACAGCATCTGCAACCACCAGAGCCTTAGCCCCATATATACCTGGAAGAGCCCCAGAGCTGTATCAGCATCCATCAGATGCATAGACCTGCCTGCACCTGTAGAAAGAGCAACCACCTAAGCCACAGGCCCCAGCTACATCACTTGGATGACTAGAGATCCCCTGAAGCACAGGCCCTACCTGCACCCACTGGAGGAAGAGATGGGTAGATGTCAGTGTAAGAATACATTCAATAATATACAGAGCAATATGGTACCACCAGAGACTAGAGATTCTACACCAGCAAGGCCTGAACATCCCAGTGAAGACAAAGCAGAAGAAAGTGACCTTAAAAATAATTTTATTAAAATGATAGAGGCCCTTAAAGAGGAAACAAAAACTCCCTTAAAGAAATGAAGGAAAAGACAAACAAAAACGGAAGAAGTCAACAAATCCCTTAAAGCAAGGAAGTCCAAGAACAAACAAACAGGTGAAAGGAGCAGTGCAAACAGTTCAAGATATGAAAACTAAAATAGAGACAACAAAGAAAGCACAAACTGAGGGAATGCTTGAAACTGAAAATTTGGTAAGTGATCAGGAACTACAGATGCAAGCATAACCAACAGAATACAATAGATGGAAGAGAGAATCTCAGGGAATAGTTTCATTGATTAAAGAAATTCTTAAATACAATAAATTCTTAACACAAAATATCCAGGAAATTTGGGATACCATGAAAACACCAAACCTAAGAATAATAAGGATGGAAAAGGTGAAGAAGTCCAGCGCAAAGGCACAGAAAACATTCAACAAATTCAGAAGAAAACTTTTCCAACTTCAAGAAGGTCATTCCTATGAAAATACAAGAAGTTTATAAAACACCAAATAGACTGGACCAAAAAAAAATCCCCTTGCCACATAATAATCAAAATACTAAACATACAGTATAAAAAATAATAAGGGGTCAAGAACAGGCTACAGAAACCCACAGAGGCAGCTGACCAGAACAAGGGGGAGCTCATGAACCCCCATGCTGATAGCTGGGAAAGCAGCATTGAGCCAACTCAGACCCCTGAACGTGGGTCTCAGTTAGAAGTCCGGGGTAGTCTGAGGGATCTCTGATAGTAAAACCAGGATGTATTCCTGGTGCACAAAAGGACTTTGGAGCACATTCTTCATGGAGGGATACTCCCTTAGCCTAGAGGCAGGAGGGAGGGCCTAGACACTATTCCAAATGACTTGACAGATTTTGATGATCCCTCCTGGAAGGTATCACCCTCCCTGTGGAGTGGAGGAAGGATAGGGCAGAAGGCAGGATTGGGAGGGTCATGGGAAGGAGGGAGAGGAACCTGGAACTGATATATAAATTAAGAATAAATAATAAATAAATTTTAAAAAGAGCTGAAAAAGGAAAAAGGCCAAGAAACACATAAAGGCAGTCCTATTAGAATCATACCTGACTTCTCAATGGAAACTCTGAAAGGCAGAAGGTCCTGGATAAATGATCTACAGACACTAAGAGTCCATGGATGCCAGCCCAGGCTACTATGTCCAGCAAAGCTTTCAATCACCATAGTTGGAGAAAACAAAATATTCTATGACAAAATCAGATTTAAGCAATATATATCCACAAATCCAGCCTTACAGAAAATTACTAGAAGGAAAACTCCAACCCAAGGTAGTTGACTACACCCATAAAAACATAGGCAACAGATAATCCCACACTAGCAAAACCCATAAAGGGAAACACACAATATCCCTACTGCCTACAAAACCAAAAACAGCAAGAATTAACAATCACTGATCATTAATATCTCTTAATATCAATGGTCTCAATTCACCTATAAAAATACAGGCTGACATAATGGATGAAAAGGCATAATCTGTCCTGCTGCATAAAAGAAACACACCTCAACTTCAAAGACAGACATTACCTCAGAGTAAAGAATTGGGAAAAGATTTTCCAACTAAATAGAAACAAGCTGGTATAGCTATCATAGTATCTAACAAAACAGACTTCAACCTAAAATTAATTTAAAAAGATGAAGGACATTTCATATTCATCTCAGCAGAAATCCATCAAGATGAAGTGTCAATTTTGAACATCTATGTATCCACATTTGTAAAAGAAACATTATTAAAGCATAAATCACAATCAATCCCCACACAATAATAGTGGGAGACTTCAACACCCAACTCTTACCACTGGACAGGATTACCAGACAGAATATTAATAGAGAAGTAAAGAAACTAACAAAAGTTGTGACTCAATAAGGTTTAACAGACATCTATAGAACATTCCACACAAACCCAAAAGAATATACCCTCTTCTTAGCACCCCAGGGAACCTTCTCTAAAATCAACCATATACTCAGCAACAAAGTAATCTTCAATAGATAAAAAAATTCCAATAATCCACTGCATCTTATTGGATCACCATGGTTTAAAGTTAGAATTCAACAACAACACAAATTGCAGAAAGCCTACAAACTTACAGAAATTGGACAATGCTCAATTGAATCACCTTTGGGTCAGGAAGAAATAAAAAGACAAATAAAAACTTCCTAGAATTCAACAGATATGAATGCAAAATATACCCAAACTTATGGGACACTTTAAAAGCAATGCTAAGAGAAAAGTTCATAGCACTAAGTGCCTCCATAAAGAAACTGGAGAATAGTCACAATAGTGACTTAAGAGCACAACTGAAAGATCTAGAACAAAAAGAAGCAAACCAGGAGGAGTATATGCCAGAAAATAGTCAAATTGAGGCCTGAAATCAATAAAATAGAAACAAAGAAAATAATACAAAACAATCAACAAAACAAAGAGTTAATTCTTGAAGAAAATCAATACGATAGACAAACCTTTATCCAAACTAACCACAAGGCAGAAAGAATATGCAACTTAACAAAATCAGAAATGAAAACGATGGCATAAAACAGATACTCAGTAAATCCAGACAATCATCAGGTCATACTTCAAAAACCTGTATTACACAAAATTGGAAAATGTAAAGGAAATGAACAACTTTCTGGATAGGTACCACATTCCAAAATTAAATCAAGAGCAGGTAAACAATTTAAATAAACCTATAACATTTCAGGAAATAGAAGCAGTCATCAAAATTCTCCCAACCAAAAAACGCCCAGGGCCAGATAGTTTCAGTGCAGAATTCTACCAGAAATTCAAATCAGAGCTAATACCAATACTTCTCAAACTTTTCCACACATAATGGTAATTGGCAAACTCTTTTTAAAGGCTACATTTACCCTAGTATACAAACCACATGAAGATGCAACTAAGAAAGAGCTTTACAGACCAATCTCCTTCATGAACACTGATGCAAAAATACTCAATAAAATACTGACAAACAAAATCCAAGAACACATCAGAAAAATGATTCACCGTGATAAAGTAGGCTTCATCTCAGAGATGCAGAGATGGTTCAATATACAAAATTTTGTCAATGTAATCCACCATATAAACAATTGAAGAAAATGATTGTCTCATTAGCTATGAGGAAAGCCTTCAACAAAATCCAACACCCCTTCATGATAAAGTCTTGGAGAGAGCAGGAATAAAAGAAATATACCCAAATATAATAAAGGAAATATACAACAAGTTAACAGCTAACATCAAACTAAATGGAAACTCAAAGAAATTCCATGAAAATCAGAAAAGGACAAGGCTGTCCTCTCCATACCTATTCAATATTGTACTTGTAGTTCTAGACAGAGTGATGAGACAACTAAAGAAGATCAAGGGGGATATAAACTGTCAAACTTTCACTTTTTACAGATGAATGAAAAAATCAGAGAAACATCACCCTTCACAATAGCCACAAACATTATAAAATAACTTAGAGAAGCTCTAACCAAAAAAATGAAAGACCTGTATGACAATAACAATAAGTCTTTAAAGAATGAAATTAAAGAAGATATCAGAAGTAGAAAGATCTTCCATGCTCTTGGATAGGTAGAATCAATATAGTAAAAATGGCAATCTTACCAAAATCAATCTACACATTAGGTGCAATCCCCTATCAAAATCACAGCATGATTCTTCATAGACCTTGAAAGAACAATACTCAACTTCATATGGAAAAACAAAGAAATCAGGATAGCCAAAGCAATCCTGTACAATAGTGGAACTTCTGGAGGCATTCACCATCTCTGACTTCAAGCTCTACTACAGAGCTTTAGTAATGAAAACAGCTTGTTATTGGTATAAAAGCAGAGAGGTGGACGAGTGGAATTGAATCAAAGACCTTAATATTAACCCACACTCTATAATCACCTGATTTTTGACAAAGAAGCTAAAATTATAAAATGGAAAAAAGAAAGCATCTTCGACAAATGGTTCTGGCATAACTGGATGTCAATGTGCAGAAGAATGCACATTCCCATGCACAAAACTGAAGTCCAAATAGATCAAAGACTTCAACATAAATCCAGCCACACTGAACCTCTTAGAAAAAACAAGGGTAAAGTACCCTTGAATGCATTGGATCAGGAGAGCCCTTTCTGAACATAACACCAGTAGACAGATACTGAGATAAACAATTAATAAACAGGAATTCCTTAAACTGAAAAGCCTATGTAAGCCAAAGGACACAGTCAACAAGACAAAACGACAGCCAACAGAATGAGAAGAGATCTTCCCCAAACCCACATATGAAAGAGGGCTGATCTCCAAAATACTTAAAGACTCAAGAAGCTAGATACCAAAAAACCAAATAATCTAATTTAAAAATGGGGCACAGACCTAAATAGAGAATTCTCAAGAGAGGAATATTAAATGGCCAACAGGTACTTAAAAAATTGTTCAGCTGATAGCTGGGAGACCAGCATTGAACCGACTCAGAGCCCCTGAACATGGGTCTCAATTAGAAGGCCTGAGTAGTCTAAGGGACCTCTGACAGTGGAACCAGGATGTATCCATGGTGCATGAAAGGACTTTGGGAGCATATTCCTCATGAAGGGATACTCCCTTAGCCTAGAGGCAGGAGGGAAGACCTAGACCCTATTCCAAATGACTTGACAGATTTTGATGATCCCTCCTGGAAGGCATCATCCTCCCTGTGGAGTGGAAGGGTGAGTGGGATGGGAGGGGGTTTGGGGGCATGGGAGGGATGAAGAGGGAACAATATGTAAAATAAGGAAAAAATTAATATATTTTAAAAAAATGTTATCCTTATCCTTTTCACCCAGGGAAATGCAAATCAAAACAACTCTGAGAGACCCATCTTACACCTGTCAGAATGATTAAAATTAACAAAATAAACCACTAATGAAAGCATATGCTTGAGAGGATGTGGAGAAAGGGGAACACTTCTCTACTGCAGGTGGGGATGCAAACTTGTACAGCTACTTTGGAAATCAGTGTTGTGGTTTCTCAGAATATTGGGAATCAATTTTACCTCAAGGCCCAACAATACCACTCTTGGGCATTTACCCAAAGGATGCTCAATCATGCCACAAGGACATTTGCTCAACTATGTTCATAGAAGCATTATTTCTAATAGTCAGAACCTGGAAGCAACTTAGATGCCCCATAACTGAAGAATGGATAAAGAAAATATGGTATGTTTACACAATGGACATTACTCAGTGGAAAAAAAACAAAACAGTGACATCTTGAAATTGGCAGGCAAATGGATGGAGCTAGATGAAACTATCCTGACTGAGGTAACCCAGACACAGAAAGACGAACATGGTATGCACTCACTTATATATGGATATTAGACATAGAGCAAAAGATAACTAGTCTAAAATCCACACCTCCTAAGAAGCTAGGAAACAAGGAGGACCCTAAGAGAGACATATATGGTCCGCTGGAGAAGGGGAAATGGACAGATCTCCTGAGTAAATTGGTAACATGGGGGAGGAGGTGAGAGAAGGGCAAGAAGCAGAGGGGAAAGGAGAATATGATGGACCAGGAAGGTCGAGTTAGGGGAAAGACAGAGAGGGAGAACAAGAGGATACCTTGCTAGAGGAAGCCATTATAGGGTTAACAAGAAACCGGGCCCTAGGGAAATTCCCAGGAATCCACAATGATGAGCCCAACTTATAATCTAACTAATAGTGGAGACTATTGCTTCCCTTTCCTTATAATGAGATTGATGACTGCCTTAATTGTCATCATATAGCCTTCATCCAGTAAATGATGGAAGCAGATGCAGAGATCCACAGCTAAGCATTGGGCCAAACTCCTGGAGTTCATTCAGTTGTAGGGATTTTGGAGTGATAATATGAACAAGGGAGTCAAGACCATGTTGGGGAAATCAATAGAAATATTTGACCTAAACAAGTGGGAGCTCACTGACCCCAGACTAACAGCTGGGGAACCTGCATAAGGCCAAAGTTGGACACCTGAATGTGAGTGACATTTCAGGGGCTTTGGTAGTCTACAGGGCCACTGGTAGGAGAACCAGTATTTATCCCTAGTGTATGAACTGGCTTTTTGGAGCCCCTTCTCTATTGAGGGATATCTTACTCATCCCAGATATGGGGAGGGGGCTTGGTCCTGCCACAAAAGATGTGACAGAGTTTGCTGATTCCCTATGGGAGATATCACTGTCTCTGAAGAATGGATAGGGGTGGGGTGGGGAGAAGGTGGGGGAGATGGGAGGAAAAGAGGGAGAGGGAACTGGGTTTAGTATGTAAAGTAAGATTGTTTAAAAATTAATGAAAATAAATATAAAACAAAAAAAGAATGATTTTAGATTCATAAGAGGTGATAAAGAGCCATATGAGACTTTCCTGAGAGCTATAGCCCAGCGGCTGTTAACATCTGATATAAAATGCAGGGAATTATGCCTATCTCAGGCCACACTGTTAATTCAGACCTCACATGCACATCCTTGTGCACATTTGTGCTTAATTTTATGTAATTGTAACACGTGCAGCTTCCTGTGACAAGCCCCATAATCAAGATACAGTGGCTCAGTATCACAGGACTTCTGGAGGACCACTAAGGTCAGCACATTGGGGATGCCTGTGAACCTCATGCTGACATTTGGTTCTCAAGCACAGTATAGCCGATGCACTTTAGGCAGTGATCAGGAAGGGTCATGGTTACTGTCTTACATTAAAGCACCCCTGCCAGTCACATGGAGTGACACGGTACGCCTTAGAACAAAACGTGATCCCTGACCACCTGCAGCATCTGTAACTGTGGAAAATACATTTGCAACTTTTGCAATTACCTGGTCCGTGGAACTGTGCTATAGCTTCGGGAATGGACTACGGTATTTATACTACCTATTGAAATCACTCTCTCTTTCTTCCCTTCCAAACTGAAACCTCTCCCAGCCAGTAACCCGAAAATCACCTCTATAACTTTGCTTTGAAGGAAATTATATAAAAGAAATAACATTTAATATTTTGCCACAGAAGAACTTTTCCTTAGGGACTCGTCCAAGTTGTCACATATCAACAGTTGGCATATGTTTATTGCTTAGTAGTACTTACCCCACAGGGCAGCTGCCTCCCAGTTGTTGTTTAATAATCCAGCCACCGAAAGGCACGCGGACAATTTCTAATTTGGGGTTACTATGTATAACTTCAGTGTTGCTCCTCATGCACTAGCTTCTGTGTGAAGATGATGTTTCATGTTTGTGTAATGAATGCCTGTGGATAGAGCCACTGAGTTGGAGAACAAGCTCTTTCGCACTCATAAAATAAACAGACTACAGGTGGCCAGGAGCTAAGTGAGTGAGGGTACTTGCATGGTGACCGAGTTTGACTGCCAGGACCTGCATTGTGGAAATAGAAAACCAACTCCTGCAAGTTGTCCTCTGGCCTCATGCACTTGCGGTGGCACTTGGGTACACACATGCACAAATGCACACATTCACTCATGCACCCAATGCGCGTGTGCACACACACACACACACACACACACACACACAGAGAGAGAGAGAGAGAGAGAGAGAGAGAGAGAGAGAGAGAGAGAGAGAGAAAGAGAAAGAGAGAGTTTAAAAATTCAAAAACAAAAATAACCACCCCCCAAAACAGACTAGCTTCCTGAGAAGCCTCCAGAGACTATACCATTTGACCTGCCTCACCCCTACTCCCCTTGAGAAATACATGAGAGGTCCAGTTTCTCCATATCCTCACTAGCATTTGACACCATAGCTGCTTTTCTGTGAGCCATTCAGATGAATGTATAGTGATGTCATGTCTCACATGCTTGCATTGCCCTAATGGCTGGGGGTGTGGAACACCTTCTCCCCTGGTTTGTTTTCATTTGTTTGCTTGCTTGCTTTGCTATCTGTATTTATAAACCATTGCTTTTCAAAGTCTATTCCCTGGTAACTTATTTTAAAATTCCATTCCCCTGTATTGTAGCTTTGGATCTTTTCTACAATCACAGCCATTCTCTGACCCATCATTAGTATTCACTCAATGATTCCTTGAGAATTTTCCTTTCACCTAAGTATAATTTAGCAGTATGTGATTTAGTTGTCATATCCACGAGATCTTATAAACTATTTTGTTTTGAGAATCAACCTCCTATTATATTGCATTATTGTATTATTTATTGGGGAACGTGATCTTTATGACAAGGATTCTTTACATTTAATTTTCATTTACATAGGTTAATACATGCTCTATTTATATGACAGTTCTCTGTGTGTGTTCCAATAATATCTTCTTTGTTTTGGTTTAGGTTTACATCTATCAAAATTACTCAACACAAACTTCTCAGTTACTATGATTGAGTTTAATAATTACATTTTTCAGATATTCAATATATCTACTCATTTTTTACCTACTTGATATTATTCTGTTTCAATAGATTTATCTCCCAGTTCAGTCATTAACCTGTTTCCATCTCACACCATAACCATAAAACACAGCCATAACTTGCAAACACCTGCCCATGTTGTACAGTTTTAAGTGTGTGCCAGGCACGTGGCTAAGCATCTTGTTCAAAGAATTTTTACTCACTATAATTACAACATGCAATGCTCTACTTTATGGGTGACATGGTTGAGGGTCTAGAAGCACAATGACTAAAGTAATAGAGCTAGGAACTAGCACAGCAGACATTTAAATGCAGATATTTTTCTACTAAATCAATACTTGACTGCAGGACTGAGTTTACTTATCCATGAAAGGGGTGGGGGACCAGAGGAGGACTTAGTTTAGGCCAAGAAATTAATCATTTTCATTATCTGCAATAGCATCCATTCCCTTGCTGTTTAAGTCCTGTATGTCTATAATCTGGCGTGGTGTTGGGACCAGACCATCGACTGGTGGGAAAACATACTCATTACAATATACAGTTAGGATATGAACTTGGTGATCATAATCCAAGTCCTACAGTACTAATCACAATGCCATACTAAGTCCTCACACTGAAATGCAGAATTCCCACAATGCTTTTCAAATGAGGACATAGTTTGCTTTCTAAACACATACATCCTTAGGTTCTTTGTTCCCTAGGGCTCTTGAAAGAAGTCTTCACTATCTTACTTGACGAAGTTGTCTCTTTCAAGTTACTGGAAGTTGAAACACAGCATCTTTTCTACTTCCCCAAATGCTCAGCACATTCCCAAATGCAACCTCGGCTTTTGCCAAGCTCATTTCTTCCTCCTTACCATCTTCCACATTATCTCTCATTTACTGAGGAGCTGCATACCCCAAGTCACACTACCCATCCCCTCCCCTTTTTTTCAGGAAATGGGCTATCAAAGTAATACATCTCTTAATGCCTTTTACAATATGGAGGCAGCGACTTCTCTCATTCCTTTTGCCTACCTGAATTTTCTCCTCCCTATGGTTCCCTGGAGGAAGGGAAAAGAAGCAGTGAGTTATTACCATCTGAAAGTGTACTAAATGGCTTTATATTATGGTTAGGGATCTCTGGAGAAATAACGATGATATCACTACATCTTTTGTTCTCAGAAAAAATAATGTGGCAAGAAGACACCTCTAATCCTCTATTTTAATTTGTTTTTATTGATCCGTGAGAAAATTAGGGAAACAAGTTTTCTCAGTGCAAAATGTTATGATGATGCACAAGGAAGCCTTATTTATACGGAATAATGAAGTTAGGGCTGTGAGAACAAGAACACAGGGTTGGAGAGATGGTAGGTGAGTAGGCACCCAGGAAAGAATGTACCCTACCATATGTCAGCTGTGAACTCTGTGCTGTTGTAATAGACAATCAGAGACATTTCATGAGATAAATGAAACTCTGCTTCCCCTTATTGGCCATATCACTACCACAAGAAGCTACTATATTTATTTACCTTTGTCTTTTGCAGAATATATCTTATTTATATTTTTATGTGATCGATCATTTATATAATTAGACTGAAAAATGCAATACAAAAGACCAAAAACTTTGTGCATTTCTCTGTTTCTCCAGTGTCTAAAATCAGAGTTGACAATAATGGGTATTCAAATGTGAATGAAGTGGTATATACATGGGTGGAGGGGTCAATGCAAGGGATGGATGAATGGTTGGTTAGATAGACAAATACATGGATAAATGAATAATGGGTGAGTTGAGAGAAGACCCACCACACACACACACACACACACACACATACACACACACATACACACACACACACACACACACATATATATATATATATATATATATATATGAAATAATACTTTTCTCTACTCACAATAACTTATCTTGTTTCCTTAGTGCAAGTGGTTCCATTCTTGCTGATGTCCTAAAGTCCTAAACCTTTCAGAAGATTCTGGGATTGCTAGTCTAGGGATCGACCTGTCTATGTATGTATGTATGTATGTATGTATGTATGTATGTATGTATGTATGTATGTTGTCTTCACTATGAGTCCCTGAGTGTTAAGCTATGTTGCAAGAGGAGGCAAGAACTTAAATATCATCAGGACTGCCCTAGATATAGATGAGGATGGTGAGATGCAAATGTCAGCTCTAGAAAATCTAATAGCAAAAGAGAATCGAGGATAGTGACTCACTGTCTATGCTATATTTTCTTTGCTCAAATCATCCTAAGTCAATGGACAAGTCCATGTGTGGCCCAGAACAGTGACTGGGCAGGCAGGTCTTTTAAGCAGTGTTTTCTGTGTCTTAGGACACTTTGTCTTAGCAGTTCCTACTCCAGGTCTTCTACCAGGTGACTTGAAAGGGCAGCAAGGCCCTGAAATAAAAAAGCAAACTCTGAAACTTCCTCCTGTTATTTTTCACGCTCTGTTTACCATTTCACACTAGAAGAATCACCAAGAAGAGGAAAGGACCACAATTCTCTGGCAATGATCAAAAGTCTTCTACATCATTTTCAAGTGTAGCTTTAATAACTACATGCAAAGTGTTTTAGCTTTGCTATGTAGGTGTCATCACCCCCTTAACAAAGGCGGTTAAATTCTAAAACCAATTTTAATATGAGCAATTGGTAGAAAAACACAGTTATAAGTACCCCAGCCTAACAGTATAGACATCAACTTAGGGTTTCACATTCTCATGCAAATAAATAGATTTCCTTCCAATATATGTGTAAGAATTATAGCTTATTGTAACAACTGTATTTCAGGCTATCCAATGCTCTCTTCTGCTCTCTGTGAGTACCTGTACACACATATGAATGCATACATGCAAATATATGTATGCATATAAGTAAAAGTAAAGTGAATCTTGAATAAAATGGTAATAGCTATTCCGATGCTTTTAAGTTAAATTTTACAACTTCTCCATAGAGCTGTAAGTGATTTATACACTGATCTCACTTTTATTTATGACAAATATTCCCCCATCTCTTCTGGTTAAAAATTCTTTAAGACAATTCCATCAGCCTTAGCCAATCAGAGGATAGACTCATCTGACTCACCCATCCTGTGAATGGCCTTGCAGATAGCACAGGTTTTAAATTTGCTATTAAACCAGCCTGTGACACTGTCCAGCTCAGCCACATTTGTCTGGATGGAATGCTTTGTCCTTGGTACCAATGATATGGTTGCTTACAGAGCATTTCCACAGCACATACAGTTCTATGAAACTGCCTGCATCGTTCTGCATGTCAAAGCTGTACCTGCTCACTAGGCCAGCGGGACGACAGAAAGCCACTGGTCCAATTTTTAATGAAGGTGATTTAGTCTTTTACTACCCATAATTTACTACAATTGTAAGTGTATTCATGCATATTTTTTATCTCTAGATAACTATGCCACAGGTGATTGGCATACTGTTTTCCTTACTTTACAATAATTTTCCTTATTATAATTCTTGACTATGCCCAACATCTTCAGTATCATGCAAGAAGTAGGATGGCATGTTTCTTCCTCGTTTTTCTTTGGTTCCTGGTGCAATATTTTCATACTTCATCATTTTTATGGTGTTTTGTTTGATTTTTAAATATGTTCCTTATCAGATTAAGAAAGTTCTTTTTTAAGATTGATGAAATCCTTTTTAGTTTACTATCAATGGGTTTTTAATTTTAGCAAGAGATTCTACTCATCTATTCAGCTTGATTCTTCTATTTGGATTGATTAATGTGATAATTACATTAACATATTTTTCCAGCATTAGACAGCCCTTGTATTTCCTCATTGAACCTAACTTTGTCTTCATCTATTAATCTTCCAACTTCTTCAGTTTAGTTGCTATTACACATGCATATTATAAATCAAAGGCAAACACCTTGGTAGCCTTCCATGCAGCAAATACATCTGTGTAGCCAGCAGGACAAACACCACCTCAGAGGTTCCAACATGTCTCACTCAGTCCCTTAACTAAGAAAAGGGAACTTAAATGTCAGCTGTCACTTCCAAGCAATACTTTAGCTACTTTTTGAGTTTTTCATCCCTGGAATCATAAGCATGCATTTTTTTTTTGTCGATTTTCTTCATTGTCATATTTTTGTATATGTTTGATAATTTACCTATGTCCCTCTCAATGAATATTATACTACTCATATGAACATTCCTCTGTTTTTTAGTCATTCTACTGCTGCGGAGCATTTACCATTATTTCATGTTATTACCTGGACCAAGGAGAAGTCCCAGTGGATAAAGTGCTTGGCATTCAGACTTTGGATTCATAGAGCCCAGGCAATACTAGATCAGTATGTCAGCTCCTTGCAATAAAAGCCCTTGGAAGTCAGGAGACAGGGTTCCCCAAAGCAAGCTGGCAAGCTGGATTAGCCGAATTGGCTAGTACCCTGTTCAAAGAGATTGTGCCTCTATATATAAGGAGGACAGTGATTGAAGAAGACACCTAACTATCAGTCTTCAGCCTTTGCAGGCACACATTGAATGTGTGGCTGCATTTCTCCCACAGGAACATACAGGCATACACATATGCACACACACACATGTACACATGCAAGAACCACACATATGTGCACACACATGCATAACACTACATACAGTATGCACACATACATACATGAGTAACCATACACATTCATGCACAGACACATGTATACCCAGAAGCTGAGGTAGAGAGCTTCTATGAATATCATTTTACATAATTATAGTTTATTGAAGGTATCATGGATAAGTCTTTTGGGAATATACCCACAAGTGATATCATTAAGTATACAGTAGATACACACTTAGATTCATTCTCTCCTTTTCAAGAACAGATGAACCATAACACTAAGGTGAAATTCACTTTTGCTACATTTCTGGAAGAAGAGTTTTATGGAGAATACCGACACACTTTCGTCTTGTTTTGGCCACCTTAGAGCCACAGTAGGATTAGAGGGTATGCTACACATTGTGATTTTTTTCCTTAGGAAGTTGTAGGAAGACATCTAAGGCTTATTAGATGAATTAGGGAGTATTCTGTGTTTTATAATTACTGGGAGAAGTTGCAAAAAGATAATTTCTGAATGTTTTGTTGATTTAGTTTTACATTACCCTTCTCAGAAGAATCTTTTCAGTTACTGAATTTTTAAAAATTACATTCATTTCATATCTCTTCTTGAGTTACTATTGTCAGTTAATCTTTCATGTACATGATATGTTGTATTATTTTAGTAATTTATAAATTGTTATTTTTTTATAAATCTGAAATCATTTAATGCTACTTGTAAATAGCATTAACATTCTTAGTCATTAGGTAAAATTTTTGTTTCAGTTTAAAAATCTTTGGGAAACAAAAGAATTTGTTTCTGCAGCTTTCTTTTTAAAAATCATTTTATGTGTATGGGTGTTGTGCCTGTATACATGTCTATGAATCACTTGATGCATGCCTGGTATCCATGGAGAGCAGAAGAGGGTATCAATGCCTGGAAATTGGAGTTACAGATAGTTGTGAGTCATCATGTGGTTGCTGAGAATCAAATTTGGGGCCTCTGGAAAAGTAGCCATTGTTCTTAATTGCTGAACCATCTCTCCAGCCCCAATAAATTGTTTCTAACAGTCACTCATCAGCAATAATTTAGGAGAAATTATATCATATGAAAAAAGCTCTTATAAATTATATATAGACTGATGTGAAGGTGGGTAGGTACCAGGGGTAGGAGGGCACAAGTGAGGAACAGGGCATTGGGAAGAATTGGAAAGAGAAAAAATAACACAATTAAACTTAATTAATTAAACTTAATTCTCAGTGAGATGATAAAATAATAAAGTATATGCAGCTAAAAACAATAACATTAAATATTATCTGTAACAAACATCTTCAGAAATAGAACAAACACAAAGTGATTGGAATCTGCCTGCACCCCTCCTATCACATCCTTTTCTCTCTATCTACTACCTTTGGGGGAAGGTGGGGAGGTACTCTTCTAATTACTCATCTCCACAGCTATATGCTTCAGTTATGCATGCTTTGAACTACATATTAAGTGGAAATGCACTTATATTCTTCCTTTATCTTATTTAAAGCTTTCAATCAAACATCACTGTGAGAGTTGTCCATTTTGTATTGGCTTGCTCATTTTTACTGTCCTATAATATGGTGTTATATAAATACTATAAACTACAATTTATTCATCAATTCCCTTGACAGAGATGCACATTGGTGGCAGTGTTCTAGCTCCTGCTATGAAAGCCATGTGTTTGTATCCTGAGAATACAAATGTAGTATTTTTCTGGTCTAGACTATAATACACTGGATATTATGCTACATACATCTTCAGGTGACTACAAATTGCTTCTCAAAGTGGGTGCAGCAAATTGTATTCTCCAGAAGAGTGTTTAAGAAGTTTTTTCCCAAATAATTGCAATACTCCAGGATATTTAAAAACACTTTTATAAGAGCTTTAGGTCTTGTAAATTTTTTTCTTTTTATTTCATCAATGTCTTCTCTGGTTGGTTATTTCCTCTTCCTCTTCTGTCTTCATTTAATTCATGATCCCTTCCCTTTTAAAGGTGGATGATGACATCATTCAATATTTGAATACCCTTCATTATTACAAGCAATTTAAACCATAAACTTCTTTCTAAGTGTGGACTTAGACAAATTATGTTTTGTCATTCAATTTTTAAGAGTTTACATACTTTCTTTATGATGAGCTCACTGAACTACATTTTTTTACAAGTCCTTTTATAATTCCAAATGTTGTTAACTTTTTACTATATGTCTTCTTTTCATTTCTAACTTAATTTCATTCTTGTCAGAGAATGTGTGAGGCTAACTCAGGAGATCTCAGACTTGTTTTATTGACTAATTATTGAATCAAAAAATGGGTTATGTGTTTTTGAGCAGAACTCATACCAAATGTTAGATAAATAGTTTTATATTCATCAATCATATTGTTGTTATATGCTGTCTAGTGAATCTCTATTCTTTATTCATTATCCAGCCACTTGATCTATCAGTTAAAGTCATCTGTCTGCTAGGCTTTCCAGGAATTCTCACACTCTCGGTACATACTATCTCCTTGTTGTACATAGAGTGGTCAAAGAATTTTACATCCTCTGTTTTAGCACATTGGCTGATTCTACTGTTTGAAATATTTTCCTTCATTTGGTGTCTTTCGGTTGACTCTGTGGCTTCCTGTATGTCACTTTATTTTATAAATGGTGCTTGTCCTTCACCATGGACTCAACAATAGACCCCCTTGCTCCATAACTTTCTGAATCACAACCTTCATTATCTTTCTCTTTCTTAGCATTTATCAACACCTGACATATGAAATGTTTTTTATTATGTTTCCCAACCTATGGTATATACACATTGTAAAAACAGGTATTCTGATTTATACTCTTGTATATCCCACACTCCTAGTTTAAAGAAAAACTAAGAGCAATCATTTCCTCAATGCTGAAAAATATGTTTAAAAGTCTCCCACTGATCAATTTAAAATTATTTATACAGTTCTGTCAAATTGGCTCTACATGTTTTTTGTACATTCCATGTTGTTATATGAATATAGGTTTAGAGCTGTTGAAGTTCTATGAATAATAAGAACTTTTATGAATGAAATGTAAATAAAAATCCTTGCAGTAGTAAAACAATAATGTGTCATTGTTCTTTTGCTTATTATATCTAATGTTAACATTGTTTTGCCATTTTTTTTACTGCTAATGCTTTCACAATTTATTTTGCCACTCTTCAAAATTCTCCATGTTCTTCTTTTATAGATGTCTCTGAAAACTGTCCAGTTTGGATGATGCTTTCTAGTTAATCAAATAATTTTATTTGTGAAGAGTTATTCTTGTACATTTCTTCAGAATACACGGGTATTAAGAATTGTTTGTACAAACAGCTAAAAGTATACAATGGGAGGAGGAAAGTACCTTCAACAAATGGTGCTGGCACAACTGGAAAATAATGTGTAGAAGACTGCAAATAGACCCATGTCTATTGCCATGCACAAAACTCAGGTCCAAATGGATCAAGGACCTCAACATAAATACAGCCACACTGAATCTTTTAGAAGAGAAAGTAGGAGGTACCCTTGAACAAATTGGTACAGAAGACTGCTTTCTGAACATAACTCCAGTAGCACAGACAATGAGATAGACAATTAATAAATAGGACCTCCTCAAACCCAGAAGCTTCTGTAAGGCAAAGGAAACTGTTGACAATACCAAAAGGCAGCCCACATACTGGGAAAAGATTTTCACCAATCCTACATCTGACAGAGGGCTGATCTCCAAAATATACAAAGTATTCAAGAAACTTGTCAACAAAACACCAAATAACCCTATTAAAAATGGGGTACAGAACTGAAGAGAGAATTCTCAATAGAGGAAATAAAAAAAGGCTGAAAGACACTTAAGAAAGTGCTCAACATCCTTAGCTATCAGGGAAATGCATATCAAAACAACACTGAGATACCATCTTACTCCTGCCAGAATGGCTAAAATTAGGAACACCAATGACAACTTATAATGGAGAGGATGTGGAGAAAGGGGAACACCCCTCCACTGCTGGTGGGAGTACAAACTTGTACAGCCATTTTGGAGATCAGTATGGTGGTTCCTCAGGAAAATGGGACTCAGTCTACCACAGGACCCAGCAATCCCACTCTTAGGCATATATCCAAATGATCCACATCCATGCAACAAAGACATATGTTCAACTATTTTCGTAGCAGCATTGTTTGTAATAGAAAGAACCTGGAAGCAACCTATATGCCCCTCAACTGAAGAATGGATAAAGTTAGATATGGCACATATACACAGTGAAATACTACTCTGCAGGGAAAAAAAGCAATGGAATCTTAAAATTCACAGGCAAATGGATAGAACTTGAACAAAGCATCATAAATGAGGTAACCCATTCACAAAAAGAGGAACATGGTATGTACTCACTCACATATGTGGATTTTAGACATAGATCAAAGGATCACCAGCCTATAATTCACACCGCCAGAGAAACTAGGATACAAAGAGGATTGTAAGAGATTCAGACAAGGTCCCTCACAGAAGGGGAAAGGAACAAAATCTCCTGAGCATATTAGGAGTTGGGGGGTAGTGAGTATAGAGGGGCCTAGGAGAAAGAGAAGGGTAGGAGAGGAAAGCACATGGGACTAGTAAGATTGACTCAGAGTAATAGATAAGAGAATAGATGAGAGAAAATAAGAGACAGAAAGACAGAGAGAGAGAGAAAGAGAGAGAGAGAGAGAGAAAGAGAGAGAGAGAGAGAGAGAGAGAGAGAGAGAGAGAGAGAGAGAGAGAGAGAGAGATCATAAAAGCGGGAGCCATTATAGGTTTCAAGAGAAAACTGACTCTAGAGAAATGTCCAGAGACTTACAAGGCTGACCCCTACTAACAATTTGAGCAACAGTGGAAAGGCTACCCTAAATGCCCTTCCTTGTCCTTGATAATGAGATTGATGACTAACTTATCCACTATCATAGAGCCCTCATCTAGTAGCTGATGGAGACATCCACCACTAAACATTGAGCCAAACTGGAATCAAATGCAGAGAGGGAAGACAAGACCAGGCTACAGAAACTCACAGAGACAGCTGACCTGAACAAGGGGGAGTTCATGGACCCCCATACTGATAGCTGGGAATCCAGCATTGGACCAACTCAGACCCCCTGAACATGGGTTTCAATTAGAGGGCCTGGGCAGTCTAAGGGATCTCTGACAGTGGAACCAGGATATATCCCTGGTGCACAAAACTAATTTGGGAGCACATTCCCCATGGAGGAATACTCCCTTAACCTAGAGGAAGGAGAGAGGGCCTAGTCCCTACTCCAAATGACTTGAGAGATTTAGATGACTCCTCCAGAAAGGCATCACCCTGCATGTGGAGTGGGGGGGATGAAAATGGGATGGGAGGATGGTTGGGTGCATGGGAGAGTGAGAGAGATGGAGGGAGAGATGGAGAGGGAACTTGGATCAATATGTAAAATATGAAAAAATAATAATAAAAATGAATTGTTTGTACAACTGAAACATTATTGTGTGGCTTCTTAATGCATTTCTTTCCCTTCTGATGACATGGTTGCATTTAAGTTTTAATCTAGCTACAAAAAGATGAAATTAAAAGTTATAACATTTTCATGTTCATAACATTTTACTGGACTCTTCAGACCTATAGGTACCAAATATTCAAAAATGTCTACAAATTTACACATTCAAAAGGCAACCACTCAACTCATCACATGTCCTGAGAATCTGGCAGGAAGTACCCAAAACACAGCCTCTCACAGAATACAAATGCCCACTTCTTACACCAAAGAAATTACTTTCAAGTTTCTACTTAGGGGATTCATCCCATTCTCTTTCCCTATTTTAACTCAGAGAGACCAGTTACCATTTCACAAATATGCCTCACAGAGTAATGACTTTATTATTTAAATGTATTTCTGATATATTTGACTCTTCAGCTATTTCTTGAAATTACAATTTTTCAGGGTCACAGGAGGAGTGTGACTTTGATAGGTGCAACAGGAGCTACTGCTTTAACTGTACAAATTAACACCTTCTCTGAATAACAAGGAGGTGGATTTCTTCTTCTTAGTCTACAAAGGACACTGGTTATTCTCAGTCACCTGTGATAATGGATAATAGAAACAAGCAAATGGTATTTTCAACTTCTGACTGTGCTCTCTACTGAAATTGATTAATGAATAGTTTACTTTTCATTGTGCTCTTTAAAGCTTACAAAAAATTCAGCCAGAACACGCATTTGAGAAATCCTTGGTGCCCCTTTACAAATGGATTTTAATGCTAATAGTCACAAAGTCACTTCTAGGCAAAATGATGCAAAACCATTGGCCCAGCAGTAATAGACTATGTATATCCCAACACATGCAGGGTAATGGGAGTCTATGGAAAGAATATTTTATTTGGTCTCTTTTTATTTATACAATCATGTTTTTAAACATTTTTCCTTTACTATACATTTTAGATACACAAAATACATACTAGATGCACATGATCCAGTAAGTTTTACTTTTAGTAGTAAGCATGTGTGTATATGGGGAAATGTGTGCTCAGAAAAGTTTTTGCTGATTTGCTTTACAACTAAAAACAGTAAGCCTAGTGGTTAATGGCACAAATCTAGAAGACTGAGAATCCACTTGCAATGTTACATGATCATGATCATAGCCCTAAGGATTCTTAAGGACTCTGCATATAAACCATTTCATTTGTGGGCCTTTTTTTTTTTAACATTCCAATCCTAGTTCCCCCTCCTGCCTTTCCTCCCACTTCCCCCACTCTTCCTTCCTATCTGCTCCTCTGAGAGGGTAAGGCCTTCCCTAGGAAGTCTATTAAGTCTGTCCCATCATCTACTTGTGTGCAGGACCAAGACACTTCTCCATCCCCACACCCCTGTGTTTAGGCATCTGGGATGGGCAAGGTCTCTCTCTCTCTCTCTCTTGTTTATTGCATGCAATTGGGCCTTCTTTATCGACCTAAGTGTATGACTGATGGGAGATGTTATTCTGTAAATATGTTTCTCATACTGGTTAAATAATAAAGCACTGTTGAGCCAATGGAGAAGCAAGATAGGCAGAGCTAGGAGACAAGGAGGAAAGAGGAAGTAGTAGGGAGGAGTCAAGATGTAGAGCATGGAGGAAGACGTCCGCCGTGGCTCCCGGATACGATGAGCCACATGGAAATAATTAGATAAGTAGAAATGGGTTAATAATTAAGACAGAGCTATCCCATAAACAATAATGGTAATTGGCCAACAGGATTGTATCAAATACAGAGTCTCTGAGTGTTATTTGGGGCTGATGCGGCTGTGGGCCCAGACTGGTGGCAGGTGGGATGGTGTCGGCAGGAAAAGCCTGCCATAACGTATGACACTTGTGCTTTCTGATTGAATCTAATTTTTAGCATCTTTCCTCATATATTTTCTGCTTCCTTCTCATATTTACAGTCCAGATTCACTCCCCTTCAACCCATTATATCTCATAACATTTTTCTGCACCAAGGTAAGGAATATGTCTTTCCTGGTTTGAGAAGACAAGGAAGATGCTCTTTGATATCAAGGTTCATTAGAGGCCAGCAACTCTAGGAATTGATGGTATCATTTACATTATACATGAGGGAGGGGAAAAAAGAGGAAACATACAAGATGACACTAGCCAAGGTTACAGAGTGAACTGATACATCTTATTCTGACCTTGAGCTCCAGGATTTTATGCTTTTTCCTGCTGGCATCTTCAGAGTTCATCCAAAGCATCTACCTGGATTCCATTTGTATTGTTTCTTTGATCTTTGCACAGTAAAGAAGATGTCCTAGATGCTACAGTATAACCAAGTGTCATTTAAAAAGCCAAGGGCATTAAAAAGAGTGTTTGTTTTGAAAACAGAAAAACTGTCATTCAGATCCCAGATCTCAGATTCCCAAGTCTGCACAAGTTGCTCAGACTTGACCAAGTACAGGACAGGCTCAGTTATACGCCACTGAAAACAAGCCCTACATCTCTAGTCCCAAATAGCAAATATTTCCTTTGTGTTACATGTCCTCGGGCAGGATAAAATAGGGCTCCACTAATCGTAATTACATGGGAACTCAAACTGATGAAACAGATTGTGGGAATGTGGTGGTAATAGACAATGTAGCCCTCGAGGTTTCCATGTTAGTGAGACAGGCATCACTTATACTCACATTGATACATCTGATCCAAGATGACAAAGAAGGCTAAACTGTCTTAGAAAATAAACAGAAGTATTTTGCATGCATGATTATCTTACTAAAGGATTTGGCATCTTTTAGCCCACCTCTATGTAAAGATAAGTCAGTGAAAAGAATAAAATAGAAAAAATTAGAATACAAGTCAATGTATGAAGAAGCCAGTGAGGGACTTGACCAACAATTGATGATGAAGGGGGGTGTCCTTCTGTATATATGTTTCTCTTATTGGTTGTTGAATAAAACACATATTGGCCAGTAACCAGGCAGGCAGTATATGAAGATCTACAGGACCAGGAGAAGGCTGGGGAGAAGGAGAAAGAGAGGCCATGATGAGACAGACACTATGCTGTCAAGGAGTAACATGATGGGTTATTGGTAAGCCACAACCTCATAGCAATACATAGATTAATAAAAATGAGTTAATCATCAGAGCTAGCCAATAAGAAACCTGAGTCATCGGCCAAACTTATATACTTAATATAATTTTCTGTGTGTTTATTTGGGACAAAGTGACTGTGGGATCAGACAGAATGGAAACCTCCATCTACAAATTGAGACTTGACAAACATGATCCCTCCTGGTTACAGTGGGTTCCTGCCCCTCCAGACATTAGAACAGAGGAAATTGGTAACAGAATGCCAGGGGCTTGGTTTCTAACTCCACTAGGAAGTGAATGAAAATGATGTTGAACAGCTGCCATAGGGCAGGATTCCAAGGTAGCCAGCCTGGTCCAGGATCATACAGAATGTCATTACCTTCATAACTACACACACACACACACACACACACACACACACACACACACACACACACACACACACACACACACACACATACACTCACTCTAAGAAACCAGGTTGAATACAAAGTTTACAAAGGGAACATCTTGGCAGCCAGATCTGTCTAAAGTTGATGTGCAGTGTGCATCTTGATGCAGGCTGGCACTTTCATTAACATATTTAATCATGCTTTTATCTTGAATCATCAAATGGCTTAATAGTGTGCATTGTATTCCCAGGCTTGAAATAACAATGGCTGTATGGCTCTATGATAGATGTTTTTAATAAAATCAGTAATTACCCTTTGTATGTGTGTGTGTATGTGTGTGTGTGTGTTTTATAGTCTTCCCATTTCCTTTTAATTGTGGCTTTTAGGTATATGGAAGAAAAAGAAGAAAAACAAGACTAAGGTAGAATTCTAAAAATACCATTCTTTTATGAGATTTTGTTTTAGGAGTATCTTATTAGTCCAAAGGTGGGTCCTAAAGTATGATTCTAATGAAAACTTCATGCAAGGACATTATTAGAGTGTTAGAGTCTGAGAAAAGGGGGCTGGCCTCACAGTCAAGCCAATGTGGGTTTGAACCCAAGCTGTATGAGAGATGGCTAGTAACAGACTTTTTGTGCTGAATGTCTAATTTGCAAAATAGCACAGCAGGGTTCATCATGAATATGATGACCAGAAATACACTTAAAAGGTAATTTTACCTACCAGCCTTTCCTGGGCACCGGAAACCAAGCTTAAGTGACTTTTACAAATAGATATTAACTCATTTACTCTACTTTGAATATCTCTAGCTGATGATAAGGAAAGTAAGGCGCAGACAGAGTAAGCAAGCTATCATCCCAACAGCTACACAGTAGTAGTGTTGGAACCACAACCCAAACTAGTTGCCTAGAATGGTGCATGCTCCAAGCTCCTCTATACAGTTGTATTGTTTCTGATCTTATTATTAGTGCTGTAAGCCCATTAGTACTTAACAGACTTGTACACTGGCCTGGGAACTTTGGTTGCTGCATGTTTTATGCCTGCCCTTTACATATGTCCTTTGACTTCATTTGTTTCTAGTCAAACTGCCTTGTGGAGTACTATTCCATACATTCATTTCTCGGGATCTAGTAAGGATTGGCCTTTAATTACAGTCTCTGTACATCACTTTGACAAATAGTTTAGGCTTGAAAAAAAGTAAGTCAGACCCTCTCTAATGATATTGTTGAAGTAAAATCATTCTGAATCTAAGTTTATCATTTTGTACAATGAGGAAACCTGTTATACATGCCATTGTATAGACTGAAGTGGTGGAAAAAATTACTATGATCTTCTGTCTATTTTGAAAATATGGATTAAGCATCCGCACAGAGGAGTTTCTTGCATAATTTGTGTTGAACACATTATGGCTTTCAATTACTCCTTTCAGGAGGAAGGACTCAGAAATTCTAATCAATCTTGGCACACTAGCCTGGATTTTCTGGTCATAGGTGTAGAAAGAGTATAGGCATCACCTGTATGACCCAGATGTTACACGGTTTTCTGAGTTTTGTCCATAATAAAAAATATGTTTTTAAAGGATCAAAATGTGAAAACATGAATATACATAGTGTCTTTCTGGCATGAATTAGAAAGGCATGCTTCCAGTTTTCTTGTTTCCTTTACAAGAAAAAAAAAAACATCAAAAGAACTTGAAAGGCTAGTTGTAAAAGTACCACCATTTCACATAATACCATAACCACAAGTCAATGATCCCATAGTTGTCTGTTTCTAACACTTGCTAACCTTCAAAATATCCCAGGAAGAAATGGTTTGCATGAATACTGCAGTAACAATAATTTTGTAGAATTATGGATTCCTAGGGCCTTTTGCTGCTTAGGGATAATTGTTTATAGACTGCGTTTTTGCAAAGCCTTCATTGTCTCTTTTGCAATATATTGCTAGAACCCTGCTTGGGCCAAAACACATCTGCAGAGAGAGTTTGGTTACCACCATCACAGTACTGTCATTGTTGTACATCTTGCCTGGTTGGTTGGTCTTGTAGTTTGTATGGTTCATGGGTATGCTGATGCCTTTTCTTTCCTAGCTCATTGCTCAACACTTTCCAAGACCGTAACAGCTCGCCATGCAATCAAGATGTATGAGATCTTCAGAAATAGAGTCAAATAATCTAGTTCTTTTGTAGGCAAGTAAGAGGACTAGAAAGAGCCAATATTATTTTGAGTGCCTCCGAGACTCCCTGGAAAATAAGATTTATCCCACCCCTGGCCCTAATGACATTAGTAACTAAAGGCTTCTATGAATAGTTTTGAGTTCTGCTCCAAAGTAGAGAATCCATTCTGACTACTATAAACATGGTAAAAATCCTTGGCAAGGAGGTCATCATCAAAACAAAGATTGAAGAATATTTATTATTGTATGTCTAAACTGACATCCCATCAAATCACCTTCTAAATATTTTTGCTTATACCCATAAACCAATGCTACTCTCCATATTAATCAGAGAAACCTCTCTTCCTGGTTATGGCTGAGTGCAGAGGCTCATGTCTGCTCAAGGTGCTGAGAATTAGTGACAGATGACTGCTCAGACCAAAACAAGATGTTTACGTATGCCATTTCCACCAAAGTGCAGGAATTATGATAGAAGAACAGACAGATTCTAAGAGCCAAAAAATAGGGGAAGGGCTGAAAATGCCATCTTCTAGACACAGCACAGTGCAACCATGAACACACAGCAGATGCAAATGTCCATGCTGGGTGTACAAAAGAATGAGCCCATTAACTGTAAGGCAGGAATAAAGGTGGGAAAGGAGACCCTACCCATCATTGCTGAACTGTTTGCTCCTAACAGATTCAAGGATAGAAGGAAGCACGGCCTTCATTTGTGTAACAACTGGTGACCCCACCAGACTCCAACAGATACTTACAATTCATTGGTCACACAGATGGCTCTGCAGCTTAATAATAGTCCTTTAGTAAGCATTGGAAAGCATTCCACCTACTAGGATATATCCCCAGCCCTGTGATCTCTAATCATAGAGAACAAAGTTTAATTTTGTGCAATGTATATGGAGCTTTTCAAAAAAATATCTATTGTGTTTAAAAATGAAAAACAGATTCTGAATGTAGCAGGGCTATGAAGGACAAAGCTCTACTCGAACCCTTGTTCGAAACCAAGATCGTGGTTTTGTTTTCTCTGTTGAGGCAACAAAGAAAATAATTTAAGTGCAACTTTCTAGAGACATTCTATATTGAAATGTAAGTTAGTTTAGTTTTAACTTTTATAAAGCAATATTTTTTGTGGGTTCTGTTCTGTGTCTCCCATTCCAAAGCTGGAAGCCATCAGCCTCTACTCTCTAATTTTGCTTTGTGGGAAAATCATATAAGAGGCATCCTCTGAAGATTGTACTTTATTCATTCAGTATAATGACTTTGTGGCTGAGACAGTTGTTATAGGTATCAACATCCATCCATTTACTGCTGTTGAATAATATTTTACACTACAAACCTAATAAGCTTCACTTTGCTTATTAGTCAAAGTCTACATAATTTTTTGTTATTATGCATGCAGCAGTTATATATTTGTTTGTGTTTTTTTTTTTTTTTTTTGCAATCAGGACATCTCTGTGTTTCCCTCATTCCTTCCTTCCTTCGATCCTTCCTTCGTTTCTTTCATTCCTTCTTTTTACTGTAAAATATCCTAAAGTTGGATTGTCGGGCTATAACTTCCTATACATTAAAGTTAAGATTCTGACAAAAGGTGTGCAGAATAATTATGAAAAGGACTTCCATAAGAAAGAATTTATGTAAAACACTGTCAACAGTTTGGAAGTTCAGGTACTGCCTTCCCCTAATGCTTATATTCCCCCATTCCTGTAAACAAAGACAACTTTAAATTTCTGTATTTATAATTTGGTGCTTATATATGTGAACAAGGCAGAGCTGTCTTCACCCTTATTTTATCAGAATCCTGGTGATTTCCACTTTAACTTACAATTTTCTCTCAGTAGTGTGTGGAACTCATCCATTTTGATTTTATTTCCCATTTTCACTGTTGTATTGTATCCTATTGAGTGTAGCTATCACAAGATATTTATCCACTTTGCTCCAGATGAGCCATCTAGATTGTTTCTAATATTTTGGTTGAACAAACAATAAGTTAAAGCATTCTTGTGCATAATCCATGAAATAAATGGATGAGAATTGATCTGGTTAGCTGCTCCAGAATGGAATGTCCAGCATAGAAGACAGATGCTTATCTTTAGCATTATTATAAAGTACTAGTTTTATCTACAGTGGTTTTGTAATTTATATGTCTCTCACACTCCATTACTCTACATCCTTAATCACATCTCACCTTGTCAAACTGCTAATATTTCACAGGTAGGATGCAAAGCCACATCATGCAGTATTTAATATCTACACACAAAATTTTATGTTCATTCTCAGATTCTTGTAATCATTCACACTTTATCAAATCTTTTCCTTGTAAACGCCTTTCCAAAATTGACTCACAGAAATCAGATTTATTCTAAATATCAATTTGTTGTAGTTTTGTATGTAGTAAATGTTTCCAAACAGCATACAGCTTACCTTTTTCATATGAATAGGGATTTCTATTGAAGAACAAAAATTTAGGGGTTATATTAAAAGTGAATTTAAATGCATCACCATTTGCATAATTGTTATAATTTGGTATATATTCACCATGTAGTGGTATGTCTCATGAAGATATTTTCATCTAAGAATATCATAATCTTTTTCCTATCTTCTCCTTCCTACTCCTCTTTCTTTTTTCAGATGGTCTGGCTTCTAATAAATATAAATATGATGTGGTTACCATTAATTGCCAATCTGATAAGAGCTAGAATTACCTAGGAGACAAATCACTCTCATCATGTCTATTATTAAGTTTAAGCATTAGGTTAACTGAGGTGGAAAAATTCATCCTTACTGTGGACAGCATCATCAACAGGGTTCTGACCTAATTACAAAGACAACAGTGAACTAAACACCAGCATACATCTCTCTCTCTGCTTCCTGACTGTAGATACCATATGATCCACCATCTCAAGCTTTTTCTCACATGCCTTCCCCACCATCATGGACTGTACCTTTGTGAGCCCATATTAACATGCTAAAGTTGTTTTCGTCAGATATATTGTTACAACAACTACACAAGTAACAAATGTGTTCTGTGTGTGTGCATACATGTGTGTGTGTGGGTGCATGTGTGCGTGCGTGTGTGTGTGTTTATCTTCAATGTTGAAAAATTTGTCACTACTTCATAGTCAAAATAGATTCTCCCTATTTTAAAAATTAAAATCTCTCCCTTTTGAATAGGATTCAGTTAATCAGAAATCAATTTTTTGCATGAGAAGTGACTGAATGCCTGATGGTTTTTTTCTATGTGAACAGTCAGTGACTTCATAGCCATATAGATTTATTGCATTAGCACTTTATCAAGCAGTTTTGTGAATATGTGGGCTGATTTTTAGTTTCCATTATCTTTTTTTTTGTCAAACTTTGTAACAAAATCATAGTCTCAATCTCTAATTTGCAGTATATACGTATTAGTGAAGAATCAAACTCTTCCCTTATCTTTTTAGACCATTTTACTTAGCTAACTTTGTAGTGCTGGGTTTTGAACACAGAATCTGGTTTCTCCTCTTGCAAATCTTCTTCTGCTCCAATTAGAGAAGCCACTTTCTAGGTTCCATGAGGATGTTTTCACCTTCAGTACCATTGAATCTACAGATTCATTTACAAAGAACTGACATCAAAAACAAATCAAATCTTTTTATCTAATATTACATCTACTTACTGAAATGTGTTTAATGCCTTCTGATATGATTTCATAAATGTCTTTTTAGGAATCATGTGTCTGTGCTTCTTAAACCATAGGAAATAGTACTTTGTTTTTATAATTATTACCATTTTATGAATGGAGAGAGAACTAGGAAGATTGAGTCAGGGTAGGAATAGAAGACAGAAAAGGGAGAGAGAGAGAGAGAGAGAGAGAGAGAGAGAGAGAGAGAGAGAGAGAGAGAGAGAGAGAGAGAGAGAACATAAAAGAGGGAGCCATTATTGGTTTGAAGAGAAAACTGAACCTAAAGAAAGGTATAGAGACCTACAAGACTGATCCAACTAACAATTCGAGCAATAATGGAAAGGCTACCATAAATGCACTTCCCTGATAGTGAGATCATCAACAAAATTTTCCGCCATCATGGAGCCCTCATCTAGTACCTGCTAGAAACAGAAGCAAACACCAATAACTAAACACTGAGTTGAATCCAGATGAAGAGAGAGAGGACAAGACCAGGTTGCAGAAACACACAAATACAGCTGATCTGAACAAAAAGGAGATAATGGGCCCCCCCCCAGACTGATAGCTGGGAATCCAGCATGGGACTGACTCAGAACCCCTGAATATGGGTCTCAACTTGAAGGACTGAGCAGTCTAAGGGCCTTCAGACAGTAGAACCAGGATGTATTCCTGATGCACAAAAGGACCTTGCGGACACATCCCCCATGGAGGCATACTCCCTTAACCTAAAGACAGGAGAGAAGTCCTAGTTCCTACTTCAAATGACTTGACAGATTTACATGACCCCACCTGGATAGCATAGCCCTACATGTGAAATGGGGGTGGGAGGATGGGAGGGGAGGGTGGTCAGGGTGCATGTGAGTGGGGAAAGAGGGAGGGAGAGAAAACTGGGACCGACATGTAAATATTTAAATTATTTTATTAATACAAACAGTTTGGAAAGGAAAATATATCTTTTCCGTTTGCAACCGGGGCATAAAAGTGCAAATGACTTTTCCAATGACCTTTTTATTGAAATGGAATGTGCACAAGTCATACATTTAATGCTTTTTAGACTTTCAAAGAGTAAAGAGTCATGTAAAAAGCACAGGATGCAGAATACAACATTACCATAAGAAGACCCACCCCTGCCAAGGGATGGACCCTTGAGGAGGATAGCACCACAGGGAGATGACCACTCAGATGCTGAGCTCTTTGACTATACATTAGTTTTGAGATTTTTGTACTTAAAAAATTACACAGATTGTATCATTTCATATCTAGTATTTGCTGACATGGTAGCTTTTTGAGGCAGATCCCATGCAGGATATGGTTTTATTCTGTTCGTTCTCATCCCTACATGATTTTTTACATGTTCAGCTTTAGCAAATTCTGCCATATGGTTTTGGTTTACTAGAGTCATACCAATTTAAGCTTCTCTTGTAGAATACAGAACTCAAAATAGAACCAAATACAATCTGTGCTTAATATTTTAATATTTCCTATGGAAACCTTTGTAAATTTTCATACTGACTTTAATAATCTATTTGCTCAAATAAGTTTGCCTACTGAAAATCCATATGGACCACTTAAGATTGCATCATAGAAGATGAGTTATCACAAGATCATAAGTTTTTGTAAATAAAGTTTTGATTTCTAAATATCCATGAGAGAAATAAATTATAGCTTCATTTTAAATATTGTCTTTATTTTTGGCATATCCATAGTATATGAATCATGAAAAGTTTCCATTATTTATTCTCTCTGTCAGATTTTAGGTAAGGCTAGATTTTCTGATGCTTCAAGGTAAATCTTGCCTCTTAGACTATTTGGAGCTCATGTGAGGGAAAGATTTGATAACTATTGACCATAAGATAATTTTTCTTTGTTTGGTTTGATTTTTGTTTTTGTAAGACAGGGTTTCTCTGTATTGTTTTAGAGCCTTTCCTGGAACTAAGTCTGTAGACCAGGGTGGCCTTGAACTCACAGAGATTTGCCTGCCTCTGACTCCCCAGTGCTGGGATTAAAGGCATGCATCAACAATGCCTTGCTCATAAGGTAATTTTTAAGGGCAATAAAACATTTACACTTACATTTTCTTGCTTTATATTTATGTATTATGTAAGTATGTGTATTTGTCTTTATGCTATTTCTTGGTTTTTTTTTTCTTTAGTTTTCTGAGACATAGTCACACTATATAAGCCAGGTTGTTCTATAATTCACTGTGAAACCCAGATTAGCTTCAAATTCACAATCCCCCTCCCCCCCCTGCAGCTTAGTAGAGATTACATGCATGCACCACCATGTAATATTAGTGACTTTTGTCTTCATGCAACCTGGAAGAACTTGAGGAAAGAGTTTCTGTTGTCTGACAGTTACAGAAAGTTCTGGTCATAATTACTTGGCTTCCCGTACTTGAACAGAACATCATGGTGACGCGTCCATACTGGAGAGGTGTGTATTCCCAATTACAACAAGAAGTAAAGAACAACAGGAAATATCCAGAGATAACATCTTTCCAAGGACCCCATACCCAGTAACTCACTTCCTCCAGCCATACCAGGCTTCCTAAAGATTTCATTATCTTTCAAAGTCACACCATCAGCTGGGTCCAAATCATTCAGCACATATGCCTAAGGGAAACATTTTATACAAGCCAGAAATTCAGTTGGTTTTTGTATTTATCTGTAATATGGCCATTTTACATACCTTTTCATTATAAATTAGCCCAGAAATTATAGTATTACTTTTTATATCATGGATACATTTATAAAGGGTCTCCTTTTCTAGTGTAATACAGTGTGCTTTATAATCTCTTTTACACTTAATCTTGATAGAAATATCAGTTATTGTAGCTTAAATAGTAGGACTTTTATTTTGCAATTTGTATTGTGTATTTTACTCTGTTTAATTAATTTTTTGCCTTTAATTGTTCCTCCCCTTTCACAATCTTTGAAGTAAAGTAATTAATCCATTAATTTTAAGCTCTAAGTCATCACTAATATAATTGTTTACTGCTCAACTTTATTCCTAAGTTCTGTATTAACTGTACTTCATACATTCCAATATATATTTTCATTAAAACAGAACTCTAAGTATTTCTGTTTTCACTGAAAGTGGCTCTCTAATCACTAAATAATGCAGGAGATTTGAGTTCTCATACAATTCAATGACCATAAAATTACCTTTTTGTTGATGTAAATATTTTATATTCAAACAGTATCTATGTTACAAAGAAATCATGTTGAGAAATGATTGTGACTAATATATGTTCAATATGCCTAATAATTTTCATGAGTTATCATATGTGTTTGCAAACAGTCTGAAATCTCCAGTTATTGAGTACTTTTGATCTATTTAGTTCAAAATCAATTCTAATGGTATGTTGTTTGGGGGTAACAATTGCACATACTGAGAGAGGCCATAAGGATGATGTATCTGTTGTATCCTCCTTACTTCAAGATTTATCTTGGATTTCTAAAGGCATGGTAATAGTGACATACCTACTTTAGAAATGCTTTTTATAATGATTGAATGTATTTTTGAAAAGTCTTCACCCATTATCTGATGGAAGCAGAAGCAGAGATTCACAGCTAAATATTGAGCCTAATTCCTGGAATCCAGTTGTAGAGAGGGAAGAGTGATGAACAAACGGGTCAAGACCATGCTGGGGAACCCACAGAAACAGCTGACCTGAGCAAGTAGAAGCTCGCAGATCCCAGTCTGACAGGTGGGGAACCAGCATAAAACCGAACCAGGCCCCCTAAATGTGGGTGTCAGTTGGGAGACCAGGGCAGTCTATGGGGCCTCTGGCAGTGGAACCAATAATTATCCCTAGTGCATAGACTTTGGGAGCCCATTCCCCCATGGAGGGATACTCTCTCAGCCTAGGTACAGGGGGAGTACCTAGGCCCTGCCCCAAATGATGTGCCAGACTTTGATGATCCCCCATGGGAGGCCTCACTCTCCCTGAGGAGTGGATGGGGGATGGGATAGGAGGTTGGTGGGGGGAATAGGAGGACAAGAGGGAGAGGGAACTTGGATTGGTATGTAAAATAAGATTGTTTTTAATTTAAATAAAAATTAATTAAAAAAAGAAAACATAACCTGTCTATTGTACTTTCTGGCATCTCTTGCCTATTAACTTTTCTACAATTATTGAAAATTCTGGTTTCTTCCTACAGCATTTCATACTTTGTGTGTGTGTAGTTCTGATGTGTGTCTTTGGCATCATCATTTAAAGTATTTGTACTAGTTGTTTGACAATTTCATACATTGTATTTTGATCACAGATACACCTCTTTCTAGACCCACTCCTACTATCTCCATATCAAATCCAGCTTTGCATTCTCATTTATTAAAAACTCAGCAAGTACAATGTGGGCTTCCCATGTCTTGGGCATGTATATGGCCATCCTCTAGAGCATGGTCAACCCACCAGGGCCCACAAACAAAAGAAAACAAAGTTCCATGGAACAGCCATCAAGTACCAAGTAGCTTTTTGGCTACAGGTCGGAATTCATGCCTACCTCTCCTTCCATATTGAGCTGGTTTGACCTTGTACAGGTCTTGCACATACTACCCAACCATTGTGAGTTCACACGCACAACTACCCTGCGGCATCTGAAAAACACTGTCAAGTTGTACTCAACGCTATCTCTTGCTCTGATAATTTTTTCACTCCCTATATTATGATGATCCATAAGCATTGGGAGGAGACATGAGTGATATATATGTCTCAGATATGGCTGACCACACTATACTCCCTGTATGTTGGCCAGTGTCTGTGCTCATTGCCATCTACTGAAAAATGGAGCTTCTCTGAAAAAGTATGAGAGATTAACTAACCTAGTGTGGCTTTCAAAATGAGAAAGGAGAGTAACAGAAATGTTAAACAGGGTTGGGTGAGAGGGCAAGATATAAGATAAAATACAGGGAGGGATAGCTAGCTCTGAGCACATGCTGAAAATGTCATGTAGAAACCTACTACAACAGAAGCTTCTGGAAAGATAAACATACACAAATGTAAAAAGGGTTTAATTGAAATTATTATAAAAGGACAATTTCCCTACTAGATACCAGAAGATAACCAATAAAAATATCATTGCCAGGAATAAGTTACTTCAACTGAAGTTGTACGTTATTGAGTTCCCATAGACCTCTTTGGTATTTTATTATAGACTCTTTCCATTGCTATTGCTGACTTGACAATAATATCTCATTACTTAAGGTATTAGAGAGAGAGAGAGAGAAAGAGAGAGAGAGAGAGAGAGAGAGAGAGAGAGAGAGAGAGAGAGAGAGAGAGAGAGAGAGAGAGAGAGAGAGAACCACAGAGAAGGGGGATCTTTTGCCTGTTTCATTAATTTTTGAATTTATGCTTATATCTTCATTTTTTAATTTTAACTCAAAAAACACTTTTTTTTCAATGTGTGGCTTTGAGAGTGGGCCTACAAATAATTTAGCCTTTTAAAATATCAGAATTAAATATTTTGAGTCTCACTTTTGCTATATCTTGCATGTTTTAATTTATATATGTTATTGTACGTTCAATTTTTACTTGGAGAGAAATGTAGATTTTCATGCATCTCTAAGAAGCATTACAGAGATTCAATATATGCTTGTTATCAAGTCTGTCCATTATACTAACTTGAAAAGCTGTAGTGTGATTTCATGTTAAAGTTACTAACATTGGTAAAGTCAAGATGCAAGAGGTTTCCATCATGACAAAACAAATAAACAAACAAACAAACAAAAACAAAAACAAACCAAAAACTCCACAGGTTGTTCTTCTCTGCTTATGTCCCTCCAATCTACATTCCCTTTGTAACTTAGAAGGTACTAATTTGTTTTCCACCTTAACAAACAAACCAACATTTCATGACTGTTGTATTGTGGTAGCTTGAGAGAAAATGGCTCCCAAAGACAGTGGCACTATTAGGTTGAGTGGCCTTATTGGAATAGGTGTGGCTCTGATGGAGGAAGTGTGTCATTGTGAGGGTGGTCTTTGGGATCTCTTTTGCTCAGTCTTTTCTCAGTGTGACCCTCAGTCCACTTCCTGTTGCCTTCTTATCAAGAATGTGCCAGCACCATGTCTGCCTGTGTGCTGCCATGTTCTCCATCGTGATGATAATGAGCTGAACTTTTGTACTCTAAACTACTATCTGAATTAAATGTTTTCCTTTATACAAGTTGCCATGGTCATGGTGTCTCTTCACATCAACAGAAACCCAAACTAAGACATGTCTAAATGGAATCCTACAGTATATAACATTTTAGCAATAACTATCTTTTTTTACTCATGTCTGGAGTATTCAACCAAGTTATTGTATGTATCCTGGTTTCTGTTGAATAGCACTAAATTATATATAGTAACATAATTCATCTAGTCATTCACATACTGGAGACATCAGCTATTTGCAGTTTGGAGCGTGATTTTATGCATAAAGCTTCAATGAATATTTACACAAGAGTTTCTACATAAAACCCTCTTGACAGAAAAATAAAAATATACCTAAATCATTACAGTAGATTTAAATATAGTAAAACAAATATTTTATTATAATTTCATTTTGAATCTATGAAAAAGTTTATGCAGAACTTAAAAACTTGTATAGAGTTATTTTTCTTTTACTCTTTTTCTATTTCCTGTCTGGTAACTACAGATAATAAAGAAATAAATTGTTAGATGTATTCATTCTTTGAAACTAGTTGATTCAATACTTAATAGTTTTACATGTTTTCTACGTGATTAAAAAGATTATAATTTCTAAATACTACATTCTTATTTTCCCGTTAGACCTTACATATTTTATTTAAAACTTTCATATCTTCATTAATAGTTAATTACTGGAATCCAGATGCAGAGAGGGAGGACAAAAGCACGCTGCAGAAACACATAGAGACAGCTGACCTGAACAATAAGGAGCTAATGGTCCTCTAGACTGATAGCTGGGAATCCAGCATGGGACTGACTCAGACGCCCTGAACATGGGTCTCAGCTAGAAGGCCTGAGCAGTCTAAAGGACCTCAGACAGTGGAACCAGGATGTATTCCCGATGTACAAAGGGGCTTTGTGTGAGTATCCCCCATGGAGGGATACTCCCTTAACCTAGAGACAGGAAAGAAGTCCTAGTCCCTACTCCAAATGATTTGACAGATTCAGATGACCTCTCCTGGAGGGTATCACCCTACATGTGGAATGGGTTGGTGAGTGGGAGGGGAGGATGGTTGGCGTGCATGTGAGGGTGGGAGAGAGGGAAAGAGGGAGGAAAGGAAGGAGGGAGGGAAGGAGAGGGAACTGGGATCAATATGTAAAATAAAAATAAAAAATAAATTAATATAATAAAAGTATTTGACAATGACTAAGATGTGTGTCACCTTTAAATATGATGTGCCATTTAGAATTTTCATTTCTAGTACACTCAGGTTTTGTCTTACATGTTCCAATCTGCGCTGTGCAATAATACAAGCTTAGAATTATATCTCCTTAGTTAATTTAGTCTTTATCATAATATGGTGTCAGATTTTTTTCTTTATAGTTATTTTAACATAAGGCCTTTTTTGTTTCCTATTATCATAACTACATCAGCTCACTATGGGAGCAGTTTGTGCCCATAGTATTCTACTCTATGCATAAAATATGTATTGTATTCTCGTTTCTTCTCTTCTAGTTTCTTTATATCCTTATGCCTGGAATGTGTCTATTTAAAAGCATGCTGCATAAGCAAACAAATACATTTATTGTAAAATATAGGACAAATAGAGAAAATAGAGAGCTTAAGAAATGCCTGTAAAGCATATTGACACTCAAGACAACAAATAAAATTTGCCAGAGTCTCTGGAAGCATGGTAATCACAGTCCTTCATTCTTTTCAATGTAATCACAATCCTGCCTTTTATGAAAAATACCTCTGGTTTTTATTTATAGTTTTATCTTCAAACTGCACATTCTAGAATGCCACAGTTAGAGTTGCTTCTGTTGTTGTTTGTGTGTGTGTTTTTAAAGATAATGTTTTCTTCCTGTTCTGGTCTGGTTCCTCTTTATCCCCCTACATTCCTTTGTATCTAAAAACACCATTGAACCTATACTCTTGCTATAGTTTCATTTTGCATTTATTTTCTTCTGCCTTGAGATCAAATACTTTTGTAGGAAAGGTTCCTTCCTTATTCTTTCTATGAGAGACTGCCATTTAGAAATCCAGATCTTAGAGCTGGAAAGATATCTCGGTGGTTAAAAATATGCACTGCTTTACAGAGGAAACAAGTTCCTAGCCTCCAATTTAGGCAATTTGAAACCACCTGTAACTCCAGCATTAGGAACTCTGATGCTCTCTTTTGGTATCTCTTGAGACATAACATCTAAGCTCGCACTTTTACACAAACATATATATACAATCACAGTTTTAAAAAATTAAATAAATCTTTGGAAAATAATATTGGGAAGCTATGTATGTTCATTTATACTCACCTGCCATACTAGGACCTCTTAGTTGGCAGAGCTCCAAAAGTTGTAAGTGTACATTAATTTGTTCATGTATCTGTCTGTCTGTTTACCTGTACACTATCTATCCATGCATGCATCTACTCTGATACCTCTAATTCCAATCCAAAATATGAATTGTTTCCATGCTAATTCTGGGAAATTTCATATTAATTTATGATAAATGTCTCTTTGGCTGAGGAGATAATTTGGTGTGCAAAGTGTTCATCTTAAAATCATAAAGACTTGAGTTCAGTCAACAGAAACCATGAATGAGAGATGCTATGTGTGATGATTCCCGTGATTCCCACTTAACAATTTCAGTGCTGGGAAGGAAAAGGTAGGTGGATCCCTAGAGCTTATCTGCCTGCCAGCCTAGTGTGCTTGGTGAGTTCTAGGCCAGAGAGGGACCCTGTCTCAAACAAACAACAAAAATCTGAAACGTTAGACAAAAACTGAGGAATAATACCTGAAATTGTCTTCTGGCCTCCATACACATGAACTCATCTGCATATGCATCTATTTCACAGACATATACAGAGTAAAATATCTCTTGCATTAATAGTAACAATTCTGATTCAATGACAGGAGATTAATGTCTCTTACCTCTTACCTCTTTATTCTTTTTTTTTTTTCACCAAGATTCCTGATTCTCAAGTGTAGTATAGCAATTTACCCCATTCCTTCATGGAGGAAGAAATGAAGTCATGATGCTCAAAAGGTACACAACTTACAAGTCTCAGGAAATTTATGAAATTAGAAAGATTCACAAGACCACTACCCCCAAATAATGCAATCAGTAAAAAATTGCTGAGAGAGGAACTGAGCATCCAAGTCACCTGGAGGAGACTCTAGGTAGCCAAGTGGCTTGCACATCTTGTAGAGAGCTCCAAGACTTCAGTCTTGCAGAACACTCAGCCAGATCAGCTTGAGATTTTTAGGGAAACAGTTGCCTTTGGGTTACCCTTATTTCTCTAACTAACCCCAATAAATTAACTGCTTTACTGCCACAATCTACACAGCTTTGGGACCTACCTAGGTGGGGCAACAGGGGAATGAAGAAACAACATACACACACACTGAAAAGCTAGGATTAGGTGAGCCATGTGCTTTAATGGAGACACCCCAGGAGCACCTAGGAAACTTGGTGCATTTATTATATACAATATGAATGAAGTGAGTTTGGTTAGCTAGTATACATGGGAGGTATCTGTAGGGAAGCAATCTCAAATCACAGTCATCCACAAGGACAAAGCTGCAACTGACAGTTTCTACATACAATGGTCTTAGATAAAAGCCAATCATTTCTCAATACTCATACTTGTCATTTCCACAAGTCTGAGGCATTGGGACCCTTGAAATGGTCATGCTCATGTCATTCATGCACACTCACTCAGGACTACATCTGCTCCCCACAGTTCACCAAGCTTGACTTCTGTGGATTCTTGGGTGAGTAGATGTTTGTTCTTATCTCCACAGCGCCAGTCTCTCACACAACAAATGAAAAAGGCAAGAATAAAGGAGAATATCCCATTTGCCTCCATTTTCATATACCCATCTTCTAATGTCAGTTACAATACTATCAGTTCTATTAACATCATTATTAAAACAATAAATCTTGTCAATCTCTTTCAAATAATTATAGTGAATCCGTTTTGTCAGAGGATAGAGCCATTGGACAGTATCTTCACTGGCCCCATGTTAGCCTCTCTCTAATCATGTTGGTTGCCTACAGCTCATTGTTGAGTAAACGCTTCAAGAGGAACCCATGAGAATAATCTCATCAATTTGTTTGCAAGTATATGTATAAAAGTTACTTTTCTCATGTGTAAAGGTTAGATCATATTATCTTTGAGTTTTATCAATATATTATTCTGCTTTCTTCCGTCTACATAGCATTATAGTCAAAAGTTTGATAATAATCTTATTTTTCTTTTATATATGACTAAGACATTTTTCCTGTAAGTATGAAAGAATAATTTTATCATAAGTTCCAAAAGTGATTATGAGATATACCCTTGTGTTTGTTGTTTTAGATAAATGTTCTCAGATATGCATGGTGCCCTTGTTCTTTCTTTGTTTTACAATTTTGTTTTACTTGACATACAACATAATGTGTTTCATTACAAACTGTTTTTAAACCCTATTTGGACCTTCCTCTCCACAAATAGTCCCTCTTCTTACTTGCCAGAGAGAGAGAGAGAGAGAGAGAGAGAGAGAGAGAGAGAGAGAGAGAGAGAGAGAGAGGGAGGGAGGGAGGGAGGGAGGGAGGGAGGGAGGGACAGACAGACAGACAGACAGAGAATGCACATGCTTGTACATGTATGTGTATGTGTGCATGGATGCGTTTAATGCCAATGTATTGTTAACTCTATATTTTTTGAATGTTCATAATGATAAAATATTAGGTAGCTTTTTATTTATTACCCTTTGATAACCCTTTTTAGACTTGAATTATTTATGTGTGGGGTAGTAGAGGGGTGTATGTATGGGTGCACACCCATGTGGGTGTGTATAGAGGTCTATGTGAACTAGGTGTCTTTCTTTATCATTCTGTACCATATTTTTTGGGACAGTGTCTCTCATTGAACCAGTAGCTTATTGGTTGTCTAGACTTGCAGGGCAGGAAACCCCAAGGATTATTCCCTTTCAAGTGAAGGGATTATAGTCAAGTATTGTCATGTCTGGTTTTTTACATGGGTGTCAGGGAGAGAACTCAGGTCTGCATATTTACACAGCAAGCACTCTATCCACAGAGCTATCTCCTTGCTTAGCTGGATGCTGTGGCATTCCTGCCATTGCATTGAATTTCTTCCTTGAACATGCTGGTTTAGCTATGGTCTTCTTAGCTTGCTTTTCAACTTTCTCATCATCTTCTGACAAAAGTTATGCTCCTTTTATTGTAATCCCCTCTTTTCCTGCTTTTCTGCAGGCACCATCCTTTGTGTTTATTTGCTCTTGTGTTACTTCCAGCTTATTCTTCATTTCTGAGAAATGTTTGCTTAAATTTGTAGTTATTTCCCAAGTTCTTTAACTTCAACCCCAAACTCTCTAATTCTGACTTTTCCCCCTTTTGTGTCTCATTTCCTGATGTCTCTAACAGCTTTTGAAACAGGCCATTACCATTTTCATCTGGCATGCTTTCAATATCTGATGTTACTTATTTTTTTCTCTTGATACTCACTTCTGATTTCAGTAATTGTGTATTCCTTTTTATATGAAATTCATTTTCTCTTTTGAGTTTATTTTTATTTCAATTAAAAACAATCTTATTTTATATATCAATCCTAGTCCCCCCCTCCCATCCACCCATTTCCCCCACCTTCTCCCAACCCACCCCCATCCACTCCTCAGAGAGGGTGAGGCCTTCCCGAAGGGATCATCAAAGTCTGTCATATTGTGTGGGGCAGGACCAAGGCCCTTCCCCTGTATCTAGGCTGAGCAAGGTATCTCTTCATAGGGAATGGGCTCCAAAAAGTCAGTTCATGTACTAGGGATAAATACTGGTTCCACTGCCAGTTGCCCGACAGACTGCTCAAGCCCCCCAAGTGGCACCCACATTCAGGGAACCTAGTTCAGACTTAGGCAGGTTCCCCAGCTCTCAGTCTGGAGTATGTGAGCTCCCTCTTGCTCAGGTCAGCTATTTCTGTTGGTTTCCCCAGCATGTTTTTGACCCTCTTTGCTCATCACTCCTCTCCATCTACAACTGGACTCTGGGAGTTAGGCTCAGTATTTAATTGGAAATCTCTGCTTCTGCTTCCATCAGCTACTGGTTGAAGGCTCTATGTTGGCATTTAAGCTAGTCATTAGTCTCATTATACTGGAAGGACATTTAAGGTACCCTCGCCATTATTGCTTAGATTCTTAGTTGGGGTCATCCTTATGGATTCCTGGAATTTCACTAGTTCCAGGTTTCTCGTAAAATAATGGCTCTCTCTATTAAGGTATCTCTTTTCTTGCTCTCCTTCTCTGTCCTTTCCCCAACTCAACCTTTATGATTCCTCATGTTCTCCTTCCCACTACCCTTCTCCCCTCCTTTTCCCCCATGCTCCCAATTTACTCAGGAGATCTTGTCCCTTTGCCCTTCTCTTGGGTAGGGTTAGTGCATGTATGTCTCTCTTAGAATTCTCCTTGTTTCCTAGCTTCACTGGGGTTGTTGTAGTGATATATTACTTATGATTTATTAAAGCTTGCCTTAGGATTCAGAAAAGCAAACCTCAAGCTATAGAGGTAAGACATTGGTAACACACACCTTTAACCCCTGCAGCCAGAAACTAGGAGGTGGTGGTACACATCTTTAATCCTAGGATTCAGGATTAATAGATAGATGGATCTCTCTGAGTTCAAGGCCACCCAGGGATAGAAGAGATTTAATCAATTTAAAAAAGTAGCAGATCACATGCCTTTATCCCTAGAACTAGAGAGGTATAAAAGATAGAAGCAAGGTCTTCATTAGTCAGTATGAGGCATTCATTCTCCAGGAGAGGCAGAAGTTTGAGACTTGGTGAAGAGCTACTGTGTGGATTAGCCCTTCCTTTCAATCTGAACTAGAGGTGAGAGCTAGTGGCTGGCTTCTTTGCTTCACTACTCTTCAGCTTGAACCCCAATATCTGTCTCTGGGTCTTTTATTTATTTGTGTTACAGGTTGAGGATTGTAGGCTGTAATATCCACTTATGAGCATGAACATACTATGTTTGTCTTTCTGTGTCTGGGTTACCTCACCCAGGATGGTTACTTCTAGTTCAACCAATTTGCCTACAAATTTCAATCAGTATGTCATTGGTTTTTGTTTTTGTTTTTTTAATACACCATTGTGTATAAGTACCACCTTTTCTTTGGTTGAGGAACATGTAGGTTGCTTCCAAGAACACATAATCCAAATTTTAATTAGTTACTTTCCAGCATTCTCTTGTCTGCATGGCCTACAAAGATACATTGACTTCCCTTCTGATTCCCAACTTTTCTTCTCACACTCTTTTATCTACACTTACAATTCCTTATTGCTACTGTTTCCTGATGCTTTAATCCTATTTCCAGTATCTATTCCTGAATTGAGGCTACTTTTGATATTCTGCAGTTTCCAGATGGCTTCATACTTCTCATGCTTTAGACTGAACCTTTGGTATCATTCACTATGGTGACATGCAGGGTCTCTCTCAGTGGTAGCCCATATTTTCAAATTTGATTGCTGCTTCTTTCACTTCTTTTCTTTTATTGTTGTTATTTCTTGAGACCTGTCTCACTCCACTCGGACTGTTCTGGAACTTGATGGCAGATGTTATTCTGTAAATATGTTTCTCATACTAGTTAATTAATAAAGCACTGTTGGGCCAATGATAAAGCAAGATAGGCAGGGCTAGGAGACAAGGACGAAAGAGGAAGTAGTAAGGAGGAGTCAGGATGTAGTGCATGGAGGAATCAAGATGCTGGGGCCACCGCTCTCCAGTAAGACGAGCCACGTGAAAATACTTAGAATAGTAGAAATGGGTCAATAATTAAGACAGAGCTAGCCCATAAACAATAATGGTAACTGGCCAACAGGATTGTTTCAAATACAGAGTCTCAGAGCGTTATTTGGGGCTAGCACACCAGTCCAGCGGCGGACGGGCTGGCAGGCTGGCGGGCTGGTGGAAAACAGACATGCCACAGATGGTGCCCAACGTGGCTATAAGAACTTTCACTTAAAACTTGATTAAAAAAAAGCTTAAAAAGAGAATGGATGGGTGTGGTGGTGCACACCATTAATCCCAGCACTCGGGAGGCAGAGGCAAACAGATCTCTGTGATTTCAAATTAAACCTGGTATACAGAGTGAATTCCAGGACAGATAAAAGTTACACAGAGAAACCCTGTCTCAAAATATGTAAAAATAGAAGTAGAAGAAATACAGTAATAAGAAAGCCAAGTAAAGATGAAAAGCACAGACAAATTTTGGATACTATACTCGATTCTGTTGTCTTTAAATTATTTGATTGCTGAGAAAATAACAACTACTGATAAAAGAAACATTGCTAGATTAATTCAATTTATATATTTTAAAAATGCTTTGACTCCAAAATTTAAGTTCAAGGACAAGTTACTGAGGAAAAGGATTTCTATTTTTGTTTCCATAGAAAATGAAAGGCTGTGGATTTCTTCCAGACTAACGTGGTTTGATCAAGCAAGACCCCCTGAAGCAATATCAATGGGACCTTGCAACCTTACAGACCATTACAGCCAAGATTTCTGCGTCTTCTTAGGATCCCCATGACAGCACCCCCTACCAGCAGGAAGTAGTTTGGAAAGAACGACACCCAAATTCCCAAATATTGTTTATAGATGTTTGTTTTCATTTAAATGGGCTTGGTTATAACTGGTTAATGACACAGGCAATATTTTTTAAAGGTAAAAAGGGAATTATGGTATAGATATGAATTCTTTGCTTTGGAATGGATTTTTTTTTTTATTGATACAATTTAAGGTCAATTTTGTGATATGTATATTTCTTCTCTTGTTTAGGTATTGTGTTTATACAGCTCATTTGAAAATGTAATGTATAATTTAGTACAGATTAGAAAGTTACATATGATAGGTAAAACTTGGAGTTAAGTTAGTTAGGATTTCTAGATATGCAGAGATGTACTTGAGATGAATAGGCATTCTTCAAACCTTTCAAAGACCTACAGAATATGGCATTTAAAATGGTTTAGGGTTTTTCTTGACAGTGAGGCACAACTGCTCCTGGTAACACCACCTGCATCAGAAAAAAAGATGGACATCAAACAAATGCGTAATGAAGTTTGCTTCTAATAAGGCAAGACTAGCCATTTGGACAAGATACTACTCTTGTCTAGACTGACTATATGCTGAATAAACTGGACGTGTAGGACCCACAGAAAAGTGACTGCTGATGCAAGATGGACATTGCTACAGGATTCCTGCTTCATGGAAGAGGCTGCCTGCCAGACAGTCTACAGTACACACACACACAAAAAAAAATGACTGAAAAACTGCCAATACAGGTGGACAGTTTAAAGTTTCCTGCCTTGTTGAGGAGTCTGGACACACACTATGGCCTATGGGCTGAAGATGGAACATTAACAGAACTTCGGGTGACTGACCAGGCAATGAGTTGTCTCTGTCATTTATAGAGTTTATATATTATCCTTCTGTGGTCTTTAAAGGAGTTGAAGACAGATAGTTATGCTTATAGTTTTCCTTAGTTAGGATTAAAGATAAGTTACACATAGGACTTTAGACTCACAAAGATAGGATAGATGATATTTTCTTTAAGTCTTACAAAATGTTAATGGACTAAATATTGTTAACTCTGATTATTATTTGATAACTGTTGTATGATATATTTTGCTATGTTAAGGTTAAACCCCTTCTTTTATTTTAGACAGAAAAGAAGAGATGATGGGAGATGTTATTCTGTAAATATGTTTCTCATACCGGTTAATTAATAAAGCACTGTTGGGCCAATGATAAAGCAAGATAGGTGAGGCTAGGAGACAAGGAGGAAAGAAGAAGTGGTAAGGAGGAGTCAGGATGTAGAGCATGGAGGAATCAAGATGTGGGGGCTGCCGCTCTCCGGTAAGACGAGCCACGTGGAACTACTTAGAATAGTAGAAATGGTTTAATAATTAAGACAGAGCTAGCCCATAAATAATAATGGTAACTGGCCAACAGGATTGTTTCAAATACAGAGTCTCTGAGTGTTATTTGGGGCCGCACGCCAGACCGGCAGCAGGCGGGCAGGCGGAAAACATACAGGCTACAGAAACTCATGACTCTCTTGTGTCATCCTCCTAGGTGACAACATTTTAGACATGTGCCACCACTCTGGGTTCAAATTTGATTTTTGTGCTTTCAGTAGAGGACAGGTTGATTCATATTCAGAGTTCAACCGGATGCCTTGTTGCTTTGTTTTCCTCTCTACACAGTCATGATACTGTAATGCAGGCTCTGGATCCATATGTTTCTTAGTAATTTGATTCTCCTTTTTTGAAAGTTATCTAGTCCTCTTCATCTGTAAATACAAACAATATAGTTTCCTTTTAAATCCCACTGCTTTTGTTTGGATGTCCCAGAGTTGGCCTTCTGGTTACCAATGGCTTAATACTTCCCACTCACGGTTTATAATTGAATGAGATATGTCTTCTGAGTTTTGTTTTTGTTGTTGTTTGTTTGTTTTGCTTGGAGGAGATAATTTGGGAAAGTTAAAATTAAATCTCTAGTGTCATTATCCATAATAAAAGATTTACTAAAACATGTTTTATACAACAAGTTCTATTAATTGCTGAGTTTTGGAGAAGGGCACACATATGCAATATAGGTACTGAAATAGTCAGTATCTCTTCATCATTTCATTTTGCTATTTTGCTTGTTCTTCAACTTCTACTCCTCTCCTTGATGCCTTGCTCTTCTTTAGGAAATGAATCTAAATGACTCTCTTTAATATTACACTGAATACATTTCATTTAAAGTCCAAATATTAGCAATACATTCCAAAAATTCATAGATCTTAAGGCCCTTTAACTTTCTCCCACCTTGCATGCATACTATTGACCAGTGATTTTCTCCTTTTTCCAGTACATGTACATACCCAAGTACACATTGTAATATTTTTCACATGGTTGATTGAAATTCACATTGTCTGTGAGAGCTGCTCGGCTCACCATTATTTCCTGTCCTTATACCTGTCTTCTGTGGTAGACATCAGGTAGATTCATTTATCCTTTGAATCTGTTAAGAGTGATGTGTTCTTGGAAGTCATTTCTTATGTTTTTGTTGTTCAGACTGCTTCTTCTCATCCATATGCTCAACTATGTATCCAAGTGGAGGTTTGCTGTTTTGCCTGTTCATGTTCATTCTGTGGCTTGTTTGCTGTTTTCCAGCATTCGTTGCTGGAGCTGACTCTGATTTGAATTGTTGATTCCATGGCAAAGTGAGCTGTATAATTTTCCAACGTTTTTTTTAAGATTCTTTGATATGTTTGAAATTTTCTGTAAGTGTAGGTGTCTTTTCAGTATTTTTAAAATACTGGGCTTCTTGAGTTGAGAAATATTGTCTTCTATTAGTTCTAGAAAGTCCTTAGCGGTATCATTTTCAATACTCCTCTGTCCTTATATTCCCTTTTTAAACTTTCAGTTTTTGTGTCCCTGAGTATATTCTGTAGCTTATTCAATTCTACTTTATGCGGATGAGGAGATGGCTCCGGGTTTAAGAGAGTTTACCATTCTTGCAGAGGATGAATATAGTTCTTAGCACCCATTGTTAGGAATAATGCATGTGGTGGGCCTTGGCAGATTCTGTGGCAGGCAAGGTTGACCGAGGCAGAGGGGCAAACATGCCAGGGATATAGAGCTTGGTGAGAAGCTTTCTTAGAAAGCGAAGTAGGGGTGAAGGGAGAAAAAAGAAGTTAATAGACACAGAGGCAGAGAGGACAGGAGAGAAGAGCGAGACCAGAAAAATCCTGTCTGCCCCAGGGGAACAGCAGGAAAGAGACCAGGAAAGAGGGCAAAAAAGAAAGAGCAGAAAGACCTTATGTGTTCTTCTTGTAAAGGGATCCTCCACAACTGGGCTGACCAGGCTACTGCCTGAGTGTATTCTGCCAGGTGACCTGGCAGTATAATGCCTGAGTCCTTATACCCTTATCAGACAGCTCACAAACTCTTGTAGCTCCAGTTCCAGAGCATCTGATGGCCTCTTTGGGAGTTCAAAAGTATCTGCACTCAAGTGTACAAACCACACACAGATACACACATATATGTCACTAAAAGTAAGAGTAAGATATTTTAAATGAATTTAAAATTTTACTTCACCAGTTATTAATAGTCTTCTTGTATATATCTTATTATTCATTTTCATGTCTACTAAGTTTATAGTATCTTAGCTATTATATGTGATTCTTTTTAAAAATTTCTTTGATCACATAAGGTATTTTTCTGATCCACCATTCCATCTTTCTTATTTTTTTTTTAAATATAAGGTATATTTGCCTATTTGGTAGTTCACTGAGGCTACTTCATTTAAAATGTGTATGTTTATTGAGGGTGGGACCTTCATCTTAAATTCCCCAATACTGAAACTCAGGCTCAGGTTTCTGTTCACTTAACACTCAATTCTCAGCTGTCTTTTATTTTGTCCTGTGAATATTTCCGTTATTACCCAGACATAATCATTCACTTAAAAGCATACTTGCCATTTTTTACCATTTATGAGATTGGGTAATTATGTCAGTGCTTTTTTGTTTTGCTTTTGTTTTAAGAATACATGGTTCTCAAAGACACATCCCCCATGGAGGGATACTCCCTTAACCTAGAGACAGGAGAGAAATCCTAGTCCCTACTTCAAATGACTTGACAGATTTACATGACACCACCTGGACGGCATAGCCCTACATGTGGAATGGGGGTGGGGGGATGGGAGGGTTGTCAGGGTGCATATGAGGGGGGGAAAGAGGGTAAGTGGGAGGGAGGGGAAACTGGGATTGACATGTAAATTTTTAAATTATATTATTAATAAAAGAAAGTGGAAGAAAAAGAATACATGGTTCTCAGCGTTGGTCACAGTGGAAATAAATTGAGCAATTTCCACTTTTCTAATTCTGCAATGATAATTTCCACACTGTGTCTTATTTATTTATTTATTTATTTATTTTAATTTTTTTAATAGAATGTTGAATCCATTTATTTACTGTTGGTTGAAGTCCATTTTCTAACAATTTAATCACATTTACTAATGGGGACCGTACTTCTGGACTGTTACACTCAGTAGTCTACTTTTAACATGTAGGTGCACATCTCTCAATATTACATGGCTTTGTTCAGATCATTTTTCTTCTTTGGGGAACGTAATTATGAGCATTCTAAATCTCCTTTGTCTTCCACGCCTATCTTTTTTTTTTCTGAAAAAATTCAATGCTTTAATCTATGTTTTCTTTTTTCACTGTTAATGTGAAAGAAGGAACACTCACCGTGAGGTTCTCCTTTTTTGATGTTCCCAGTACTACTCATCCGCTGACCTCATGCTTCAAGTTCTTACCTTTTTCCAAATTCTGAACAAGGCAAACCTGTTTTATTGCCTGCTGGAACTTTATCCTGCTTTGTTAGGCTTTTTTCTTTTCTTTCTTTCTTTTTTTCCTTTTTTTTTTATTTTTTGGTTTTGGTTTGTTTGTTTGTTTTTGTTTATGTTTGGAAAGAGGTAATTGCTTAGCTTTCATGTTAAATTAATAGGCATAAATTTGGACCCAGCTTTCATTTATCTGCAGCAATATTTCCAAGTCAGCTTTTGTCTTCCATCCATTTTCTCCTCCATTTTATTGTAGTGTCCTCCTCCATACCTGCATTGGTTCCTTTAATTATAATTATTTTACCAACCATCGAGTAGAGTTCTGTTTGTGTTAACTGCAGATGGTTTTATCAGAAATATAGTAGGGATGCATTCTATGCTGATAAAAGTTCTCCCACTTCATAGTAAAATCCCTTATGATACAAAGTACAGGGTGTATGCATTAGTTATTTTATCCAGTATAGATCAATGCCATAAAATTCCATTGCTTCTACCTTGAAGCTAGTTACAGGCTGGCTCTTAGTTCTTTATTCAGTCAACCCCTTAATTCTCTGTTATGCCAAATTGTATGGAAGTGTTGCTCCATCTCTATGTGGTCTCTGATACCGACCACAAAGATCTTGGCTTCTTAGTGTAAAATATCAATCTTGTGATCTGTCCTGCTGACTTTGTTAGGGTCTATCTAGGACCACAGAAGTCTTCTTTCAGTTCCCAACCATGCCCTTAATGGTCACATTGCAGCCCTTCCACATAGTTATCATCCAGCACAATACATTCTTTTTGCTTTTACCTTAGCACTTGTATTTTCTTTTCTTCTGGCCTTTCTTCTTTTTACAGAGGGGTAATTTCAGAGAGCAGAAGGGGGCATACGGCTTGTTCCTCCTACATCTCAAAATTAGAAGTCTGTTACTCACCTTTCTTAACAACCTTCGATAAGAAAAAATGTTGGAGTCTTTTCACAAGTCTAAATAGATTGTAGGCTGTCCCCAAAAAATGTCATTTGCAATTAGGTTGTCTGGAATTTGGAATGCATTTTCTTATAGAAACTAAGTTATAAATGGTGGTTGGCAACAAAGCCAAGCTTTTCAGGAGGCTGTTTAGCTGGATACATTGTACTAATAGCACTATTCTGGCTTCCCAGAGCTACCATTTATTAAGTTATTTCTATGGGAAAAATGAATTCCAAGTTTTAGCTGATAGAACACAGAATATTTTAAAATGCAAAGCTCTGTACCTCTCTTGCCTAAAATCTTCCAATGTTTTCCATCATTCATAGGCAAGGGACAAAATCTTCTGCATGGTCTAGGAGGCCCATGAGCTGGCTCCTGCTGGACCTCTGAATGCAAACTACTCTCCAACTGCTGTGCTCATTATTACTCGAATATATCATGTTTCTGCCAGCTCTTGGATCTTTGTATATTTAGTTTCTTTTGCTAAGACTGTCTTTATATCACATTTTTGCTCTTTATAATGGTTCATATATTTTTATTCATATATGTGAGTGTTTCCATGCATGCACATTTGTGAACTATTTGCATGCCCAGTATTTACAAAAACTAGAAGAAAGCAATAGATCACCCGGATCTGGAGAAGCAGAGAGTTGTGAGCTTCCATGTGTGTGCCAGTTACTGAACCTGGGTCCTCTTCAAGACTAGCAAGTGCTCATAACTACTTAGCTGTCTCTCCAGTCTTACAATTTTGCTTTTTAATGCTTGTTTGTTATTTATCTTTCTTACCCACCCTTTAGAATTCAGCACAAATTGTTCTTATTTGGACAGCATTTCACATTTGGACACTTCAAGATAAGTCACGTGTTCATAGTATCTGAGGATCTAGCCTTGATTTAAGTTCAACATCTTACAGTGACTGCCATGCCATGAGTATTTGGTACATACATATTGGTATAAATGTATAAATGAATGGTTACATATTTTTGTACCAAATACAACAGCGCTAAATGTCAACTATCCAAAGCCATTAAGTTTTTGATATACCTTTCTATTCCTAGTTCCTTGGCCTGACTTTGAGTCTCAGACAGATGATTTGTCATAAGTAACTCCAAGTTTTATCCTCAGAAGAACCAATATTACAATTCAGTGTAAACTGAGGAAGCCTCCAAAGTACTTTTCAATTCACTTCCTCATAGGCCTAGAGTTTGAAATCTAAAACATAAACACAAAGATAGACCTGCAGTATGGCTTACCTGTTCATACTGCAAACATTCCAGAACTTTACAGAACTGTACAGCCACAGCACAGCCTACAAAACTCTCTCTCTCTCTCTCTCTCTCTCTCTCTCTCTCTCTCTCTCTCTCTCTCTCTCTCTCTCTCTCTCTCTCTCTCTCTCTTTCTCTTCTTTTTCTCATAGACTAGGCAGCTGAGTTCATACTTTTGGAAAGTGCCTCTTACCTGTCAGTTTTCATGACCTGATTTTATTTTTTCATTCCTAAACTTGGCAACTGCCCATTTATGGTTCTGTCAGTCATCAGTTTGTCATACCATGTGTCTTTTGGAGTCCTTTTGTGATCCTTGTCATGCCAAGCTCTTATAGCAACAAAAATTTAGAAAAGTCTATGACTATCTATGAAAAGGAGAACTGATCTGTTCCTTCCTTCCTTTCTTCCTTCCTTCCTTCCTTCCTTCCTTCCTTCCTTCCTTCCTTTTTTTAAATTCTAAATGAACTTTTTGTATTATCAATGCCCCATGCCCTAGATACTTTATCTTACTTTGGTCAAAGTGAAAATAAAACCGTTGTGTAATATAATTTTAAAAATATATTTAAAATGTTTTCATATAAAATACTTGCATCATAATCTTTCAACTCTCACACCTCCTCCCAGATCCTCTCTTGCTCCCTATCCACCTAACACCATGTTATTTCTCTCTCTTAGAAAACAAACAAAAGTGTGTGAGTACACACATGTATGTACACACACATCTCTCTCTCTCTCTCTCTCTCTCTCTCTCTCTCTCTCTCTCTCTCTCTCTCTCTCTCTCTCTCTTGTCTCGTGTGTTGTCTAGCTACTCCTAAGCAAGAGGCACGCCATGAAATGCAGATGATACACCCCACATTCTTTTGATAGTTTTTTCTGTCTTTAACTTCACAAATTATACCCCATACAACTTTATTAAGGAACAATCAGGAGATTTATACAATGCTAGACACCCATCTTAAAAGCAAGGAAACTGAAGCAGTATCTCACCAGTTGAGCATTCTCCCCATGCTTTCCCTCCTTTCTTTACCTGGCACAGGCTACAAAACAAAGTTCCTAAAGACACTTTTCATCCATGAAATCTTTTAGAGTTGAAACTTGATGTGTTCATTAGGCTTTGGCTGCTGCTTGCTCCCTGTTATCATAATCATGAGATAAGAATACAGTCTAAGGAAGAGATTGTTGAATGGCTTTGCCATTGTGCTCATGTCAAAAAACATGCTTATAGAAATGGAGATGGCCACCATGTTACAAGGTACTATAATCTCATGGGACATGCGTCATACATGCAATTAATATTGAAAGAAACACAGCTATGCAATACATAGGTATAATGATTTCATCTTATTTATTACAAAAAAAGGGCTTGAAGGGCTTGTCTACAGGCTGACAAAGCACTGATCATAAATTCAATGAAGTAGGTGAAACAATGAAAGGAGAATTCTTTAGAGGAAGACCTCACTTTCCATGATCTCTTCCTTCACATATATAGGGACAAGTCAAGTATTCCTAGGAGTCTTTTCTGGAACATTTACCATTCATAATTCAGTTTTTCTGCTGCATGTCACTTACTGTACTGATGCTACCCAAGCACGACAGTGTGGACCCTAGAGGGAGGCGGCAGACATAGAGTATTGCCATATAGTCTATTCAAGATTATAGGAGGTATGACCTGCCATGTGTAACTTAGCCTGGGGATTTACCTAAAGGTTTTGAAAGGGAGGCGGTTTCTGGGATCCAGTTATGAACACAGAGTTTACCAGGTCAATGAAAGAAAAGGGAAATTAAAACTATTAAATGTGCTCCTGTGTTCTTATTTATGTTCGTGAAAATGCAAGTACTTATTGCCAGTACAAATGTCTTCCTAATACATGGGATTATCAAACCTTGTCACTGGAAGTTCTCAATCTAAGCTACTGGGAGGAGAACTTAGAACTAGGCTCCGGAGTCTGTCTGTGTTAGTAGTAACTGTGCATGGAGACCCTGTTTCTGATCTGGTGGGACTAGGATGGAGCCTAGAATGTGTTGTTTTTTGAAACAAGAACTGGTATAAAGTGGATGACAATGATCCCTAAAGTTTTCATTTTAGTACAGTTCTTAGCACAGAGACCCATGATTAAACCCAACACGAACATTAAAAAAAAAAAGAAAGAAAGAAAGAGAGAAAGGAAGGAAGAAAATAAGAAAGAAAGAAAGAAAGAAAGAAAGAAAGAAAGAAAGAAAGAAAGAAAGAAAATGTCTCACAGAGGAGATAAAGTGTCAATTTCCAGGATTAGTGACAAGTGTGGCTCTAGTTAACACCTACTGTGGCAGAAAGACTTAACCTTCCCTTAGTTAGGAAGTATCTCTCTTTTTTTTTATTAGAAAAGTCAGTAACTTAAAATCTGTAAGTAAAAGAGATATTAACTACACTTGACTGCGGCCTACCTAAGGTCTTCTCCAGGAGAGAAGTTTCCTTTTCTTTGTTTATGCTTTTTATATAATATGATAACATGAAATGTTATAATTTTCAACATGTGTAATTCCTCCTATATTCACAAAATAAAGTAAAATAAAATAAAAACTTTACTTATATGGTGGACAGAGGATGATCCATGTGCTGAGGGGGTTGCGAATAGACAGAAGAACACTACCAAACATTGGGAAAGAAAGGCAGCCACTATAAATTGATTATTAGCCTTCTTATTGATTACTATTTTTACTTTAGCATGGCAGATGTGCCTGACTTCACTGGGGAGGATGTTAAGAGATTTCTCATTAGCATTTCTTCAGCAAATGGTGCCTCTTGGCTGCCAGCTCCTTGGCTTCTGTCACAAAATCTTTATCTTAGAATACACACAACCATGCAAGCATGTTTCTCTCGGTGGATTCTAGACTATGGGTAAATGCTGAAAGGAAGGCCATGCACAAAAGCAAGGACTCCCAGGATCAGGAGTGGGCAAAGATCCACATGCTCCCTCTAGGGAGACAGTATTTATGTTGGGTACATTCTGATGTTTTCCACAGACCTTCAGTTCAGCCTCAGCCCTCGTGGAGACCAGCCCTCTAATGCCACTTCTAAGGAAAGGGAGATAGAAAAGTAATGGACTCAGCCAAGCATATGCTATCCATTGGATAGACTAAAATTAGTGTGAAGTGATGCTTCTCCTCATAAAATCCCAATGGGACACACAGGCTCTCATGCAGGGTGACAAGCAATTTATCTATCTTGGTTTGGGAAAAGACAAGGCTGCGAGAAAGAGATACTGCTAAACAGTATGGCTATCTGTCTATTGCCTGCTCATGAAAAATAAAGTTCCCTAACCTTTGGAGGATGTTGATAGTGTAGTTGCAGGGCTAGATGCCATAGATTTTTAGGCTTAAGTATAAATTCATTAATTTCTTCAAGCTTTAACCTCCTCCTCTATAGTTCCTATTTATGCAAACACTTGTGATGCTGAAATAAGTGGAATTGCAAATTTTCGGTATACAGTAGGACTTCAAAGATGAATTCCAGAGGTCCTCTAGCCTCATGCATTGTATTTAGATCCATATTAATTGAATAAGAATGCCCCAGGAAAATGAGTTTATTTTTTATTCTACCTGTTTGGATCAGGGTCAGGCTATGACTAACCCTAAGTTAGTTATTTCATATCATGTAGACACGTGTTTGGTTTTGGTTTCAATTGTTTCCCCAGACTGAGCCTTGATGTGAAAGACTATTTTACAGGTAGCCCATGACTCCATTTTGAGGATGGAGGGTGCCTGTGTGACTGGGTTGACCTATAACAACATCTCCAGAACTACCTATGAAGTACAGGCTGATAGATTACTTACTCTTGGGAGTAGAAAGAAGTTACTCTATAAGCTTACCAGGGTGAATCAAGACTGTAGAGCCAAGGAGCATATTAAAACCATACCAGATAAACCAGGTCCAAGAACTTATCAGACACACTAGATAGTAGAAAGGGTATAATTTCCTCCCTTGGATCTCATACAGAAGCAGACACCTATGACTGTAACAGCAACAGCTCCCATGATGATCTGACACCTGGTGCATGCCAACAGGTAAAGAACACCAGACTGTCCCAGGGATTTCAGCTTGGTTAGGTCCCAGCTATTGATACAGCCTACTCAATTGTCCTCTACCCATCCTCCTGCTGTCTACCAGTCCATCTATATGTTCCCTCTCTGCCCTTTTACTCCATGGCTAGACTCAACCCTGAATCCTCACTTTCAACTCTAATTCCACAGTGGTCTGACATAAGAACATCAGCTCCTATCTTGCATATGGGTTGGGTTCTTCATCTTACAAATACGGACTCCATTTACATGTCTGCCAGCCCACTCTGAAACATCTTAAGACTCTGGTGTAGCCTCTTTGAGCTTTTGTATTTATTCTATAGCAGATAGAAAGATAGACAAATGGGAGATTTAATGCATGATATGTTTCTGGCCTGGCAAGGCACATGAAATAACCCATCTCCCTGACCTTACAACATTCCTCCAAACTTCAATTCCAAGAGTCTACCAGGTTTTTATTCTTACAAAGTTACGGGCTCTATCTAAATGCTCACACTTTTCAACACAAAGGTAGTCAAAATACCTAGAAATGAGCTCAACCTGGACAATAGCAGGATTTCTGGTGGTTAGATAGCTTTCCTCAGGAACTTATGAAACTGATTCCTCTCTACCAAAAGGAGTCATTTCCCTTACCACCAGCAGAAGGGATAGAAGACTCTCCATATACCTGTGGTGTCTATCAGTTAAACCACAGTCCATGCTGGCCTCCAGATTCCCTCAGTCCCTACTCACAAGCACTTGTTACACACTTTAAAGTCCCCACTCCAGTCTCCTGGCCCATCCCTTTCTCCATAGCTACCCACCCTTATTATAACCTAGCTATTCTCACTATTCCAGGCTCTTGCTATTTTCACTATGTTGTTTCTACACTCTGGCTATTCTCACTAAGCATTCTCTGTCCCCTAATCCTTGTTATTCTCTCCTTTCTGGCACAAGGCCCTGGTTCTGTCCAGTGTGCTGACCTTGTTCAGTCTCCTTTCTCTGCTCTTTACTCTTCCAGATGCCTCTGGCTGTTCTCTATCTCATATATCAGTTTTTTTTCTGTTTATACAATACCTTCTTCCCAAAGCAGATCTAGGGTTTCAGCAGAGTGCTCCTTTCCCCAAGGAAGATACCCCACTGTGCTCCAGAGTTAGTTGGCAAGTCAGTTAACAGTGCCTCCAAATCCCCCCTCTTAACTCAGGGAGAGGTGCAGGAACCCAGCAGCTTCCTTTAATGCAACTGGATTAATTGCCTGCTCAGAAAACAGCTCGATTCTAAATGATCCTAAATGGCCTGAAATACCTGTAATCTTCCCTCTGCCATGATGACTTGCTGCATTAGGGAAGCAGAGCTTGGTTCTGGGAGCCAGTTTGTTCAGGAAACAGCAGGCAGCATTGCAGGAGGCCAAGGAAATCAGGCTCAGTTCCAAGGGAAGACTGAGAAACTGATGAAAACGCCACTGGCCTATTCACCAGCCTAATTTGATTCCAGAAAAATCAAGCAGAGGAATTTTCGGATGGGTTGCTCTACCAGGTCAGTGTTCCTTTGTAGACTCAAGTAATCAAACGTGGGTGTGCTGCCAGCTCCCAGCCTGGATGCTTTCCTGAACACTTTCCTGAACTGCCCCTTTGGGATTCCTGCTCAGGTTTCTGAAGGACTAGGAGGGCACTAATAGGGGCCCAGAATCTTTTTTAGTTAGCTACCAAACTGGAAAGTAAGAGAGGCACAGGGTGAGCAGAGTCTGTGGCTCTCGGTGTGTTTAGTGAGTGAACAGGTTTACTCTAAGAATGGGTTTGATGATATTCTGCCTTGGTTTCCTGTCTCTAAAATGGGATGGTTACTATTGTACCAAGTGCAGGAGTCACTGTGAGTATTAAATGTTGTGTGTCCATCCTGTCCACTCTTTTCTGTCCTTGTTTCACTGTTTTCACATGGTCCTCTTCAAATTCATTGTTTTCTATCACTAGGGTGACAATTCCAATGCATGTGACAGAGCATGTACAGGTTGCCTCTTCTCACCTGAGCAAAGCTGAAGGCTGGAACTAGCCATATTCTCTTACTCAATGCTCGATCTGAACATTCCTGTGCCATTGTTCTCTCTGTACATGAGTTTGGAGTCTCCTTTGATGCCAAGGAAAGATCAGTCATGTGATCAGGGAGACAGTGGGGAAACGGGGGCCAGATCTCACTTGGGAAGAAGAGGATGGGCAGGCAGATGGTTTCAACAGCTCTCCCTAGACCAGTGATGAGGACAGCCAGGAAAGGAGAGCAGGCTCAGTTAGGAAGTCTCTGCCTTAGACCTTGTCACTGCCTGTGCTAGTAAGCTTTGACACACCAATGGTGAGCCATGAAGATTCTTTTGAAGCTTTGGCAAATAGATACTAGGAGGGAGAGGGGCTTAAGGAGGAAGGAAGGAGTAGGTGAAGGGGCAGGGGAGAAGAAAGGGAGAGAAAATGGACTGACAAATGTTCCATCTTAAATAAGTCTTTCCACATTTTAATCATCAGTTATCAATGGTGACTTCAATGTAAAAAGCTATGATTGCTCTCATTCTGTATCATGTGATCACTCTGTCAGTTGCTTTCTCTATAAAATGGAGCTCACCATCATACAGAACCATGAGGAATGGAAATATATTGACAGTGGTTAATATTTGTTGAGCATTTGGGACATAACTTTTACTATGCTAAATGCTTTGTGTATTTATTCCCTTCCAGTGAATCCTCCCAGTACCCATGGGATGTAGGCCCACAGTTAATTCCCTTTATGCAAATAAGAAACAGAAGGAAAGGGAGTTTAATGAACTTGCCCAAAGTCATGGCACTACTCAGTAAAAATGTAGTTGTAATAGAAACTACCATAATTTTAGGGGAGCTCTTGTTTCTAGCCAGTTATCAAATTAAGGTAGTAGCTGATGAGACTAGGTAGTCTGTACCTAAGAATGGCCCTGGCAGTGACAAGACCCTGTTTTAGAAGGTTGAATTTATTACCTTGGCATTCCCAGATGAACTGATTAGATTTTGGTCAACTTGACACAATCCAGAGTCATCTGCAAAGAGGAGGCCTCTGTTGAACGCAAGTCATTAGACTTATGCTATAAGAGCTTTGACTGGCTGAGTAATTTTGCCGGACTAGTTTTTCATAACTCTTTAAGAGAGCATTTCCAGGCTGGGGAGATGGCTCAGAGGTTAAGAGCTCTGGCTGTTCTTCCAGAGGTCCTGAGTTCAATTCCTAGGAACCACATGGTGGGTCACAACCATATGTAATGAGATATGGGTGCCCTTTTCTGTCATGCAGGCATACATGCAGGCAGACCACTGTATATATAATAAAAAAATAAATGTGTGTGTGTGTGTGTGTGTGTGTGTGTGTGTGTGAGAGAGAGAGAGAGAGAGAGAGAGAGAGAGAGAGAGAGAGAGAGAATTTCCATACACAAAGATGGCTGAATTTTCAAGTCTATTTTGATGAGTGTTACTGTGCTGTTAGTGTTCTATCAACTTGATACAAGCTAAGGTCATATGGTAAAAGGGAACCTCAATTGAGAAAATGCCTCCATCAGATTGACTGTAGGGGCATATACTTGATTAAAAATTGATTTGGTAGGCCCAGCCACAGTAGGCAGTGCCACCCCTGTGCAGGTAGTCTTGGGTTGTATTAAAAAGAAAGCTAGGTAAGCTATTAGAAAAAAAAAAACAGTAAGCTGCATTCCTCCATGGCCCCTGCTACAGTTCCTGCCCTGACTTTCCTTCATGATGAACCTTAAGCTCTAACGCAAAATAAACCCTTTCTTCCCCAAGTTGCTTTTGGTCATGGTGTTTATCACAGCAATTGGAAGCAAACTGAGATACTATAGCAGGACTGAAGTACACTTGATTAGAGTAGGACTGGAAGTTAGAGACTTAAAACATATTCCTTCACCACCAAGGGTAGGCAGAACAAATACAGGGACTTCTAGAAGTCACCTCATTATTATGGGATTAAATGACTTAATTCATCACCTACATATCTGACTCCTACATTATTTACTAAAGGAGGTTTACAGGGATGTGCTACATTTTGCCAGTAAGGCTATGTCTCATAATCTCTTAGAGAATCAAGTGAAATCTCCCAAATAGTTTTAAAGCCAAAAAAATAAAAGTCCCACTGGGTATGCCAAAGAATGATAGTGCAGAGGCCTGACCATTTCATAAGAAACAGCATCCCCTATCCCAGGCAGATTTTCTTCTTAAAAACAAGGAGCAGCTAATAGTTCTCAAAAGTTGTATATATTCTATATGTTACCTCTCTAATCCTAATAGTGATGCTATGAAGTCAAATGTAGTATTTCTAAAAAAAATCCACTGGCAGATGGATGGCAATCTGGAAACTCTATGTTTGAGCTAAGGGTATTTACCTTCAGTAATTTTTATTCTACCTTCTGCTTCTAACACTTCTCTGGTCAGTATCAGCATAGCTGTCAGGGGATACTTTCATTTCCAGCGGTAAACACCTTGCTGCTATCCAAGGCTATGCGTGTGTTATGTACACACAAGGCTTCTGATTATATACCTATAAAGTGATAATAATGGTCTTCAGACTAAGTGAGGATGTACAGAAAGTGTCTATTGTAACACTTACTAATTGGGTTGATGAGGTCCTACTTTGCCAAATCAGAATGACAGAAGTAAAATAATTCTTCCAAGATCAAGGATTAATAATGATGCTGAGGAAACATGAAGATGGCTCAGTGGGTAAAGTACTTGCACATAAGCATGAGAACCTGGGTTTGAATCCATTAGACCCACCTAAGGCTGGGTATGGCAGTATATGTCTATAAACCCAGTGCTCCTACAGTAAGACAAGAGGTGGAAACAGTAGAATCCTCAGGATCGAAAGGGTCAGACTTGTGTACCCAGTGGCCAGCAGTAAAGAGACTCTACATCTTCAAAACGGGGAAGACAAAGACTTATAGCAGAGGCTGTCCTCAGAATACTCCCTATACAAGAATGAGTGGCAAGTGCAGAGACAGGGAAGAGGTAAGATCTTTTGGCTACATTTCAAGTCCCCTGCTGGTGGAAATTAGCAGGTGCCACAAAGAGTGTACTTCCTTTTCAGTAAATGCAAATGTAAAAAACCCTCTTGACCACAAGTCCCTAATCAGAGAAGCATCTTGCTAATTGTCACTTGTGTGATTACAGAATTAATTAGCCACTCAGAAATATTATACATTGATTCATATGAGGATGAACTTATGTCATCACTAGAAACAATATTGTTCAGTGCATTGAGGAAAGCACAATTGGCTCCAAAGGGAAAATTGGTGTGCTTACATATGGCTCTCATGAATCATGTGCATTATATTGTTGGGCAGAGGCAGAAGACATTTCTCTACTTTACTGTGGTCTCCCAGTTCTTTGTCTCTTATCACATAGAACACATCATAGCTTCACCCACCATGAGGCCCTCTCCTGTAGCTTTCTCTATGCCACTCCTGCCCCGCAAAGCATCTTCCTGCTCCACTAGGATTTTTATCCTATTTTGATTAATTTCTATTCACATGCCAACCAAATGTTCAAATGTCATATATGTACGCAATTCTTGATAATTTTCTTTTTATGCTATATCAGTGCTATGAATGCTCAGTTTAGAGAATATGGGGCTGATTTCTTCAGCACACATTCTAATAGGTGTTAATAATAAAAAAAACAGAGTCAGATAGAGAGGAAAATGCTGAGAGATCAGAGACAGAGAGAAGATGAAGTGGACCATAGCCACCTTTATTTCACTAGCTTCCGGGCAGAAAAGAGAGCAAGTTCTTGTTTCCTTCCACCTATTTCCCATTCTCAATCCAGCTATCTCACTTCCTGTATGTGTGGACCTCCAGACCTTTATAGTTAGCTAGAGGCAAGCTCTATCCTCTTATCTTCAGAATTACTTTATTTGTACAAAGAAGATATCACCAGAGATTTCTATTTACCAGGGTTAACTAACCATTTCGTACCTACCATTCAGTCCCCTGCATTGGCAATGAGACCATTCTCACTACTGTACTTGCAAATTATTTTAAAATTCAGTAAGATTCAGTTAAAAGTATCTCCAGATGAAACATAGAGCTTGATACACAGCATTGTATGTCAAGGCTAGAAGGGGTGGGACTAGGGAACATGTTACTGCCCCTGTCATGGAACTGAGTGAAAATAATGCACAGAATTGCTTACTTTTGCCCAACTTTTATTTAAGAAAAAAATCCACATGATCCAGGCAACATACATAGGATTTTCTATCCTAAACATTTTCAGTATTATATATTTTACTTTTTAAGCATGTATGTGGAGGGAGTGTGTATTTGCCAAGAGTGAAAGTGTCCACAGAAACATGGGCATTGGATTCCCTGGAGCTGGAGTGTAGGTAGTTGTGAGTAGCACAGTGTGGATTCTAGGAACTGAACTCAGGCCCTCTCCAAGAGAAATAAACACACACTCTTAAATGCTGTAAAGTCTCTGCAGCCCTTGCTAAGCATTAATCCCAGAGTCTTTCTCTCATACTTTGTATTATCAATCCTTATGAATTAAACAATTAGAATAGTCGTCACTTTATCTCTAGCTGTTTCAGATAATGACCACCTTAAATGTCTCTACTTCCCAAGTCACCCTGTTATTTTCTTCTACCTGCCAGGCTTGTTTTAGTCTAGGACTCATCATTTCTCATTGATATCTAAAGAAACATCAAATACAAGAGATAGAGATCAAGACAAATAAGGAGAACAACACAATTTGAAGTAAATGGAATATTCAATGTTAAGATAACTACAAACAGAAAACACTAATACAAACATCCCCAGAGACACAAGAAAACATTGCAAACCTATGCACAAAGGGAGCCTTCAGAAAACAATGGTGAGTTCTTGGAAATGAGAAACAATGATGGTATATATTAGAAGTCAAAAAGAAAATAATAAAGGAGCTGAGGAAATGTCTTAGGAAAGCAAAGAAAAAACATTGTAAATTTTTGAAAAGTAAAATTATGACTATTAGAGAAACAACCCAACTATGGCAATAGCCAAAAGCCAAAGTTTCAGATAAAGAAAGGATAAAACACAATAAGAAAGGATAATTAACAAAAGAAAGCATTGGTATTAGAAACATATAGTAACCTACATACACAGGTTCACACTAGCACTAATTTTACAATAGCCAAGTTATAGTTCAACCCAGATGTGAATCAATGGACAATTGCATACAGAAAGCATATACACAGTAGAGTAATAGTCACCATGAACAATCAGATGACTTGCAGGATAGTGGTTGGACTGGAGCGCATCCTGTTAAGTGAAAGAGAACTCAGAAAGAAAACCATCATACTTTCTTTGATAGGTAGAACCTTACACAAATAGCACAAAGGCAAGGTATTGATCAAAAGTTGAAGCATTAAAGTGTTTATGAGAACTTAAGTTCAGATCCCTATATCCCTATAGAAAAATGGAGGTAGCAGGATGTGTCTTTAACTACAGTGCTGGGGAACAGAGACAAGAAGATCCCAGAGGTCACTAGGTAGCCTTAGAAAAACAGTGAGCATCAGATTCAATGAGAGACACAATGTTAAAAAGCAAAAAAAAAAAAAAAAAAAAAACACAAAACAATGGAGAAGTAATTGTGGAAGACCAGTCATCATCAGTTTCTGTCCCCTACACACATCTACAAAGGTTAGCACACCTGCACACAGATGTATACACACACAAAGACATGAAGGTAGAGAAGAAATATTCAGAGAGAAAAGGGTATAATGAAAGGTAAGTATGGGTAATAGGGGAATATATGATCAGAGTACTCTGTTCATGTGTATGAAAACCACTACTTTGTATAATTAACTTACACAACTAAAGATGCTAAAAGAAAAGAAGCATTCATAAATTTTCCTGAGCATGAATTATGAGCACCACTGGATTTAGTAGCTTAGTATCTGCTAAATCAGTACATGTACAAACATACATGCAACCTGATGCATATGATTGTCAACTTCTAGAATTGGAAGGCACTGAAAGCAGTCTGGGCAGCAAGAGGAAAGTAGGTTATGGCTAGGAGTAGCAGTGTTTCTTGAAGAACAAAAGTGGCTGCTGAAGTGTCAAGGGACAGTACCTTTGTGACAGCAGAGAGTAATTATTGTCATTTGAATTGTCTGTGTAAGGGTTGAGTAGATAGGATTACCCATACCAACCTCTTGGAGAGAAGGCTGCTCTAAGAAAAGTTAGAAGAACAAGAAAAGAAAAGCAATGGACACACTAACACAATAATGCAGAACATCCTTGGGCTAAAGGAGAAGGGAGAGCAGAACAAGCCAGAATCTTGGTGGGATGGGGGTGGGGGAATTTCAGTGGGCTGAGGAAAATGAAGAAAGAAGCAAGTAACTGAAGCATCTGAATTACTGGAGGAGGGTTTTAGATAATTGGCAAAGATCTGGGGCTGAATTAGTAATAAAAACATAAAAACGAAGCAAACAAACCATAAACACGGCAAATATTAGCTTCGGGGAAAACATAATAGTTGTGCAGAAAGGGAAAATAATCGTAATTTACTGCATGGTTCAGTTTTGAATGGCATTTACATAGTCAAAATATTGAAAACACTGACTGTTGATCTAACCAAAATTAGTATATCACTCTACTGTAAGAAAGAAGATGGTGGGTGGGGATGATGCCCATGGGATTCTGGGTGAGAACAGGAAAATCTAAATCAGCTTTCCTGGTAAGAAGCTAATAGAAGGTAGTAAAGAGAACAAACCCAGGTAACAAGAGAGGTTTCCAATGCACAAATGTGGGGCTGGGGCTTCAATTCAAGTAAAGAGTGCTTGTTAATTTGAGCATTTAAACTATGCACAGATAGGACTTGGATAAAGATTTCAAGCTATAAAGTAAACATTATATAATGTGATGTCAATATTCCCCAGGTAAATTTAAATTTCATGCAATCTTGATACACTAAACCAGAAAGTTCTACATTTTATGGATAAAATAATCAACAATATCAGACAACAGTGAAAAAGAACATTATGCTGAGGGCAATGATCTTTTATTTTTAGGCTAGTGAAGATCAAATGCAGGGCCTTGGGACTCTTAAGCAAGTGCCCATATCCTCAGACTTAAGTTAACTCTTATTTAATACTTGAAAAACATTCTATTATAAATCAGTAAGGAAAACCCATTCAACAGGAAAAAAATGAGCACAGGAGATTCATCCCAGGAGCTAAATGTGAATGACTCAGAGCATTTAAAAAAAGAAATTAAAATTAATTTATAGTTCCAGAAATATAAAAATATTTCACTAAGGTATGTTCTTCATGTATAAGTTGCTGTCATCTTAAAAAAGTATTCTTTGTAGGTACGAATACAGGAAAAGCAAGCATCTTTGCATATTTTTCTAAGAACAGACTTGTGACACAATCTGCGAAGAAAAGATAATTTGGCAAATCTATGAAAATCACATCTGAATTGCCTTGGGACCAATCGTTCTACACCCAAGAATCTTTCCTACAGATATACTCACACAGGCATGAAGTGATGTTTATAAGAACAAATGACTCCAAATGACTTACATGCCTATTAGTATAACACTGTTAAACCAACCAAGTTACACATGAGGGGATAGATCTTTCAGAGATCTATATGATTTGATGACATAAAAATACAAAGCAGCCATTTAAAAGCTCTTAATGCAACTGAGCGGTTTCTGAGACACATTGACAATTGAATAAAGCAGAGTCTTCAGCAGTATATTCACTAACATCTTTGTTAGGTGTTTGAATACAAAGTTTGTCCACCTATGAATGCTCATGTGCTCATCATATCTCAAACTTTAATTAATGTCACAGAAGGGAACTGAGTAGCTCATGAATGTGGACTGGAGGGAAATTTGTTCTGCATTCTTATGTCCCTTCTGTTTTGTATCTCAGAAATATATTACTTATATAAAATTTATGTAGTAACTAGAATTTTTAATTGACTAAAACTAAGAGCTAAACATTTGTAGAGTAAATAAAATGTCTACCAAATTACAAAACATTTTGCTAATATGGCCTTTAGGAAATAATGAAATTATTTTTGAAATTTACTATGAACCTACTCACATAAGTTATCTCTGTCTTTAATGCATGTGAATAACTTAAATATTCATATATGTATGATATTCATTTTAGTATGAAAGAATTAAAACATATTTGAAAGACTAAGTTTTGTAATTATAGAAGCTTATATATTCTTGACACATAATGAAATGTATTGTGACATCAATTAGTAAATTGTTATATTCTTACAAAAAGTCATGCAAAATTAATTGACAGAAAAATATTGATAAAGTTGTGCTTTTATTTGAGAAGGGGAGGGGTTTATGTGTATTATTGTGTATGTGTATAAATGTGAAGGCCCGGAGTCACCTGGGTACTGGTCCCCAATTGCTAACACGTTGGTTTGGGTTTTGTTTTTCCACGACAGGGTATTTTTGTGTAGCCCTGGTTTTCCTGGAACTTGCTTTGTAGACCAAGCTGGCCTCCAACTCAGAGACCTACCTGCCTCTGCCCCGTACTGAGCTGCTTTTCTGCCTTCCTTTCTTCCTTCTTTCCTTCCTTCCTTCCTTCCTTCCTTCCTTCCTTCCTTCCTTCCTTCCTTTTAAGATAGTTCTCTCACTGGGATCTGGAGTTTACTTAACAGGACAGCTTAGGCTGGCAAACCAATCAACACTATGAATTTGCCTGTCACATACCCTATTTTCTAGAATATAAATGCACACTACCATGCTCAGCTATTTTGTGGAAGCTGAGGACCAAACTCATATCTTTATCCTTATGTGGCATGCACTTTAGTGAGTGAGTCATCTTCCATTGCCCTCAGCCTTACGTTTGATTAGAAATACCACAAAACTAAAAATAAGATAATTTATTGACTATTTAAAAGGCATATATACCTACACCCTTCAATAAAGAGTAAATATCTTTTAAGGGTCTTAAAGTGTATATCTTATGATTGTAAATAAGACAAAAACACCCAGTCAAAGAAAAAAGAACAGACTGAATGAGTTAAGTAGCAATTTTATCTGAATTGAATTAATCTCTTCAGGAAGGAAACTCCTTATGATTTAGGAAGCTCTAAAGGGAAGTGGTTAAGGCTCAGGTGTTCTAAAGGAAAAGTAAAGTTCATTATAACTAAAGAGGAAAACAACTCACAAGTCTCAGGGACTTCCTAAAACTTACCAGGCTCACAAAGCCCTTCTCTCCCTATGATTATGTAAACAGCAAGGATTGCTGAAGAGAAGAGATTCTGCAACCTCTGAGCTGCCTGCAAGCTCTTCAGAAGCATTAGGATTCCAGCTTTCAAAAATCATTACCCATGTTAGTGCAGGCTTTCAGTGATGGGCTGTCCTGTTCATGTTCCTGTAAGTAACCCAAATAAACTCAATATTTTATCAAGCTGGACTTATTGGTGGCATTTACTTATTTACTTTTTTTGTTGTTGTTGATTCCCTACCTTGGTGGAGTAAATGTTCATTCACATCTCCACCAAAAACTGAGATAGACATTTTAAGAGATAACATGCTCAATATTGCAGATAATGCAATCACATATACCAAAAAAGGAAAAGATGCATCACAAGCTATCAGAATCAATAAAATCCTTAGTATGTGTGTATATATATATATATATATATATATAAAAATATATATAGTATATATACATATATACATATACATATATTTTTATATACATTTATAGTAGGTATATAAAAAGTTAACTCTAAGAAATCAATGGTACTTTTCCATACCATCAATTACCAGGTAAAACAACAGTAAAAATTATATATCTTACACTCTACTATGACAGTAAAAAGTAACATGCCTAAGTATTAATCAAGAATTTACAAGGTGTACATGAAGACAACTGAAGAAGTATATTGTATGAGACTAGTAAAATGGCTCAGTGAGAAAAGTACTTGCTGGGCAAGCATGAAGACCTAAGTTTGGATTCCCAGAGCCCATGTAAAGCTAGTCCTAGTAATGTGCATCTATAATACCAGATTTATTATTTCAAGCTTATGGACAAGCTAGCATGCTCTACATGGGGCTAGCCAAAAAGATTCTGTCTCAAAAAAAAAAAAAAAGACAGAAGGCAAGAACTTATACCTGGAATTGTCCTCTGACCTCCATGTTCTCATAGTGTAAAATGTGCACCCACAGTATGTACATGAATACACACACACACACACACACACACACACACACACACACACACACACACAGAGGAAGAGAGAGAGAGAGAGAGAGAGAGAGAGAGAGAGAGAGAGAGAGAGAGCTTTCTCCCTTCTTTCCCTATCATGTTTGGGTGTTATACCTGTACATATACATACATAGATTTATAAAATGTAATAGTGAACATAAAGAACTGAATGGATGTACAAATTTCAAGTTATTGTAAGGCATACAATAATGCAACAAATACATCAACTTTTCGAACTAAATTAATCTCTAAGATCAATGCAAAATTTCCAAAATTCCAACTGTAGCCTAATAATTAGATAAATTTATAATTTATAAGAAAAATATAAAATAATAAATGACAAAGGTGTGGGATTGGATGTTTCCAAATCAATATTGGGATAGATTAAGAAGACATGAGTAAAATGGGAGTCAACAGTGAAGTTTACAATTCATTACTGAAATATAAAAATGTATGACATAATAAAAGCAAATTATACCCCAATAGTACTTGACAATCAGATTAATGATATGCTGGGAATGCTGGCTCCTGAGGAAGAACAAAACATAGACATGTATAACAATGGGATCAGGTATTAAAATACACAAAACAGGCTATAAAGTTAATAGAGGAAAATATGAACAAATATCTTTGTGACACGAGGGTAGAGAAATTGTCAAAAACTTGAAGGACAGACATTAAGAAACAAAAAATTGAGGACTTTTATTTTCATATAACCTATGGACTAACATTTAAAAAAAGAAAGAAATAAAAGAAAAAGAAAAACTGAAGACAGGCCAGAACAGACACATATGCCATTTGAAAGCATAGAAATCATCAACAGAATGATATTAAGAATACAAATGCAAATCACAAAAACTTAATAGAAGTGTCAGGACCCTTTCTCTAGGGAAAAAAAAATAAAAAGAATCAGGCTTAAGTTATATGAACAGACAATTAATAAAGGAGAAGAGATAATAGGCTTGGGATTGATGTTCGAACTCATTAGCGATCAAAAAGATGGAAATCGAGACAATGGAATTAAAACTAAACAGAATGGCAAAGAAGTAAACAAGCAAGATGACCCTCTATAGGAAGAGCCGTGAGGGTAGAGGAGGAACCAGCTGTAACTGCAGAGGCACAGACTGGGGCAACTGTTTGGGAAAAGAATGCTCAGTACAAAACCCTGACTTCCAGACCATAGACATTCTCACAGACCTCCATGAGTAGATATATGTGTGAATATGTACCACAAAAGGTAGTGTGCCTTACATGCAATCTGCGCATACATCACGGAAAGGAGCTAAGAAAAACATATGCTGTTATGTGATGGGAGATGTTATTCTGTAAATATGTTTCTCATACTCGTTAATGAATAAAGCCCTGTTGGCCAATAGGAAAGCAAGATAGGTGGGGACTAGAAGACGAGGAGAGAGGATGTAGTAAGGAGGGATCAACACAAAGAGACTGGAGAGAGTAGAAAGCTGACCCTCTCTCCAGTAAGATGAGACCACATGGAAATACTTAGATTAATAGAAATGGGTTAATCATTAAGATGGAGCTAGCCAATAAGAAATTAGTAACTGGCCAACAGCATTATATCAAATACAGCATCTGTGTGTTATTGGGGCTGGCATGGCTATGAGACAAGACAGGCAGGGAAAAACCTGCTTGTACCAAATGGTGTCAGAAGTAGAACTGAGAACTTTCAAGTTTTATTAAAACTTGATAAAAGCTTAAAAAGGAATTTAGAAACAAAAGAACTGAGGCAAGCAAGACTTTTTGTACCAGCATTTTTCTCAGTTGGACTGTTTTGCTAGATTCAAGCAGAGATTTGTGCAGCTCATTTAAGGGAGGTTTCCTGACTCAGCATAAGTGGCAAAAAACCTCAAGGCTTTTAAAGAGCTCTGATACAACTGAATGGTGCGTACGAGAGCTGGCCATGGCAGTGACCACATCTCCAAGCTGGCAGCATGCTGCTGGATGGCAGCGTAGACCAAGGCAGTGAGCATAGCTCTCAGTGCTGGCGGTAAAATGACTGCCGCCATCTTGGCTAGACTGTGGCTGAAACAGCTGTGGTTTCCATTTTAGCAGTGTTGTTGTTTACCAGATAAAGACTCAAGTGGCCAGAAAAAGATAAAGATTTGCAGTAAAAACAGATGCACATTAAGAAAATCCACTAAAAGTTTACAGTGTGTTTTAAAATATATGTAGGCTTGGGTGAGAAAAAGAAACAGGATAAAATGGTTTAAGAGAGCATAGTAAAAGGAGAGTCGCTGGGTGTGGTGTCACACACCTTTAATCCCAGCATTCAGGAGGCAGAGGCAAACAGAGCTCTGTGATTTCAAAATAAACCTGGTATGCAGAGTGAATTCCAGGACAGACAAAAGTTGCACAGAGAAACCCTGTCTCAAAAAATAAAAAAATAAAAGTAGAAATATAGTAATAAAAAAGCCACATAAAGATGGAGAGAATCTGGATACTGTACCGTATTACATTGTCTTTGTATTGTTTGACTGCTGAGGAAATAACAACTGTTAAAAGAAATGCTGCTGGATTAATCCAATTTATATATTTTAAAAATGCTTTGAGTTCAGAATTTAAATCAAGGACAAATTACTGGGGAAAAGGATTTCTAATTTTGTTTCCACAGAAAATGAAAAGCTGTGGATTCCTTTCAGACTAATGTGGTTTGATCAAGCAAGAAACCCTGAAGCATTGTCCTTGGGACAAGGCAACCTTGCAGGCTACATCCAAGATTTCTTCATCTTAGGATCCCCATGACAGTGCCTGCTACCAGCAGGAAGCAGTTTGGAAAGAATGACACCCAAATTCCCAAATATACTGTTTATAAATGTTTATAAATGTTATATGGGGTTGGGTATAAATGGTTAATGACCACAATCAATCTTTTTAAAGGTAAAAAGGGGATTGTGGTATAGATATGAATATGTTGTTTTGGAATGGATTTTCATTTATTGACACAATTTAAGGTAAATTTTGTGATATGTATATTTCTCCTCTTGTTTAGGTATTGTGTTTATATAGCTCATTTAGAAATGCAATGTATAATTTAACACAGATTATAGATAATTACCTATGATAGTGAAAACTTAGAATTAGATTAGTTAGGATTTCTAGATATACAGAGATGTATTTGAGATGAGTAGGCATTCTTCAAACCTTTCAAAGATCTACAGAATATGGAATTTAAAGTGGTTTAGGGTTTTTCTTGCCAGTGAAGCATAACTGCTCCTGGCAACACCACCTTTGTCAGAAAAGATGAACATCAAAGACCCTTGTTATGGAGTTTGCCTCCAATATGTCAAGACTAGCCATTTGGGCAAGACACTGCTCTTATCTAGACTGTCTGACTTTATGCTGTATAAATTGGAAATGCAGAACCCACAGGAAAATGACTGCTGATACAAGATGGACATTGCTACAGGGTTCCTGCTTCATGGAAGAGTCTGTCAGACAGGCTGCAGGACACGGAGAAAAGTGATTGACAAACTGCCAATACAGGTGGACAGTTTAAAGTTTCCTACTTTGCTGAGGAGTCTTCCAGACACACTACGCCTATAGGCTGAAGATGGAACATTACAGAAGAATTTGGTTAACTGACCAGGCAGTGAGTTGTCTCTGTCATTTCTAGAGTATATATATTATTATTCTGTGGTCTTTGATGGAGTTGAAGACAGATAGTAATGATTATAGTTTTCCTTAGTTATGATTAAAGATAAATTACATGTAAGACATTAGACTCACAAAGATAGGATAGATGATGGAATATTTTCTTTAAATCTTACTAAATGTTGAACTAAATGTTGTTAATTGTGATTCTTATTTGATAATTGTTGTGTGATATATTTTGCTATGTTAAAGTTAAAACCCTTCTTTTAATTTAGACAGAAAAGAGAAGATAATCGGAGATGTTATTCTGTAAATTCGTTTCTCATACTAGTTAATGAATAAAGCACTGTTGGCCAATAGGAAAGCAAGATAGGTGGGGCTAGGAGACAAGGAGGGGAGAGGATGTAGTAAGGAGGGATCAACACGGAGAGACTGGAGAGAGCAGAACGCTGGCCTTCTCTCCGGTAAGATGAGACCACGTGGAAATACTTAGATTAATAAAAATGGGTTAATCATTAAGACAGAACTAGCCGATAAGAAATTAATAACTGGCCCACAGCATTATATCAAATACTGCGTTATTGGGAGCTGGCATCGCGATGGGACAAGACTGTACGTAACAGTTATGGAGGGGTTAAATGTTATAGGTAGGATGGTTATTCATTACCCACACAAGACTTTCCAAAGCTGCACTGATTTAAAGCAGGATAGAGTTGAACAAGATATAAATGATTGCTCTGTGTAACATATGTCCAGAATGTAAGCAAAAATGTTTGATTAAGTATGTTAATAAAATAAAGGGTGAGGGAGGGATTATCAGCTCAGTGGGTAAAGTACTTGCCTTGAAAGCAAGAGGGCCCACGTTTGATTCACAGAACCCACATTAAGAAGTGGGGTGGGGTGTTGTGGAGCATACTTGTTACCCCAGTGCTGGGAGACAAAGAAAGACTGAGTCATGGGGCTTGCTGGCCAGCCAGCTTAACCTACTTTACAAGCTCCAGGTTAAGTGAGAAATCCTTTTTCAAAAAAAATCTGACCTCCACACATGCATCTGCATACACAAAAACAAGTACACACACACACACACACACACACACACACACACACACACACACACACACGGAGGGAGGGAGAGAGGTATGGAGGGTGGGAGAGAACACAAGGGATTTACACAAGGAAATGACAAAAAAGAAATAAGAACGGTGTCTCTGTAGAAATCTGCACTTATATGATCAGATATTATAAACAGGTCTAGCATTCAGCTGTACTAGATATCAGAACAAAATCAGTTTTACATTGTCTTCATGGATACTTAAGAAGTAGTATAGATGTGCCATGTGGAGAGGCATCTACTTATTAATCTGCCTAGAACAGACATGCCCATTTAGAACAGCACCAGTTCAGAACAGGAAGGCAAGCCTTTAGCCTCCATAGAAAGATCTAGTTTTGTTGTTGTTTCTTTTCTTTTTTTTATTTTAAAAATGTTACTTTTTATTTTACATGCTCACTCCAGTTCCCCTTCTCCTGTCCCCTGCCTCCCCCCTTTTAGCCCCCCATCCACTTGCAGAATGGGTAAGATCCCCTCTAGGCAGTCAACAAAGTTTGCCGTATCAGGTTGAGGCAGGACAAAGCTCATATGTTGTTGTTGTTTTAAATAAATTTCATTCCAGTTCCCTGGAATGAAAAGGCAGATCCAGGAAACATTTTTCAATGTTTTAGTGTGACTAGAGGGAAATGAGAAGGACGCACTGTATGTCAAACACTTGCTTTAGAAGACATTTCTCAGTAAATACCAGTCTGGTTTGAGCAATGAGTTCGTCACTACAACAAATAAATTACCGCCCAAGGAAGCTTCCTGGAAGAGACAGAACACAGAGAATGTGAGCAACAAAACTGGCCACATTCCTCTTATAGTAGTTTATACAATCTGGTTATCTTTTTAACCCCTGTGAGCTTCAGGGGCCTCATCTCTACTTGGACACCAATGAGCAAAAGGTTGATTATTAAAGACAAAAGGTATTCACACACACACACACACACACACACACACACACACACACACACACACACACACACACACAACCATCTCAAAGAACTTTTGTATATTGTTGATCCCCCATAAATTACGCATTCCTGTACAAAGGTTGCACATTCTATGTATTTATGCATATTGGGATTTTTAAGGCATTAATCCTGATGTGTTGATTAAAACAGCTGCCTTGTTACTCTATCACCATATGCAGAGAAGAAACGGGCCACTCCCATTTCATAGGCTGTCAGTGGGCCCATTCCTTTAGAATAGTCATCAGGCACACACAAAAAGCAATTTAAATGGCTCATCTTTCCTCCTTTCATCCATAGACAAATTTCAATAATTATCTTAGTCAACCCATTAATTAGTCTAAATTTGCCCAAGCATAATTGATGCTGCCTACACAATTTTCTATAAAAATTTGAAATGGATGGCTAAACAGAGAGGGATTTTTTGTTTGTTTATTTGTTTGACTAAGTGCATTTTCCCTTATGTATGCTGTAGTCAATTCTTATCTGGTGTAATAAGCTTGCATTGAGCATTCCTGTCTGCATCTGTGGTAAGAAGACGTTTGAATCTCTGATTTTAAATTGTGTCTTGGCAATTTCTTGCTGGGCAACGTGGACTTCTGTTCCATCTTGTTGAGAAGTGCTGCTCCTCACTTATTGAGTGATAAGGATGTGGACTAGCCTTGCCTTTTGGAACTGCTCACTTGCCTTGGTGTTTTGGACACTGATCTGACTAGTGTAACCATCATCAGGTCAAGTTCTTTCTGTCTCTAGCCTTTCTACACTAGCTGCTTGATGAGTTTTCTCAAGGTCGCATCTCTAATGTCCTTCTCTGGTTTAAACACTATCTTCCTGAGTATTATGGTTTCAAACCTTCATTACCCTTTGTGCATAAAGGGATAATCTTTATGATTTATGATTAATTCCAATATATGACTCAGCATTGCTCTGCATGACCATCGCCTCATTTCTAGGTTATTCTTTTCAATATGGTGTTCACTGCATAAATGATTAAGAGAACAAACATGAGAAAATCTTCAGTAACACAAATATTTTTGTTTTTTCTATATTTATAATGAAGATGAGATCAGAGTGAAAGATTAATAATAAATCTAAAGGCTGTTTTGTGAGAAAATCCAGATATGCTTGGTTTTTAAGAAGATTTCCTCAATCCTGCCCATGAGAGTAATAATGGTTCCTATAGATGAGCCATGTGTAAAACAGGACAGGGTATGAAGCAAAGGCACATAATAAATAAGCTTCAGAACCTAAAAATGACCTTTTGGAACAGTGGGATAATTAATGTTGGCTTTATCAGTGATACTGTTATAATGTGATGAATATTTGAGAAAGATCACACTATATATACCCTAAACAAATGTTGGAGGGAATAAACTCTCAGACATTGAAACATTAAACATGTTTAGAAAATATGTTTTCAGGGGAAACTTTTAAAACATGATTTCAAAGATAAACCATTAAAGATAAATTTAAAAACTACATAAACTACACTATTTCGCCAATATCACAGACAATTAAAACTGTAGCTAAACAGGCAAATAATTTCTATGTGTAGAAGTAACCAGGACTAATGCCATTAATACATAAATATTCTTCCCAATTCAGTCAGAAAAATAGATAATTGTCTCCCCTGGGTGACACTGTAAGGGTGGCAAAGTTGTAACTTCCCAAAGAAAATACACACAGGAAGCAGAAAACACTCAACACTGTCCTACTTTTCTATCAAAGAACTGAAAACTAAACAATAAGGATTTAGACATATGATATTTTCATGGGTTAAAATGAAAACTTTATGGGCTAGTGATGGAACAGAGTGGCCAGATGTCCCTTGAATTACAATTCAATTGGTTTTAGAACTCAGTCTGATTCTTTATATTTCTTATCTATGTTTTTTATCTATAGTTCAAACTGAATAATTTTTCATTCACCAACTTTAACTCGAAGAATTTATCTGAGTCATATGAATCTGCATTAATGCATTTGTAACAATGTTCTCTAAAATGGTAAATTAATGGAAAATTGAAAATAACACAAATTCAATGATAACTTAGCTCAAGTCTTCCCCAAAGACTTCCTGAAATGAATTTCTCCTTCCTCATCACATCTCATTTTATTTTCAACCTATACAAATCTTCATTTGCCCAAGGTCATCCATGGGCTCATCACCTAAGCCAAGGTTGGATCTTGGTTTTGAGTTACCCTGATGACCCTGCACCATTCAAAGTAGTGGAGTCTCTTCTCCCAAGACCCATTCTTCTTCTCTAGACTGTAGTTGTTAGTGTCTTTTCTTGCGGTTTTGAATCTTCTCGTTGTACCACTGTTTTGGCATAGTTGAGAATGACAAAAGAGATATAGAAGCTGTGGAATAGCGTTGGTATCTTCTTATTCTATCTCTATAGTAGTCCTTAGACCCATATAATGAGTATCACCTATGAATGTCTTAAATATGTATCTTCCAGAAACTGGGTCCTTGCAGTCTATTTCATGAAGTTCTTCAAAGATGCCCTAAAGTGTGAGAACCACTTCCTCAGTCTCTAAAGACATGTCAGTGGTTCTCAAGATGGGTTCCTTTTAGCTTTCCAGAGTTTAGGAATCTGATAACAAGGGTGTGCTAAATCACCCAGAGTTTAGGAATCTGATAACAAGGGTGTGCTAAATCACCTGAATTCAAACTTCTAGGTGTGGTCCTAGGCAGTCAGGTTATTCTAGTGTGAAACCAGGGTACATCCTGCTCTCTTACATTCTTTCTAAGACACTTATTCCAAGTTTGCTTCTCCAAGCATTCTCCCAGGCTTGGTAAACAGCTCCCTAGTAAAATGTTTGTCACACAAGAATGAGGATCTAAATTTTATCCCTAGCACTCACGCAAAAAGCTGATTGTGATAATACATACTTGCAATAGCATTTCTAGGGAGGCAGAGATAGGTAATTCCTGAGTTGAATCAGCAAACCCAGGTCCAAGTGAGCGACTGTCTCTCAAAAAAAAAATAAAGTTGATCATCCCTGAGGAATGACACCTGAGCATGACACCTGAGCATGACATTTTGTCCTACACACACACACACACACACACACACACACACACACACACAATTAATTAATAACTCCATTCATTAAAAGTATGTCTATAATTCTTGTACCTTCTGCATTGTTCTTTAGAATTCAAGAAAAAGGTCTAACACCTCCTCTGATAGTTAATTTGACTGAGGAATGCTCTCTCTCTCTCTTTCTCTCTCTCTCTCTCTCTCTCTCTCTCTCTCTCTCTCTCTCTCTCTCTCTCTCTCTCTCTGTGTGTGTGTGTGTGTGTGTGTGTGTGCCCATACAGGCATCATGCATATGAATGACTAGATCTGGTTTTGGAACAGACTTGATGTAAATATTTCTTTCAAACAGGTTCCTAGGTTCCTTTGCTACCAATACAATCTCAGACATCTTTTTGTTCCACAGTCAGTGCATGTCCTTTGTAAAACTCAAGTATATGAATGGAAATTGGGAGCTCATCCCACATAGAGGGATACTTTCTCAGCCTAGACTCATGGGGGGGGGGCAAGGCCCTACCCCAAATGATATGACAGACTTTGAAGACTTCTCATGGAAGGCCTCACCCTCCCTGAGAAGCAGAAAGGGGATGGGTTGGGGTTTGGTGGGATGCTAGGGCAGGATGGGAGGGTGAGGGAACTGGGATTGACATGTAAAAAAACCTTGTTTCAAATTTAAATTAAAAAAAAAGGAAAATAAAAAGAAATGTATGGTCCAATAATGGACCCTGAGGAATGATCTGGGTTCCTTCACAGCTGCATTGCCAGTGGCTAATATAGTGCTTTGTAATTAGGTGCATTTGGATATAAAATTAAGACCTATGAAGATTATCATCTATTAAAATAAATATTATTGCAACAGAATATTAGGCATCCTAATAAAGTACTTAGATGTATTGATAATCTATAAAAATATAAACAATACTGTCTTTATATAATATGTACACATTGAATATGAAAACACAACACTCTATTTCTCCCTTTCTGAGCTTTCTGCCCTGGGTATATGCTTACTTCTATGCTGAAAATACTTATCTGTATTATACCTAAATTCTTAAGTATATCTAAAACAACATTTAAAGGAAAATGAAAATTAAGATTGCTATTTGTAATACACAAAAATGACAAGTCTCTGTTTATATGTAAAATTCATCTCACCTACAAATCTGTAAGTAAAAGGCAACCAAGACAGCTTCTAAAAATGGACAGATGATATAAATAGGCCATTGACATTTAGAACAGACAGTAAATGATAAATGACATGAACATCATGGTTATTAATTAAGAAAATAACATCTATGAATAAAGGGCTCTCTTTGTTCATTACTGGCCAAGATTTAAAAAAAATAAAAAATAGAAAATTCAATGATGGCATGGCTCCACAGACTTTGCATTAGCAATTCAGTTTCTTGGACTTTACCCCAAATAATAAATTAATGATATGACACAGATGTTTCTGCTCACCACATGCTTAACAGTTGCAAAGATGGGAAAAATTATTAAAAAGCTACATTTGTAGGAGACCCACATAATCAAATAGATCATTAATAGGACAACACCTTTGTGGTAAGATCATTATTTTTCCTTCTGAAAGATGTTTCTCTGTAGCTGGTAGAATATGTCTTAATTTTATAAACCAAGAGGAACTTATATCCCCATTTGAAAACATATAGATGGGTCTGAAATGCTGCTAGGACAGCTGATTCATGCTGAGAGCCCATGTCTAATGTTAGGATAAGGGAGTCATTGGTGTAAAAGAGGCAGTAATAGCTTTTGTGTTGGCAAGAGTAAGTGTCTGAGGCGGTTCCCAGGGAATCAGGAGACTGTAATGGGCACCATTGATAGTATGATAGCTCTTCCCATTCATCTCTGTGTGAATGAACAGGAGCTAAGTCTGGAACTACAGAATGCAGGACTCTCAATGGGTGTTTATAGAAAATCAAACATTACGTGAGAATACCTTAGGGACATTCGAGAGTACATTGCTAGTAAGTATTCACTCCAAAATCAGGGAGCACTTATCAATCATTTCTGTTTACCCTATGCCAAGTATCCAGGTGGCATATCATAATTACTTACAAACCTGCAGTCCAAAAAGTAGGTGAGGCCTTGGAAGGATTCTGGAACAGCACTTAAGTGAACCTTGTAAACTAGGATGTCTTTACAAGTGTAGTGAATACACACAGTTTATGACTTAGGGATGTGGTGGGGGCATTATGTAGCAATGAATCATTACATGGTTTTGGTTCCTGCTTAAAGGATCCTAACATATCATTGGGACCCCATTGACCAGGCAATGAATCTGGAATGCCACATGCAAAAGACAATAAAACACACACACACACACACACACACACACACACACTCACACACACACACACACACACACACACACACACACACACACACATTCATACTCCTCCACATACACACCACACACCAAAATAAACACACACTCACCCTTCACAGGCACACACACGCACACACATGCATGCATACTCTACATACACCATTCTACTTACACAAACCCTGTGAAGAGAACCAGACATGTCTGTATTCATTTCTATTCATACATAATTGATTTTTTAAAAGATTTATTTTGTGTGTTTAGGTGTTTTGCCTGCTGGTGCATATGTGTACCACTTGTGTGCTTGGTGACCCTGGAAATCAGAAAAGGGCATCAGATCCCCTGGAACTAGAGTTACAGATGTGTTCCTTCATCTGGGTTCTGGGAACTGAACCCAGGTCCTCTGTAAAAGCAGTAAGTGCCGAGCCATCATTATAGCCCCTCACTCCAGACTTTGTGAACCTCAAGAATGGCAGAGCCTGAAACACAGAATATAATTTTTCTTCACCAAAGGGTAATATGCTAGATTGATGTAACACATTCCATGTGGGTATTCATTAGTGAACCAAGTTTGACATGGTCTGTTCCTGTAACAGGTTTAAGTATCACACATTTGCTTTGACATTTTTATTTGTTCTATTCCTAAAAACCAATGGCTTTCCCCTACATCCCACCTCCAGGTGAGAGTTAATCAACAGCAATAGAGGAGGAGTGAGGAAGATAGCATGCAGAGAAGCAACCTCCTCAGTATACTTCTACCTCACAGCCTATCAAAGTCTGCTTTGGTTGTGCCCATGCCTCACACATCAGGTTTTCTATTTTGTTTGGAGCTCTGATGGATGAACTCCATAATATCCTAGATTCAATGCAAGAGTACCACCACTGAGGTCACCCCTAGAACTGAAATATTTCTGTCTTCACAAAGAGCTTAGCTGGGGCAGGAACTCATTAGAAAATGGGCCAGTCTCCTGCTTGGGACAGGCAAGAGGGAAGCCAGATATGTTCTTCTTAGAGCCACCTAAGTTCTAGCCAAGATAAGTTGTTTAGCTCTCCAGTATAAGCCCTCCATCCCCTTGTATTTCCTCTCTAGGCAAAGGGGTCCCAATAGTGGATAAACATCCTTGGAGCTGGGCCAAGTTTCATTGACCAATGTCCTTAGTCCAACCCTAGTCATGAGGGCTGGAGGTATCCACTCTGACATGCTGACATGCCTCTGGACATAGCTCTCCAGGTGTCCAGGAGTCCTGATTCTTGACATGGGGGAAAACTAAGCTTGAAAGGAGCCCCTTCAGCTTGCCAGAATCTGTAGAAAGACTCCAGGGAGGGTGCTCCTGGATGAGAACACAATTCCTCCTCTAGTCCTTCCTCATTTTTATAACTACAAAATCTCATAAGCTTTTAAATTTATGCCCTCTCATCCTACTATTGATCTGCACCACCCAGCTTCCCCTTCCTCTCTCTAACCACTTAGCCTTCCTTTACCCTCTCTAATCACTGAGCTTCCCCTTCCTCTCTCTAGACACCCAGCTTCCTTTCCTCTCTCCAACCACCCAGCTTCCCCTTCCTCTCTCTAACCACTCATCAAACTTTTTCCTCAAGTTTTGTTTGTTGATCCTGAAACTGTTCATCATCTAATACCCTTAAAACACCCTTTCTCTACAACCTTAAGCTTTGTGCATTACTAGAATTTAAACACACACACACGCACACGCACACGCACACACACACACACACACACACACACACACACACACACAAACCAAAAATAAAGACAGAAAAACAGCAATCAAACAACAATTGCCACCTTCTCCTGGGCTCACTTAATACTGTGACATCCCCCTTCACAAAGTTATTAATGCAGAGAACTCTTCAGTGAGCCTGTCAACATCAAGAGGGCAGGGAAGTTGTCCTCTCATTTCCCACAGGGACTCTACCACCTCCAATAATGGCAGGTGCTTAGTGGCTGCATAGAAAACATGCTGGAATGAATACTTTGAGTTTTTCATGTGTCATTCATTATTATTCTGCAAAGACAGAGTATTGAAATGAAATTATGGAAACACACATTTATGATGAGAAGCAAAGGACCGTAAAGCCAAGGCAATGACGAGACTCATTAAGCCACGTTGAAAATGGTAAATTTTTAGACTCCATTGGCTGCTCATCAAACTTAAGCTAGCCAAATTTGTGCTCAATTGTCAATGACAATAATAAAATTACGGCTGGATTGAATGCTGGAAGCAGCATTTAAATATGTAAAAGAAGATTTTAAAGGAACTTTTATTTAGGGTTGTTTCTATTTTTATGATTCTTAAAACTGACCACACTCCTTTATAAAAATAGAAGACCTTAAGTCAACAATTGTCACATTTGAGCATTCAAATTCTATAGAAATTTCTGGAAAACTGCCTACCCTGGTACCTTGTACTAATATTTCATATATGGAGAAAGGTAAATTGTTGTCAGCCGATAAGACTGTGGGAGAAAATTGACAAGTGAGAGCTCCAATGGGATCTTCAGAAAAATTCAGGGCTTCACTGCCAAATCACATGAAATGTAGAGGAATCTAAAGGGGCAGGATGCTCTCAGTATGATGTGGAGGACTTGGTGCTCAGAGAAACACTTGGTCCATCACCCACCTCACCTCTGCACAAAAGATTACTCAGTTAATCAACTCAAACTATGTTGCCTACTGCCCCCAGACTTTGAAGGTATCTCTGTAGAAAGAAGTGTGTCTGCACCTGTAGGCAGGTACAGACAAACAGACAATAGGAAAGCTAAGTAAGCCAGTTTCATAGGACAGCAATGCAATATTGTGAGCACAATGGAGTAAACTTACACTGAGACTCAGGTAGGCAACACTGATGTCACAGGTCACCTGCAGCTTAGTAATACCATCCAAAGAGTTACAGTAGGTAGGCTAATGTCAATTTTCCTTCAATATCTATTCCTTCTGTCACCATTCCTTGGCCACATGATTTGTAATCTCTCTCTCTCTCTCTCTCTCTCTCTCTCTCTCTCTCTCTCTCTCTCTCTCTCTCTCTCTCTCTCTGCCAGCTAATATACCCAGTGAATGAGGTTTATAACAAGACTTGGCCTGTCCAACAGGATGTAAGGAGCCATGGCATATACTCCATCCAAAGAGAATGCAGTCTTCAGCTCAGTCTCTAACACCTGCCCTCCACCATGAAGATGCAGCACCTTATAGTGCCACATGGCTTCTTCAAAAGCTGATAACTACTCTAGACTCTAGAGTCTAGAGTAACTGTCTCTAGGAAGCCCATGCCTAATGGAGGATGAAAGCAATAAAAAGAAAGTCTGTTGTGAAGCCACAATATTATTTCTCTGTTACTATAATAAAGCTGGTTAATAAAAAAGTCTCTCTAAGAAGGTGACATTTTACCAAAGACTAGGATGAAGGAAATAAGAAGATAAAACAGAGGCCCTGAGAGGTAAAGTGATTCTCAAGTTGCCCAAGTATTAAGCAGTGAAGATTCTATTGAAGATTTTTTCCTCTGGGATGGTTCACAAAATCCTCTCAGGCAGGGATCCACTTAGCTCAGATGACAAAAGACACAGTGTGTTTTCATGTGGAAAGCTTTCCCCCATTCTCCTAGATTTGCTGCCTTCAAGTTAACTCAACTTACTGAGGCCCTGCATCCTCTCTTGGGGCTAAAAATAGGTGTGCCTAAGTGTGTAGCAGATTCTTTGATTTCTTTCTCATTCTTTATGTCTCACTCAAATCTTCCAAATATCCCATGAGACTCAGAAGATACTGATTACAGACAGCACCCATCACTGAAGAGAAAGATATGAGTTCAGCAATATCCGTTAAGTGGAGGCTGATGGTCCAGACCATAGATAGCTCTTGGCATTCAGGGCTATTAATATGCTACTAAAATGGTGTGTGTGTGTGTGTGTGTGTGTGTGTGTGTGTGTGTGTGTGTGTGTGTGTGTGTATGCATGCGTGTGCATGTATGTACGTGCATGCATGTGGGTGTTCATGCATGTGATTGTGAGTGCCTGTGGAGGCCAGAGGTGTCTTTCTGAATCACACTCCACCTTAATTTCTGAGGTGGCCTCTCACTGAACCTGGAAATCACCGATTGGGCTTGCTAGATTGGCTGGTCAGCAATCAGCAGAAATATATCTACTTTTTTCTCCCCAGCTCTAGTATTAGTATGTACTACTATTCCTGGCTTTTTACATGGATGCCTGGGATCCTAACTCAGGCCCTCTTGCTTAAGAAGCAATCACTTTACTGGTCATGCCATCTCCCTAGTCCCCTGTTCTGTTTTATATATTTGCTAATTTAGCCTTATTAAAATGGGGTAAGTTGTTACTATAATTTCATAAATGAAGAAACTGAAGTCCAGCCACACAAAGTAGCTCTCTGAAATCCTCACAACTCAGAAGATCACAGCTTAGAACAAAGATTATTTTCTCCTAGAACCTGTACCCAGCATGACACCTATCCCCATGCTAGTTTCTATGAAGATTAAAAATCTGTAGCCACCAGCATCTATACACTATACACTGCAGTTAAGGAAGCTCAATAAACATCATCTCCTAATCAATTCATCCTTAACTTTGTAATTGAATGAGTAGAAGCTAATGGCCAGGGAAAGAATCACAGATGTTATGTCTTCATTCAAAAAGTGATGACTTTGCTCATAGTCTGAGACCAATAGTCAGTCACACACCTAAAGGTAGCACTGAGCAAGGCATGTGTATCTCTTGTCCTTGAACATCTGCTCTTCCAGACATTTTAATCAACTGGATGATGCCAGCATTCTGCACACACAGACAGCAGTTCTGTGCAGCAGACAGGATAGTTTGGGATGCACAGTTCCTGATGGAAAGCTGCTTTGGTCTTGAGAGCACGTTTTAAATATCTGCTGTGAGCATTCCCTCACTGTTGTGTTCATGCATTGACTGAAGTGCAGTAGGCTAGGGTTAGGGTTAGGGTTAGAGTTAGGGTTAGGGTTAGGGTTAGGGTTAGGGTTATGCACACTGAACATCCACCCTCCTCAGTTGATGATGCTAGACATAAAGAGTTTGCCAGGAACAAGCCAAGTCTCTGGGTTTTTTTTGTTTTTGTTTTAGTAAATTAATTTGTTTCAATGTATTTTTAAATTCTGGTGTTAATGGAAGGATGGACAGTATGTGATCTGTAATCATGAATGGACTGGAATCTTCCAATCAAGGAGAGTGACTACTCTGATGCTCTTTGACCCCTAACTGGAAGATTCTATGCTTCAAGAAGTGAGGATAACATGGTCTCCAAACATCCATGCTGAAACTATTCTGTTCCCAAAGAAATGTCACAACTAAAACAACCACAATGTAATTGTACTTAGTCTGTTTACTGAACAGTCACTCATTGCTTTGCACAGCAATTCCATTTTTAAAGTTCATTGTGCTATAAAAAATATTGTAGCTACTTAATTCATACTTTCTCATCCAAACCAGACAGGGGGTGAGAAGCTTGTGAACTTGTGAAGCTTGTGAAAATCTATATCTCAGTAACACTGCTGGCAAAACTCTCCCCCAGCTCCCTACCCTGGCTCGTTTTCTCTTCCCGCAGCTCCCACCTTCATGGCCTGCCCTCATTCTGGCAGCCAACATTAAAAGAGCAGCAGCAGCAGCAAAGATGACAAAGGGAGCAGGCTGGGGCCACCAAGCACCTGCTCTGCTGTCTGAGCAGGAGCAAAGCTCACTAGGAGCTGTGGGTTCTGTTTGGTCCTTTCACCTTGTAAGGGCATCAGCCAACAACACCAAGGAGCAAGGAGGCAAGGAGACTTGTACAGGCTGCCCACACTGATCTCCCAGGCTCTGGATTCTAGCTGGGTTCGGTCACTCAGAGGCACTGGTATAAGATTAGAGGAGGCGGGAGTCAAGAGTTTGAGAAAATACCTTCTTGCTTCTTTGTTTCCTTCTAGCAATATTTCATTTCTAGGAGCATTCAGAGCCATATAGTCCCTTATGAGGAGTTATTCACAGGTAGGTGTGTGTGTGTGTGTGTGTGTGTGTGTGTGTGTGTGTGTATGCATGCATGCGTGTGCAGGTGAACATGCATGCATAGATATGCATGCAGCACAACAGTTGAACCTAAGGTATCAATATTCAGGATCTTTCTACCATGTTGTGTTTTTATTTTAAGGCAGGGTCTCTCATAGTCCTGGAGCTCACTGATTCAGTTTGATGAGCCACAGAGATAGATCTGTCTCTCCCTCCCCAGCACTGGATTACATGAATGCACCATGATTTCCAACTTTGTTTATATAGGTGGCACAGCAAGTACTTTGCTAACTGAGGAGAGTCCTCAGTCATGTTTGTTGTTTATTTTAAAGTGTCTCTTTTCTGTGCTTCCTGGGTACTAGTGATATCACTGCTAGTGGTGATCAAAGTGACTCTAGACATGGCCCAAATCCCCTGGAGGACATTATTGCCTACCATTGGAGATTATTAACTACATAGGACACACTTGGAGTCAAAGTCTTCATTTAGCTCCTGTTGCTAATGCACTGATCGTGCACCATTTGCAGGTAGTCTTTGTTATATACAGTCAATCTGGATTGCCCCAGTAGTAACTAAAAATAGTCTGCATTCCTCCATGGACTGTGAGCTTTCAGAGGGCAGGCTCCATGGCTCTGATGTGAAGCACATCCTACCCAGCAGGCTCTTAACACAATACTGCCACTGGCTGAAGACATGCATCTATCTAACTGGGGTCCCAGGTCTCTAGCGAAATTTCCTTCCTTGCTTCTTCCTCAGTAGAAACAGAATGCAGGCCTGCCACATGGCACACTCCCCATCCCCAGCCTCTCTTTCTAATGACTCTTCACATCTGCTGGCAATTTCCTCCCAGGGAACGAAAGGTCTAGGAGGCTTTGGAATTGGCACCAGTTCCCTGTGGTTAACCTGTGGCTCACAGCAAATGCTGCTGGTCCCTGGGATGCAGCAATCACCTCTAAATGAGGTCTGCTTTTGCCTTAGTTTAAGGACTCTAACAATTGCTTTTTATCCCACAGAAATGGAACCTTAGAGATGAACTACTCTCAAGTTAGTAAACTGTGTGCCAGTTTTCTGAGAAGTTCTATGAGAAGGTCCTGCACAGGCCAGCATTCACTGTCTCCCAAAGTCCTTGCAAAGGGCAGAAGTCAAGGGTTGGAAGCTCAGTCAGGATCCTGGACAGCGGCAGGCTGCCGCATTGGTGAGGTCTTGCCGTGACTGCACATGTCATAAAGGAATATTTAACACCAGTGATGCTGTCTCCTGTGTGTAATGGGGATATCCAAAGAGTCTGGCAAGACTGATTCAGCATGTATGTATCAGTAGAGCCATATATAAGGTCTCTAGAGTATATATTGAGAAGTTGCCAGTATTTTTCCAGTCCAGGAACACTACATGCTACCCTTGTTTCTTGTAAGCTTAGGTGTTTTGCTTGGATATGGCAGTGTAATATCATGCTTTCTGATGATACCAAAACAAATACACTCAAGTGAATGAGAGGGACCAGGAGAACACTGCTTCTGGCTACCTGTAAGTACCATGGGCTGCCAGTTCATATTGATAAACACTCTAAAGACTGGGAAACCACACAGGATGGGGATGGATATAATGTGATGGGTTTATTTTGCCAGGGCTGTGCCCTCACTGACTACTATTCTGAGACTATCTATGGGTCCCCTTTCCACCTAAGTTTGGTGGTGCCAAATCCTGCAGCTCCTCCTGCCTGTACTAGTCAAAGTAGTCACTATTCTGTCATTTCTTGGCTATTTCCTGGAATCCAGGCAGCTCTGGCCTGAAATGTCAACTCGAAATAAATCATATCCCTTGGATTCAGTTGCTTCATCTGTAGAGTGAAGATTAGCCTTTTCCACCAATTATCAGGTCTTTCTTTTACTAAAACTTAACTTTTAAAAATAGCATGAAATACTGAAATTTTAAACATGCAATTTGATAAATGTCTATATATGTATACACCTACTTCCATGCTACCCAAATTAGCTCACACAGCATTCATTTCCAACTCTCCTGTATGATCTCATCCATCATCTCAAGTAACATTGTACCCCCAGAGGTACTTCTGACCTTCATTAGCACTCAAATAGGTTTGCCTAATTCTAAAATGTCATATGGAATCACAATATACATATATGTATATATATGTATATATATATTGTGTGTCTAGTTTTGTTCAAAATGAAGGTTTTTGAGGTTAATCTACATTACTGAGTATATCAACAGTTAGTCTATTTCTATTGCTAAGTAGTATTGCATTGTGTCACTATCACTATTCATCTATTCTTCTTTGAACTGCCATTTGGTTGCTCTACATTTGGGTCCAATAAGAATAACAGCTATAGTTCGCATTCTTAGGCTCAAATATTTGTGGATACATGGATTCATTTCTCTTGATCCTATACCAAGGTTTGGATCTAAATATTTAAATACAAAATTTATTCTATATGTTCTATTTACCCCAGCCTATGATCATCACCCTTTTCAACTGGCCAAGACCACCCCACCTAACTTCATAATTAAATATCTTCATCCAGAGCTATAAACCAGGCAACCAGAACTACATTGAGTGCATTGAGTAACTTTGTTCTTTCCTCCTCCCATGTCCTCAAGTGTAAACTAAAGCCAGATGATTATGTCTACTTTACATGGAAATACATTTTACAAGGGTTAAAGATACCAAGGAAAATGGAAGAGTAAAACAATAAAGCTGTTGGAAGTAAATCTAAAGAATAGAATCATATTCTAGTCTTAGTCCCTTGAAGGAACAATAGTCCTAAAAGTATGGAAGAAAGACTGAAATAAAACCTGAAAACTTCTCTACAGAAATATATGAGGACCATAAACTGTTTAAAGATAAATAAAACATACTAACAAATATCATCCTTAACAGGCAAAGGGATATCAGAGAATAATAAGAAATATGAAAAATCCCCAATAGAAAAATACTGGGCAAAGAAGAGGCAATTGGCAATATTCAGGGCTCATAAATATGAAGCTTCTCAAAAATATCAATCAACAAATAGCAATGTATGTGGGATGTGTGTATACACATATACCTACAGCAAAAGTATATAAAGTGTTCTATTCAGAGCTGGTTAGATTTGTAACCTCTGCACTTACCTTTAATCCCAGCACTTGGGAGGCAGAGGCAGGTAGATCTCTGAGTTTGAGGCCAGCCTGCTCTATAGAGCTAGTTCCATGACAGGCTTTAAAACAATCCAGAGAAACCCTGTCTCGGAAATAAATAAAGAAAAAAAAAAGTAACCTCTAGTACCAAACAGAAGAAAGATGTTGCTAATTCTCCTCATTGGCTTACAGGCAGGTTTACTTGGTCGCTGAATAACTCATGCTCCTTCCATCATAGGTTCAGATATCACAAGTCTTGAAGGCCTTCACTGTACAGGTTCTCCAGAGGGAAGAGACAGTCATGGGGTATTTGAAAGGCTGGAGTTCAAAGTGGAGAATGTCTAACCATACACCTCTACCTCAAAGCTTGTACTACAACCACTGTTAACTGGAAGAGGTACTGAGAGACACACCTTGATGTTTGCCCAATCTCTTTTACTAAAGGAACCAGTAAAACCTCAAAGTATATGGAGTCAACTTGGCTTTGTCCTTGTTATCATTTTGCATTATCTAAGCTTTTCCCCAAGGACTTTTTCTGGGTTTTTTAATAAAGGAGGATAAACCCAATAAATTTATTTCTACTTTAGAGGCTATGCATAAGAAGTATATATTGTTCCTCTAATGTAGGACATGCTGTGACTTGTATGCTGGGGGCTTCAAGTCCTGCAGTCAAGGCTGTGTTATCACCCTTATCCACTGAAAAGATACTCTAATCACCTCAAAAGATACTTGAAAATTGATATATAAGTTTTGGTTTTCTATATACCTTAAACTTCAATTTCTTAGATGCTTTAAGACATTAACATGAATACATAATAACAAATAAAATAAGTATAACCATATAACCATATAACCATATATTGTGATAAAGTTCTGGTGCCACTACACTGAGTATTGCAGACATGAAATAAAACAGTGGCTGTGTGGACATTAGCGCTAACATACTGAATTGAATGCATTGTAGTTGATCTGTTATCCAAGACAGTCACTAAGTGACTGAAGGAGGATAGCATACATAGGATGGACATGCTGGATAAAGGGATTCTTCATATCCTAGACAGGGGATGGATTTCATCACATTCTTCAGAATACTGTAAACTTAAAACTTAGAATTGTTCATTTCTGGGATTTATTCCAATTAGTATTTTCAGATAATGATTAACCATAGAGAATTGAAACTTAGAAACAAAGCTGTAAGTAGAGACTATTATACCTGAGAAAATGAGGCCCCTGGCATATATTGTCCCTCATATCCTGAAACAGACAGATGCCAGATCCTGGAGAAGCTTGGAACTCACACCCTAAAACTGTCCCCATGCCTGCAAGGCCTCAAACTGAGAAGCAAACCCCCTGTTGCTTTCTGACAAGGCCTGTTTCTGTCAGCTGAGAAACATAAACCCATCCCATCACTCAGAGGAATACACTCCCCACACCACCATTTGTCACTGTCAGCCTTGGGAGCAATTATATTCTATCCAGCCAGAAATAAACAGACACCGGCGTCATGCTGGAGATGACAGGCAGACATGGTCCCCATCTTATCCAGACGTGACAGAGCCTCAGGGCATTGAGATAGCTTCAAGCCTGGGAAGAAAACCAGATCAACTAGGGCCTGGAGACTCCCTCTTAACTTCTCTCATCGTTTGCTTGTTTCCTTGAGAATGAAGGAATTTCAGCTCAACTGAACAATAAAAACAGGCTTTGGAGTAGCTGGAGTCTACAATGTCACCCCAGGCCTGCATGTTTGAAAATGTGGGCACTAACTGGTAGTATTTTCTGTGGAATGTGTGGAGCCTTTGAGATGTAGGTCATAGCTGGTGGAAATATCAGTAGAGGTGAGTCTGGGAAGATCATGCCCTCTTCTGGATTGGTCAGTTCTCCCCTACTTCAGTCTCCTTTCCAATGTGATGCAGCTAAAGATAGAAGTATCTTCCACCCCAATTCTGGTTGTATGAAGTTTTAAGGGAAAGCATTTCTTTGACTGATTGTATTGTTTTTATAGAAGTTTTATGTTCAGAGTACAATTGCATAAAAAGTGCACAATTAACTCCAAGGATTCAGCAGTACAAAGGGAACAAAACTTTTGTAAGTTGGGAAGAAGATGACAAGATATGCAGGAACCATGCAGGGCGGATGTCAGATCCCTTGTCCCTCCTCATTAGAAGACTCGATGTACAATTATAGGACTGTTACTGGGTTTACCCAGAGTATGTGCAGAAGAAATATTTCACTAAATGCAGTGTTATCTTTGCATTAATATTGGGATAGTAAAAATGTATCAATTTAAATTTTTTAAAAGTTAAAATCCTAGTAAAATCTGGAGTTTAGCCAATAGTACCCCACAAATACACCATGATCATGTAAAATCCGAACATTAAATGAAACTGGATAAAGTAGATGGGAACTCTCCACACAATCATTGCAACCTTTCCATGAGTTTAAAATTATTTCAAAATTAAAAGTTAATTGAAATAATATATAAACTTCAACTCTGTTGAACTTTTATGTTTGGGTGTACTTATCACTGCAGCCTAACCTGCCCCAATATGTGCTCCTCTCCACCTATGGAAATAAAGTGCCTACCTATTCCCAGCACTTAGGAGGTTGAGGCAAGGAGATTGTGAGTTTGAACTATCCTGTCTATAGTTATGTATACACAAACTATGTCTCTGAACCAAATTACTGAGAATCAACAAGACACTTTACCTGGTAAAGGCACTTGTCCTACAAGCCTGGAGACCCTAGTCCCATCCCTGGGACCCATATAAGATAGGAGAATTGACTTCATGGATTCTTCCCTAACAACCATGTATGTGCCATCCTCTATCTCATTTGGGGTGGAGGTGTGCACACATGAGTACGCACGCGCGCACACACACAATAAATTAATATTAAACACCCTCCAAGCTACACTTTGGGACTTGGCTATACTGTCTCCTTTTGGTAGCTTTCTGTGATTGCTAGGAGTGACCTCACTCCTTTACCATGCCTCCTTCCAAGATACTCAAGGGAAGCAATTAAGTGACCTCCTCATTTCTCTAGCCAGATTGACATCTTTCATGAGTTGTCTTGTCCTCTTCATAGCTCAGAAATATCTGTCCAATGAGCTAATACTAACCTCCTCTACATGTTGTGAGCAGTTACTATACCAACCAGAGTGAAACTGCTTCATTAACTCTGAAGTACTGCACAGATGCACGGGATGATTAATCAGTCGCAAAGTATTTATTGAACACCATCCTGCTTTGCCACTGTGATGTATTTTTCTGGTGGCCGACAATGTCTGCATTGATGCATGGTACTCAGGCTCACGATTGTGATTGTCTTAATTAGTATTGATGCAGCAAAATGGCTTAAACAGTCCTTTCAGTGCCTTCCACCCAACACCCAAAACATTAAACATGGAGAAGCTTTCATTTGCTGGTAACTATTAGGTGCCACACAAGCAGGTTCTGGGGGACTTACCATTCTATTATTTTTTGAATCCCAGGAAATTCCCCCATTTCGAGATAGAAATTCTTATTCTCTACTTTACATGTGAGAAAAAATGAGCAGAAGGAATAAGTGATATGTTTCCCACTGCTCAGTTCGTAAGTGGAGCTGGGTCTCCGAAGTCCACCTATAACCTGCTTCTTTTCAAAACAGCATCCTGACACATGATTGATTGCCAGGCTCCACTAAGAACTGTCATTAAAATAAATCCAATTTCTTCTATGCCCCTCTGGGTTGGCTCTCAAATAAAAGCTGAATGCCAGAACTCAAACAAACTGCTGTCAACTGAAGTCCACTTGTTGGAGCTGGGACTTAGGGTCAGAGGTGCCCAGCCCCAGGCCTATACAGAGCTGTCAATGCTGCTAAACCAAGGTGCTTCAAGTTCCCAGAATCCTCTGAGAATAAGCCATATTTCAGTTTTCACAACATGCCAGCACTGTGCTAAGCACTTTGCAAAACATAGTTCCTTGAACCCTTACAGCCATTATGGGGGGAGACTCTTCACTTTTCTGACTGTGGGGATGAAAAACTGAGCCTCAGACACGCAGAGCAATAGTGAGTGGGACTAAATAGTTTGCTGTGAGAGCAGAGGCCCAGCATTTCTTTTCTCAAGGACTGTGGAACATTTGGTACAAAGCAATAGAATGTTCTCTTCAGCGCTCTGGCCAGAGGCACACTATGCTCTAGATTGAAAGAAGCAAAAGGCTTGTTGACACCAAGATTTTTGCCACCCTACCACCCAATGCTGAGTGATCATCATATGTGCTTGAGGCTTTACAGAGTCTCCCTGTAAATGCAATTAATGTTATCTAGTAATCACTATCCAGAGCTCTCTCCTAGTATCTAACTTGAATCATTTTCTTCTCATTCTCCTGCAGGCCCACACCTCTGATTATATCAATTTATGTGATTTGATAGTTGAGCAGGTGAGACACTCTAAATCCCCAGCTTAGGCTCATGTGCATCCTCCCGCTGTAAACACTGTAGAATTGATTCACCATAAACAGGGATATATTTGGAGCTGGAAAGGAAAGAACCACCCTACACTTCAGAATTACCTATATACAACAGACCCAAAACCAGCCTGCAAGGCTTGGGAATCAGAGCATGTTTATGACTCCCATCTTAGCTGAGAGTATTTATACAAGGTACCATGCTCTTCTACAGTCCCCAGTATTCAGGCCAGACATTCTACTTAAAACATTAGAGTAGGGACTGGAGGAGTAGCTTAGTGGTTAAGCAGATCGACTTGTCTTCCAGAGGACCTGAATGCAATTTCCAGCACCCATACCAGTGAGCTTACAATTACCTAGGCTACAGCTCCATGGGCATCCAACACCCCTGACCTCTATGAGCACCCGCACTAATGCACGCATTATCTACCCTCAGACACACTCTTAAAAGTAATTAAAAAACATAAAATTTTAAAAGGCTTCAGAGTAGACCATAGAAAGTTTTACCTTCCTTCCTTCCGTACGTTCTTTCTTTTGTTTTTGTTTTTGTTTTATTGTGTGCGTGTGTGTGTGTGTGTGTGTGTGTGTGTGTGTGTGTGTGTGTGTGTGTGTGTTTTGTTTTGTTTTGTTTTTCATACGGGGTTTCTCTTGTAGCCCTGACTGTCCTAAATCTCACTCTGTAGGATAGGCTGGCCTAGAACTGAGAGATCCATCTGCCCATGACTCCTGAGAGCTTGGATTAAAGACATGCACTACCACCAGCTGAGACAGTTGTTTTCTCCAAATATGGCAGATGATTTTGCTGTGTATATTCTGTCAACACCCCCTACTTTCTTTTTATAATATTTAAGACAATCGATAGTAATTTATGTGCGTGTGCATGCTCATCTGCTTAGTGTCTGACATACTTACTAGGTTCTAGTTTGCATACAGGTGCCTTATTCAGAAACCCATATTCAATGCCTAGAAGAGTAATAGCCTACATGCTAGATATTACTTCAGCTCAAGATTTTTCACTGTTTCTCAATTATCCTCTATACTGCTGCCTTCATCATGAAAAGATTAAGCTCCAGGATCACTTACTAATCCTCAGGGGAGGAACGGAGCCATCGGGACAACATCCAAAACAGAGCCAACCCAGCCATAACATCCTAGACCAGCTGACTCTCAATTTCCAACGAGTAAACACTCAGCTGGGATTATCCAATCTGCTGCATATGAGTACAGTTTGACTCCATAATGGTACAACAAGGTTCATGTGTTGAAGGCTTGGTCCCTAGCTGGTGGCACTCTTTAGGGGGTAATAGACATTCGAGGATGTAGTCTAGGTAAAGGAAGTAGGTCACTAGGGCATGCCTTTGAAGTTTGCATACGGTCCCTGGTCTCTTTCTGTATTGCTCACCATGCCTACTGGCCACCACATGAGCTGCTTTACACCACCACAGTTCCAGCTGCCATGGTGGCCTTCAGCAACAGAGCATGCCAATCAAAGACCAAAAGCCTGAGCCAAAATAAAACTTTCTTACTTTATATAGTTTCTCCCAGGTATTTAATAACAAGGAAAAATGGACTAACACAACACATGTAAGCTAAATCAGCTCTCACTGCTGAATGCACTGTTATTCTGGACCTCATTTCTAACATAGGAATAGCTGACACATGCAAATTAATATGCCTAGATCTCATAAGATTAAGTTGCTCAATGCTTCCCAGTAAGAAATGAACATACTATTTAAATTCAACCTGCCTGTTTATAAAGCTAACATGCTTCTACTGTGCCACATTGTCACAAGGACATACAGTCCTTACACCTGGCAGGACATCCGTTATGTGTCATAGGGGTCTGGGGCATCAATCCCATCTGTCCCTCCTTGACAAGAGCACAAGGGTGACCCACAGGCAGACGCTGATGGAGTCAGAAATATCACTCACAGAAACATTGCTTGCCCTTGCTAAGTCACCAGGCTTCAGTCCACAGCTCTGCTTTGCATGAACAGGAATTGCTCACTTTAATGTGTAAGTGCCATTCTAAATAAGAAACCAGACCCACCAGGTAGGAAAGCTCCAGGTGATTAATGCCTCTCTCAGGTGGTGAGAACCACTTAATCTTCAGCTGTACATTTCCCACTCCCCCAAACGTGGCTCTAATAGCCCACAAATGCACTACCTGATGGGCCTTTATTGTTTAATTACCAAGGTGAGAGGCTTGTAATTAATAAGCCATGCACTCCTAAATTTTGATGTTTCCAGGAAATGCCAAAGATTTTTCCAAGGAAATTCACAGCTTTTCATTCCATTCATGTCTTCTACCATGTAGAAATTTCATAGTTTCATTGGTTTCCAAACTTTTTAGGTACCTACCATAGTGGGCTCTCAATATCTGCAGTTTTGTATCTCTGAATTTAACATTGAAAGAGCCAGCCAATCATGGACCATGGGCTATAGGCCATGGCTTGTAGTCAGGTTGTATCAGTACTGAAAATGTACAAACTTATCCCCTTGGTGTTGTTACCAAATAATACAGCATAATGACTGCTCACATGGTATTTATATTGCATTAAGTATTAGTAGTAATCTAGAGATTATTTAAAATACAAATGAGGGTTTGGAGGGTTTTGCCTATTTACTGTACCATTTTATACAAGAGGATTGAGTACCTGTATTAGATACTGTTCCTATTGGTATGAGAATATAAGATGACAAAGACAACTTATGGGAAAAATTGGTAGAGGTTAGGGGGTTGTGTTCCTATAGTTAGGATCCCGTAACCATCATGGCAGAGAACATGACAGGAGACAGGCGGGCATGGTGCTGGAATAGCAGCTGAGTGTTCACATCTTGATCTGAAAACAGGAAGCAGAGAGAGCTAAGTTCAGTCTTTTGAAACTCCAAACCTGCCCCAGGGATTTTTTTTCAGCAAAGCCACATCTCCTAGTCCTTCCCAAATAACCCCCAGATGGAAAACAACTATTCTGATGCCCAAAACTTATGGAGGACATCTAATTCAAAACACCACAAAATCTGAGGATTTTATATCTGAGAGAGGTTTGAGAGCTATTTCTACCAGATACTGGGATTAACTGTATTTCTAAGTCTGCACATTCATTTTTAAGGGGCTTGAGTGTAGGCAAGGCTACCCTAACTTCCAGCATAATAATGAGTTAAGTCCTTAGAAAGCTCCAGTGATGAGTTAATTCTAGTTATACACATGTACACCTAAACACACACACACACACACACACACACACACACACACACACACACACACACTACTCACACACTCACACACACTCACATATTCACATATCACTTTCATTAATTTCTCTTGCAAACCCAGTGAGTGATTTGTGGTTCACTAATAGTAGTTTTCACAATATGCAAAATTGAACGCCTATGGAATTTGCATATATACTACAGTACACATTTCTAAAATGTTCTTTGTCCATAGTATTCACTCATCAGTGTTGGGAACAGGCTTATAACCTGCTACCAGGGAGCTCCCACTGCTCATCTGTAGACCACATGGGGAGATACACTGCTGGTTTTGAGTAGCAATTTTCTCACCACAGCAGAGAAAAATCAACTTCTGTAGGGAGGCAGGACAGAAGATGCCCTTTATCTATGCCCTTTATCTTATCACACCCACCCACCAGCCCTCACCTCAGAGTGAGGAAAAGATGTCCTAGCACAGTGACCCCATCAGATCACCAGGTCACTGAACTTGAATGCAGAGAGACATTAGTACCTCATTCTTTTCAGGCTTGGCCCAATCCAGGATATTTTTTGTCAATGCTAACATATTTTGTTTAAATCAATGTGCTTTTTACAGAAAAGCTGGGGAAATACAGATGATTAGAAACTAAATACAAATGATTCAGCTACAAGCTGTAATAAATGTGAAGTATATTTCATATTGGACATAGTTGCTCATAATTGTTCATAATAATCCTTTTTACACATTTTACAACTCACAATTCTCTCAAATATGCACAGCACCAGAATTGTCCACTCCAAAATTGCCTACAAGCACCTTAATGGTGTCAGGTGTGATGGGGAGGCAAAATCATTTAAGCATTCTCTACCCTGGGATACTAGGGTTGTTTTGACCCTTTTATTAACACAAGCATTGCTATTATAACTATCGTGGTGAGTAGAATATTGTTCCATCCAAAAAGAAAATAAGAGTCCACATCCTTGCTCTAGTCGCTAGACACAGTGACTATTGTGACTGGATTACCTTATTTTGCAAAAGAGGTACTACAGATGAAGTTGAAATTAAATCGATTAAAGTATTAAGTTAATGGTCTTGAGATGGGGAGAGTCATCTGGATTATTTGGAAAACTCCACTGTATTCACAGAGAATTTATAAGTGAGAATTGGAGGAGAAAGGGAGGGTGATATAGAGAAGAGCTTAAAAGAGAAGGAAGAGGGAAGAGAAAAGAGGTCAAGATGAAAAATTGGTGAGGGAAGTAGTTGGAAAGACGAGAAGAATGTGAGAGGAGAAAAAGATCAGACGGTACAAGATGTTACACTTCTGGCCTTGAAGGTGGAGATCTGAGCCCACATCCAAGGAGTACAGACAACAAAGGATCTCTGCCAGAGCCTCTAAAAAGGTTGCCTCTTGCTGGTCAGTCCCCTGGACAGACAAGGCCCTGTTCATGCATTCCTATTCCCCCTCTCTCCTCTAATAGTACTCACTATGCTTTTGTTCAATTAACTATTCAATTAGTTTCTTAACTTTCCATCAATAGCCACTGTTGATTTTCCACAAATATCAGCCATCAATTCCTTCTATAATAAACAGAATAAAGAAAATGTTCTGTACATTCTAGGCTAGTGAGAACCTCACCCTCATCCCATGTCTCTTCTAGTCACTAACTCAAAAAGTAAAGTCAATATTGATCAACACTGCAAAGATTAAATTGCTCTACAGAAAAATGCACATATCTCAGCCCCCTCCTTGTGCCCCTCTCCCTGTACACCTCCTCCATTCTCCTCCCTTTCCCCGGAATGTGCATTAGAATATAATCCCTATGAGGGCAACCAGTCTAGCCTAATCAGCTCTAAGTCCCAATGAGAGGCAATGTATAGAAATAAAAAGATGAATAACTCATACGAAACAACTCTGGCTTCCACATGCATGTGTGCATGTGGGCGCACGCACGCGCGTGCACGCACGTGCACACACACACACACACACACACACACACACACACACACACACACACCAATCACTTCTATATGCACAGGCACACACTTGTACCACCCACACATGACTCCTCCAGCTCCTCACACAAAGGAAATAGGAGAAACAATGGTCATCTAGGAAAAAAAGTGACCATCAAGGACATGGGGTTAGGGAGGTCAGCTGAATGAACCTAGTTATATGAGAACTAGGCTTCCATGGGCCAGACAAGCACCCAGGAGACTAAGAGGTACCCTACTTTGATGGATTCACTCCTCCTCAACCCTCTTGGCATAATGACCCAGAAAATCACTCCCAACAGGAAGGGTGGAACTCAACAATAAAGAAAAGGCATAGCACATCTTAGTGGTAAAGAATCACCAAGCATCAGACCCTGGGAGAAACACTAGCCTGAGATTGGCTTTGGAAGAATGGAGGACATTCATAGGAGGACTGTGCCACCGTGCAAGTATGAGTTCACCAGTCTGGCCCTCGGGCTTTCTCCATCTCCTGTAAACTTATGTCTACAGGGTTTTTGTGGCTGATCCTGCACAGAAGAGGACACACACCATTACCATCACAGTATCCTCAGAGTGCCAGTGAAGATTTTTTCCATCTCTCTGACTAAGGACTATTTGGACTATACAACTAGAGAATCTGAGTCTGTACATGTCTGCTGGAGACTACAGAGCCTGCCAGAGCATTGCAGGCTGAGCTCTGACATTTCCTAGTCAGCCAGAGGCCCATGGCAGCTGGTATTTTATTTAAGACACTCAGAGTTTATAGTTAAAAAGCCATGAGTCTGAACAAATTCTTTAACTGGCAATTCCCTGCAAAGGGCTCTGTGGTTTGTACTGTTCCCATCATGTGTTCAATCAAAAGGGTATTGGGGACATAACTGTACATTACCACTATTGACATTTCCCAGCCTACTCCACTTTGCTTAAAAAGTAGGCACCCAAAGATGCCACTTAATAACTTTGGGCCTCATGAAAATGTCACTTTGACAAGCAGAAATGTGGATTTACACACCCACCAAAGGTGACCTGCCTGAAAAGAGACAGCCAGGCCTCTGAGAAAGACAGTCACATACTGTGTCCCTGTGGCTTCCTTTAGTTGTAGTGGAGGGTGTTAGAGGAAGATAGCAGAAGAAACAGCACCTCTGCAGTAGCTGATCCACTGGGGCACATTTGGTGGAAACAATGAAGAGAAGCAGTCTGGAACAGGGCTGAAATAGAACAAGGTCTAGCTCTGGACCAGAGTTGGGCTACATGTGCATAGGGAGATCCAAGAAAATAGGTGTTCATCCCCACCTGGTGCTTTGGCCAAGCTAGATGGCAGCATCAGGGAATTCCTATACCAGGTGAAGTCAAAATCAAAGTTTTAGAAGAAAAATCAATTTGTATCAGAGTTAAATTTACACATAGATGAGAGGAGGAGGCCCAGGATTCCAATGAAGGGAGGACAGGGCTCAGGATCCCAGTGAAGAGAGGACAGGGTCCAGAATTCCAGTGAAGGGAGGATGAGAGGCAAGCAGATGGACAGTTTTCTGCTTTGCTGAGGAGTCTGCCAGACACACTATGGCCTATGGGCTGAAGATGGAACATTACAGAAGAATTTGAGGTGACTGACCAGGCAATGAGTTGTCTCTGTCATTTCTAAAGTTTATACATTTTCCTTCTGTGGTCTTTGATGGAGTTGAAGACAGATAGTTATGGTTATAGTTTTCCTTAGTTAGGATTAAAGATAAGTTACACATAGGACTTTAGACTCACAAAGATAGGATAGATGATATTTTCTTTAAGTCTTACAAAATGTTAATGGACTAAATATTGTTAACTGTGGTTCTTATTTGATAACTGTTGTATGATATATTTTGCTATGTTAAGGTTAAACCCCTTCTTTTATTTTAAACAGAAAAGAGGAGATGATGGGAGATGTTATTCTGTAAATATGTTTCTCATACTGGTTAATTAATAAAGCACTGTTTGGCCAATGGAAAAGTAAGATAGGCGGGGCTAGGAGACAAGGCGGAAGGAGAAAATAGGAGGGGTCAGCATGTATAGCCTAGAGGAAGCAAGATGCTGGCCATGGCTCTCCGATAAGATGAGCCACGTGGAAATACTTAGAATAATAGAAATGGGTTAATCATTAAGACAGAGCTAGGCCATAAACAATAATAGGAACTGGCCAACAGGATTGTATGCAGAGTTTCTGCATATTATTTGTGGCCGGCACGCCAGTCCAGTGGCAGGCAGGCTGGTGGAAAACAACATGCTACACTGAGGGTCAGAAATAATTTAAGAGATTAGGGAAGGAAGACCGAGGATTGAAGGGCCAAGGCAGCTTTTTCTACCCTCTAAGTCTCCATGTGAGTACAAGGCATCCACATGCAGAGATTTGGAGAGTGCTTCAAAGTCCTCCTTCCTTTCGTTCTCATGTCCTGAATTTAACCTAGGGGCTAGAGATGCTTTCTTAAAGGTTCACACAGTAAACATCTTGGACTTTGGAGGCCAGAGTTCCTTTCATACCACTCGAACTCTCTTGCTGTGGCATGAATGTTGCAGAAAAAAAAAAAAACAAAAAACAAAACAAGACTGGGCAGAAGGCCACATTTTAGCCACAAGCTGCTCCTACTAACCCTATGATCTAACAACCTACTGAGATTATTTCAATCCCTAAAACATTATCGTAGACCTGATTATTTCTTTCTAGCCACCCCATCACCTTATGGTGATACTTTTCTGGTCACTCTGATTTTGTATTATGTCCCAACAGTGCACACAAGGAGCTTCCTAACCTGTAGATGTCATTGGGTCCTTTCTGCTCAGGAGAAGCCAAGCTTATATGGGAAGATCTACATTACTGGTTTCTTAACCTGTTGTCTCACCCTGCCCACAAGGAACCCACACCTTCAGCTGTCTCTCCCATATGTTGCAATATAGCCAGTGTAAGCACCCTAGTGAGTGATTTTTCCGACATAGCCTCGATTCCAAGAAGTGCTTGCCAATAGCCAGGTCTAAATAACATCTAATGACGCATCACTGAGTCAATCAAGTAACTCACAATGATCTCAAGAACATTTGTTTGGTAACTCATTTCCAGGATCTCGATGGTGCTATAGCTTGGGTTCTCTGTGGCATGGCATGCCCTGACTTGGTAGTTGCAAATCCTTAAGTGTTCTGGAGTTTTCTTAAGTTCAGGAGTCATGTGGTTTAAAAAAACCAACCTGTCCTCTAGAACTCAGTTGTGGTTTATTAAGGTAGAAGCAAAAAAGGAATTAGTGCCTTACATATCTTTCTAAGAAGGTAAGTTCACAGCCATTGTTTTTCTTCAGTACAATTTATTAAATCCTTAACTGATTAATTCAATCTACAAATAGTCACCCAGTTCCCACAGGATTTCTGCTACAGAAGTGGCTGATGCATCCGCCACGACAGCTGATGTCCAGTTCCCGCCCTAGTGCTGGGTGAGAAAGACAGGCAGTTTGGATACAGTGTAGTAAATTCTGTGCTAAATGAATGATCAAGAGTGATGTGGCAGGGTAAAGAGAGAAAGAATACAACTGACAATAAAGTATACTATAATGTTCAGGTCAAGTAGTATTTTAGAAATGAGTAGGCTGAACAGTCTGCGGGGGGGAGCAGCACCAACAAAGCCTACCATTAGAGAGATAGTCAATAAACAAAGGGGATAGGTCAAACTAACACCAAGGTAATAACACAACAGAAAGCAAAAATCTGGCTCTTACAAAATTGGATGGCAGAGGTATAATGTGGTTTGCAATGAAAGCAACTAGCTCTAATCAGTCAGTCTCTCTAAAATACATGTAGGTGCTAACCTTGATGATGTAGATAAAGGTGAGTGAGCAGCCCAAAGGATGGGTTCATGGGAGGAGGTAACCCAAAGACTAACCAGGTATAGGGGCAGAATTCCAAGAAGGGGCTTGGATGGAGATCTAAGTCCTTGGATATGAAAATAGAATGAAAGGGTAAACTGTGATCAATTCTCTGAACCAGGCATCTTCCCCTTCACAGATTAGAGACAAAGAGCATCTCTGTTATTGGAGCTACTGCAACGAGAGGGAGTTCATTCTCTTAGACATGTGAATGGGTATCCTGGGTTCCCAATGGCTGCCTGGACAGTATCACTGGTTGTTGTGGCAATTAGGAAGGGTGAAGAGAGTCCAGATTATTGGTCAAAGAGCAAACTTGAGAGCATGAAAACAGACATAAATAATTTAAGATCAAAAGATGCTGGCCAGGGGATGTCTCTGGTGTGGTCAGGAAGTGAGGATCAATCCAAACAAGCAATACTTCAGAGCTAGCATGGGCTGTGTCTATACATGTGTGTGTGTGTATACACATATGTACACACATATACAAATTCCCAGTATAAAGCAGGACTTCAACAAGCTGTAAGGCAGAGCCCCTCTGACCCAGACTCACATAGCCTTAACATCAACACAAAAAGAGGCTATTCACATGGTTACTCATGCCACCTCTCCCACTTAGAAGTGAGGAAACTGAGGCTCAGTGTGGGAGAAATAAAAATCTTCGTGTCATCCAGGAGACTCTGTGAGTCATCTTAGACTTGATCTTAGGTCTGTCTGGAGATACACAAGGCAGGCAAGATCTCACCAGTAAGGCTCACTGGAACTTCTTCCATGTCACACTGAGACTCAATTCTCCATTCCAGGACTGAAAAATATATACACATGAGAAGTGAAGGATCAGGATCAGGATCAGGACTGGGAGATGGTTCAGTCAGCAAACTACCTGCTGTGCAAGCATGAGGATGTGAGTTTGGATCTCCTGCGCCCACACAGAGGCCAGATGGATGTGGTAGTATATACCTGTAGACCCAGGGTAGAAAGAAGGGGGCAGAGCCATTCCTAAGCAAATCAGTGAGCCAAAGGTTGAATGGAGATTTGGCCTCAGAAAACTATGTGGAGACCAAGTAAGGAAGACATCTGATGTCAATCTCTAGCTTCCACATGCATGTATATACACAGGTCACACAGGTACATCCCCCCCACAAACACACACAAACACACACACACACACACACACACACACAGAGAGAGAGAGAGCAAGAGAGAGAGAGAGAGAGAGAGAGAGAGAGAGAGAGAGAGAGAGAGAGAGAGAGAGAGAGAGAGAAGGGGGGTTGGAAGAACAGAATCTGAGACTAAGAGAGGGTAAGTCATAGTACTATACTAACCCAATGTGAATGCAAGTCTAACTGCTGTCTCGTGTTGTCTAATAGACATCTAAATGTATACCTGAAACTCACCATATCTGAAAATACAGAAAATTGTACTTCTGACCCTCCCTATGGACCTGATCTGTTAACCCTCTTCCCCATCTCAAGTGGCAAGGAGCCCATCTTTCTAGCAGTCTGTAATTAAACAAGCTCTCTTTCACTTGCTCTGCCAATCCACCTGCAAAACAGCTGACTAGATCTTTAAAATGTCCATGGGCCAACTATGTTGTCATATAGTCCATCTTGGGTTGCAATGTCCTTTTTGTTTTGTTTTGTTTTTTAGACTTGTGTGCCTTTTTACATGGAAGTAAACCATCTTGTCTGTTTGAAAAACCCACAACCATTTCCTACTGTATGTATGGCCAAAGTCTCACTTCTTGAAATGGTCCTACAAGCTCCAGTCTGCAGTTGTCTATCCTCTTCCAAGATCTAATTTCCTCCTACTTTTCTCCTGCCATACTTTGTCCCAGCCTGGGGCCTTGATGTTCCTTGAACAAAGCAGGCACATACCTGCTTCAGAACCTTTTCATAGGCTGTCCCTCTGATGGAAAAACAAAATATCTCTTCCCCCATGTTTACAGGTCCATTTTGAAAAAAAAAAAAAAAACCTCTTGCCTTCTTCTGTTAGTAAGTCACCTTTTCCATGAAACTATAGTAACCATTCCATTTCAAAATTATACAAAACTTTACCTAGTAAAGGTTTTCCGTGCTGTTCTCTGTTATAACTGAGGTTTTTCCTGATTTTTACTTCTTTAGTACGCAGGGAAGACAAACTTGATCCAGACTTCTAGATGACAACTGCTGTATCCCAAGGTATAGTGGTTTTAATATAAATGGCCCCCAAAGGGAGTGGCACTATTAGGGGATGTGACCTTGTTGGAGTAGATGTGGTCTTGTTGGAGGAAGTGCATCACTCTGGAGACATGCTTTAAGGTCTCATATATCTCAAGATATTTCTCAGTGACTCAGGTCATTTCCTGTTGCCTGACTCTCAAGATATAAGACTCTTGGCTCCTGCACCATGTCTGCCTGCACGCCACCATGTCACACCATAATAATAATAATAATGGACTAAACCTTTGAAAATGTCAGCCAGTCCAATTAAATATTTCTCTTTATAAGAGTTCCCATGGTCATTGTGTCTCTTCACAATAGAACCCTAAGACACAAGGGTTGGGATCCCGAACCAAATGAAAAGATGACAACTTGAGCACCAATATTCAACTTTCTGCCTCCTGCCTCCCACGCCTACCACCATGCTTTCCCACCCATGGTAGAATAGGCCCTCCAAACACAAGCCAGAATTAGCCACTCTATCCTTAAGTAGCTATGTTCAGGTATGTTGCCACACTGACAAGAAAAGAACATTATCCTTTCCCCAGTTCTTCAGCTGGAGGGACTGAAGATGCGACCTTACCAAAAGAGCCTACATAGAGGAAGAAGAAAAGTCAACTGAAAAGGGGGCTTCAAAGGGGATTCTGGAAAAGTAATGATTCTATTGCCTTTAAATGGGCAAAAGTGCCATCTGAAAGCAAAAGTGCTTGAGAGGTGGCCCCAAAGACGAAAAGAGCTCAGAGGTGGGAGGTAGAGGCAGCAGTTGTAGGTGTGCTGGAATTCGTACAGTTGTCTATTCTGCTGCCTGGAGCACTGCGGAGCAATTTACAGCCAAAATCAATAAACAACTTAAATTCTCCTCTGAAGGAAGAATGAAAATGAATACACAATAGTACGGAAAAACAAATCAGTGCTGGGAACAACAAAAGGGCTGGGATCCTGGCTTTGATGTGCCCCAGTGAGCCTGGTGCTCTAGGCTCTTTCCTAGCTCTGTGATAATCTTAAGAATGTAGAGTATCAGTCCAGCTCATCTTCTCAGATCCCCAGAGGTGGGACTGGGTATATAGCCTGTTTTCTGGAGAGAAGGGGGCGGGGGGGGGGGGAGGTTGCCTGTCTTGGTGCAGTCTGTAGTATTCTTTTGTTGGTGACTGGTTCTAGAGGTGGGATCTCCCTGGGAAGATGAAGTGTTCTTCAGACCCAGGATTGAGATAATTAGCTATCTCAGCCTTGCCACAAAATAACAGACTGAATCTCATTGTCCAGAGATGGGTAGACACAGGATCATAGTAGGTCACATATGATCTGCAGGGACCCACAGATCCTTGGCTGCTGCCTATGGCTGTGGGATGTGCAAAAATCACAGGTCAAGGAGACCAGGAAGGACTGGCAGCAAGTCAGCCAGGAGCTGTTCTTTCTTGCACGGGTTGAGCAGAAAAGTTACCTTTCAAAAAATTTGCCCAGACCTCAAGATACAGGTGACTTGGTAGCTGTGGCTGCCCTATAGTAGTTTGTTTTGTATGGCCAGAGACACTGCAGAAGTAAGATGACATGGAGGAAGTTCTCTCCTGCCTCGTCCAGACTTGCTCAAAGGTCTGGGCCCTAAAGAGAAGTCTATGGAGTATTCATCTCTAACTTTGTTGTCAGACTCCAGATTCAAGTTACACACTTGGCCCCCGATGGCTCTTTCATTTGTTTGTTCATTTCATCCATCCAAAATGATGTATAATGTTATTACACAAAGCCTGGTCCAGGCCACATCACAAAATGGAAATGACTTATTCTGTTCCTTTAGCAAGCTGCTCATAGTAAAAGAATAATCTCCCACATTTACTTTTCCAACCCCAGGGTGTAGGACACTGTCTGACACTTCATGAGCTCTTGGTCTGACATGTACAAAGCTGTTTGCTGAGTTTATTGCTAAATGAATGACACAACAATGTTGCAACTCCGTTGATTAAAGGATCAATAGGGATGATCTTGAAGCAGATCTTAACAATGGAAACATGTCCTTAGAGGCTTACAGTCTCTAAACAGAGCCATGGGGGAAATATTCAGCGAGATCAAAACATCTAACTGGAAAACTACTATAGCAATTAGCCTGTTCAAAATCATTTGCTCAAACATCAACTTTTAGGTCAGCCCTGCTTATGTCACAGTCAAGAATGTAAATGGTTACTTGTGGGACCCCTTGTTCAGGATAATTCCATCCAATGGCCATGAAGAAGAATAAGAAGCCTCACAAGCAGAACACTACTACCTTCTACTGTCATAAGCTTTCAAAATTTTGCACGCACACACACACACACACACACACACACACACACACACACAGACATATACTGCATTATTTTCCCTCATATTCCATTATCTAATAAAACATTATTAGTTAACAATATTCTCCTGGGAAAATATAAATTTGTACAGCATATTCAGTCATTTTCTCTGCTGAATATTTTGATTATATCTATAAAGCCATAATCTTGAATTACTAAAATCGCATTGGTCCCTTGGCTCCTTTCCCCTCTCTTTTCCAGTGGTAGATTAAATTTGGCTTCCAATTGAGCTTGCAAGTCCATTCTGCACTTGCTCTATTCTAGAGAGCATTATACTAGACATATGTAGGCATCCAGGTGACCCAGCCACCAGAGCTCAGCCCTTTAGACAGCTCTACCCAAGACTCATCTTAGACTCTAAAATCCAGCTCAATCTTCCATCGAGTGACTATTAGTCAATGCCTCAGTTAGGGTCTTATTGCTGTGAAGAGACACTATGAGCATGGCAGCTCTTAGAAAGAAAAGTATTTAACTGAGGGTGGCTTACAGTTCAGAGGTTTAGTTCATTATTTTCATGGTTGTGAGCATGGCGGCATGCAGGCAGAACATGGTGCTGGAGAGGTAGCTGACATCCAGATCAGTAGGCAGCAGGAAGAGAGAGCTACACTGGGCCTACCTTGGGCTTCTGAAACCCCAAACCCCACCCCTGTAACACACTTCCTCCAATAAGGCCAGGCCTACTCCAACAAGGTCATACTTCCTAACAACACCACCCACTATGAATCTATGGGGTCCATTTTCACTCAAACTACCAGTCAATAGGGTCTCTCAGCAGAGTTCTGTCTACATTCCTGACCCACAAAAGGTTATATAATGTATTATTCAGTATTGACTAGTCTTCCCAATACCCTCACAATCTTTAAAATGGTCCACAACTCTCTCTAACCTCTTATGTCTTCCCATCCTCTCATGAGAATGCTCCCAATGAAAAGTCAGCATAGCCTATGCATAAGCCTCAGTCAGAGATACCACCTCTGACACCTTAACCAATGCATAGGTTCTGTGTGTCCAACCCAGCCTGGTGACAGGGGAAACACATCCTACCATCCTTTATATGCCTTGGATTTCTTCATAGTATTTTCATAATCTTCCTGATTGTATATACATCGTATAAGTATATAATGTGAGTACATGCACACACTTATTTGTGAGTTTGCTTTCAATCTAGACTATGCCTTTTTCCCAGAAAAGCAATGTACATCCCATGACTCAAACTTCCCAAGAACAGAAACACTGTCTTCATTTTACACTGCTATATCCCCTGGGCCTACAGCAGTGCTTTAGGGGGTTTGGGGGGGGCAAAATGAACAATAAATATTGGGAAATAAATAAATCCATCAACCCTCATTATAATTTTATGCTTACATGTTTGCTGTCATACAAGAAGTAGTTTTCCTTATGGGACTTTTCAAAAAAATTTGGTTTTGTTGTCTCTCTTGCTCTTGTATAGGAATCTTTCTATGCATTTTGACTACTCCTGTAAGTACCTTCCTATATGTCAAATTGTCACAGTGTAGAAATCACACATTTCAAGATCTGTTAGCACATACTGCACAAAACTCCCAACAGTCATGCTTCAGTAGTCCTTGCTCCCATTACAAATGTGTGAGAGTGTTAATTTCCCTGTATCATCTGGAATGTGTGATAAAATCACTCAAAAATATTTGTTATGTGGGAACATTAATAAACACAGTTACTTGTTGTCAGAACTGAAATTTCTTTGGTTATTCGTGGAGTAGGTTTCTTGCTTGTATGTGTATTGGCTGATAAAATGTAGGTTCCTTGAGCACAGATATTCAGTTCTGCTCCTTGCTATACCTATTGTCCCACAGAGTTCAATACATAGCAGGTATGCACTGAGTATCTGTAGAAAGAACAGGTGAGTACAAATTTTTGTTCTTATCCCCAAAAAGCTATTGTTTGCTGTGTCTGTTTTCTCTTGTTGGCTTGAAATAACTCTACATATGCATAATATTTCCTATTATCTGTCATCCAGGATGAATTTTTAATGTGTGATTTGTATTCTATTTTCTGTATTTTATTTTTCGATATTCAGAAATTCTAACATTTTATGTAGTCTGGTGATTTGTTTTATTTTAGAGTCTCTACTTGATACATATTTTTAAGTAGTAGTTAATACTTATATATAATTTCTTCAGGCATTAAGTAGTAGTTAATACTTATATATAATTTCTTCAGGCATTTGCTTTTCTGAAGAATGTATATACATTACCTAATCCCCACAGTTGCCCTACAAGATAGGAAATCTTAAAATGAGGAAACTAAGACACAGAGCCAGGAGATAAATTAGTTCCTATACAAGATCTCATATCTATATATATCTGCCTATTCATCATTAAATTTCTTTTATGCTTTTAATTTCAGTATATTTTAGTTTGTCACTGTTACCATTTTTTAAAAATTTTTAGACACGGTCTTGCAGTACAGACCTGGCTTCAAGCAATTTTCCTGCCTCTGCCTCCTGAGTTCTGAGATCACAGGAGTATTTCACTAAGCCAGGTTTAATTTTGGTTATATAATAATAATAATAATAATAATAATAATAATAATAATAATAATAATGGGGACACATTTTAGAGTTGAGTGTGAAATATAATTATTTTCACCAATAGTTGCAAAAAGCTCCAACACAGTTTATTGAACAATTTATCCCTTTTATAGCAAATCTAAATTATACTTTTAATGTGACAAGATACTGTTATGTGTATGCATGAACATGAATTTACACATATATACAAATGACATCACATTTACACTCACACAAGCACACTCAAATACAGTGTTTTCTGGCATCAACATTCAGTTCAATTCAACTGTCATTCATGTTAAATTGTTTGACACTTTTCATGGTGCATGAAAGAAAAACATAAAGATGAAACATAAAGGATTACCAGTAATTGCTTACAAGTCCAAATTAAATATGTGTTCAATATTATTGTCAAGTACACACATTGATGCTCCAAAATTGCATTATAAATGCACAAACACTTTTTGGAATTTGCTTCACAATTCTGGCAATCACAACAAAACACACAAAGCTCTTTAACCATAAAAGAAATATGGTACATTCTGCATAATTATAATTCAATTATCAAAAGACTACACATACAACAACATATGCCGTATTTTCTAGACCTCCAGGAGACTACATATCTCTATGTACATAAATCCATGCTGATGTTCACATAGCCATGACACTGCCTAATGACACATTCCTCAGAACAGATCTGTATTAATTAGTTTCCTCCTTGTGGTGACAAAGTACCTGACATTACAAAATAAGAAAAAGGAAGATTATTTCAGATTATGGTTTAAAGGGATACACAAAGCATCATGGAAGGGAAAGCACGGCAGCAAAAACACAAGGAAATAGACGTGTGACCAGATACCGGGATGCACTATAACAAGAAACAGGTGCTTCATTTATTGCACTGTTCTATGTCTGCCAGTCATGTCCTAATTTCCAAAGGATCCACAAACTCCTAAAAAGGGCCAATGTCCAGGGACCAGTGTTCACACACATGAGCCTGTGGGGACACCAGAGTAGAATCAGAATAGGCTATGTGTCACAGAGTAACATGATCTTTTGTTTCATAAAGTGGGCATGTTCAGCGTCATCATTTTAGATTCTTACAATCTATTTTCAATTTAGGCTCAAACTAACAAGGATTGGGTGTGTAGAGCATCCTTCTAACCCATTGTAGAGATGAGAAGACAAGGAATCACGTTTAGAAGACTGCCCTGTTTAAGCCTTCCTTTCACACTCCCCACTATGTCTAAGGAGAACCTGATCCATGGCCATGCACTGGGATACAGGAATGGGCAGTCATACAAGCCCAAATATTTGGAATGGCTGAAATTACCTAAGATCCAAAGCTGTTCATTCTTCTCAGCCCACCATTGAAAGCCATGCTTGCTTGGAAGAGCACTCTGTCTGCCTGAAACCTCAGCATAATGGAAGCTGCCTTTGTGAGGATCTCTGCACTTAACATACTCCTTGTATCTTTATTGCCCTACATTCTTGTACAATGGAGAAAATGCTCCCCACACCATTTCTACCTTGCTTTTCTAGGAATGATTTTGATAATGTCCCCTCATTCATTCTTACAGTTGAGTGCTAGGTCTCGGGATGCCCATGGTTATTGTTCCCCTTACTTCTGACAGAGATCCCTCTGAGTCTCCCTGTCTGGTACATGGCTAAGCCTAACAAACATTACCTTCTAGCCTAATATGGCAATGCCAGGAGGCTTGGGCTCAGGTGAGGACTTGGGGAGAGAGACTTGTTATGTGTTGGGCCTCTAAGTGTCCAATTGACTTTGTGGACAATACTCAGCCATCTTTCCCTAGGTCACATGCGGCATGAATGCTGAAACTAGTTCCACACACCCTGGCCCCATCCAGAGTGAAGGTATCAGAGGTGTCCGACCATTCTATCTCCCTCACATTCTCCAGATAAGCTGCCACTTCTGTGGGGACTTTAGAGGTCACTACAGCTAGGTTCACAAGTAACCACTTGCATGGTGCACCATAGAGGCACCAAGGCAGCATAAGGGCAATTTCCCAACTTTGCAAAGGCACTGCCTGCTATGGGTTCAGGACTGTGGCAAACAATGAGTCCTCTATGAAGTATCTGTGCCTAATGCTTTAGCCTTGGGACATAAAGTAAGTTCTGACCTTGCTTGAAGCAGAACCTGTAACTCAGTCACAGACCAAGATTTGACTAGGCCACAAACTAGGCCCAGAATCCATCTGACCCTTGGAAAGAAGGAGCCCTGAGTCTGTCCAATGAATAGCTCAATCTCAACTTTTCATTAAGTCATGACACACACTTGGTCTGTATCCTCACCTTGGTCCTGACCTAGTTATCTTCAAACATGGTCACACAGGAGGCTTGGTACACAGGGCAGTTGCTATATGGGGCCCCTGTCTCAGCATTAGACAGACTTGTATTGCTCTACCAGTAAAAGTGGTCATCAAGTTACCCCTTTACCATGAAGAAGTTGTCTCAGTCTTGTAGACCTGAGTTCAAAGCTAGGCAACTATGGAAAAATTAGTTTTTTTAACTTTTATTATTGAAGCAATAAAGTGGATATAAAATACTTGCTGGCAAGATGGCTGTAGAATTACCATATATATGGATATTGCTAATATACTCAAATATGACTTTCTCTTAAGAAGCCAGACCCATGCTTTGGGTATACAATGTCCTCTTCCTAAGCACCACTCTTGTTCTTAATGCTTGTTCTTAAATCTGTGTTAAATCCCTCTCTTAATAAAATTCAACCTTGCTTCATAAAAAAAGAATTAAATTATGTGGCAATATAAAAGTCAGTTCACAGAACTAAGTAGGGCACAAAACCCATACCACCACCCTCGTAGGCACCCTGTCTGCTGTGGCTAAATTCATGGAATAACAGGCCACCAGGGATATACTTTCAGTGTGACACATGATAGTATGTAGTAGATGAAACATGGTTAGTACAGTTGAAAGATGCTGTTAGTAGTGCACCAGGACTCATAGAACAAAATCTTGCTATGAAGTAGATTGAAAAGTGTGTCATTGATGAGTATATGGCAGATTAGGAACTGAATTTCATAGCCTCATGCAAGCTAGGCACATGTTTAACCACTGAGATTTATAGCTCCATCTCTCTTTCACAGTTTTTAAATTTTGAGACATGGCCTTACTACACAGCCTAGGCCATCCTTAAGCCTGTACTCCTCTTTCCCCAGCCTCCCAAGTAGCTAGGATTACAGGCCTGGTCCACCTGACCCAGATTATCAGCAACATTTTTATGTTGAATAAATAAAATATGTTGTATAAATTAGTTAAATAAAATACATTGCTAAAATATATTGCTAAAAATGTTTTCCTCTTCTAAAATATCACAGCTAAATATTTTTAAATTATATGAATAATGTGACATTGTATAAGTAGGTGTATGGGGAGCATTGAGCAGATCATGATTAATAGTGACAATGAGACAACAGTATCAGAAATAATGAACACAGTAGCTAATACAGATTGAGAGTTCACTGTATGCCAGTCACTTTATGCTTTAACTCTATGCAAATTCTCTGCAACTTCTAAAAAGTGGGGTATTATGTGCTGGTATAAAAGAAAAGTAGGGTTTGAGTCTACAACATTCGGACTTAAGGTCTGACTGTACTCTACCATATATATTACAAGCTATCTCAACAAGGACCTTCATAAAAATGGGTCATCTCATAAGGCATAAACCCACTAGATAGTTAAAGTCTGATCCAAAGACCCAAGTGAAGGCAATCCCACACCTTTCTTACTATGAGCTCCTTCCCACCCATGAGACTGGTCAACTATGTGTGAGGTCCGCCAAGACATAGGAGAACTGTCTCATTCACTCTCTTGTGGATCTCACACACTGTTCCTCTTACTTTATCTCACAGAATCAAATCAGGCAGCATCCTCAAGCCCTTTTAGCTTTCTCCACTAGCAAGAGCCACCTCTGAAAGCAAAATAATGATAAACTCAATTGTGCAAAAAGTGAGTTCCATTCTTCAATTTGTGTGCCAGTCATAAACACTACATCTTCCATTTGAGCAAAAACACCACTTTTCAGCCAAAATACTTAATATGTCACTTCCCGTGCATCCATCTTCTCCAAAACACTTGCTCGAGAAAGTAGTGAAGGAAAAACAAACTTTAATAACCTGGCACTTTGGAAGAGAAAACTTGATGATCAAAAAGTAAAGAGCTATGCCACAATACTGCCCACATCCCCTGTGGCTCCTAGAACTATGACACACATAGAAAAATCTCCCTAGGAACTCAGTAATGTGGCTTCACCTCCAGCCTGGAGAAATGCAGACAAAACATTCCTGCTGAGCAGTGATGTAGTAGTACACACTTTTATTCCCAGCACTCATAGGCAGAAGCAGACCATCTGTGAGTTCAAGGCCAGCCAGGTCTATAGAGTTCCAGGACAGGTAAGGCAACATAGGGAAACCCCATCTCAAAAAACCAAAACAAACAAACAAACAAAAACAAAGAAAACACAAACAAACAAAAAACATTCCCAATAACACTTGATCTTAGTTCATTAGTCAGAGGTTCTAGGTCAAGTCTAGGCTCACAATGTAACCCAGTGATTTGAACTGTACATTTGCAGCAATTTGACAAATGGCTATAGTACACTGATACAATAGTATGATTGGCACATACAATATGATATGATATGGTATGATATGATATGATATAATGTGATACGATTTATTATGGGATATGAAAACCAAATAATGCACTAGCCCCTGCTTAGATTACTGGATTATATTTTCCGATAATGGACATGTGTATACCATTTATTGCATTGTGATCTTATCGCTCCCCATCAAGACACTGAATTTATATCTCCTTGTCTTGAACTTAAGAAGGACTCTGTGACTTTCTCAGCCCATGGAACATGGAAGCAGTGCTTTTATGTGACAGTTCTGAGGCTTAGTTGCAAAGGATGACATAGCTTCTGCCAAATTCTCCAGCTTTTGGAGATAGCCACCATGTTATAGAAATGCAGGCCACATGACAAGGGCTTCAGCCAGCAGGCCCAATTGAGGTCCCAGGGACAGCCAGCATCCCCCACCTGACTTGTGAGTGAGGAAATCTCATCCATCATCCATGATGCAACCGCACAGAGAGCTCCAACAGTGAGGACACCTAGCCGAACTCAATCACAACTCACAGAAACAGTGATAATCAAAATGAAATAGTACTGCCCTTAGGTTTCAGGTGGCTTGTGATCCAACTGCTAATGGGAGACCTGCTATCTGCCAGGAATGAGCTAACTATGAAAGACAGAAGAGCATAGGAGGATTGGTACCCACCCTCAAGGAGATCACAGCTCAGCCTGACTAAGATAGGTAGACAATCACAAGCCTGCTTCACATGGGCTAGCAACAAGGTGGGTGTGAAAGATTCACTAGAAATGAATCACGAGTGGGGGAAACATATGAAAACCTGAGGTCATCAAGGGAGCCTCCCCAGATGAGAAGCCTTCATCATTTGGCCTTGAGAAGAAATGTGTATCAATATGATGGAGGAGACACAGCTTATATCTCATCATAAGGCTTGGGGAAAACAGAGTCATGAGAAAAGATAGGGAAAAAGCAATTAGAAAGCCCATCTTGCTCTCAAAATATACTACCAAGGTCATCAAATTAATAATACATTAGTCACTGAAACCTTAACAACTACTAACACTTTAATAGAAGAATTGGCTATTAGAACATCTGAAAGTTCAGTATCAGGGCCCAGTGTCCATGGGGTTTAACATAGTTATTAAAGGGGCATCCCAAAGAGAAACTTCTTAGAAATGCATCATTTTCCCAAACTGCATAGCAAAACAAACCCTAAACAGACTAAAGTTTAAATGCAAAAATATCATTCATCGAAATCCTAGGAGACAAGAAAAGTAGTGAGAAAATAAATTTCTTCAAAGCTATGGGAATGTCTAAAGGCTTTACAGGTTTTTACTCAAAATCCAGAAACACTAAAAAAAGCTTCAATAAATATGACTGCCTAAAAATGTCATGTAATGTCAAAACAGAAAGGAGACATGGAGATAAAGGAAGCATGTTCGTTAAGCTATAAATAAAGACCCGTGTTATGGAGACGGGTTCATAAAATGGCAAACTGGGAAACTGTGGCTTCTCTTTCCCAATCCCAAGATGCTGCAGCTCTCTGTAACCATCACCGAGCTGCACGTGCGGACTTATTTTGTGATGGAATCCCACATAAACCCAAGCTGCTCATAGACTTGTGACCCTCCTGGGTGCCAACATTGCAGTTGTGTAGTACCATGTCCCATTGATGTTCAGTAAGGTACACTGGATACAGCAGATTAAGGATGAAGTTTAGAGTCAGCCATTTCTGGGCAACTGGCTGGTTATATGAGCCGAGAGTTTAACAAATAGAATCTGGGTGCTCATATGTGTCAGCTGCTCTATCAGCAACTTTTCACCCCATCCCTTAAAAAAATCAGCATGTTTATGATTATTTGTTATTGTGAGTTTCCAAAGATGTGTTGCAAAGCCATTGAAGCAACATAAAACAACCCAATTAGAAAACAGGCAGAGCATGGCATGGTTCTAAAGGTTTTACTACTGGTCACCCCAGACTCGGGTCTCTGGAAGTTAGAACCTACATCTTGCTAAGTCTCAGTTTTCTCTCTGGTAACAGACACAATGCCAATGGAAGTATTAGTTGAAATGAGGCTAATACACAATGTATGCTGTAAGCCAAGCACAGGTACAGGACAAATACAAGCTTGTACTCGGGTGCTCTATGGCCTTCACATTCATAACGGAGATGGTCACCTCACTAGTGATTCCTTCCTGACAGACACTTAGGCCACACCATGGATTTCTGAACAACTCCTCAGTAAAGAAAGCATCCCCCATTCTGTTTTCTATTTTAATACAGCAGGAGTGAACAAAAAGTGGAACCAATATCTCATGGAAAAAAAAAGAGAAAGAGCCAAGAGCACAGTGGAGTACACTGAGGCACACTGGGGTGCACTAGGGCCTACTGAGGTGCACTGAGCTGCTGTTTAGGATGTTGGCTCAGAGTTCCAGGATGAAAGACAGGACATTCTCCATTAGGTTTTGGTTCCTCAGTCTCTCTTAATCCTGAGAAATGAAGATATGAACACTATCAAGAGTTTTAGAACAAGGTGGGCCAAAGGGTCTTCAGTGTCTTGATTTGACTACATAGGGCAATCCTCTGTGAGAATGCTGTCCAGCTCCCTGGAATGTATTTACTCTTGGTAAGGCCCACACAGAACTCCAGTTTAGGATGTCTGCTAGTCTTCTTGATCTCTATTGGAACTCTACCTCCCTATGCCATCAGTTCCTGCCATGCTAAACCAAAGGCCAAAGACAGTCTCTCCTCTTGGCTTACAGTAGGCATCTTTAGTAAATTTCATTGTCTTTGTGAATGAGAATGACCTCAACATCTCCAACATTATTAATTTCTCCCTCTCCATTAGTTCAAGAGTAGTTTGAAAATAACCCATGTATGAGAAGCAGCCACTGGTTAATCAGGCTAATCATGCATGGCAGTGGATGCATGTAGCTAGAAGTTGAAGCCCAAAAGTTCATCACAAACTTTTACAACTCAGTGTTCAGCTCAGGCATAAGGTGGATCACAGAATATCAAAATTCTCCAAAGGGGAGAGTAGCCCAAAGTTCCCTACTCACTCACTACTAGATGCCACACTTACGTTTAGTGGTCAGATAACTTCTAATAGCCTAAAAGTCTATGGAGGAGGATCCACACCCCTCCAGAGCAGTTGTCCCCCTCAGTCTTCCATGTTTCTCTCTGTCTAGCACCTTAATCCTCTTTGCCATCTTCAGTTGGACCAGATACAGAACCAAGCATTGGGGGTTACAGCCACATCATCATGGAGATTAGCGGGTGATGTCATGGAAATTGATGAGTAGAATCTGGCATAGATGGAGGAATTAGTGATCTATCCATTAAAAGCAAGTTTAGTGGACTCAGGATTTCATGATTCTACATATGCAGACAAAATTAGAGTACACAAGAAATAGAAGCAGTCATTTGGACTTGCAGTAGTGACAACAAAGGTAGGGGGGATACAGAGATATCAACTCTTGTTTGTAGGAAGGGTCCTAATACAAGAATAGATTCATTTTAAGCTACCCTGACATTGTTCCCTAATCTAATGGAGCAAGATACATCAAAAATACCACTATATGTATTTTACCTTGCATAAAGAGAGCTATTCCCTTTGTTGCAAGTAGACACTATTGGGAAGAGATTAACTGTTTTCATCTCAGTGGCCAGTGAGTCTATGGCTGACTGAAGCAAGAGATGGAGATTTCAGAATTGTCTGTGGAGTCAGTGGTTAAGACTTTGGGAGTCAATGAAATTTCCATAAGTGAGAGCACCACTGAGGAAGAATAGAACAGGGTGGTTGGGCATGTTACAAAGGAGTTAGCATGGCAACAGTCAAAACAGCCAAAGCAGGAGACAGACACTAAGGGGGGAGGGAGGCAAAATGCAGAGAGAAGGGGATGAGAGTCCCTGCCAAGGGGAATTAAAAATTATGAGGGCTGAGAAGCCTCTGTGGAATTGTTGGTTGGAGAGACTGCCTCCATGCAAATCCCATTTGCTGCTGTCAATCCAGATCCTGTCCCACGGAGACTATTTCTCAAGACACACACACACAAAAAACCATCTCTTTCTGTAAAATTGGTTCATGGAAACAGAATATAGGCATCAGGATTCTTTATGAGTGACAATTTAAGGCCAATACTTATTTTTTGTAATGTTTGTTTTTCTGTATCTCTCCTGGGACAGAAAAGAATACTGTCACCATCAACAAACATTAGAAAGAGAAGAAAAGAAAACCTTCCTCTATGAAACCAATCTGGAAATGAACCAATGAACAGAAAAACCTCTGAACATCTTTATATAGTGAATATATATTTCCATTACCTGTAAAAAAATCACATTATTCTTGAAATGCATAGATAGCATTTAATGTTGATTTATTCCAGCTTTACCTTCCCCATGTCTGATACTGAGTGTCCACACAGTCAGTTCTCACCCACACATATGCAATGTTCAGCTTTAGTTAATACACATTAAATATTTATACACTATCATAATTTCAAATATACAGCCTCGTGTCCCCTTCCACAGCTGACCTCTTCTGTCCGACACAGAGTTTCTATCTAGACTGGGCAAGCACATCATCAGAATCAAAGATGAAGTCATGTCAGTGTTTGATGTGTTGGACATGATATGAGAATCTTGCCAACAGCAGTGAGTGTTCAGAGATGCACTCTCAATGGTTTTCTCAGCTATAGGACAATTAGTGTTTTACCTGTAGTCAGAACTCTGCAAGTGCACTGAAAGATTCATATCCCATAAAGTTGAACCCCTCCCACGGTCCCATCATTAAGAATGCAAAATGGTACTCAGCAGAAACACCAGGGAAAGGAGAGATTCTGGGAAACTGTATTGACAGGAAATGGTACAGTGCTTACAGATATTTTCATATATCTCCAACCTAGACAACTCATGGATTCATACACAACACTGTTTTTTAAAAAATGTATTATGTGTATGTGTGTGAATGTGTACAAGAGTGCAGTGCCAACAGAGACCAGAAGAAGGCAACAGATCCCCTGTAATTAATTGCAGGTAGTCATGGGGTAATTGCCTGATGTAAATGATGGAACCTAACTTCCGTCTCCTGGAAACACGGCAAGCACTCTTAAATTCTGAGCCATCTCTCCAGCCCCTACAGTGCTGTTGTTCCTACCAGACCAGGGGTTCTCCATCTCATCGGGTTTAACATTTGACGCCGCATAGTTCTGTTATTGGGACCCACCTCATGCATTTTAGAACACTTAGGAGCATTTGTGGCCTCTTCGCACGCCAGATGCTAGACAATCAAACAAGTGCCCAAATATTTTCAAATGTCTCATGAGAAGGCATCTCCTGCCCAGCAAACCATCTTCATTTATATGATTACACACTGTGGACAGCATGGCTTCCTTTTAGATGGTTTTGATGAAATGTCCAGCATCTTGGAACAGAACAAATTGCTTTCCTGCCCCTTGCCAGACATTTTAATGTAATGTTTGCTCATTGCAAGAAAGAATTCTTCTTTGTCCAACCCACACCTACCTCTGACCACACACAAGACTGATCTGGCTGCTTAAAGGGAGATCCGCACTGTGCCAGCATTGCCAAGTGGATGCTTGTTTGGCAAACACCCCTGCCAATCTGCTCAGCTTCAAAGCCATGGCTCTGTTTGCCAAAGGACTATAGTACAAGCAGAGGATCTGTCTATTAGAAGGGAAGGAGGGCATCTCCTGGAATAGTGTATCCATGTACCAACTGGAAATAAAGGTATGGCTGTGAGTACCACAGACATGTGCTTCCTGGTCTCTGAGGGAGTTGCAAAGCCCACAGCCTCTGGTGGTCCATATCCATAAGAAAGAGGCTCCTTGGTGAACTTGCTACCTATCAGTCTAAACCAGAAAATATTCTATTATTCTATTTCTTCAACACCATGATACACCTAATAAAGAACCTGTCTAAAGAATATCAAAGCCTGCCCATGCTATTTCTGAATATCCTCCAAGCAAAGTTCCCACCTTGCCACCTTTATCTCCTTAATGTACTTCAGGTCCTGTCAGCATTGACTTAGCTGTGCAGATGTGATTATATTATTGTGGCTTTCCTTACTACCCATCAACCAAACTTCCATACAGACTGACAGAATGGCACTTTAAAGGCTCACACAAGAAGAGCATCCATGTCTCTGATCACTAAATAACATAAGTGATATTGGGCAAAACAGCAACAAAAAGTATGTCCATATGTGTCCAGCAGAAGAAGCAAAGATACTTATAACAAATCAGTTGAAAAAGACAGCACCTAGAAGAGGATATGATTTGGTCATGAGCCAAAATAACTTTTGATTAAAATATAATAGATCTTGGGAGTGGCTCAGAAGTTGAGAACATTAGTTGCTATTCCAGAGGATCTCCATTCGATTCCCAGCACCCACATGGCATGTAACAAATATAACTCCAGTCCCAGAGGACCCAACATCTTCTACTGGAGTTCATTGGCATGAGCATACATGTGGTACACAGACACATATGTAGGCAAAATAACTATGTATATATATTGAACAATATTTTAAAATTAAGATACAGAAAATACACAATCTTAGTTCTGACTTACAGGCTTTAAAGTATCATTTTGCCTTCTTAGATTCTCCAAACTTTAAAGCTTAGCAACATTTATTATTGACAAAAAATTTATGTTGATGTTGTTCTGGCTTAGAAGTAAGAAGTATAAATCAGGCATGATTTATCAAAGGCAGTCTTCACATATTGTATTAGTGCTCTATTCATCCACATTTTCCAAAGATTAAATCAACATACACCATCTCAAAGTTTCAGTGGGCTGGAAACCCAGGGTGGATATAAGAGGGTTCTGTATTCAGTATTTCAGAAACAATATGATGGTATCTGCCAGGGCTTGGACCTCATCAGCATCTCCATCTTCTTCCTTCCTTCCTTCCATCCTTCCTTCCTTCCTTCCTTCCTTCCTTCCTTCCTTCCTTTCTTTCTTTCTTCCATCCATCCTTCCTTCCTTTCTTCCTTTCTTTCTTTTTTTGATTTTTTTTGAGACAGGTTTTCTCTGCGGCATTTGGAGCCTGTCCTGGAACTAGCTCTTGTATATAAGGCTGGTCTAGAACTCACAGCAATCTGCCTGCCTCTGCTTCCTGAGTGCTGAGATTAAAGGTGTGTGCTACCACTGCCTGTCTCCATCTTCTTTCAAGCTCATGCAAGACTGGCAGGTTTCATCCTCTTGTAGCTTCAGACTTTTGGTAGATAACTTCTTTAAGATTAGTGAAAAAGAAGGAAGGGCCCTGGCTTCTGGACTTTATCTTAAAGGGCTTGTCTGATTGCTAAGCCTCGTTGAAACTAATCTCTCCTTGGACTAACTTAAAGCCAAAAGTCAGGCTCCTAGCTACATCTGCAAAACCCCATTTTGCCACAAATTAACAAATGGCCAGGGAAGTGACTGCATTTGTTATAACCTGTTGCTTAAAAACAAGCCTCAGGCCCCACCCGTGACAAGGTACAGGATACATAAAGATTGACAGGGACACTGGAAATCATCTTATAATTCTTCTGAATACACATACAGGCTAAAGCTGTAAGTGTTCAGTCTTTGTCAGAACAAGTCTTCTTCTGGGGCATAACATCAAGGAAATAAATGAACCAGAGTGTACATATGCACACATATGTATGTGCGTGCGCACACACACACACACACACACACACACACACACACACACGCATGCACGCACGCAGACATACACATACACAGGCACACATACACATACACAGACAGGCAGACAGACAGACAGACACAGAGAGAGAGAGAGAGAGAGAGAGAGAGAGAGAGAGAGAGAGAGAGAGAGAGAGAGAGAGAGTCAGTTCCTCATCATGAATACAGAGGCAGCCTAAATGTCTATAAAATGAGTTTCAATAATTTATAATATTCTATATGTGAATAATATTGATAAAGGAAAACAATTCAAGAAGAACAAAGAGAGCCAACTGGTTGTGATGAAGGACTGATATCAGCACCTATATTTATATTTACATGTGTGTGCAGATACAGAACTCTGAAATGAAATATGTCAAAATCCTCGCAGATGTGATCCTCAAGCAACATGTAAGATCTGTTTGCGTGTATCTTACTATATAAAACTTTTAGAGGTAACCATGCATTCTCTCTACAACAAAGAAGCTTTACAAATGTTAGATAGAACATCATTAGCAAAAACAGTTCTATAAAATAAAATAGGCAAGTATCATTTTAAAAGTATAAGCATAGGAAGAAAAACTTCTAGTAAAGGCACAAAATGTTATTAGTGGTAGATAAAGGTTGGTACTAGTAAAGGACTACTTAGCTTCTTTTTAATACGCCGTGAACACTGTTTTCATGGCTTTTCAGATAAATCTCTGGTATTTTGTTAGGCAGAGGAAATGACCTAAGGGAATACAATAATCCAAAGGCTGCATCTACAGGCACGGCTGGCCTTCACCATCTAAGATCCACTGAACATAAACTCTTCCTATGGTTGCCTCCTTACTAAGCTGTGACTTCCTTGGTCAGAATGGCCCTGCTTCATCTAGAACCTTCTGTGCCCACCACAGAGAGGCTACCTAAAGAAGACTTCAAGGTGTCCCAGTGAATAAACAAGAAAATGCCAGCAGGTTGGAATCTTGAGTAACCATGTATGAGATTTCACCAACTAGAGTAGGAAGAGAAGCAAAGAGTACAGCCAAGGCAATGTGAGCCCAGCTCATCTTATTCATTAGGTGTTGGATGTGGAGGACCGAGACCTAAGGCAACAGTCATGCAGCTGTCGGGAGCAGAGTTGGCAGGTGGCAGCAGGAGCGGTAAAACATTGAGGACAATAAGCAAAATATGACTAGGACAGCAACACAGTGACTTTGCCTGAAGAGGGGGTATCTATTCTTAAGAAAGAAGTTAAATTTCAGATCTGGAATGCTGCAATTGAGGTTCATAATAGCAGCATTTGGAAAGTGCCACAAATGTTGCTTATGTCACCCTCCCAGCTGTCAGCATCCACAGGGCTGTTTCTACAAACCACAGGAGCTTAATAGATGCATGTCTTCTGAGAAAATTCCATCTATCCCTCCTCCGGGAAGAAATGCCCCCTGCCTTAAGATCCCATTAACTCTCGGAAGTGGGAAGAGAGATCCTGTGATGGGGAATTGAAGTTCAGTGCTGGGTACCACAAAAGACAAGAAACCCCAAGGTGTGTGTTGTTCTGCTCCCCAGGAAGATGCTCATTTGAATGGGTCCTTTTTACAGTGCACCCATTCTCATATACCACTCTGGATTATGGCTGCTATCAGCATCGCCAACTTGATAGTCTCTCCTGCAGAACTAGCCACACATTTCACAAGGCCATGTGTGGCTTCTAGGGGCAGTTACAATGGGAAGGAGGCTGTATCTGAGAGTAAATTACATTTGCAATCAAATCATCTTTATCTTGTGTCACCAAGTTATCCTGTCAACACACACACACACACACACACACACACACACACACACACACAGACTATCACTGGCTTAGCTCCATCACTGCCTGGCAAAATGCTCCATCTAAAACATGCCCACATCACTTCAGGCCTCACTTTAAATCATATCTTGTTTCTCAAATTTGCTGCATTCATGTCTTCTATGAGCTGGAAGTTGTCTGTTTCTCAAGAGCTCATGTTTTAGAAGCTTGGTCATTAGGGAAGGGATATTGGGAAATGGTAAGAACTAGTAGGAAACCCTAAGGTCGCAAGGGTATGTTTTCAGGAGGGGAAAGATAGTTCTCCCAGGTATCCTGAAAGATGTTCTTACTAAGGCTCTTAAAGAAGCATCTGCCTGACCACTCTCCTGCTTCCTTAGCTTCTTGTCTTGTGATGTTCCCTCCATCTTTGCTCCTGTTTTCTAACATCATCAACTACAAGGCCTGCAGCAGAGCTGAACTGAGGCTGGCACCACACCCTTGAAACTCCAGAAATAGGAACTAAATAAATCTCTTTTTTTTTCCTTTATAAAATTACCAAGCTTCAACTATCTTGTTTTAGTAGTAGAAAATAAGCACACTATTTTTATGCTGTTCTCTCAACCTTAATTGTTCTTTCCATCATCAGCATCTGAACAGTAGTACTCTCAGTAGACTTCCCACCCCAGCCCTACCTAATCTCACTCCCTTCCTTCCTCACACTTCCCAAAAGACAAGCTCAGATATTAATGTTTGGTAGTTGCCACCTGACTGAATCATCCCTTATGGAGAAAAGCCCTATCCCATTTATTCCAAATAGTAGAAGAACACTCACTCCTCAGAATAAAGGTTTGGGCTCAGCCTTTTCTCCCTCTACTCCCTCTCCAATACACAACCCTCCTTCTACCTCCACAGACATCCCTTTCATTTCCACATTAAATTATTCCTGCAGCCACAATTCCCTGTTTGCAAATTATCGTCCTACCAGTAACAAAAGCATCGCCTACAAATTGCTTTATAGGCCATCAAGCATCAGCTTTTGTCAGGATTATCTGTGTGCTCATAAATTCCTTGTGAGATTCACAGTCCAGACACCATCTTCCGCATTTTACACATGAAAGAGCCCAGGCTCAGTAAACTCCTTTGGGTTGGATTTTCTTTTTTTAAGGGTGATGGAATTTAGATTGGAACTCAAAGCTTGTAATTCTCAGCCCCCCAGCTCTTTGCATATTGCATCTATTAAGTAGTCTTTTATAAGATTTAATTGTGGATGCCTCACTTTGAAAGAGAAAATGGCTCCTTTTGAGTTTCTCCCCTAGCTTGGGGCCTTGCACAGCAAACTGGCTCAATAAATCATTACTGAATTACTGAATAAATAAAGGTCCCTTCTTTGGTCATAGTTTTCTCATCATTAAATGAGCATGTTTGGGTTATGTGGTTTCCTTTCTACCTTTCTGGAATGTTCTTTCTCTAGGTGTAGATTCTGGCTGTTGGATTGGCTATTGGTCTGTGCCCAGTAGAATGAAGGTATAGAGAACACCGGATACACTGATTGTGAATTAAAAAGTAACAATGACAACAAACAAATGAACTTAAGTAATTTAGGAAAATAAAAATAAAACACACGTCCTTTGATACTAAAAGGCCCTATGCCTTGTTACAGGCTCTTCTGTTTGCTATCTTCCCCATCTTAGTCATTCATTCCCATTTAGCCAATCAACTCATAGGGTGTGTGTGTGTGTGTGTGTGTGTGTGTGTGTGTGTGTGTGTGTGTGTACAGAACCATAGTCTAGTGGGTGTTTTCCCCCATAACTCTATATGTAACACTAACATATGTCATTTTCTTCTCTGCCTTTAAAGTTTATGCTTCTTTGTACGCAATGGCTGCATAGTCTGCTATCCTCCAAAGTCATATGCAACAGACAAACTCTCCATTAAAAGTCCTGCTGATTCGAGAAGGGGAGAGAAAAAAGATTTCAGATAACAGCTGTGCATTATCAAATTCCCCCCAAAGTACTCTCAGAAGAGTCACTTGTATATAAGAATTACCAAAGTAATAATAATAATAATAATATGGGCTTTCAACACTATTCATGGTTTACCAGGGGTGAGACACCGGTCAAAAGTTTTACATATACTCTTGTTCTCAATGCTAATGACAAAATGTGGATGCTTTTTAGTTATGCCTCCATTGCACTTATGGGGAGACCAAGGCACAGAGAAATTAAAAAGACATGGCAAGTGACATAGTTAAGAACAGGCATAGCCCACTTTGTGTGATCTAAGATAATATAGTACTCAAAATGCTTTTCTGTCTTTTTAATCTCAAATGAAAATGAACGATAATATGATTTTTAAAAAGAGCCCAGTGACTTCTTGGGCTACACAACCAAACCCTGTCTCAACAAACAAACAAAAACATTAAATCATTAAATGATTAAAAAAGGAAATACACAAATGAGGTACACAAATTCAGGCAGAGATCAGCGCAGAGGAGAAAACATATAAGACATATCAATAAAATAGTATAGGGGATGTGGAGCTGGGGCAAGGAGGTAACTATCCAAGTCAAGAGCTTCATCAGTCATTTGACTGTCTAGGTCAGTGGACAGGGTGCAAGCAGGAGAGGATGGGATGATGGGAGGTGAGGCATATTCCAAGCAAAGAAAGCCTCATGCAAAACAAAGAGCAGAAAGATTGGAGAATCCAGATAACAGAAATGGTCAGTGCAGCTGGAAAACAGCCCTCAGCAGGGGTGGGGTAAAAGAGCTGAAGGGTGGATGGCTGCTGAGACATGGGCATGGCATATTCATGCTAAGCCCTGAAGGCCACTGAAAGGAGTTTGTATTTTATGCAAAATGTAATAGGAAACTTGGAGGTGACTGAAAGCAGGAGAGTGACATGATTTGATTTATATTATCAGAAACTCACTGTGGGTACAAAGTAGAGAATGAGGAAGGTAGGGGAAGATGAATAGAATGTGTTTTGAGAGAACCTGGAAATTGTGATAAATGTTAGACCTGAAAACTTCACTTAGTAGATAGACAAGAATGACATTCTTCACTCATCTCCCTATACATGTTGGCCAAAACACTGAGGAACAGCACATTAGAGCAAATAACATGTAATCATTCTCCACCTATCTTCCAGTCTTCTCCACCCAGAATACCTAGCTTCTTAGGTTGAGGGCCCTACAAGAACTTTAGATTCAACAAATGCCACAGAACCAGTATCTCCTTCCTTTCGCCCTTCTCTTATGATAAGAACATATTTATAGGAACAGATAAGATACTGATAGGAATTGGTATATTAATATCCTGAAAAGTAAGGAAACTGAGATGAACACCCATGTGTGTATGTAAGCATTATGAGCTTATAGTAGAAATGCTGTTTCTGTTGCAGGAGGCATCAGATAGACATGGGACCAACAGACTACCTGCAGAAGCTGATGGCCACGAGTCAACAATGTTCCAGTTAATATTGTTTTCCCAGTCTCCTTCCACCTCCACACATCCTGGTATTTTAAACAGAATCATCTGTTAAGAACCCACACATTTAAAATATTTTGTGTCCTTCCTTCACCCCATTAATAAATGGGGTCTGTTGAATTCTGATACTCATCTGCCTTACCAATGCTAGGCATGAGATAGAAGAGCCATACAGTTGTTCTTGAGACAAGAAATCTGGGTTCTTAAAATGCTTACAGGCTCATAAATACTGGGTAATTCAGGCTTTTAATTAATAACACAGAGGTAATAATATCCCTGATCATATAATAATTTCTCCTGATCATATAGGTTCAACTCATGTGGGTATTCCTGGGAGAGAAAGAAGGCAGGAAAGATCCACTTGTCCCTTTCTTTTCAGAATCTAATCAAATAACCCCATCAACAAGGGCTCTGCTGCCCTGCAACTACGTGAGTGTCTCTGTTGATGAAGGAGGAGAATGTAAAACAACAGAGTTTTGAAAGAACTCTTCTTCTCATCCAGTGCATAAAAGCCCTAGGAAGCAAAGAGGGGTGCTTGAGGAGAGGTAATGAACCACATGGCAGAATATAAAGACTAATATAAATGGGTTAATTTAAGTTTTAAAGTGATAGCTGGGAACAAGCCTGAACTAAGGCCAAGCTTTCATAATTAATACAAAAGTCTCTGTGCCATTATTTGGTAGTTGGTGGTTCAAAGAAAGTCTGGTTATAAAGAATACTACTATATCTGCCTTATATCCAGCAAGGATGGGCCAATTTTTCAAAGTCAGGCCTAATCAGAATCTACCTGGTTACTTTGTACACCAAACCAGGAGTGGCCCTCAGGGCACAGTCTTCCTTTGGGAGATCTTTGTCCATGCTTGGGGGCAAACAGAAATTAAAAATCCAGATAAGACCTTATGAAACTGACCTGCCAGGCCAGGTTCTGCTCATCAACTGCAGAATGAGAGAAGCTATGCATCTTCAGCTCCTGCAAGACCTCATGGGTGTTAATTTTTCTCACATCTCAGTCTCTATGAAAAGGTCAAGGGCAAGATGAGTCCTCATAGTTGAGTTAATACCTCAGCTCCAGCCATTAAGTCCCAGCCTCAATTTTTACAAATTTATCCCTGTCTTATCCAAATATGCCTCAGACCTTGGAGCAATGGATGGTTCTATAAAAGTATGTGAACAAGTGACTTAAATGGCCAACCCTTTTAGAGACCAACAGAAAGAACATTAAGACAGGTCTTCTGTCCCACAGCACAGTTTCAAGAGCACCATTATGGAGAATCCCATGGATGCAAAAGAAGGAAGTCTATTTCTCCTTACACAAGAGCTTATATCATCATATATGTGTTGTATGGCCCAGGAATGTCCCTGTGTTCAAGCTCTCTAATCAGACTTGCAGAGAAGGTGGGCTATTGCTGTTCATTTTATGGTTGGTTGACTGTGTCCAAGCATATCATCAAAAGAGGTTAATAGAAATTAAGAATACATCAGACTCCACTCCATTCTCACAGAACCATATTTCATAGCTCATATTTCAGTGTCCCCAGCCATTCTTATGCACATTGAAAATTGAGACATGCCTGCTTTTTACATACTGTATGTCCCCCAGAGTCTTCTCTGAACCCCAATATTCCCAAACGCTCTGTGACTACCACTATTTTGCCTTTATTTTCCTGAGAGGTCCATTTCATCCAAAGATCAATGACATTGTTCTCTTGGGCCACCGTGTCACAGAAGAAGATGTGCAAGCCTGCTTTGTACTCAACAGTGCTGGCACAATAGGGCCATCCCTGCAAAGGAGGGTTTATGGCAAAGCCAATCTGAAGACAAGAGAATCAGAATTAAAAGCAAAGGCTGCTACTTGCATATTTAAACAAAAGATCATTAATTCAAATAACATTTGTTGGGCATGTGTTGTGTGCCAGGCCCCTAGGGAAGTGACAGCTGTCATTCACTTAATGCCTTTTGTTTGATAAAATGTGTTCATTACGTTCTCTCATGAAACTACACATGCAACAGAAAGGCTATGTGCAGATGAGACCAAAAGCATCATCCTACTTTTATAAGAAACAAAAATGAGGCTCAAAACAGTTAAGTAATTGATGGGAGATGTTATTCTGTAAATATGTTTCTCATACTGGTTAATTAATAAAGCCCTGTTGGCCAATAGAAAACTAGATAGATGGGGCTAGGAGACAAGGAGGAAAGAAGAAGTGGTAGAGAGGAGTCAAGATGTAGAAGAGGGAGGAAGGAAGACGCTGGCCGCGGCTCCCCATAAGAAGACCACGTGGAAATAATTAGATAAGTAGAAATGGATTAATAATTAAGACAGAGCTAGCCTATAAACAATAATGGTAATTGGCCAACAGGATTGTATCAAATATGGAGTCTCTGAGTGTTATTTGGGGCTGGTGCGGCTGTGGGCCCAGACCGGCGGCAGGCAGGCTGGCGGGCTGGCGGGGAGGAACAAAGAGTAAAACCTGCCCGTAACAAGTACTAGCTCAAGATAGATAACTCTGAGCTGGTGTCCTATGTTGGCTATCTCCTCTCTCCCCAAGCATGATGGGTCTTTCTGTCATATAAACATGGTTGCTTAACTATTACAACTTAGTCATTTCTGCCTTCTCTGCTTTAAGAGTGTCTACCATGGAGAAGCACTGTGATACTCTGCCATCAGATAGATCCATCCATTTGGCATAAAAATCCCTGCACATGCCTACATTCACAAAAGAATTGTCTACAATAATTAAACCATGGAAGCATCAGAGAAATGGATAAAAAGCAGGATGTGACACACATTTTCAGTGAGCTGCTGGTCACCCTTGAAAGGAAGGACATTCTAAAATTCATAGTAATACAGGTTAACCTTGAAGGTAAACACTGCTAAGTGAAACAAGCTAGTTACAGAAAGAAAGCAAATTCATGATTCCACTAACATGAGTCTGCACAATTCGACTGACATGAGGTGCCTAGAATAGTGAAAATCATAGTCATGAAAAACAGTGGCTAGCAGGCTGGGAGGAAGCAGGGATTGGAGGATTTTTACTGTGTGTATAGTCTCAGTTTTGCAGGATGAAGAGCATTGTGGAGATGGATGTTGCTGGTGAGTGCACTTCATTGTGAACACACTTATTGCCATTAAACTGTACATAGAGTAATAGCTAAAGAGGCACACTTTATGTTTGCATATTTTAGTACAATGAAAATAACTGTGGGTTATAGGTACAAGGAGGATACAAGGAACTTCCTATGTAAAGAGTTGATGTTCAAATTGGGGATTATGGCTGAGCCACCAATCATGGGTAAAAGTTTCTTTCTTGCTGTGGCAAAATAACTAACAAAAGTTACTTTACAGGATGAGTGACTCACAGGTTGAAGGTACAGTCCATCATGGCAGGGAAGGCATGGTAGTCCTGCTGGCTCTAGTTGTGGCAGCAGAAGAAAAAAGCTGCTGGTCACATTGTGAATGAAGTCAGCAAGTAAAGAAGGATTAGTTATAGGATTCAATTTGCTTTTTTCTACTCTTTTCATTGATTCTAGGATCCTGACACATGTGACAGTGGCAACTACATCCAGTGTGGGTCTTCCTCCCTCACAGATGTATCCACAGACATGACTCCAGTCAAGTTAACAATAAAGATTGACCATCACAATATGACACAAATGCATTTAATATACTGGGAAGAAAATCCAAAAATAAGCACCTACAGCCAGAGCTCTTCAGGTCAGCACCTTGAAATCTTGTTTGTTTTTTTTTTAATCACCCACCAATGATAATTCATATTTGTAGTAGGATAAAGTATTTCCCCCATAGACAAAAATAAAGTTAAGTGAATGAGTGGGCATGAAAGCCAAATAAACGAATAAACCTTTCATGTGTGGACCATGAAAGCCAGCATGTGAGAGTAAAGAGCATATAGTGCTAAGTAGTGTTGGGGGCAAATAAACTCTGTGGCTCTTAGAGTTCAGGGGAGGAGAACCTGAACGGTCTGGGGTCTGAGGGATTTATAGGTGTTTCTTTTAACTTCAGTATCTCCCAGGAAAATGTGAGGCTTCTCACTCTGTCCTCTGTCCTTCACCCTCAGTACAGGGGCAGCTCTTTCCTGAACCCACAACAACAGTATGCTATTGCATGTGTCACAGCCCATGACCTCATGTGTCACCGAGTCTTCATTAAAAAAAAAAAAAAACCAAACACCCCAAACATTGGTTAAATTCCTTGCTCTCCCAGTTTTACAAATGAGAAATAGAGGCTGCAAGCACAAATCCTTTGCTCCAAGGAACAACCACAGGGTCTGCTCTTATCCAGATCCAAGATCCTGGTCCCATTCTCTGTATCTGGCACAATATGCCTCATATGACCCTGTAATGGCCACAGCTGCACAGCTGGTCATCTCAAGTGACAGAAGAAGCCTCAGCCACTGCCTTGGTGCCCTTGTCTAATGAACACACTGTGATGCTACCCTAATAAAGGGACTGTGTTAGGGAGGATTAATTCATTAGTGAATGTGAGGTCTCTGGAAAGCCAGAGAGTGATAGAAATACCCATGTTGTCAGCTTTGCTTCTCTGCTGCACAATGAAAAGGACCATGGGCCCCCATTGTCCTTGGATAATAACTCTTATTTGGTGCAGGGTGGGAGGAAGGAGACTGAGGATCAACAATAATGAGCTGTTCACACAGCATAAGATAAGGAAGGCAGAAGGGCAATGTGAGAAGCTTTCTAGAGGAGCTGTGTGCCTTCATTCATTCACACACATGTATGTGCAGGTGCACATCCATTCTCATCCCCCACAGGCTGGGGAGGTATGGGATACAAACATTCAGTGCATAACAATTCTAAAGCAATAGTTAATAGCTCACTAGCTCAGGGCACCAGGAAGATCCAGCATGGATGGTTCTTTCTCCTCTAGTGTTTGGCAAAATCAACAAAGAATGGGATCACTGGGGTAACTTGGATATCTAATCAAGGCCAGGGAAGTTGGGACTGATGGAATATTCCCAATAAGTCTTATGCCCTCACATGTCTTGTGCTTGTGTTGGCCTGGCTGAAGGTCAGCTGGGCTGGGCTTGTTACCTAGAGCACAAACATGTGTCTTGTCACATGATGTACTTTTTCCATTACCAAGAGGGAAATCTGAAAAAGTTCCCCTCTGTGGGAACGAGAGACTTAGGAGAAAGGCTATTTCAAGCATCAGTCTGACTTTTCTCCACAGGAAGCAACAGCCACAGCCTGCTCACCTCAGAGGAAGGGGGCAAAGACTCTTTCACATCGGAAGAAGTTGGAGGTCAATGTTTTCAACTTGCTATTTGGAAGAGTTTCAGAGTTTGCTATAGGATCGGGACTACAGTTCAGATTTTGAGTATTCTTCAAATGCCCATGTATCAAAGGTTGAAGTTTAACTATTAGAAGTTAAAATGTAGAGCCCACTGGAGGTCTTTGGATCCCTGAGACATGCTCTCTAAGGGTACTATGGAACCCATAATTTTCAATATTTTGAAGCATAAATCTGGGGTCCTTGAGTAACCAAAGGCCTTGTCTTTATGTCTGAGGCCAAGATAATCTACTTGATACACCTAGAGTCACATGGTTGCTAAGTGACTCAACCAGTATGCAAAAACAAATCTGGCTCCAAACTATGCTCACTCCATTACTACCATTATGCTGACTGCAACAGTAGCTGAGACTTTCTGCCTTCTATCAAGGTAACAAATCCATCTCCAGAGCTGGGTAACCAGCTGCAAAGGTGAATCCTCCAGCCTTCTCATTCCAGGGAGGAGGAGGAAGTCACAAGGGTGACTAGGGGACATCCAATGCTTGAGGAGGCTGTAGGTTGGCAGACAAAGGTGAATGGGTCAGCCAGCCCTCAATCCTCCAATCGTTCAGGATGGGCCTGTGATGGGCAACTGGATAAACACATTTGGAGCAGGACATGGGGGCAGTCAAGTGTGTGCACATTTTTAAATATACATTTCACATCCATATGCAGATGCCACTGACATGTGACAAATATGCAGTGGCCTCCAGGAGCTGTTCTCCAAAGAGGCACTTATTCCATTTGACTCCAGGCATCCAAGCCTCAACAGATGCCAGAATTCAGACAGGCCGTGGGAAGCAGGCTTCAATTACTACAAGAAAATCTGCGTTCGACAGCAGAAAGAAAATCTTTGCCACTGTATCTTTTTTCTTCCAGCAAATTCTTTTGCAATATGGTATACAGACTCAACATAGACACTCAGACATATAAGAATGATCTCTCGAGACACAGGGAAGGAGTTGGATTGATGGAAACTGGGCTGTTAGCTCACACCCCCGGTGATTTTGGAGCACAGTTATTGAACTAAGAATGTCATTGTGGTAAGCACTCTGGGCTTAAATGAAGGCTGGGTGTCTGCTTTTGGAAAGAAGACAACATGTATGAAGGAGCAGAATATAAAGACTTGAACTTGGAAAGCTGAGAACTGAGGGCTTGTCAACCTTTTCCACAGGCATCTGTGAGATGGGAAGAAACTCAAGTCTATATAAATAAGTTCCCCATGCTGTGTGCCACATACTTTTTGTCTCCTTCTCTTGGTGATGGGAGATGTTATTCTGTAAATATGTTTCTCATACTGGTTAATTAATAAAGCCCTGCTGGCCAATAGGAAACTAGAAAGGCAGGGCTAGGAGACAGGGAGGAGGAAAGAGGAAGTGGTTAGGAGGAGTCAGCATGGAGAGCTTGGAGAAAGAATATGCCGGCAGCGGCTCCCTGATAAGATGACCACGTGGAAATACTTAGATAAGTAGAAATGGGTTAATAATTAAGACAGAGCTAGCCCATAAGCAATAATGGTAACTGGCCAACAGGACTGCATCAAATACAGAGTCTCAGTGTGTTATTTGGGGCCAGCGCACCAGACCAGCCGCGGGCGGTCTGGAGGAAAACATATAAGCTACATCTTGGTGCGGGAGACACAATCCACGTGTCATACAATTCAACCATTGAAACTGTGTGAGTCAATGCTTTTTAGTCCATTCACAGATTTGTGTGTCCATCACTGTAGTCGGATTCAGAGCCTTTCCATGATCCCCTTAAGACACGTTCTTCTTATAATACAGGCCAACAGTCCCTCCCAGCCCACAGTCACAAAGCTGCGGCTTGAAGAGGTGGTGTCTCCTGGCTGCCAAAGACTGCCCTCTGTTAACGGGATGTGGAGATCTGCTCTCAAGTTCTTCCCCTACCATCCTACAGCCAACCCAACCTTCAGTCCTGTTTGCTACCTCTAGCTTTCTCTGCGGATGTTTCTTTGTTGTGTACACAGGGCCATGGCTGCTATGGGGAATGGAAGCCACTGTACATTCTATGCAAGGTCCTTTCTAAGTCACAAGACTAAACTGCCCCCTCCTGGAGCTTTGTGCTCCTTCTGCTAAGGGTGGTAGAAGCTGTGGCAGGAAGAAAAAAAAATGAAAAAAGAAACAGACCCACCTCTCAGCCACACATCTGCCTTCCCATTGTGTCCACATCTGGACATAGCTCTAGCAGACTGCAAGCAAATCAGTCTCCATTTCCTCTAAATACTGGAGTCCATAAGATTCTTGCTTGGCCCATCAGTCGCTTCACGGGCACCATTCCCTATGAGACCCACAAAATTTCTCCCTAGTTTAAGAAATAAAAATGAGGAACCCCCTAAACACCCTGGCATACCTTGCCGTACACCTTTATATTGATCATGGATTGGTTTATAAAGCCTCCTGGGGCCAGTGACCTCCTCTTCCTACTTGTCTCCCTGTGCTCCGCCTGAGCCCCACCACCCAGGAAGATAAATGACGCCGGGAGCCATCAGGTACGTTGTATTTATATGATGCGCATCGTTCCTTATTCTCCCTCTATTGTTCTTTGATGTATGACAAAACTCCCAATTTGTCAAACGCTTAACAGCAGTCAGGATAATCTATTCTCCACACATTCACAGAGCTTTTCATTTTGCACAACTGTCACTGAGAACAGCTTATGAATTTTCTGTCTTGAGAGGATGGAAAAGGGGGAGCAGAGGCACCCAAGTGCACCCCCTTCTTCTGCGAGTCACATAGCCCCAGCTCATCAGGGAAAAGACATTAAAGTGCCGGCACCACCCTGTCACAGTGCACCTCCTTCTAATTGCACTCAGCTCTTAGGCTCATTTTCTGAGCAGTCTTTTCCAAAGGCTATTCTGTTGGTATGAACTACCTCCCAAGGATGCTCAAGTTAAGACCAGACAATGACCTCCTCCAAGGACCTTGAATTTAGTACACAAGAAGGCAGTTAAACAGACAGGAACACTGACAGCCATCTGCACCTAGATGTCAGCACCACTACCTGAATGACCTTTAATAGATAAAAGTGCAAACCCAGAAGCCTTGGGCTTTTTAAAAATAATAGTAATAATAATAACACACTAAAAAAACACATTGAATCAAGTTTAACAGCCAAAAGACCTGAAAAGCAATCTACATTTCCAAAGAAATGAGATCAATTAAATAAATTATGATAACCCACATGGCAGACCACTGAATGAGTATCTTCACAGCATAGGATTGTGGTCAGGATATGTTAACTACAGTGAGTTTAAAAACTGTATTTACAGTATGACTCCAATTTAGTAAATGTATGCATATATATGTATGCACAGGGAAGAAGACACCAGATGGATGCACACCCTGAATGTTAAAACTCAAGAGATTATCTGCTTTTTAAAGAGATATTTGCTCAAATGTATTTTCCAAATTTTCTTCAATGAAGGAAAAAGTTATTCTTTAAATTAGGATTTCTTTTTTTAAGAAATAGAATTTTCTACCAATGCTGTCTATCCACACATTACTTTGAAAACTTTAAAGGAGCAGAGAGATCTTCTATACAGTAAACAGAATTCATAGCCCAGTGGCTTTGTGACAGAGTACTTTTTCATTCACACTGGGTGACACTACACTGAACAGCAGCTGTCCATACGATTTTAATCACAGTGACTTTTGAAACCACAACCCGCTTCTCCCCTTATTTTATTCCATTAAAAGCTGCCTCTCGAAGCTAATGAGCGAATTCTCCCAGTGCTGGAGCCTAGGAAATGCTGAATCATGGGGTGAATAGCCCATTAAATCCATACTAGTTATGCAGTCCTTTGAAGAGGCACAGGGCTCAGATCATTTGAAAGTCCCTCTGAGGATATCTAAGGTCTGTGGTTATCATATGTAAATGAAAGCCAGGGCCTACTATGAACCAGTGATTTGCAAATACCTTGGCTCTGATCTAAGTTGCAGTTCTAATCTGGGGTGTAACACCATGATCATTGTAGCAAGAACCCAGAGGCTAGGATTAACCTTTCCTGAAAAATCCTGGGTAGGTAGAGTGGAGGCCTTCTAAGAAGCTGTGGCCCTCTGTCTAATTACAGTTACCACTGTGGGAGCTGGAAAAACACTTCCATACCACACCTCATCCTTTGCCTTCCTCCTGGAGTGTTTTTATTTTCTTTTTTGTCTCTCTTTCTTTACCCACCTTGTATTTCAGAGGCTATGTCCTCCAGAATACCATATCCTCAAAATGTTTCCTTAGGTTCTTTGGAAGAGGAAAATGGAAAAGACCAAACAAATGTCCCAGCCCCTTTCCATCACAATTGCGGAGCTTCCTTAATAATGTACCACAAGCTTTGAGGATTAAATACCTGTAATTGTTATAGGCTCACAGTTTGTGAGGCTGGAGGCTGATAGCAAAGTATCGACAAATCTGATTCCTTCTAAGCACTGTAAAGCAGAGTCCCCATCCCTCTTTCTTTGCCTGTAATGGTTTGGAGACATCTTATCCTCTCTTGGCTTACAGCAGCATCACCCTGATATCTGTGTTCATCTTCTCTCGGAAGGACACCAAGGTTAAAAGAGTTAGTCCTCTCCCATCCTTCTTGGTACACCCTCCCTCATGTTCTCCAGGGCTGTCTTTTCAGACCTTTATGACTTTCCTCTACTCTCTACTTCAAGAGATTAATTTATTTATATCCTTCCTCACAGGCCCCAGAGGATGTCCTGATTGCCTCCTCCAAGAAGCCTGAATCTCCATTACAACCATTTCCTTTCTGTGCTGCCATTAAATAGAGCGCTGTTATTTCCCTGGGTTCTGGACTCCTACCCCCAGCCTCATCAAAATCTTCATCCACACCCATGATTTCTACTTCTGTCTTCACTACTCCCTCTGCACAGGCTTCTTTCCATGTCTTCCCTGCCATGTATCTTCATATCTCTCCAAATCCTCCATTCTCCTTCATAGTTGATTTGGGTAGAAGAGTGAAATAAAGATAACCCCGCTTTCTTGTTCTTGATCCATATGACCTCTGCCCTTCCCTGTATTCTGCAAAATGGCTGCCATGGGCACTGTTGCTACAGAACTGTTAATTTTTTTAGTCCTCCCCTTTTAGGGAATTACCAGGAAGCATCGAATTCCTTCAACACAGCTCTGAAGTTTTGCTATGGTTTGCTTGAATAATCTCTCCCACCGCAACATGAGCCATATGCTTAATGTTTGTATCCCAAGTTATTATTGTGCCTAGCTCTTTTGCCCTCCCTTCCATGAGTTAGATCACCACATATTTCTGTTGAGTCATAAGTCTTTACCTACCTCTTTTTCTCTTGATTGGCAACTTCATCCAACTGTCACATTCCTTTCAAATGACCCACATACAAAGATAGATACAGGCAACTAATGATAGACTGATAAAAATTTGGGAATGCCAAAGATCCATTGGAAAATGTAAAGAAAAGCAGAAGTGGAATGAGGCTATTAGATGAAGAACTTAATATTTCTTTTATAAATATACACAAATAAAATTCTCTTGAGTATTTGATACCCATGATTTTCAATAGGTACCTTCCATGTGCCAGGTCATTGGTGAAAGAAGAATATAGTTTCCAAGATAGGAGAATATTCAAACTTAATACATGTCAAGGAGCACCTTATCATGCATATGCCATTGAACTGTGTGATGCTGGCTTTAAAGGGAATATTACTTTTTCCATCTAGACTTGTAACTATAAGAGATATATTTTTATTAAATTATGCATCCTGTTGTCCAATCAGTTTAACCATTGACCCCATTGTTGGGCAGCATTGCAGTTGTGAGTAGCTTGGTGTTAAATAGCAAGCAATGAAGAACAATAGAGGCCAAAACAGAAAACAAAATAGAAACAAAAGTTTAATGGCTTTAAAGTATGCATTAGCCTGGAAAAAGAACAATTTCACACACAGGAAAATATTTCATGTAACTATTAGTAAAACCAATCAAAAACTTGGAAATCAGAGCACTCTTAGTCTACCACCCTTATCTCAACAATGCCCACAAGACCAGGACTTGGTTCTGCTATTCTATCAGAATGTGAAGTTTGGGAGAGCTTGTTTTACAAAGATGCTGCAACCATCAGTGCTTGACGAGCACATTAGTTCACCTCCTGCAGGATGTTCAACATTCTCAGTTAGCAAATGTATTTCTGGAACACTAGATTGGGAATGCTCCTCAATCACATTTCATCAGAATCCCCTGATCTTGCCAGTTCCTAAAGCCAACCTTACCTTTCCACTCAGACTAATCTCAGCCCCACTGCCTCTGCTACCATGTTCCAGTCTCTCTCCTTCCTCTAGTTCTATTACAACCAGCCCCATCTAGCAGCATTCTAGGAGCTCTGCAGGCATCCTGGGCTCATAGCTGCCAGGCTTGATCCAATACCCAGGACTGGACTCATCAAACAAAGAGTGAACAACAACAAAACAAAGTCACCTATGCAGAACAGAGGTGCTGCTGAACTGGGATCATGGTTCAGTCAGTGTGAAGTTATGACATGTGCCAAGCACAGTGCTGGGTGATAGCACTAATAGTGTCTCACTTAATTTAATCTCCCAGCCTTAATAGAGTCCCATTCTTTGTAATATGTACAGGGACCAGAGAGAAACAAGGCATTATTTATAATAATTGGTTCGCCATTATCCATTCACTTGGCACAGCCTGCCCCGACATGATGGGTCTTTATGCTATTCACAACCTATAAAAAGTCGTGCTGTTGTGATTCAACATATAGTGAGCTCCATTTTAAGAGGACAATAGAAACACTCGGCTATTATTCATCCTGGAGCCTTAAATAGCAGAGAATTCCTTTATTAGGAACATAAGGTTAAAACCACATTGGTTATTAATGTTGCAAGTAGACCATTGCATTTACTGTGGTGCATAGACTGTCCAAAAAATAAATACTTTTTAAAAGACATATCAAATAAAAGACATATCTCAAGCAGCATGTTGGGAGAATTGAGCCAATGTACACCCTATTACAGGATGGAGTAAGTTGAAATGAGACTGGTGTTTGAAGTTGTTGTTGCTTTGGTCCAATTCACCTCTGAGTGTTTTAAAAAACAAAACAGGCAAAGGAGAAAAGAAGAGCATGTTAAGAAACTGAGATTCGAGGACTGGGATGCTTCAAAATATGGCAGCTATTAGTCATAGTTGGTTAATAATCATTAGTGAGAGAACATCACCCATTTGGTAGTCAGTGAGCCACTGAAAAGGTTGGAGGCAGTCTACAGAGAGAACATGAGAGAAACAAGAAAAATGCAATGAAGAGTGAAGAATCAGGACTAGCCTAGAATGGTTTATAAAGACACATACCTGCTGGCCTTAGGTTCCCTACAGGAGCCATAGTGAAGGCTGTGACTCGGTGGGAATCTTCCTGGCAGCTTATGGAGACATTTTCCCCAGTGGCATTCCTTCCTCTCAGACAATGCTAGCTTGTGTTAAGCTGATAAAACTAGAAGCACACCCACACACAGACTCACACACACATATGAATACTGACAGAGTAGTCCCATAAATAACAACAGACTAGGAGGTCCTTTAAATGGTATCAAGACGTACGAGATTGGAGATTATGCTATAGGGCTTGGGTTGAGCAACTGAAAGTCCTAAACTATGAAGTCTAGCTTACGTCACTGCTCCAGAGCCCTAGAAAAGGTTTTTAACTGAGCACACTAAAAATGTTTTGTCCCCATTGTCCTTGACCTCCTCCAGCTATGAGATGCATCATTCTGAATTTACCAACTATAGCCTGGACCTTTCATTCCCAAATCCCATGAGTTTGAAGTGAGAAACCAGAGGATCCACCACATACTCATAGAGAAGTATGGATAGAATGAAACTTTTGAGCATACCCATAGAGAGTCAAATATGGGGCTCTGGTTTGAACAGGAAATGGCCCTTGAAGGCTTATGGTCAAATGTCTGGTAGTGAATAGTGGCATTATTTTTGAAAGATTCTGGGAATGTTAGGCGATGCAGCCTCACTAGAGAAAGCAGGTACCAGGGACATGACCTTGAAAGTCCTATAGGTCTGGTCCCTAGTCCTTCCCTTCTTCATCTTCCTTTCTTCCGTGAGGTCAGCAGCCTCCCTTCACATATACTCCTACAACTAGAATGCGCTGTCCAAGAACATGGCCAAGTAAACAAGGGTTTAAACCCTCTGAAACAAGAAGCCAGGTTAAAATTTTGTCTTTCAAGACTTTCAGATAGGTACTTTGTCACAATTAAGAGAAAAGTAATTAAAACTGGTAGAATTTGCTATTTTTGTGCATCAGAGCAAAGACTAGATTTCCTGAAATAGCCCGTGGGATTGAAGACATATCTAACATGGTGTTTCTAACTTGACTGTGACTGCCTGTCACCTCTTCAATCCTCAGTCTAGCAACAAAGGTGAAAAGAGAGCCTGACTAGAGTCTCAGCTCTCTGCCTACAGAAAATGATCTTTGATGAGGATTTACTGGCTGGTACCACACGTACCTAGTCACTTAAACAACACTTTCATAGGATTGTGAAGCATCCCCACACAGCCAATTTTATTTCTTACAGGAAATAGTCAAAATCTCTGCATATTTTTCCACCTATTTCATCTGAAATGAAGAGCACATCATTCAAGCAATACACTGGGTGACCAGGCACACCAATGACATTCTAGAAGGGGAAGATTCAATTTTTCATATAACTTCATTTTTCTTTGTTCAAATTCCTTAAAAAATACTCTGGATCTATTTTATCATACTGGGGCAAGGTCAAGATGTGGGTAGCACCAAGGTTGCTACTTCTGGGATGTAAATGATTTTCATCAATTCATGGAGGACAGTGAATAAAGAAAAAAAGAAAGGTGCTGTTGCTCTGCTACATATGACAAAGCCTGAGTCATCTGCTCAACTCACTCTCTTTCATTATCCCTTTGGTTAGGGAGAATTCCTTTACAGAAATTGGAAAACTTTTATTCAATGTATTTTTAATATGATTATTCTCATCTTCTCTTTCTTCCTCCCTGTCTATCTTAATTGTCTCATTCATACATCTATATGCCCATGTATCAAATGGCATATAGAACATATATTTGTGTCAGATACTGTACTAAGTATCACACACACACACACACAGAGAGAGAGAGAGAGAGAGAGAGAGAGAGAGAGAGAGAGAGCGAGAGAGAGAGAGCGCCTCACTTCAGCTCTAATAATATCTTGGAAGTAACATTTTAATTAGAATTATGTGAAGATTCAAGATATTACATGTCTTGTCAAAGTCAGAAGACCAAAGTTAACATATAGTGGGACACACAGTTTTTCTAAGATCTCCTCAAGGTCACTATGATAGAAAATGTGTGATTTACAATAGTTAAAGATATTTACTTGATGGTACTTTACAGACTAAATTTGGCATGTGCTGTTGTCCACTAATAATTATTAAAAAGGAGCAGAGTCAATGACTCAAGTCTAGATACATTTACCTCACAAACATATATAATTCAGTGTTTTCCCATGTTGCAGAATTACTTGAATTTGGTCTTCTGCATGATCTCGTGACTCCTGGGGCAAGGTGGCCAAGCAAGGCTCATGTTTGAGGTGAAGAACTGATTCACATTACTTCAGAAGAAGCCACCTACTCTTCTTCATTTCTAAGAAAAGTCAAAGAGGACATTTTTTTCCTTAAGAAATAATTAATACATTAATTATTAAGAAATAATTGATACATGTTTTGACTTTTCTGCAAAAGTAGTTCTGTCTTTTCCTGTTTAAGTAATTACATTTGTTTCTAAATAGAGAAAAAGAACTATAGTTGTCAAAGAATGTACAGATCAGTCGCCTGGGCTTATGGTGTGCTAAGAGGAGGAGAAGTTAAAGAAATTGTGCCATGAGAGACACCACAAAAAGATCTGGTGCAAATCCCAGCAGTCACATCTATTGTGTACATAGTGAGTCAGAGAAAAATGAGAGGGAATCGTGACTGAATCACAATGGGAATTTCCACACTATGGGATCTATCTTCCAACCCTTTCATCACTGGGATACCTTAAACAATCACTTATGGTAAAGTGTTTTCTAATGGTACCTGGTGTGAGGGATCTGAGCTAGGTGGTCCTCTAGAGCTCATGTTTTACTTGGGAGTCTAGCTGAAGACATTAATCCTGAACAAAGAAAGAAGTTTATGAAACCAGCAATGACTTAAGGTTGACTAACGAGTAGGAAGAAAGTAGAATGCAAAACTGACCTGTAGTGTTAGAAGAACATGCCTGATCACAGGACAGAGCAAGATCAAAGGATACAGACTCAAAGGACAGAGCAACAGGAATGACTCAAAACAGCCCCTGAGAAATATTTACACTATTGTGGAAAAAAAAAAAACCCAGAAAAACAGATATTCTTAGCGATGGGTTCCACAGTTGAGTCTCACAGTGACAGATAACTGGAAGACCTCTATCTCACACGAGCACCTTCCAAAGACATCCACATCCTAACCACAAGAATGTGTGACAACATCATTGTCCTTGATAAGAGGTACTCTACTGATATGATTATTTTTTCTTAAATGGTCCTTTCTATGATTCCCTGGATGGTCCAATGTCATCACAAAGATCTTTGTAACAGAATGAGGTTAGAGTCAGAGAAAGGTGTGAAGGCTCTCTTCTGCAGCATTTGCAGAAACTCAGGTAAGCTCTAGATGCTAGGACAGGAAAAAAAATGAATTTACCACCAAGAACATCTGGAAGTCGACACAATGAGATCTACTTCTGACCTTTGACCTGAGAAAGTTAGAAGATAATGTGTAATTATCATATAATAGATTTATTTATAGTTTAAGATACTACATTTGTGGTAACCTGTGACAGCAGCTTTAAGAAAATAATATAAACATTATGTTTATGGGTGAGAGAGGGAAAAGAGCCACATACTTCCTTAGCATCACGTGAGGAAGTCAGAATTATGCAAGGCATCAGAATCTAGCCAGGTATGCAGGTAGTAATGATTCACTGCTACATTTCAGCTCTTGTGTGGCTTGATTCATAATGTAAATACAATATTAAAATTCTTTTGTTTTCAACCCTTTACTTATTTAATATACTTTACCTTAAAATCCTATACATATACCCACAAATTTTTATATAAATGTGTTGACACAAAATAAAGTGTTGATGTATTTGCTGGGCATGTATCCAAAAACAAGAAATATTAGCAACTAGAAGCATTAGCTTGTAAGTTTAATATAATTCACAATGGTCTTGACAGCAGGACATACGTAGCTACTACTAAGAATGTTGGCTATGAATGAGTATCAGTGACCTTAGAAATATGGAGAGTACCATACACAGAGTTTGACATCACAGATATCTTTAAGTGACTGGTGTTTCTGTCCCTTTGGTAAGAGACTACCAGCATGACCTCATCCTTGAGGTTGTCTTATCTAAGCCATGATGGAGAAACGAAGAGGCTCACTCAAGACACAATTCCAAACAGAAAAATCCCTAACTAAAACAATTGTGCCAGTAACCAAATCATCAGTCAGGTAGCCCACTTTTTCAAGGTCTTTGATGGTATCAGGAAGAGTTAATATTTGTAACCTGAGGTAACAGTAAGAAAAGTTTATCTCTCTTTTGAAGAAAGTCTAAATCCAAAAAGATAAAGTCAAATGTTGGGATAAGTGAACAAGTGGAATTTTTCTACCACCTGGTGGGGGATACATTGAAACTATTAATTAAGGAAAAGCACTTTTTTCCAACTTAACTTTCAAACTCCATCATTAAATAATGTTCCTGGCAAATAAAACCAAAATAAAATCATTTAGAAGAAACACAATGCCCAACAAGTGAAAATACTTCTGCTTCATTTTGTCACATGACAGGTTCCCTGAGAAGTAGACTTGGAATTAGCAAGGAGGGTGTTTACCATGTGGTTTCTTCTGTGTTAACATCTATGAAGAGAAGGAAGGGTTAAGAGGAGTAAGATGGAAGAAGAGCTGTGATAAAGACTCAAGAACAGAGCTAGAATGGTCCATCTAAGTGTCCTGTAGTAAGACTGAGATGTGAGGCGTTCATACGTTCTGCTTCGGTGGGTCATCATCCTGACTTCCCTAAGAAGCAATATGACTTTGGGTGAGGCAACTCTCAGAGATTGATTAACATGACTCTTGCAAAGGATCCTTTAAAAAAAGGATCAATTCAGTGAATATCAAGTGGTGAAATGCTGTATAACAAAGGAAGCGCTGATCTATTTTACAGATACAGCCTCTAAGAAGCCCTTGTGGTCTCCAGCCTCACCCATGATATACCTGGGGCCTTGGGACACATTGAATAGTTGATGCTTAACCATGTGATGTGTTGATGTGTTGCTAGGTGATGTCTGCTTTTGCCCATCTGTATCCCTGGGTTATGCTATATCATTTTGACTCCTAGGGATGGCTGCTGGTTGGAGACCAATGAGTTGAGGTAAGTCACATGGGCATATTAAGTTATAATACCTCCGATAAAAACCATGAACCCCAAGGTTCAGGAGATTCCTTGCTTGGAAACATCCTAACATTCTATACATCATAACATGTTATTGCTGGGAGTGCACATGCTGGTACAAGTTCACTGAAGGGATAATGGAAATCTCATTCTTGGTTCCTGCTGTGTTCTACCATGTACACTCTTTTAAAAGCAGCCTGTGATCATCTCAACCTGTGTTCTTTGACAGTGTTACTCTTGACCTTTAGTATAACCTTTCACCAAGTTCTGTCAGTCCTTCCTGCAAATCATCAAAGCAAGGATGGCATGATGAGTCCCAAGAAAAGAACTATGTACTGAAAGTCACTTGCTTATAGCCATCCTAGCAACTGGAGTCACAGGTTCTGCCTTCAGTTCCATACCATAACATCTAAAGCAAGTCTAGCAACAGGCAATCTATTCAGCACATACAGGTCCGGAAATACTACACCAAGCTCTGCCTAGTGAAAGAACGTATTCTGAGAAAGATTGCAATCTATATCTCCATTTGCAATTTATATGAAGAACAAAACCAGCCTTTCACAACTCAGGATAGAAACCAGAATTAATTTTGGCCACCAGCTAAAGCTGACCTTGAGCATTCCAAATCTTTGAAAAGTCTCCCATTTTGAAGGCTGTAGGAGCCATCTGGAATTGAATTGCTAGAAAAACCCATACACTTGCTCTATTAGATTGACACCAGAGAGAAGTAGACAAACCCAAATATTGCAACTCTAAATGTATTTTAGGTCATAGAGTTGTAACAAATGCAGAGGCATCTTCTAGACTAAAAATAGCAAACAATCTTAGGGAGGATGCACAACGTTGGAGAATAGCCATATGTTTTTAAAACACAGATAGGAAATGGCAAGTTCTGCCTAATCTCCAGTATGACATTTGTTATAATTGGGGGTATCAGGAATGAACATAGATTGGTTGGTTACCTGATGATCCCCAACTCAGTCCTGACATGAGATATAATCAAAACTGAAATGGGAAACCCAGCTTGTCTGACAGCTGAGGCCAATGAGCTGCAAGCATGAAAAGTATTTCTTCTTGCCAGGTTCAGGTAACCAAGAGCCAGTGTGTCCTACCTATTTTTCTCTTCCATTGTCACAAAGACCTTAGAAGCACCAGTTGCTTCCAAGATGACAGCTCTAAGACAAAAGCCACTCAAAGCCCAGGGCCTAATATGACAAACTTTAAGAAGACAGGTTCAATAGCCTGTACTAAAAACAGACAGATACATTTGTCTCTAGAGGAACAATGGCAGCAATGTAAGTAAATTTTTAAATGAACAGTTTACAGTGTAGAGAATTTCAATAGCAAAAAAATACCTAAATTCCATGTCATGGTAAATTTTATTTCTGAAATCTATGAACAGGAGGGCAAAATGGTGGGGGTAAATATGGGTGTATTTTAAGCTGAAATTCATGGGCAAGAAATTGAAAAAATAATAGGCAACAATGTGCTGCATTTCAACACTTATGAGGCTTTAATATCCATATTTTCCTCTGATGTGCAATTATATGAACTTCTAATCCTTGAAAAATGGTTATTTCTTTTGTTGCTGGAATTGCTAACAGATATGTTTAGAAAAGTACCTGGATGACTAGTTGAACAAACACAGCCATAATTCTTAGTTTTGGATGTGCTAGGATTCCAGAAGTGCATAGAGTTCATAACATCTCTTCCTGGAAGCCTTGGGGTTTATTTTGTGTAAAACATTGTAAGATTCCATTGTACAGATAATGAGAGTTGTGAGGTCTAGACCTAGCTGCCAGAATGAGACCCACATGGAGCTTCAAACACCCACTGAATGTTGTTACTGTCTATTGTTAGCTAACTATCACCACCCTGATTTCTGCAAGCTTAATGTCCACCAGCTTCTCAAGCATTTGCATACAATGCAGTTCTGTATTCATGAGTTATGTATACATAACTCATAAGAAGTAACTGTTAGCTACCTCTGAGGTCTCTGTCATGGTCTTTTAAGGAATATCCTTGACTTAATATTGAATATGTTCCTTAAAATTGGTACTTATGAAATTAATAAAATTGATGATTTCAGTAATACAAGACTACATGAACCTTGTACTTGGTTAATGTTACACATGCTCAGACCATTCAAATACCAAAGATGGCCTTATACTGTAATCATATATAGGGAACGTAAACCCCAGTATTCCTTTTTAGTTGCAAGGGTGATCAAAAGTCTCTGGTGGGTGGAGAATCAAGAATATTTAATATCTTAAATGAAGTATCACTGAACAATTTCTGTCAGTCACACACAGGTTATAAAACCTTGATGCTGTGTGTGAACTTCTCATTACTATACTCCTAGCAAATGGAGAGAATTAACTAAAGAACTTTATCATGGTGGGTGCGTATGAGACAAAAGTACATGAAGGAGAAGCAGACTTTTGTCAAAGAGAGTAGTACACTCACCAGTGACTCCAAGAATACACTGGTAAGGTTTTAAGATGGACATTAATGGCAAGACTTGTGATAAAGTGTGTGTTCCATCACATTTGCATCAGGAACAGATTGGGTGTGGGCTTTCTGTTTGTTTGTTTGTTTGTTTTACTGTTGTTTAGTTTTGTTTGTAAGACAAACTCTCACTATACAGACAATGGTGGCTATAAATTCAGAGTTCCATCTGGCCCTGTCTCCTAACTGTGGGGATTAAAGGTATATACCACCACATCTGGCCAAACATTTACTCTTTCTTCTTTTTGCTTTCTTTTTCTTCTTCTCTTCTTTTTTCTTCCTTCCCTCCTTCCTCCCTCCCTCCCTCCTTCCCTTCTTCCTTCCTTTTCTGTCACTATATAGCTTTAGCTATCCTCAAACTTGCTCTATAGATCAGGCTAGCCTTGAACTCAGAGCGATCCACCTGACTGCCTCCTGAGTGCTGGGATTCAAAGTGTGCAGCATCAATCAGGCCATGGAGATCTGTCATGGGGCTCTGGGGACTCTCTTGGTTCTACTGTGTTCTTTTAAATAATATAACAGTGCCAAACTATATGGGAAAATTGATGTTTAAATCTACAGGGAAGTTGGTGATCTTGTCATTGAAGGATAGGTGGAGAGGGAGTACATAGCTGTAGTCTTCTTGTGTCAGAACACAGGTAGATAGACCCACATTTAAAGTTTCTGATCCAAATGGTGTAGAACAGAGCCTGGAAATTTTATTTCTTTTAGGTTCCTAGATGAGGCTGAGGCTACTCACTGATGGGCAGATGACCTTCCTCTTGGCTTTTAATGTCTTTAGAGTGGCTAAAGGATATAAGAGCTGTATCTCAATAACATTTCAAACTTCACATCCTGCCATATGCCCTATCAATAGCCTTACTCTACGTTCATTCTCCTCAAACACAATGAGTGTGTGCTTTCTGCCCTCCTCCATACTTTGCAATTGCTGTTCCCTCAAGCTAGAATGATCTCCTATATGTGACATTCAGTGTTCTGCTCAGAAAAGCCTTATAGTTGTAGAATTATGATTATAGAATGGTCACATTATATTCCAAACTTTTCTGTGTTCACTAGCTGCCTTTGATCATTTTATGTCTTCTACCTTGGATTTTCAAATTACTTAGTGATATTAATTTCTAATACTGTATTCCTCATTTTATTCACTGTTACATTCAATGCTTAAGAAAGTAGCTGGTACATCACAGACATTCACTGTATATTTGTTAAATTAATGAATTTAATGGTTGGATTAAATGGACTCAAGTAAGAATAAGCTAAATAAACCAACTTCCTGGTTGATAAAAGAATAAGTCAAGGGTTTAAGGGTTTAAACCCAAACCCGGGTTTACATAAACAATCTATAAGTAAGAACATACATTGTTAAGGAAATCTAATAGTTATAAAAACTGCTAAATTTAACTGTTCACAAGTGCTAGCTCTACATACCTGTTTCCAATCCTATTTAGCTATTCAATGCTCATACATTTATATCAGTCACACTGGTGATATTAACATTGAGGATATTGGCAAACGCCAAAGATCAGGTCTTTGCATGAGAGGGCCAAATATCAGCAAAGCACTGTTTTTTTTTTATGTACATGAATGCACTCAATCTTTAGTTTAACAGTCTTAGCCCAAGACCAGAGCCAAGACTTTGTCACCAGTGACTCTGGAATATCAATGCAGCAGGGTGAATGTGCTCTCTGTCCTATAGGATTAGCTCAAACCCTGTACAAACACAACTCATGCCTACTTTTGTATGTCCACACTGGCTTCAGTCTCCAACATGCACTGTGAGTGAAATGGTCCCATTCTTGATTCTGTTAATAAAATATATATTCTGGCTCATCTTATATAACTTAATTTAATATTCACAGTGGATTTCAGTCATATATGTGTTATTAGTTACTTTTCTCATTGATGGATCAAATATCCATCAAAAGTCACATAAGAAGGGAAGGTTTGAAGTTATGACAGGGAAGGCAGAGAAGGCAGGGCAGAGAGAATGTGAGGTGACTGCTCACAGTGCATCCAGACTCAGGAAGCAAAAGATAGAGAAAATACTGGCACTCAACTCTCTTGCTTGCTTTTTCCTTTTGATGTACTTCAGAACTCCAGTCTAAAGGATAGTACAGGCAACATACAGAGTGGGTCTCCCATCCTCTTAAAGCTGTGTAGAAGGGCCATCACAGATATGTCCAAAGTTATGTTGATAATGAAGATGAGCAACCACGCAAGTCAATGAATGCAAGGCCTCCCCTCTCATTTCCAACTAACCATATCTAGACTATAAATAATAAATTTTCAAGAGACTATAGGTCCAGTGGTACTTATCCAGGCATAGAAACAAGGGAATGAAATACATACTGAAGGCCACAGTGACAGAACAGAATAATCACTGGTAAAAAATATTTTCATGCCAGTATCTGTATCATTTGTCTAATTATCTTTATCTAGATATTAGATATGTTATCATTTTAATTTAAAATATTTATAATAAGTTGGTTGGATCTGAGCTTTACATCTTGTTTATAATGTGTTTTCCTAGAGACTATGATGATGTCTAAAATAAATTCATAAATCAATGGAAAAATTATAACAGCAGAGCCCATTTAAGTACTGCACATTAAAAGAAAAGCTGGAGGAAAAATTTCTTGTTACAAAGATTGTCATTGCATGTTAATTACAAGGCTTCAGGTAGATTTTTAGAGCTCAAATATGAAAAATTTAAATTCTCTTCCCATTTGCTGTTTTTAGTTATTAATGTCCCCAGTAGGAGGACAAGTTAACCTTTAAATTTTAGCCAGTTCAGAAAAATGCCCAAATTCACACTTGACCTCTTTTACAAGGAACTTGTCTTTGTCAAAATATAATTTTTATCATTTTAGAGTTGCTCTGTAGCCACCCAAGGCTGGCATTTGCACTCTTTAAAAACAAGCCAAGAAATAATAGGACAGGGAGCAGTGGTGAGCACTTTTATTATGGTTTAGACACTGGACTTCCTGCACTGAGAATGGCAGGACTTATTGGTTTCTTCAGAGCACTAGATGTCCTATGCCTAGGCTGTGAGCTGCCTTTGCATGCTGCCTCTTTTCCAGGCTCCCACCCAGCTCTGTACATTCCCATAGGATTCCTCCCATCCCACCTCTAATATACTGTCTGCATTTTCTTCAGCATTTTACAGAGGGAAAGAGAAGAGGAGGAGGACGAGGACGAGGAGGAGAAAAGGACATGGTCATTCAGCACAGAGTATGAAATTCCACTAGGATGATAACAACAACAACAAAGAACATTACCGGACGACTTTTCTCAAGATCCTCTCCTCACCTCAGCCCTTTGGTTTTTCTAAACTTCTTAGTTTTCTCAGATTCCTTGATTCTCAACACCCTCATTCCCATTTTGCTGATGCTAAATTTGAAGACTAACGGATACAAAGTGGTCAAAAGATTTCACATTTAGGTCATGTAAATGAAAACTACAGAACTATTCAGACATTAACAGCTTTACACCTTCTTGGAGATCTTGCTCCATTCATTCCAGGAGTTTGGTCTGATTTGCCAATCAGCCTTTGGGTTTTATACAGCAATCCTGGCATTTCAAACAATACAGTTAGGAATTTTAACTGGAGGTCCTTCAGCACCTATGAACATATATGACACTTGCATTTTACAGTCAACCATCCTGAAACAGTTGTCTACACATGCCATGCCACGCCAGCCTCCGCCCATTGCAATCTGGTTTCTGTCCACAGTTCTCCAACACACTACTCTCACCAAGTCCATAGAGTTCATCAAGTGAACTTGCTGACTGTTGTGTTTCCTGAATCCTAATATACTATAAAATACACACAGATTTGAAGGGACTATCAAAAATATAAAAATATCTGGCTTTATGCAATATAAATTCTGCAACATTCATTGAAAACTCCAACTTGCTAAAGAAATTTAGAATTCAGGGCTGAAGAGATGCCTCAGTCATTAAGAGCACTGACTGTTCTAGATGATCATAGTTTAATTCCCAGCACCCACATGTTGGCTCCCAACCATCTGTAGTGTGATCTCATTCCCTCTTCAGGAATAAAGACATGCATGCACTCATATACATAAATAAATAAATATTTATTAAAAATGTAAAAATTAAAAAGGAAACTTCAATTGCTAATGAGGTTGCCATCAGCTTGATCTGAGCAACCCTGTTTTGCTTGCTAGTTGGAAGCCTCATTCCTCTGCCCTGCCTAGAAATTCAGAGTATATATTGTTATAAATGCCATACCATTTATGACAACATATGCACATTTTTGCATGATTTTAATTATTGTACATGTTTAGTGGTATCTCTTGGTTAGTTTATTTGCTATTCTATCATAAGCATTTTCCAGGTTGCTCAATGGCATCTATAATTACCATTTTAATAGCTACATAGTATTCTACTAAGTGGACTAGCAATGATTTACTGAACCATTATCTCATTCTCAGGCATGTAGGTCTGTTTCCAATTTTTGCTCCCATTGCTTGCCCTGCGTGTAGTTTTATCCTTGGTTTAGATTAATACTTTATGGCAATTGTCTCCTGTATTAGATTACTATGAACCATTTTAAGGCCTTTGTACACATTTCCAGTTCCTTCTGAAATGACTGTGCCAATCTATTGCCAGCAGTGTCCATTCTAGCATCCCCACATAAACTGAAAACTATGCTCTCAGAACACAATGAGGCTACAGATGAACAAGCAACAGGGTAAGCTATTTGATGGCTATAAGTCTCTTCTGATACAGGCATTTTTATCCCTCTCCTTATACCTCACCTTTGACAAGAAATAATGTAATGGTTGGAGAGATTGTTTGGTGGTTAAGAATGCTTACTTTCAGGAGACCAGAGTTAGGTTCCAAGCACCCACATCAGATAGCTCACAAATGCCTGCAACTCCAGCTCCAGGAGAGATCATCTTCTAGCATACACATACACATAAATATGATTTCTTAAAATAAATCTTACCAAAAAAGAAAGCAATTTAGCAGTCATCACTGAGAGTTGTTGTTGCAAAGAAGACACAAGGCCTCCTAAATCTAAAGGTGTCTGGGATTATGGCAAAGACCTTCCCATCTGTTTCCAGCAATTAGCATGCTTCCCCCTCAACAAGATCTAGTGAGGCTGAATGTAGAGCTCCTCATGGGTACTGGAGAAGCAGAAACTGCTTCCATGAGACATTTATGACTTATGGCCTTCCATGTCAAAGTAAGGCCAATATCTACATAAGGATCTATGCTTCTAGACATGAGCACCATACCTGATCTATCTGTATGAATTCTGAGGTCAGAGACTGACTCTGGTTTCCATTGAGATTCAAACAACTGTTCCTCATGCTAGTGGGGTGCCGGGAGGGCTGAGGGACTAAACTTACCCCAGAAGACCCAAGAATCTTTGAAGTACAGAAATCCTAAGCTGTGATTGCACTAGTGGCACTGCTGCCTAGCAAGCCTGGGAAATTATTCCAGGAGACAAGAGGGTACCAAGCATCCAAAAGGCTCTACACAGCTGCCACTCAGAAGAGGAGCTGCATACTCTTTGAGGTCCCACCAAGCAGATTTAAGGTACCAGGACCCAAAGTGAGATGACCTTGTGTTTGTCTCAGTTAGAACTTTCTACCCTTGTTTGTGTTCTCTCTTTCATATCACACTCCACAAAAAAGACTGCTCCTGATTTGAATTTTAAAGTCTCACCTTTAAAAAGATGTCACTAGTTGTGTGACATCGGGAAAGTCATTAAATTCCCTGGGTCTCTTGCTTCATTTGCTCAGTTAGGATGGAACTGCCAACAAAGAGATTAAGATAATATTTAGTAATTCCCATAATGATCAAAATGAGTGAAATAAACTACAGTTCAAGTTGGGTGTGGTGACACAGGCCTGTCATCACAGCTATTTGAGAGTCTGAGAGAGGAAGATCACAAATCCCAGCTTGGCCAGATCACTGAATAAGTTCTAATCCAGTCTGGATAATTTAGCAAGACACTATCTCAAAAATAAAAACCAAGAGCTGAGGGAATTACCCAGTGGTAGATCACTGGTCTTACATGGAGAAGGTTCTAGGTTCAATACACAATACCAATAAAATGAATTAATCAGTCAGTCAATAGAATGACCACAAAATATCAATGCTTACATTGATTGAGTTAATACAAAGTCTGCCCTGAGTTAAACAAAAGGATTTATGCAAATTATCTCACTGCTACTCTCCACGGATTCCCAAGCTAGAAATATTAAATAATTGGCATCAACAAAAAGCCTAATGAATGTTAGTAGTGTTATGTCCTTTAATATTAGTAGTTCCCAATGAGGAATAGCCCAATTAGCTGGTGGGAGAGAAGAATTATTAAAATGAGTATTGCCAAGACTAGCTCTCCCTTGGGAATTCTATTAAAGGACCATAGTACTGTTGGCTACATTTACAGTCATGTGTAGTTGCTTTTCTGCATCTGTGCTATTTTCTTTATTACCATGTGACATCCTCTCACTTTGACATTGGGCATGATCATGTGATTGGTTTTGGTCAAGGGTAAAATAGAAAACTTCAGACAAATGAAGTCTGGAAAGAAAATTGTACATTTTTCTTTCCTGCTATGAGATCAAGCCCAAAGTAGCTTGTTGACAAATGCCAGACCATGTGGAGAAAAGCAGAGCTGTTGCAACTGACCCTACCCTGGCCATCTAACTCCAAATGACCTGCCTGCCAATCCAAGATGCACATCAGCCAGGCCTGATTCAGGTCAACAGAACTGTCTAGACTAACCATAGACTCATACAAAAGCAAATATTTGTTACTTGCCACCAAGGTTATATTGGTTCTGTTATGAAGCCTTATTATAGTAATAAATGACTGATAAAGTCACTTCCACAAACTCTCAGATGCTGTTTCTCTTGTACAGGCTGATATCATCTAGTGAATTAGCATTGTGACAAAATTTTACATGGATTATATAATTTATTTGTTATCTCAAATCCCATTACATAATTTTAGAGGTGGAAAAGTTAGACACAAACAACCTAAATACCTTCCCCAAATTCACATGGTCATTAAATAAGGAAGTCAAGGATTGAAGCTGAGAATGGCAGCCTCAGACTCTCTACTATACTTCTCCAAGAAGCGGCTCCCCAAACCAAGCTGTTCTGAGCCTCCCACTTTGAGATTATGGTGCTTTCTCATTCATTAGTAAGGTTTTCTGGGATTTGGATACATCCTTAGTGGGAGGGGGAAGCCTATGTAGACATGAGAGCTGCAGACTGAAAGGCATGTAATGCTGAGTGCTGTTCATGATGCAGTGTTCTAGAAGCAACATCCATGTGAGCTATCCAGGAGGCCTGCTGGAAATCAGCTGGGGTCCTGACTCTGTTCCCTCACCACTTCTCCAAAGACCCACTACTGATGTTTTAAGTGGCTGAAAATATTTTACAACCCTCTTTATCCTAGATCTGTTGGTCTCTGTCATTTAGAATTCGTGACAGTTTCTTCTTGGGCTCTGCAAACTCTAGAATCAGCCTTTCTAATATACTCCCTCACCACAAACTAGAGCATACTCCCAATATACACATCATAATATGCCAACCTCTGTACAGACATCTGCAGTGGGTGCCTGAGATTAAATGCCTGTATCCAGTGCTCAATCTCTCACCTGATTTGTCAACACAGCCTCCCAAACCAGAGCATTAACATACTTGTCCCTGTGCTTCTAAGTTCACATTCCTTTCTAGTCTCAACACTTGAACATTAGCAGGTCAGGCTCTCACCTATACAAATGTGTTGGCCACAGGTTCTAGACCAGCAGCCAGGTAATGGGCTGAAAACAAAGCTATCTACCTGGGAAAGCCAAGGTCTCAACATCCCCTTTAGACATGATCACTTGAACAGAGAGACTCAGCAAATCAGTCTTTAGCATACCTCAAAGGGCCTATGTCCAAGAGCAGCCAGGAAACCTCTTTAGGGAGTGATGGGTGGGAGCAATGGCCTCCTACACATTAGAGTAAAGCCCTTGGATAATTATCATCAATCCATTTACACTGCCTTAATCCCAGCACTTAGTGTGTAATCGATAACCTACATCCACCCGTGCTTCACAGAGTCCAAAGCATGTACATATCCATTTCTTCCTTTGTGGTCAAGCCAAAAGCTTGCCATCATCTCCATTACATTGAGAAAGAAACTGACCTGGAGAAGAACAGAACCTCACCAAGTCCATCCAGAGTCAAAACTAAGGGTCATTCAGGGATCCACCTAGGATGTTACTATAACTTCTTGATCATGCTGTCTATCTAGCTGTATCTATCCCAATGAAGAAACTAGCAACAAATCCTCAGAAGCAAAATGAATTCTGATTTTGAATGAAAAGTAAAATTTTACGAGGGTTGTCTAACAGCTATCAGCATCCTGCCCAGAGCTTGGAGACCATAGGCTGCTGTACTGGTCCCAGCTTTGGGGAAGAGACATTCACTGAAGGATTAAAATATGCTTGATCCTAGGTCTTATGGGAGTGCAAAGGAGCTGTCTTAGAGCAAAAATCTTCATCCTGTTGGAGACTAGGTGAGGGGGGATATAACCATGCTTTCTAAGATATGCATCTAGGATGCTGTCCATAGAAACAAACACAGAGGCAACCTTCCTGTTAACACCCCATTCAGTACATCCCTGTTTCTTCCATTTTTCCTCTGTGTTTCACAGGATCATCTCCCAGAGAAACCACCTATAGTCAAATCAAGATTTGTGTTTGCTTTGCACAAACTTGAAACAAGTCATCAACACTTGGACTTCCCAACAAGAAGCTAAAAGCACAGACTGAAAAACACCACAGGGAGAGAGAGTAAACTGTAGCAGCTAAAACAAAGGAAGATAAGGTCATCAGGGTCTGTGGAAGCAAATGAAAGTTACCTGGCAGGAAAAAGCACCTGGCTGTCCTTTGGGGGCATTATGCATGTCTCAGGTAGGCTGTGTGTAATAGAGGAGGGAAGATGACTGTGTACATTTTTTTTTACTAATTGATAACTAAACCAACAGAATCAAAGTGTTGAAGAACACTAGATTTGACATGAATGAGCTGGAGTTAAAGCTACACTGAACATTAGATAACTGGATAGGGAAGCCCATCCAAGACAATGCCACTACACGACACTGCCTGGCCCATGATGAACAGACAATAAAACCTGCTAATGACTACAGTGGACATTACTAGGTTCTCTTTACCCAGTGATAGCAGTTAAGAAATCTCAGTATTCCACCAGGACCCTTTGCACCCTCCAAGAAATGCTTCTTAACTAATGAAATTCACTTTGCCCATAAAGTACCACCCTTCCCCAGTAGCCCACAACCAATGGCAGACTGACACTGAATCTCCAAGCTAGCCCCTTACTGGAGGGAGGTGGAAGAGAAAGCTCTGTCCTTTGCTTTTATGGTCAATGGGCTAAATTAAGATCTTGGGTTTGCTTTTTGAACAGTTGCTAGAAACAGATGAAAGGTGAGTGAACCCCACCCTGACTCAGTCCCTTCCATTTCTCTCCCTCCTTTACAAGGTTTTCTAGTAGACAACACCCTCTTATCTCTCTACCTCAGTCTCTGCCTCAGTGGATTGTAGCATGTATGTTTTCTGCCAGCCCACCTGGTCCATTCTTTGTTCCTTCCTGCCAGCCGCCCGGTCCCACTGCCACACGAGCCCCAATAACACGCAGAGACTCTGTATTTGATACAATGCTGTTGGCCAGTTACTGTTATTGTTTATCGGCTAGCTCTGTCTTAATGATTAACCTATTTCTATTATTCTAAGTATTTCCACGTGGCTCATCTAACCGGAGAGTGGCAGGCCGACATCTTGCTTTCTCTATGCTCTCCATGCTGACTCCTCCTTCCTACTTCCTCTTTCCTCCTTGTCTCCTAGCCCTGCCTATCTTGCCTTCCCATTGGCCCAACAGTGCTTTATTCATTAACAAGTATGAGAAACATATTTACAGAATAACATCTCCCATCAGTGGATCCCCACCCAGAATGGTTATTTATATGCCTGCATAGCATAACATAGCTCATACATGTCTCTCTTGGGATGAGATGGTGAGCTATTTGAGACAGAAGAAATACCCCTCACCCCTTCATCTCAAGTCTTCATTTCAGTTTCTGTCACTGAAAGGACATTCAGTGAACAAATGAGGGAAATAAACAAATGGCCCTTCACACTCTACACTCTGGTCCAGCCAACAGCCAAATGCTTCCCTTGACCCGTCCCTCTGGCAGACTTCAGGCTCGATTTCTCAGCCATTCAGCCTTGCCCAGAAGCCAAGCTGTGACAGTTAATAGATGAATCCCTTCAATTTGCGAGTTCCCCTGAGTCTCAGCCATAAAATAAGACAGATCTCCAGGGTGCTCTACACCTAGGACTTAGCGCTCAGCCCCATGACCTTGCCTCTGCCAATACAGCCTTTTAACATGCCACCCTCTGTGCCTCCAAAAGACAGAAATGGGAGCCAGGAGGAAGCGGATGTGACTGCATCTTCCGGAGCCTGCTAACAAGGGCAGAATCTGGACTGGCTGATATTCATTAAACCAAGGCTCTAGTGACCAGTTCCTCTCAGACTTCAAAATTGATAGAGGAGCTGGGCAATCTTGATTGTGCTCTCATCCTATAGATGCTGAAAATCGCATCTAAGTGGTTTGGATGGAAAGAAATCAAGTAATAACAAAGGTAGAAAATAAGCCTCATAGGAATGTGGAGGAAAGAAGCTTGGGTGTGGCCCATCAGTGTCATATCTCTGTCTGATGCTCAGGGGAAATGGCTCACCTTTTGGTGGTCTGTAGATTTTAGAGTACTCTTCCATAACTTCTGGGTCTTGGGGAATCATGTTTAATTTGCCACATTGCTAGTACCATATTGAAGTCAGATGCTTTCAAGAACAAATGGTTCACTTCCATCTTCATTTCAGTCCCAGAGTCCCTTGTGAATGCATTTCATTAGGAGAGAAAGGGGTGCCTGTGTCACTTATCTTTACCCCATATCACTTTTCTGGATTTCCAGGACAACCTTTGTCCAGAGAGAATAAATAAACAGACCTGTAAGACAGATGCCCTCAAAGGACTGCAGTCAGCCTCAGCAGCCCTTTGCCTCCTAATATGTCCCTTTAACAACCTCTGGAAGAATGGTTCTCACCTTCCTATGACCTTTTAATATAGTTCCTCATGTATGGTGACCCTCAACCATAAAATTATTTTCATAACTGTAATGATGCTATTGTTATGAATCACAATGTAAATATTTGATATGCAGGTGACCCAAGGTGACCCCTATAAAAAAGTTGTTCTTTCTTCAAAGGGGTCACAACCCACAGGTTGAGAACCACTGCTCTAAAGAATGCTTGTTCTGTGGTTAAGTGAGAGCCTACCCCCCATGAAGAGTTGTCCTGGTTCTGAGGGAGCCTCGCACACATCATCTCAAACCTAAGCTTAAATTCCTCAGAAGTCCAAGGCCAGCATGGAAGTTCATAGAAACCTATATAAATAGTGCACACTGGAAAAGTGAATCATCACAGCATTACAGTGAGACTTCTGCCTCACTGGCCATTCAGAACACTCAATACCCTATTTATTCACCCACCACTGGCATGACCTAACCATTATCACTCATGCTATGGTCTCACTATCCTCTAAACTGAGTTCACAGACATACATGCTTAACTTGATCAAAGTCCATCTCTATCAAAGATCCCTTTATTCTCTGAGTCAAAAGAATACTGTTACTAGAACAAACTAATAATGCTCTTGTTCTGTGGAATTATCTGAAGATACTTAAAGAGCTGAGATCTTTATCTACTGTAAAAGTGAAAGGAGTTGAGTAAAAGGAAACGTAGCCCATCCTTTCTTCCCTTAGAAATTGGAGACAACCCAGTTGATTCAGTATAAGAATCTCTGTGTATCTAATTAACACTCAAGGATCTCCAGCACAGAGAAATAAGTGCTTTATGCCTTCTCCTGGATGTAGGGAAGACTTACTCACCCTAGGTATATATTTCTTAGGCAGAAAGATGGAAGTAAAAGCAATAAATGGCCATAAGCAACTGTTGCCCTCTTAGAAAGAATGTTCCTACTCTGCTTATAGCTCATTGAAAGAAACTTAGTTATATGCCCATACTAAACTGCATGGGGTCCTGGGAAATATAGTCTTTTAGCTGCTAACACCCTTGTCAGATAAAAATCAAACCTCAATAAGAAGTTAAGAATGAGAATCTAGAAATATTACTAAGTTGGCAGGGTGCGGTGCTTATCTAGTGTGTATGAGGCCCTGGATTTGACCCCCTACAGTACTTGAAAATGTGTTAGGTAATACATTCCCATAATCTTGACACTATGGATGTGATAGCGATAGAATCAGGAGTGCAGGGTCATCCTGGAATACATGAGACCCTTTTTCAATTAAGAAAAAGAAGGAAAAAGATATAAACAGTGAGGAAAAATATTAGTTAGGTAATTAGTTGTGTCTTTGGCAGATGTTTTTTAAGTAGAAAAGAAACTCATCCCTAAATTGGATGTCTTTATCAACAAGCCATCTACTACCAAGGCTCAAAGAACATCTTGGAAGAGGAAGTGAATAGAATTAAGAGCTTGCAGGGGTAGGACTGTGAAATGCTGTCTGCTGGATATGACAATAGCTATCTCATGAACTCACAGCATCTTTGATCATCTTAACAAGATCCACATCAGATCAAGCTAGTGAAAATCCTCTCATAGGTGGGGCAGATGATCTCTAGTCTTCACTCCTTACTGGGAAGCTATTGGTAGTTGATTGCTACTTCAAAGAAGGTAGTTGATACCTTCTTTGAAGGTATGACTACTGGCAGGTTCCCCATGGTTCAGCAAATAGCCCCATAGTCATGATATATAGATAGCACTAATTGAACTTAATGGGTTGTCAAAAAGAAGGTAGGAAAATTTAGAGAGAAGAGGTGTTGGGGAATATGGGAAAGATTGGAGGAGGCAAATGGAGACTATATATGAGCATACTTCATTGTATACATATGTGAGAATCTCAAACAATAAGAATTTTAAAAATTGGGAAAAGAAATCTCAGAGGAGCCACTAAATTTACACAACAAAATAATAAAACCAAGCCCTAGGTGTTCTTAACCAGGACCCAGTCTCCCATCCTATCACCTAGTAATGCAATATCTGAACCATTGAGAAATTTATAAATAATACTACCCAACACCAGTAATATCAATATCAACACACACACACACATACACACACACACACACACACACGCACACGCACACACACGCACACACTCATGCACCGTTCACCCTCCATCTCTCTTGTATCATCAGGATTACATAATTTTCCAAAATATATCTGTCACCTCCATCAGTCATGAAAAATAGGTACAGGGGTGGCGACAATGTCAAATTCAGGGGTGGGACTAAATTGGAATTGACCTGTGGATTCATTCTAACTATCCTCCTGATATTTTCAGACAGACACAGTCACAGAGGCCAGTGATGTTGAGAGATTCAGCATGCACAAAGTCTGGGCTTTCATTCTGTGTGGTGTGTGCTTGTGTCATGATTCTACAGTGACAATAAAGCAGAGGCCATCTCCAAAGCTGCTCTTAGATCCTCCAGAATACTTATGCAAAGATAAGGCAAGAGAGCAAAACCAATTTCCTTCCAATATTTTTAGCTTCTTGGGAAAATAAACATAGAGCAGAAAATATTCATCTCTGCCACTGTGGCAAAGAATGACAAAAGCAGAAAGCAAATGCAATTGAGCCCCATGTGCACAGTGAAAAAATAACCTGTTTAAGAAATCCCAGTGATATCCCAGCTCTTGGGAAAGTGTAAACTTCTCTTTCTCTAAGGAAACCCTTCAAGAAAGACTGCCCCTACCCAAAAATCAAACTTAAGAAAGGGTGCTTTACCCACTTTCCAAGGGGATCTTTTCACATGTACAACAAAATGGCCTTTATATTTAGACAGTATATGATTGCAAGTGGTTCAGTTACTTCAATTACCAAAAGTCATTTTGATAAGGAAACCAACTCTGATGCTTGTTACTGTGAGAGAACAGGGAAAATACATTTCTGGAGAGGATGTCTAAAAGTTATGATAGTGGACAAGATGATGAACACCGATTTAATTGGATCAAATAGAATTAATGAGTATGGCCAAAGCTCCTCACTTGCCAAAGTGAAATATAAGAAAATATGTGTGGGGTTGGGGATGTAGCTCAGCAGTATAGCCCTTGCCTACCTTGTGGAAGGTCCTTCGTTCAATTCCAGAACCAAAGAACAAAGCAGGTATGAGATTACTGTATTGATTCCTAGCTTTAGAACAGCTATTTAAAACACTGTCCAATTATCCATTTCACCCTGTTTTAAGTATGTTAGGTGGTCATATGTTCCCAATTTGCAGATGAGAAGGCAGAGGCTCCCAGATATGCAGCAGTACTCATTATGAGACTGAGGGAAGGGGAGATGTGAGATTCATATGCCATGACTATAAGCCCAAGGGAGCTTTTTTTCCTCAAAGAGAAGTCTCAAGTTTTCAGACCATCACTGATGGTGTTCAAATGAAGTAGCATTGCAGAGTAAGGAGGCAGGGGCTTTAGGTCTTCACCCATCAACTCTACAACCCATAACAAGAGATTTTCTTCTCTGAGCTTTTTCCTCATCTAAAAATAAATTTTAAAGAGAGAGAGAGATGACTCTGGACCAACAAGATGGCTTTGTAGTTAGAGGTACTTGCTGCCAAGCCTGAAGATCTGAATTATATCCCTGGGAACCACACAGTGGAAGCAGAGACACAACCCCTACTAGTTTTCTTCTATTTCCTGGCATGTGTACCTCCTCCACATACAAATAAATAAATGTAACATACTTAAAAAATAGTTCTCTCTTCAATTGTTATTAGTACTCAGAGAGTGTATATTATGGTTTAATAAGGATCAGGAAAAACAAATAGGCTGAAAAGATGTTTATTCAGGGAGAAATCACAACAGAGACAGATGAACACCAGCAGGTTCCTAGTCCCAAGGATGCCTCCAGATGCTCTTCTGTCCCTGTGCTGCAAGCAAGAGAAAGCTCCTGGGGGCCCCTTCCTCAGACCTAGTTCTCTCAGGTAACATCTGCGCCTGTCCCCACCCCCAATGGGCATGGTCAGTGCCACAGGTGCAGACAAAGTGAATATCCCACTACAAGTGTAAATAACAGATATGCCATATATTCTGTTTCTATTCTGTTGACCACAAAAGATTTAAACATTCATTATGAAGTAGGGCACTTGTAGAAAGTCTTTTAAAGGAATTGTCTGCTCTGAATCCACAACACCATGTACATGGTTGTGGAAAGCAGTCTCTTATTAAAGAAACACATTGCTGGGCACTGGCACACTGCCAGGCTATGCTGGACACTACAAGACCAATGTTATGGAGCTCCTGTGAGTCCTTTCCCTTGAGTTTCATCCAGACCACTGTGTTTCCCAGGAATTTCCCTGTCACTAGGAGATCATATCTTGGCTCCTTGGAATATGTACCTTACCAGCACTCAATGTTCTCATGGTGCTTAGAAACCCTATTTTCTCTTTTAGAACTGATCCTGCCTACCAAAGTCTATGGGCAGAGTTTTTCATGAGGACTACTGGTCAGCTCCCAAATATTCATACAGAGACATATGTCAATTATAAATGCTTGGCTGATAGCTTGAGCTGATTACTAACTACCTCCTACAACTTAAATTAACCCAAATTTCTTATCTAAGTTCTAGCACGTGGCTGATAGCTTGTTACCTCATTTTTTTACAAGTTCTTTGTGTCTAGCTCAGTGACTCCTGAGCCATGCCCTTCTTCTTCCTAGCTCCCTCTGTGTCTGGTTGTCCTGCCTATACCTCTTGCCCAGATATAGGGCCAGTCATCTGTTTTATTAAACCAATCAGATAGTATATTGGCAAAGACATATCTTCACGGGGGAAATTGATGGTTATGACATCCTCTGATCAGGTCAAGATCAAGGTCAAGGGTCTGATCATTTGCCAAGGATTATTTTCCTATCTTTTTCTTCTCCATATCTCTGTGATATGTCATATTACTCAGTGCAGAATTCCCAAATAGGTCATCCTTTGGTTCTCATGGAGTGCTTATGGTGGGGTTGCCTGAGATGGGCCACACTCAAGTCTACCTCTAAGCACCCCATCATTTCCCTTCTCAATGCCAAGTACTTGGGAAAATTAGTACTCTCCAATTAATAATAAGGAGAATCCACATTATGTATACAGTCCTGTATTCTTCACTAGATTGCAAATAGATAAACACAGCACCTAAATCTTGTAGGGATGACAGTAAATTGAATAAAAGAAAAAGGTATATGGTCCTATAGTCAATGGGAGCAAAGACACATCAAGGGGTAGCTAATGCAAAGGGAGGCAGAGAACAAGGACAAGGGTAGTCCCAAGGCTGTGCCTGATATTTACAGGCCAGTGTAGTTATGAAACTCTCTACCAAACCTTACTAAAACATGCTGACATTCTTACCCCAACACTAATTTTAATTTTGTCATAAAATAATCCTATAATATTGACAAAGTAGATTTGCTTTTAATACCATTTGGTTCTCCACAACTCGGTAACTTATCATTGCCTCTAGATTTTTCTAATCACGTTGTACGAATTATTTGTCAGGGGAAAGGTAACCAATAGCTGAAATGAATTTTTATTAGTAAACTTGATTTTATTGATATATTACATATAGACATACTGTGGAGAGATTTAAATGCCTGTTACTTTTAATCATACTAGTTTTCCAACATATATTTGAATCCAAATACTGTCATTCCAGGCTCCAAAACACTCCTCCTAGCCATGAAGCTGAATGAGAAAGAGGCTGGATAGGACACGAAACTTTGGGAAGTCTCCTCAAGGTCCTTGGATAGCAGTAAAAGCAAACATGATGGAGGGTAGAAAGTATGCAAAGTAGGGAAGATACAAGGCCATATGTGTGCTGGCATGGTTCAGATGACTGTCCGGGGAGGGTGGATGGAACTCTGCATAGGGTGAAGCAGGAAGGGAAAGCTGATACAGAGATGTAGGAGATGGAAGAAAAGGCTCTTCCTTGCATAAGAAGATGAAAGACAGTGAAAACAACAAGCACACCAAGAGGGGACTGAGGAGTCCCCTCTGTGGAAGTGTCCCTGAGAACAATTGAGAACTCCTGTATCAGATATGCCATTTTATTCCCTCTTGGAGTTAGCTCACTAAGAGCTTGAAGATGTTCATGCTAAAGGGTTTCTATGGAGATGGCTATGAGCTGAGTCCAAGGGTGTGACATTGGAGGTGCCATGAGGTCCAGAAAAGCTAATCAAAACCAGCTCTCCAGATTCATCACCTTCTTGGGTCACAGGTCATGTTCTGAGTGTCTGAGCCACTCTGCACAAAGATGCATATGTGTAGACAGCCTCAAAGAAATCAGACTGTCACTCCAAACTAATTGAAGAGGTCCAATGAAGTCCAGTAAACTTGACTATGGCTATAATGCTGGTAAGAAGTGAGTGTAAGAATCTAGGTCACACTTTGCCCAGAAGAGCTTGATGATTCCCATAGTGACTACACCAGTCACTACGACAGGTGCTGATGAAATGGAGAGCTGGACAAAGGGATATGCCTTCTTGTGCTACTGTGCTCTGAAGTTAAATTAATCTCCTCAGGCTGGAGATATAGTTCAGTGGTGGAGTGTTTACCTGACATATTTAAGTACTTGGATTAGATGTCCAGCATATATGACTGTTAATTAATAATCATGTCATTTAGTCATACTGAGGCTTATCTAAACCTGACAATCCAGCAGATTCAATAGCATCATTGTATAAACCTATTGAATAAGTAAATTCTGCTCCCCCCATTCTGAGACAATCCATTATAACAGACCAAAATAAATCAGCAAAAAGGAAATTAGTCTGGAAAATCCAACATATTTTACTGGAAAATAAAAGAAAACAATTATCTTACTTAGAAGCATCTCAGGTTCCACAAACCTGGTAAGACAGTTGATAATGAGTGTAAAATAAAAAGCAAGAACAGAATGGTGTGGTAATGGGCTTTGTCTGTGGGTGGGAGAGTAAAATTGAAGAATAAGGGACAAATATAAGGATAAGGAGGGGAAGCGCAAATTTTCTGGCTACTTAGATGTGAAGGGAAAGAGATAAAGGGGAAATTACAAATGATCCCCTATTTCTGAACTGAACAGAAGCAGGGATTATATTTACCAAATAGAATTAGACAGACAAGTAGGCAAGAGTCACTTGAAGGAGAGAAACCACAGGAGCATCAATCTGTAAGGTTAGGTGGGTATGTGATAGGTAGGAAAAGCAGTTAGTTCTGGTCCTAGGAGAAAGGAGGGTGCCCATGTGTTCAAGTCCTGGGAACAGGTAAGATGCCTAGGGAGAGCTTGTATGATGAAGAAAGAATTAGGCACATTATGATCTACAAATGTGACCATGCACAGACATCAGAGATGAGAAAACAAGCATAGAATTGTAGAAAAGTCTTCAAGACAAATTAGCTATATTTTTTTTTTATTTTTAAAGTACAGTGGGAATCCTTGGGGACATAAAGGTAGAAAGTCCATCACTCCAAGGGAGACAGTACTATTATTGGTTATAGAAGGGTGGTCATGGTCTAAGAGAGAGAGAGAGAGAGAGAGAGAGAGAGAGAGAGAGAGAGAGAGAGAGAGAGAGAGAGAGAGAGAGAGAGAGAGAGAGAGAGAGAGAGAGAGAGAGAGAGAGAGAGAGAGAAAAGCTTGTTGCAAGACAGAAGGTCGGTCGTGAGGAAATCTGAGGGATGGATGAAGGAGGAGAAATGCCAGGTGCTAAGTCACAGCCTGCCTAACCCAAGTCAAAAGGGAAGATAACAACCTGCCAATATTTAAGATGGGTGGATGCCAACAAGGCAAAGAATTGATTCTGTACCAAATAACCAAATAAGAGGCTATGACTTGTAATCACTGATAAAAAATAAGAGCCATCGGTTATCAGCTCCCAACACCAAACTTCTTGTTTGCAGAGTTTTTGTCCCAGGAAAACACAAAAGAATAAAGAGAGATTTCAGGCTCACAATAGCTACAGACGCACATGTCCAAACAAACAAAGCCTCATTGTCCATAGTTGAGAGCTGGTTGTAAACTCATCAATTTTTTTTAAAAGAACAAACCATGTATTGAAAGGCTCAGTGACTCAGCCTTCTACTAGGAATTTATTCCAGGAAAAATTATTACGCCTGTGTATACACATATTAAGATCTCTCAAGGTATTAATTACAATTTTAATATATTTTAAAAGACCTAAATGTCAAGAAATCAAAGTTAGGATATAATCAATTGCCCATCCATGAAAGTATGTCAAGACTTAAAATATTTCTTCTTTCTTGTCTCACCTATTCATACCACTCGTGCCTGCTGTGTCCTATAAGAGCTGTCCATGCCAAATCACTACTGACTGTCATGTTGCCAGGTCCAAATGGGTGTTTTGAGTTGATCTTAGTATGACTCGTCTGATGGTTGGCAACTGTCCATCCTCAGCCTTGCTGTTGACCCGAAGGCTATGTTTCTTCCTAGCTCTGCCCACTCCTCTGGAATACCTACTTTTCAGGCTATGCCTCTACACTTTATGTTGGTATTCATCAGAGTCAGCATCTTTGTTTTCCATATACTCAAAGTAGGTTGAGAATATTTATTAGAACTTTTTGGGAGGAAAATAAATCTGTTCCTCATTGGGACACATGCTTTGTCTGTAATCCTGCTCCCCTGCTATCTGATGTTGCCTCTATGGAGCTGTGAAGGCTCTGGAAACTGTAGCTAAGAGATAGCAATCCAGCATAATTCTTGTCTATAGACATGCAAATGGTTCTTTCTGCAAGAGAGACAGCTTTTCCTTCAAAGAAACGGGTCAGTTTTACCTGCATTTGAATATGCATTTCAATATTCCTGATATGTAGATATTCTGATCTTTGAGTTATCCTCTGTGCTGTCTGTAACTACTTATCAGTTTTCTCATTCATGAATTAAATAAAATGCTCATCTTTGCATCTCTATGACAGCAATGATGTTATCTTGTCTTGAAATTATGCTTATTTAATAGTTTCAAATATGTGAAGCCAAAAAACCTACACATGTGTCTCCATTCCTGAGTGTCCTTCTTTACTGAAAAGCCTAGACAGGCATATGGCTGATTCTTGTTGCTCAAGGCAATTTTCAATAAAGTTGTCCTGAATTACAAAATACTGTAGCATAGGCTCCTAGAGGAAATGCAGGGTTATGTTCTCCTAGTCACAATATTATTTTCAAGTGATGAATACATGTCCCTTTATGTGTGTGTTTCTGCTTAGGGACACCTTGTTTAATAGACATTGCTGATTCATTAACATTGAACTCACAGTCAACAGCACAGTAACTCATACCTGAACAGAGTTCATTCAGCATAACTGTGTATCTGGAAAGCACATCGTAGCCTTCTTTTGCTTAGGGATATTAGTTTACACTTTTGCACTGCTATATTTTCAACAATAGATTCTCTCCCCACCCCCCAAAAATATTGAAATAGAAAAAAATGTTACATATGTGGGACCACATCTTTTACAGTATTGAACTTCAATAAGGAGGCAGACGTGTCACCTAGCTGGCCTCTATTGGGAATATGTGTATTAAACAACTCAGCTATTTTACTGCTTGATGTGTACTTATGAGTATACTTAGGAGAGGATATGGTGACAGAGAAAAAACCATGGCAATGACATTGGTGTATATAGGTAAACTTTGTGGGATAAATGAATTTGCAAACATGGAACAATGGGGGTTGTCCTTAAGTATGCTGTGAATATATGTTTCTCTTATTGGTTGGTGAATAGATGATGATTGACCAGTAGCCAATCTGGAAGTATAGGTGGGGCCACCAGACTAGGAATGCTGGGAAGAGGAACACTAAAAGAGAGTTATAAGGGAGATACCATGTGGCCACCAAAGAAGTGACATGTCACAGACTGGTGAAAATATATAGTTTAATAGAAATGGGTTAATAATTAAGAGTGAGCTAGCCAATAAGAAGCCTGAGCCATTGGCTAAACAGACAGTTAACACAACTCTCTGTGTGTTTATTTTGGGACTAAGGGGCTGTAGGACCAGGTGGGACAGAAACCCCTGTCTTCAATGGAATCCAGAAATAATGATAATGGATGGTATCTCCATATCTGAGTTAAACATAATATGTGCTTCCTCCATTGATCATTGGGATTCATAAAAATAAAAACAAGATTATATTTATCTTATTTACTGTGTTACATGTCTTAATCCCAATGCCTATGTTTGGTACATAGGGTTATTAGATGTGTATTTTTATTTAACAGACTGAAGATATACTTAAGTGTACAAAAAGTATTCACTTTATGTAATAGTTACTTTTCTCATTGCTATGACCAAATATTGACAAGAAGCAATTTAGGGGATGAAGGATTTGTCTTATCTCAAGTTGAGGGGATAGAGTCCATCTAAGCAAAGAAGGCATGGGAGCAGGGACATGAGGCAGGCAACATTGTGTCATCAGTCAAGAAGCAGAAAGAAATGAACATTGATGTTCAGCTCATTTTCTCCTTTTAAATATACTCCTATGTCCCAACCTACGAGATGGTGATGCCACATTCAAGACAGGCCTTCCCTGCTCAGATAAATGTTTCTGAAAATGCCCCCCTCATAGATATACACAGAGCTGTGTTTCTACAGTGATTCTAAATCTAGTAGAGTTAACAATGAAAATCAACCATCACACAGCATACTGCTCAATAAAAAAAAGAAAACAAAACAAAAACTGTTCAGAGACTATGTACGTATTGGCTCAAATTTGTGTAAGGAGATGAATGTGTTTGCATCAGAGAAACAAAGCAATGGCAGACAGAAGTTGTAATGGGCAAAACTGTGCTGGAATTTGAAATGGTTATGTCCAAATGGTGGAATTTATGGGCTATTTTTTGAATTCTACTTTAGTGTTTTTTTCCTGTATCTTCCAAGATAAAAATGAAGACATATTTCTCTCATCACCACCACCATGCCAGGAGGATGTAAACACCTTCCTTTGCCTTTCCACTCAATGCAGCAGATGTCTGAATGCTCTGAGCACTAGAGGCTCTCTGGCTTGTAAGGAAATGTCATAGTCAGCACCCCAGGCTGCCAATACAGATTTCACAGCTCAGCCCCATAGGGCCCATTAGCATCCCACATAAAATCTTATTCCTAATGTCCTTGACAATACATGGCCAGAATCAAGTGCTATATTCTTAGGGTGCTTTGTGTGGCATATTACAAGGATCCCATTGCTTATTCCTTTAGAACCTTTAACTCCTCATAATAAAGAACACCTTGATAATCATGCCTAAGGATATATATACATCTATTCTGAAAGCTGCCAGATGTGCAGCCACAGACAGAAGTCTGTCCCTAGCACACACTGTGTGCTACTGTGTTCAAGACAGAATACTGGCCATTTAATATCCATGGAGTGTCTAATGCCTTTGGATGTCTAAGATGTCAAGGCCTTAATCAAATTCTTTGAGTGGGTGTGGGAGTAGTCAAATACCCATATCAACTGTAAAAAGCAACTCAGTCATATTACTGACTTCTTTCTTCTCAGGGATATTCCTCTGGGCTCAATTTTATTGTGTTTAGTTCATATACTATCCCATATAAAACAATCTGGGTCAAGTTTAAAAGCATTTTCTGCTTAACCTTCAAATAAAAAAAAAACTTTTCAATTAATCAGAGTTCCTGCTTCCTCTGTCCCATGATTCTCCCCTCCCCCTTCCCACCAAATATCTGGTTAATCAGTGATTCAGATATACAGAAACCTCTACCATGGGTAGAGGTCAGAGAAGGAAGAACATGGATCTAGAAGATGCTGTCTCCTAGTCATCATGAAATTCCAGTTGGTAGACTATTACTTAATTCCCTCACTCCCTCAGGACCACCCCCTGTGTAGCTGAGGAGTTAATCTCAGCTTACTATAAAGATCATGAGATATTGTTCAGAGAAGTCAATGGAAAATTAGAAAGGCCAAAGGTCTGCTTGCACAGGACTGCCAACCACATGGACAGGGCTGTGCTCTCCTCTAAAAGTCAATCCCCATTGTGTTGGTTCTGTGCCTCCAAAGCCAAAGGGTTTGCAATAACAACTCCTTCTCCCATTCCAGTGTTCCACCCCATCTCGGTACTGTCTTACCCTCCTTTCCCATCAGTTCTTGGATAACATGTCAAATCTGTAAGAAACAAAGTAGAAAACTTGTCATATACCAAGGACCACCATGAACCTACATTCATTAATGAGCTCACTGCATGGCAAGAGCCAGTAAAAATGTCACCTAACATTTGTTTTCACTGGATATTACATGGGACCGTTTCCATTTCTGACAGTGTATATTCTGACTGTACAAATTTGTTTGCAGTGTGCACACACTTCTTCACAACCTCCATACATTTGACACTTATTTCTTGGTTGTTTATACACAATTCCAACCACAACAGAGCAGGGAACTGTCCTTGGAGATATAACATCAAATGGAAACAGCATATGATAATCAAACAGACACATAAATGAGCAGATGGACAGGATTTTAAACACTTTAAAAGAGGAGTGAAGAAGAGACTAGATTAGATTGCAGTGTGAAGGTGGCACCTGAAGAATAACAATGAGTTAGTTAGGGACAAGGGTGGGTAGAGAGAATGCTCCGTGAAGGAGAGACAGCTCATGCAAAGACCCCAGTCTAGAAAGAGATGCAGTACAACCTTGCTATTCATTTTGGAGTTTTGTGGTGCTAGAAGCCAAAGTAGGGAGCTTTGCTCATATTACTTATGTGTTCTGCCATTGAGCTACAGATCTCTCCCACCCCATACATCTGAGGAAACAGAAAAAGATGGGAGTGCTTGGCAAGTATAAGCAAGGCAGAGAAAAATAAAAAGAGAATAGAGATAAGAAGGAATTAAAGGGAGGAGAGTCTCAAGTTCAAGGCCAGCCTAGGCTAAAGAGTCAGTTAATAGCTAGCCTTGGCAATTTGGTGAGACTTTGTCTCAAAATAAAAACTAAAAAATCTTCAGAAAAGCTGCTTAGAGTGCTTGCCTAGTGGTATAATACACTGTGTTCTAGGTTTCAGGGGGTGGAAAAAGTTTGGTGGAGCAGACTTGAAATCTTACTTCTCTGCCTGTGAAATGGACAAAATTAAACCAAATGACAGTACACAATCCTGGCAAGCTCAAATTGAACTGCTCATATCACTGGAAGCAATCTGTGAAGTATAGAAAAAGCCATAAGGATGTCTCTATCTTTTAATATCTTCCTTGAAACTTTGTTTAAGGAAAAATTGTTCAAGCAGAAGGCTACAGAATGGCAGTAAGGCAAAATTTTTGAAGATGCCGAAATATGCAGAGATATGGGAATCATTTAGCAGAGTAGGGTAATTAGACTCCTGGGTCACTATAGAGCCATTCAAACAGGGTGAAAATTCCTTAAAAACCTATAAAATATTCACTTTCTGATGTTGAGTGACAAGCAGGGATCACACATGGCACACAGGCCATGATGCCATAAGATTTGTGTCAGTGACACGAAAAGATATTCACAAGCACAAATTCGTCTAATTGGAATATGGGATATATTTAGTTTCCTAAAAAGTTGTTTTCAGATTTTAACAATTTGATAATTTGTTATTTCAAGGGAAAGAGGGAAGAAGAAAGGCCCCCAGAGAGGCTGCATCTGCTCTCAGCCCTGAACCCAGCTGGCTGCTGCTGCTACTGTTCCAGATGTGTTCAATGAGGGACATCTAAATGACAATAAAGGATAAATATCCAGCCCCCTGGGCCTTATAGACACACCTTCTTACTTGCTCCTTCAGCCTATTCCTCCCATACCTTCCTGAACCTCAGAAGGACACATGGGTTAAGCCCTTGGTAATATGAAATAGAAACCATGGAAGATTCCTCACGATCTCCTCTCCTTCCCCTTCTTCCCTTTTCTTCTTCCTCCCTCCCTCCCTACTTCCCTGTGCTGAAGGTCCAGTTTGGGGAAGAACAGAGAAGGAGAGCAAGGAAACAGATACTTTAATAGAGGGATCCATTATACACTTAACAAGAAATCTGGCACTAGAGAAATCTTCAGGGATCCACAAGGATGACTCCAACTAAGATTCTAAGCAGTAGTGGAGAGACTACCTTAAATGCTTTTCCCCTATAATGAGACCAATGACTACCTTAAATGCCATCCTAGAGCCTTCATCCAGTAGCTGATGGAAGCAGAAGCAGAGATTCACAGCTAAGCACTGAGTTGAACTCCTGGAATCCAGTTGTAGAAAAGGAGGAGTGATGAGCAAAGGAGTCAAGACCATGCTGGGGAAACCCAAAGGAACATCTGATCTGAGCAAGAGGGAGTTCATAGATCCCAGTCTGACAGCTGGGGAACCAGCATAAGACCAAACCAGGCCTTCTGAATGAGGGTGTCAGTTGGGCCATCTGGGTAGTCTATGGGGCCTCTGGCAGTGGAACCAGTATGTATTCCTAGTACACAAATAGTCTTTGGAAGTTCATTCCCTGTGGAGGGATACTCTCTCAGCCTAGATACATGGCGGGAGGGCCTAGGTCCTGTCCCAAATGATGTGACAGACTTTGATGATCCCCCATGAGATTCCTCACTCTCCCTGAAGAGCTGATACAGGGTGGAATGGGGATTAGTGGGGGGAATAAGAGGACAGGAAGGAGAGGAAACTTGGATTGATATGTAAATTAAGATTGTTTTTAATTTAAATAAAAATTAATTAATAAAAAAGAGTTATTCAAAAAATAAAAATGAAAGAAACCATGGGAGAGCTCTGCAGCCACTTTCTCCCAGTCACAATTGGTACTCTGTACCTCTGCAGTCACAGTAGGTCCTCTCCCTCCCCAACTACAGTAGGTCCTCTCCCCCAGTCACAATAGGATCCCCCCCAACAGTAGGTCTCTCAAACATACAACCCTCCCAGTCACAGTAGGTCCTCTCCATTCCTACTCCAAGACACAGCAGGTTCTCACTCTACAAAGCCAGACTTGCACTTTAAATGATTCTCCCATTCTTCTTTAAGTGATGTGTACTTAGCATTCCAAAATGTTCCATGATGAGCAAGACATAGCCCCTCCCTAGGATTGTAGGTTCCTTTATGATTGTGGTAGTCATTTATCTACCTTTTGTCCCTTGACTCACAGCAGTGAAGGTCTTGGAGCTGACTGGTGAGGAGGATGTAGATAATAGCGAATGTCTCTAGGGTTTTAAAGCACTGGAAGCCCATGTGTATGAAGCTCCTATTAAATCAGAAGCTTCCTAGTCTGTGTGACTTGGAGGAAATCACTTAAGCTCTATGGCCTTGGCAGTGATGGGGATGACACATCTACCTCATGGTTTGCAGGGGTACAGGCATTTTCAGAATGGTAAATTCACAAGCATACTCTTAGTCCTCACCAGTATCAATACTCCCCAATCCTATACTCCCCAATGTAGCAATATTATCCCTGGTTAACAGGTGGGAAAATGGTTCAGAGCAGTCACATAAATTGTGTTAGCTCATCTAGCATTCAAATGAATAGATCTGTTACCAAAGGCAGATGGACCTGAAAACAAAGCCCTCAGTGGACCATCCCTTGCTCCATTTGCAGCCCAGGAGCTTAGCGATGTAGAATCAAAATACCAATGATTTACTAAGTGCAACTAAAAATAACCTCTTACATTTATATAGTGTTTTACAGTCTATAACAATTCTTTTACATTCACATTTGACTCTAAGGGGGAGGCACTCTTAATTGGCTAAGTTTTATGCAGTTTAGTAAAACAAAGAGAAAACATTTATAGTGATCTAGAATTTCAAAATCAGTGTGTGAGTGTGTGTGTGTGTGTGTGTGTGTGTGTGTGTGTGTGTGTGTAGAAACAGGTATACTAAAAGCATTTTAAAAATATTAGGGTTTCTATTGCTGTGATGAGATACCATGACCACAGCAACTCTTATAATCGATATGTAAAATAAGAAAAAATAATAATATATAAAAAATAATACAAAGAAAAATTTTAATTGAGTGGCTTAAAGTTCAGAGGTTCAGTCCATTATCATCAAGGTGGGACATGGTGGCATGCAGGCAGACATGGTGTTGGAAAAGGACCTGAGAATGCTACACTTTTGATCCACAGGCTACAGGAAGTGAACTGAACCATTGGCTATGGCTTCAGCATATGTGAGACCTCAAAGTCTGCCTCGACAATATCACACTTCCTCCAACAATGCCACACCTCCTAATAGTGCCCCTCCCAATGAGCTTATGGGGGCCAAGTACATTCAAACTACAACAGATGTTTTTCCCATTTAAGCCTTTCATCTCAAAATTAGGTACCCCACCCCAATCCACTTAAAGTTCAGCTCAATGCAAACAATATTCAGATGGCTTTGGAAATAGAGCCTGGAGCAATGCAACTGTTTTGCGCCATGCATAACATGACTTCAGTCTGACCAGGTGGTTTGAGCCTGCAATCTCTGATGCTTGGGAGGCTGAAGCAGGAAGTGTGGTGGTTAATCTTGGTTGTCAATCTTGGTTGACTAATTATATCTGGATTCAATGAAAACCCCCCAGACACTTGGGGATTATTTTATATAGGGAGACCCATTCCAAATTCAGATCCTTGTATGTCAGAAAACTCACCCTAAACCTAGGCCACACCTTCTATGACAGCTCTCGTACAGGACATGGGCAAAAGAAACAGTTGCTTTTTGCCAGCTTACCCTCATTGTTATTGGCAAGTTTATCTGCCCTGTTGCTGAATCATTCCTTCACTGATTCCAGAACCTATTGCTTCAGGATTCCCAAAACAACACAATGACCAGTGGCTCTCCCTGGCATTCGAGCACCACACTGAGGATGCTGAGAAGTCCAGGCTCATGGACTAAACAATTACGGGATTGACCTTTCCATCAGGAGACAGCCATTATTGAACTTCCTGGGTTTCAGCTTGTAAATTGCTCTAATAAATAACCATTTAATACGTATGTATTCACACTATCAGGTCTGTTCCTTTAGAGAGACCTGACTAATACATAAGGGGGCTGGGGATTTAGTTTTGTGGTAGAGTACTTCCCTAGCATATACAAACCTTGTTCAACAATAAGCACTTTAAGGAGAAGAAAAGACGACTTAGATGAAGGGAGATGAAAATGCAATATCTGTCTGCTAACCTTCCAGGCTCAGGAAGGAGTTGAAGTCATTTGCTAAGCAAATTCTTGCTTGTCTCACCAAACACCAAGATGTATCCTGGGATAGAGAAAAGCCCTGTGTTTCTGGAGCTGTGGATGAGTGGGGGAATGACCTGGTTTTGTGGTGAGATATTGTTTATAATTTATTAAAACTTGCCTGAGGATTCAGAAAGCAAAGTAAACCACAAACCATAGAAGCCAGGCACACACCTTTAGTTCTAGCAGCCAAAAGCTACATCTGCAACCCTAGGATTCAGTATTAAGAGATAGATGGATCTCTGTGAGTCCAAGGCCACCCAGATCTACACAAGAGTGAATTAGTCTAAAGGAGAATTATAGCTTTAATCCCAACATTAAAGAAGTATACACGACAGAAACAAGGTCTCAGTAGAAGTATTCATTCTCCAGCCACACTGAGAAGAGTTTACAGTCTGCAACTTGGTGAGAGCTCGTGGAGACAGGATTAACCCATTCATGCTGAGGTAGAGGTAAGAAGCTAGTGGCTAGCTGCTTTGGTTTTCTGATAATCAGTTTGAGGCTTGAACCCCAGTATCAGTCTCTCTGTTATTTATTTTTCATGTTACATTGTCTATGTTAGTCTTGATTGGAACAGAAAAGAACTGTCCGTGTAGGAACAGAGTTCTCACTCAAAAGAGAATAAGAGATCATTTACTCTGGTGCCAAACATGAATGAGCATGACCCAGAACACAGATTCACAAGTTTTTTTCTAAATATCAGGTCCTAACATCTGAACAGCTTCATGTAAGCTTTTCTACTTACAAAACAAAACAAAGTAAAATGATCAAGACATTTTCTAAATGCAAAGTTTGGACACTAGGTAGCCAGGTTATACCAGAGGAAACTCTGAGACAAATCTGAGATGCCACTTGATAACGTTATTTGGTTATGGTTTGTGGAATCCAGTGATCTGCTAACACATCCAGAGAATTTCATGAGAGTCACAAGCCCGACAGACACTGAGATAAGTCATGAATGGCTATTGAGAAGAATATAGTCCAAAATAATTTTGCTCTAGACCTGCAATATAACAATTCTTTACATTCAAAGATGTTCTAATCAGTCAATCTAATCAGAAAATCTTAGTGGCGTTTTGTTTTCTTCTAGAAACTGTAGTTGAGAACAAAAATTCAAAATCCTGGGCTGGTATGATGGGAGCCCCTGTGCTCTGCTTATCATTGGCAGGATACAGAATAATATTTTGTGTATATTTCATAATTCTCTCAAATATATTACTCAAAATGGGACAGTATTTACACAATCAGGATTTTTATTTGTTTTATATAATTTCTTTATTGATTCTTTGGGAATTTCACACCATTCACCCTAATTTTGCTCACCTCCTAGTCCCCCCATACCCTCCATTTACCCCTGCAGCACCCCCTCAAAATAAAATTTTAAAAAAATAAAATTAAAAAAAAAGCAATCAAACAAACATAAAACTTAAGAAAATGAACGAACAAACAAAAGACCCTGTTCATTCTTCTTTCCACCTCCTGACTCTCCAACACCTCTTCATTGGACCTGACAGCATTGGGGGCTATGTGTTACATAGTATATCAGGATTACTAGCAAATGTCTATTACAATGAGTCACTGGTCTGGATCAAAACCTCTGGTTTCTGGTACACCATCATCACTGGACCCTCCAGTGTATCCAGCACCTATTCAATGGTATTGTTCCACAGGGCCAACCAAAGGCCTACCTATAAGCTGGGGTGGGAGCTGAGCTGAGCCAGGCCACTGGGGCCACTTGCCTCAGGCAAGTCAATGGAGCCAGCTCCCCTGTGCCCATGCCCTCAGGGTCAGCTCTCCTGTGAGGGTTAGGGCCAACTGTCTTACTGCGGTGTCTAGCTTTCCCTGGGCCAGTGAAGAGTGTGCCTATCTCAGGATGGACCTCTGATGTCATCAAGCAGTGTTCCTATGACATCCTGAGGTGACAATGGCTACAGACATTAACACAGATCCCAGCTACAGCTGGAACCTGGACTCAGACCTGGCCCTCAGCATCAGCTTGGGCTCTGATTACAGCCTGGCTCTGGGAGGAAGCACTGGCCACTCAGATTGGGATGGCTCTGGGAGTGGCACACCCCAGACACCACCAAGGCCTTAGGTTTTGGTCCCAACCCTGGGCTTCTATGTGACCTTGGATGGTAGTACGAAACTTGGGCTTAACACAGACTCCAGCTGCCAAAGGACCACGGACCCAGACCTGGTCTTCTTCAGCAGCTGCATATTCAGGTTTTAAAATTATATATTCTTATGTGTGTGTGTGTTTTGCCTACATATATGTGGGTGTTTTACCTATATATGGTGCTGGAGGAGTACAGAAGAGGACTGTTGGGACTGGAGTTACAGACAGTTGTGAGCTACCATGTATGAAGGTGCCAAGAATCAAGTCAGTGACTCCCAGAAGTTTTGTAATCTGGTTTTCATCTTACAGCTTGAACCCTGACCCACATCATTTGATTTCATTGGGAATATGGTTTGTATAAAGTAGTAGAAAATATTACTACATGCATGTATCCAACATTATTTATTGTCCTATTGTTGTTCTATTTAAATGATATGCAAATTTTCCCCTTATAAATAGTGCAGCAATGCTCTCTGTACAGGGCTCTGATTGTTTGCTTAGAAAGAAAAGTAAGGAACCATCCTCTAGCCACAGTGTTAGTCAGCCTACCTGCAGAACCTCCTGTAAGAGCTCAGAGCTCGTTGTGTTGTTCCTTTGCAATGCTGGTCATTATCAGTTAAAACAGACTTTTGTAATGTAGCAGGTAGAACACATTTATTTAATTATCTGTAACACTGGAATTTCATTGTGCGTGTCAGTATTCATCTCTATGAGTGCGTAGAGGTATTTCTCTCTCTCTCTCTCTCTCTCTCTCTCTCTCTCTCTCTCTCTCTCTCTCTCTC